>CM066172.1:43685033-44285033 GCA_033629205.1 Lithocarpus polystachyus
TCTCAATCGGAACATGGCCAGCTCCACCATTACTCTCAGATCCAAAAATCTCGGCATAAATATCCTCTACAATCTGCATCACTCTAGTTGAACCAAAACGACGTCAGATTGTGGTGGTGTTGGCGATTGTAAAAATGGTGGTGATGGACACACGAGGAAGAAGAAGGTTGAGGTGGTGGGATTTGACCGGACTTGAGAACTTCCTCACTGTAGAGATCGTTGACGCTTCTGTGGATTTGAGACTCTGTAGGGAACTCGAGAATTTGAGAAGAGAACTAGGGAACTCGAGTCTTTGAGACTCGAGTTCCACGTGGATTTCCTTAGTCCATGTCAGCCAACATCTCATAGAAATCGAGTCTATTAAACTCGATTTGCCACAGTGAAATCGAGTCTCACATACTCGAATTTTTAGTTTCCTAAATAGTTTGAAAATGTTACTAACTAATAAAATTGTTTGAGTTTTATAGTTATTTTGAAAAAAAATCCAAAAAAGAAAGCAAAAAAATCAACACAGCCAAATCGAAACACAAGCACAGCCCGATCCCAACTGTCCAATCTGGACTCTGATCAGAGTTCTTTTTATATGTCCGGAGGTGATGATCAAATGGGCCGTGGCCAAGCCCAGCCCAGACCCGTACTAGTACGCCAAGTTCAATCCGTCAATGGTGATAATCGTGGTGGTGCTAATCGCCGCTCTTTTCTTTATGGGCTTTTTCTCGATCTATATCCGCCACTGCTCTCAGGGCCCGGCCATATTCGGATAGCATCCGAATGAATGGCCTCTCCTTACGCGCGGTCGCGGCTGGGCTTGTGCAGATCGGCGATGGATCTGTGGAGGAAGAAAGAAGGGTCTGGAGGAAGAAAAAAGAGATGGAGAGGCAGTGAGGAGAGAGACAGAGCAAGGAGGATGAAAGAAAGAATAAAAAATAAAAAGTAGTGTGAACACAGAATAAAAAATTATTTTTCTTTTTAGCTTTCAGCTACAGTGCACATCTACATATAGCTTTCAGCTACAGTGCACACCTATCTATAGATGTGCACTGTAGCAAGAAGGTAAAAAATTTTAAGTATAGCTCCACTGCTGCAGCCCTCTTTTTTGTGTTTTGGTGTAGCTAAAATAGCAATATAACTATTTAGCTACACTGCTGCAAATGCTCTAATGCTTAAATGAAAGGGAGAAAAAGTAAAGACCTTAACACATGTATATATAAATGAGATTAAATTCTATAAGGATATGGTATAAAGCCTAAGCTTTATATCTTTTAATTCCTAAATGTCACATCATCTCATTACAGGTCTGTTTGGAATCCGCTTATTTTGTTGAAATCGAAAACTTTTTGCTAAAAGTATGTAGATTAAAGTAAAAGTTAGCTAAAATAGTACTGTGAGACCCATGAATAGTATCAAAAAGTACAGTGAGACCTATGAATAGTAGTAAAAATAAGTTGAATAGTAAAGAGAAATGATATGTCCACAATATTTTCACAATATTTTTACAACAAATCTCAAGTGGCATGTTGTTACTAGTTATTATTGTTGAGGCAAAAAAGTAATCTTAGTGTTATGCTCAAATTTGAATTAATAACAACTAACCATCTATAATTTGTTGTGAAAACGTTGTAAAAATGTTGTGGATATAGCACATTTCAGTAGTAAAATAAGTTGGTAAAAATAATTTTTGCCAAACGCACACTACATATTGAAGAATATTCATAACCACCCAACCCAATTTGGAGTTTATTGAAATGTTATTATGTGTGATAAGATTTATCAATTTTTAAATAAAAAATTGATGTGACAATCCCTTATTAGACAGTGTAAAACATGAGTTTTAAGTCCCATTCTCACAAAATTTGGACTTTATAGAAATATAAATAGTAAAATAGCTATAAAAAAAACAGCTTTTAGTAAGAATTTAGCTAATAAAATGTTTAGGAATGATGTGAATTCTCTAACATGCTTTCTTTAAGAATCGGTTAATTTGCTTATACAAATTTGGCTTCTCTACCTTGGCCAAGAAATAAAAACAACAAAGAATTCCCCTGAAAAATATGATTCATTTGAAACTCTTTATTGGGGAGAAATGAGGTGGTTTATAAAGACCATCAATCTCATTAATGCATATAGAATAATGACTAGCAAATAGCAATGTACCATGTCCATGTGCTGAGTAAAAAAAGTTTGACACCACACAACTCAACAAAGTTCTACCAATCAGCTGACTTTTTTTTTGGTTTCATGAAGACAGACTAGACAGTGGCCTTGAAAGGTGTATTAGCATTTAGCCGTAAGCAATTATGTTATTACTTTTGCTTTTTGGATCAATCAACCCCTTTGATTCCCTAATGAAATGATTATAAAGGTCACTGCTACTGTTCAATTCCATTATCTCTTGCCCGTTGAACAAGGCAGGCTTGTTTTTCGTAGTCAGTAATTCTAGCTGAAAACAATAAAGTCACAAATGATCAGATAAAAAAGTAAAAGACATATTACCATCCCCAATTTTTTTTCACTTTTTCCAAAGTAGTCTTACTTTGGCGCGGGGAGAAAATTCCAAAAGAGAACTTTGAATTTTTATTTATTTTTGATAGAAAAAGAGAAACTTTGAAAATTGAAACCATTGAAAGTTGCCATTTGAGTACAACACAAGACTTCCCCATGCTCTCTTTTATCCGTAGTGATGCCACCAGTTAAACCAGAAAATTTGACCGTTACATTTTAAGACATTTAGGGAAGTAGCTTAATTAAGTGATTGACACAATTACATCGTCAATTTTAAGTGCAATAGAAAGTAAATTTGAACACTGGCAATATGGTTATAATAAGCAAAACCTCAATGAGTGGTTTGAAGGCCATCACCAATTTGAAGAATTCGTTATGAAATATTGAAGTTACTATTACAAGAAATTTCTCAAATTGGTAAGTAACTACTTACAAACGAACTTACTTAGCTATCCTAGTTGAATTACTCTTTCAAGTGAATCTTTTAGGTATGCGCGAATTTTCAATCTGTAATTGACTTCACACAATCAATTCTCCTGATTGTTGAAAGTGTTGGTGCAGATGTCTTTGCAAGAACCACTTGATCGTTGGCGAAGCATAAGCAGCTCGGTAGAAAACCCTAGTGCACAAGTTTGCAATAGCTGCTCCAAGTGTACAATGTTCTTCTTTATGATAACAACTATAAAAATAGGTTTATTATACCTTAGGGAACCATGGTGCACAAATCCTAAATCAGCTAAATCAGCCAAATCATCATGGGCCGGAATAAAAGAATTCAAAAATCTCGTGGCACAATCGATCGAGTGGAGTTAATATTTACCAAACCCCGATCAATCAAAAGCAAGGCTAGTGTTGAGGCAGCTTTTTTTCCTCTATCTTGAGCAATTTCTCGTGTTTTTAATGTAGTTCATTAACATACATTTTGACACTAAAAACTAAAGACTCAATTATATTAGAATTGCGTTTTGACTCAGATATTTCAACATATACTTGTTTGACCCTAACATATACTAAATTTTAACAAACTTTGTTCAAAAATTTCAAATTATTGAGACACATTAAACTCCACACTTTTAAATGACATGCTTTAAAATCCAGACTTTCATAGATATACAATTCATGTGTGAGCGTGAAATTTGATAGGTTTTTTTTTTTTTTTTTTTTTTTGTAGTATCGGATTTTTATCGGATGTCCCCGAAGGGACTTTTTTTGTTGTTATATATTTATGAAAGTTTGGGTCTATCCATCTCATTTAAAAGGATAGAATTTAATGTGCCCTACGGACAAAACCTTGAAATTTTTTTCTTTTTGGTGCTTTCTCCTAAATTTATCCAAAGTTTCCAAACCGACACTAAAGAAAAGAAAGATTTAAATGTAAAGAAAAGAAAAGAGAAAAGTAGAAAACAAAAAAGCCATTCAGCCAAAAAAAAAAAAAAAACCAAAAACAAAAACAAAAAAAAACAAAACAAAAAGCAAAAAGCCAAAACGAGTAAAAAGAACTCAACTCCACACGTAAGTTGGAAATTATGATACTCCAAAAAAAAAAGTCAAAATTATTTTTTAAGTTAACCAATTTCATATTTTACTTTCACAATTATTTTATGTAATAAGTTGTGACGAATATTTTGTCATTTTCAAATAAATTTTGTATTTTTTTATTATTTACAATTAATTATATCATATAAAATTAAAAAAATATGTGTGAAATGGATAGTTGTACTTGTGCTAAAAATTTTGTTTATTTTTTTTGCTAAGAAAAAGAAAAGAAAATGGTTTGAAGAAGACATCATCATATCTTAGATTTCATTTCTACGTTTATGGTGGTCCTGTACGTTAGACACACCACTCATCTGCGTGGTTCGCACCCATTACATTTCCACTCTTGGATTCACCAAAATACCACACCAGTTAATCGTGTCCTCCACGAGCTTTACTCTCAAATCACGCACAACAACAAAGCAGGCAGAGCATGACATTGACTGCTTTCGCCCCCACCTCATCAAAACCAACACACTCACACTCTCACTCTTCATCTTTGTCATCGCTTTGTCTCTACGTGTGACTTCCACTTTTGCTATGGCTCTTTTTCTTTCTCCACATTTAGTATTTTGTTTGTGGGGATGACTCACTGTTTCTCTCTCTCTCTCTCTCTCTCTCTCTCCAATCTCCGTATTGAATTATTAATATGCACTTGGGTAGCGTCGGTGGAGAGCAAGCATCCTATGATGTTTTTCTTCTTCTCACAGTTTTGCAATATATAATAGTTTTTCTTTCACTTTCACTTTCACTTTCACTTCCACTTTCAAACGTTGAATTTTTGGTTCATTCATGGTTACAACTCATGTCTCTCTCTTTCTCTCTCCCTCACTTGGTTTATGATACCAACAACAGTTGTTGATCCTTGAACTGATCATAAGCAAGACTTTGGTGCCAAACTTGTCAAGGTGAGAGCTTTTACAGCTTGAAGCCTTGAACTCACATGCACTACCCCTTGTGGTGTCATATTTTAATGCCTTTGTGGAATCTGTAGTGTTTATGTGTTGCATGTTAACCATGAGTTTCAGTTATAGTGATTTTGGGTTCCTCTGTGAGGTTATATTCATGTGGCTCTAGTTAGCATGATTCTTTATTTCATTCTATTATTACTACCAGGCCATGAATTTTGTTTTTATAATACTGTAGTTGGAACAGCACACTCAGAGAACGTCTTCCGGACAGTCATTCAGAATAATTGTTTGTTTCTGTGCATAAGACTCTGTTCATCGTTTGTAAGGCTTGGTTAGAAACTTGGAATTACTTTTCTTCCTTTTGGAACACAATTTGGGTTTTCATAACCAAGAGTATTAATTTCATTAAGTCAAGCAAATAATGCGATAATTTCCTATTTCTGACATATCTTCTGCTTCAATTCCTAAATTCTGTATGTAAAATGCGTGTTCTGCATAATTGATGAGGAAAGTACCAAATGTAGAAGTTTGGTAAAATCACATTATTTTATCCTTCTTCAAGTTGAGAGACTAAAACAATTGTCTATATAGAGCATGACTTCACTTATAACTCCCAATAGAGGAACAATTGGTAATGAGTTCAGAGCTCGTTGCAGTAAGCCAGCACTGCATTTATTCCATTAGAAATCGGGCACTACTGTAGCCAACTGCTTTAGACCTTCCATTAAATTGACATGGTTTGTTCCTTTTGATTAATTAGATGAATATTCATCACCTGTACTAGTATGCATTACCTCTAGTAGTACCATACAATTGGTGTTACTTGATTGTTGAAACTTAACAAAATGATTTCAATTCGTTTCAGATCTCTGTGTGGTTCCTCACATTTATCATTATAAGCTAGAACTCGCTAGTTTGTATTTTCCCATGTGCCCTTGAGGAAAGTGCAATCAATTGCAATGATTATCTCTAGAGTTTGTTGCTTTAGAAACAAGAAAATATTGTACTAAATTCAACTTGAACTAGGCATTTCTTAATTTCAATTACTGTTCCCAATAGTGGAGGGCAAATCAGGTGGTAAAGTAATCATTGTTACAAACTACAGTAATATGGCAAACATTGTAAATGACAGAGCTTATTGATTCAACTAACAAAATCTTTGTCACTTATACGCATTTTCTTTATTTTTCTTTTTATATTAAATGATAATTGCATAGGAATTATTCTTCTTTTTACATCTAAGTTGAGATTTTCCCTTTTCTCTTGAAAAGCAACTGAAATCATGGATCATAAGTCATGGCTTTGGAGGAGAAGATCTTCAGAGAAGACAATTGTCGCAGCTGAAAAAGTTGCCAAACCTCTAAGAAAAACTGAAGTAGAGGTAACAGAATTTCTCTTTATTATCAAGCTAGTTTTCTATATGCAACTGTTTCATATGCCCCCCTTTTTCTCTTGGAAGATGCCATATGGTGAAGTTGTGATCTTGGATATGCCTTCTCTATTTTCTGTGTTTTTTTCCCTCCCCATTATGAGAGTTAAGCTTGCATCTTCGTGTGAGCACCTTGTGTTGACAGAAATGTTATGTGTAATTAATGTATTACAATTTTTCATTGTATTAGACACGTACACTTCCAACAGAGAATGAAGTAGGGCCTGAGAGATCTGCCAAAAATCTCAATGAGAAGTTAGCTTCAGTCCTCCTTGATCACCCTGCTAAAGATGAAGTAAAAAGGGCCCAAGAAGCTGATACAGGTACTTCGCTGTTGTCAATACCCCTCCTCTTTTCCATCCTTCATGATGTTTTCTTTTCAGGCTCAGTTTGACTCTTTGCTGATTCAGTAAACAATTAATCTTCTGCTAGGCTGTGAGAAAGTAAAAGCAGAATGTCTAAAACAAAAACTAGATGAGGCTTTGAGGCAGGGAGCAGCTGCAAATGAACAACTAACTCGTTCAGAGGCTGCATTGAAGGAATGTGTTCAGAAATTAAAATCTGTTCAAGAAGAACAGGATCAAAGAATACATGATGCCATTACAAAAACATCAATAGATTATGAGAAGGCTCAGAAGAAATTGGAGGAGCAGTTGGAGGAGACTGGTAAACAGCTCACGAACTTAGCTTTTGAGAATGGTCAACTGAGCAAGGCCCTTCTGGCCAAAGAGAAAATTATTGAAGACCTTCAAAAACACAAGTCTCAGGCAGATGCAGAATTTAACGTGCTAATGGCTAGAGTGGATTCTGTAGAAAAGGAAAATGCTTATTTGAAGTATGAGTTTCACGTTCTTGAGAAGGAGCTTGAGATTCGGAATGAGGAGATGGAATACAACCGTCGATCTGCTGATGCAGCACACAAGCAGCATTTGGAATGTGTGAAGAAATCCGCAAAGTTAGAAGCAGAATGCCAAAGACTCCGTCTCCTCATGCGAAAACGGCTGCCAGGTCCTGCTGCTTTGGCAAATATGAAGAGTGAAGTTGACATGCTGGGAAGGGATCACGCGAATATGAGAAGAAGAAACCAGAACCCTACTAGAGATCTGGTTGTCAGAAATGCCACAGAAACCTCTTCTGAAATCCCTAATAAGAACATGAGTTTCATGATTGAGAAATTACGTAATATGGAAGAAGAAAACAAGGCTCTAAAAGAAATCGTGACCAAGAAGAACACTGAACTCCATTCCTCAAGGTTCATGTATGTTCGAACAGCTTCCAGATTATCACAGGCTGAGGCTCAGCTTATCGAACTTTCTAAAGGTCAAAAATCTATGGAGCTGACAAGGTGTACTCCTAAATCAAATGAACATTCTCTGTTGTCAGGTTCAGATATTGGAAGTGACGATGGAATTAGTTCTTCGGGATCTTGGGCTAATGCTCTAATTTCAGAGCTGGAACATTTCCGAACTGCAAAACTCAAAAGTACACCAGAACACCAAGCCATTGAAGTTTCAGACATGAGTTTAATGGATGATTTTGCTGAGATGGAGAAATTGGCAATAGTTTCCATGAATACCCCTAGAAAAGAAAGTCACCCCAATTTTTCGGGTACTGATCTAATTCCAGTTTCAGGTCATTCTGACTTCAGCAATAAGATGCAATCAAAAAATTTAGCAACAGAAAAAACTTTCGACTGGCTTCAGATTGTTTTGAATGCAATGCTAGAGCAAAAGCGTATTTCAAAGAGAAGTCTAAATGAACTTTTTGAGGACATCAAAATTGCTTTGGGTTATATAAATTGTCCAACTTCAAGTGCAGCTGATTCAGCTGCAATCTCAAATCTTGGAGAATCCGACCCTATCCAAATTAGTGGTTATATAACTTGGAAATCTCCGAACGCATCCCCACTTGCAGATTCGTTGACCAGAGCTTTAGCTATTGACACCTCAGTGGAAGAAAAAGGCAACCAAAATAACTTATCTAATTTGAGTGAGTCAGTTGGTGAAATCATCAAACTGATTGAAGGAATCAACCCAACACCTTTTGTCAGTAATAATACTCCAGACCATGGGTCTAAGAGGGATCAGGATTCCAAACCATTCCATTCACCAACATCATCAGACTACTTTGTCCGTGTTTTCCAATGGAAACGTTCAGAGCTAAGTGGTGTTCTACGACAATTTGTTTGTACTTGTACTGATCTATTAAACAGAAAAGCCGATCTTGGAAAATTTGCCACGGAACTGTTGTTTGCTTTAGAATGGATTATTAATAACCATGTGACTCCTAAAGGTACTTCAAGTGCAAGAAATAAGATCAAGAAGCATTTTGGTTGGATGGATTCCCGAACTGAAAATGAACCTGGAGTTCATACATCCGAAGAGCAGTCATCGTGTTTGCCATTGGTAGCTTCTTCCCCTGAGCAGGATGTTTTGCTTCAAATGGAGGAGGTTCAGTGTAAACTGCAAGAAGAAAACAGCAGACTAAAAGATGAATTGAAGAATATGGAAGCCTCAAAGAAAGATATGGAAGCTCTGTTACAGTCTGCAACAGATAAGAGTGAGGCCTTAACAATACAACTTCAAGAAGCAAAACAAATCATTGGAAACTTACAAGCAGAACTGGAAACTTTAAAAGAATCAAGAGGGATGATTGAAGATCAGATTGAAAACCAAAAATCGATAAACGAAGAACTTGATACTCAGCTCTCTGTTGCCAAAGCTAAATTGAATGAAGTCTTCCAGAAGTTCTCGTCTTTGGAAGTCGAATTGGATGATAAAAATAACTGCTGTGAAGAATTAGAGGCCACATGTCTTGAGCTTCAACTCCAGCTAGAAAGGTAATTAAGCACTGATTTCAGTGTTCTTCTTTGCAAACTAAACAATATATATATATATATATATATATATTTTGATAGTAGAATTTTGATTTCTGAAATGTAACTTGCAGCGTTGCAAAGGAAACTCCACAGCACAGTATGAATCAAGAGGGAAAGCAATCACAAAATGTAAGTTATTGCCATCTTGATGTGCCTTCTGATTAGAAACAGATCCATGTATTGGCAATATGAAACTGCTTCTGTATACAAACTGAAAGCAGTTATAATTTTGCTGAATTGAACTAATTAGAATTATAAACTGATCATATTTATTCAATATTCTGTGTTTGGTAAATAACAGAGAGATTATTATTAATGTTAGATTATATATCTAGCAAAGAATAATTATAAAGAAATATATAATAGATTAATCATCCCTTTTACATGGCGGTTTTGTTCTACATTGAGTTCAATTTCTTGTAAAATATAAACATTCAAATGCAGTTGTAAGAGTAAATTGCTATACTATATCATATGAAAGTGGTTTATCTAACTTTCAGGGATGGGAGATGACAACAGCTTCCATAAAGTTGGCGGAGTGCCAAGAAACCATACTGCACCTGGGTAAACAGCTGAAGGCTCTAGCTTCACCTAGGGAAGCAGTATTGTTTGACAAGGTTTTCTGTAATACCAGCACAGCAGCTCCTACCACTGATAATAAGAATATGAACAAGCGTTCTTCCTTGCGTGATCGAATGCTAGCTGAGGATGGTACTAAGGCAGAGATTCTGAAGTCTTCTAAGATTAAAGAAACTATAAGCACTGCAGACACACAGAAAGAACTCCTTAACTCCAATAGTAATAATGCTTTGTGTGCTTCTAATGGCCTGGTACATACTCCAGAAGCATATCTTAGTTCAAAGCACAAGGGAGTTAACAATGCAGTTGGTGCTCTAGCTGTTGTCCCAAGTAAGAAACAGGGAGGATTTGGTTTGCTAAGGAAACTTTTGCTGAGAAGGAAGAAAGGAGGCAGCAAGAAATCCCGAGCCCTTGCTAAGGCATGAGTACAGAAATGTGAAGAGCCCGAGCTGAAAAATCTGCCTTGGCAACAACACATGCCCAGTAAAGGAATCAAATCTGCAGTGTTCACAGTTTTTGTTGATTACTAATTGTATTTGAATTTTTCACCTTGATGAATGGAGAAAGTGAAAGTTTGGGCTTTTTTTTAACAGTTAGAGAAAGAGAGAGAGATTTCTACTGTTGTAAGTGTTGATGATGTACATATCTCTGGGTTTGGGGACATTGGAGAGACTATAAATACATATCAGCACATTGGAGTTGAGAATAATAGCAGTGACCCTACTTTTAATCATTTATGAAGCATTCTTGTCAGGATTGCCAAGCCCGGCAGTTAAAAGACCATAGAAGGCAAGAGCTATAACAGCTAAGAAATAGTCCTATACTTTTTCTTATTTTATGCTTAATAATGATATTTGATTATCTATATAAAATTAACTTTGATTTGATTAGTATTAATTTATTGATATGTGTTTAATCCATCCTAGCATGGATAAGTTGAGGCTATTGAGTAATTCTGTTATTAATTAAAATTACAATAATGCCTCTACTAAATTAGATTGTATTGTTCTTTACTTAAAATTTATTTTATCATTATTATGTTATGATTTTATATTGTAAATACCGTTTATTACTTTATTTTATCATTATTATATTATAATTTTATATTGTAAATAGCGTTAGTTTTATTTGTAAATATTTTTTATTTATAAATATCTACTAAAAAGTATCAACATGGAGAGAGAGAGAGAGAGAGAGAGAGAGAGAGAGAGAAATTTCACTCTTATCACATGACCACTTGATATTTAACAAAGTGAACTCTAATTAGCCTTGCAAGCCGTAGTTACTCAAGGCTTTGCTTGTTTTCTGAAATATCATTCCAGACAGAAGGCAATTACAATGTTCCATTAAAATCATGAAAATAAGCTCCTAAAGCAATTGATTCTATATATCAAATTATCTATCTCTGCTTTTAAAAATAATTTTGTATGGCAATTTGGCTCAAATAATCTTCCGTGTTACCGTGTATGATGAGGCCATGAGAAACTATTAAACATACAACAAACAAGTTACTCCTAGCTTTTATTGCTGGCTGCAGCTGCTTCTTTCATTTCAAGCAAGGCCTCTTCAAAGCACTTAGCAAGAAATTCTGGGTCAGGGATGATATCTTTGGCCACCAAAATTTGCATGTCAGCCCTTCCTACATAGCTCAGCATGTGCATTGTGAGTGCCTGCATTACCAAACCAGCAAGATCAATGTTATTCTTGCTCACAAACAATTATCATTTACATTAAAATATTCCCATAAATCTTAGCAGTGCAATCAGAATAAAGTTGGGTTAGAGGTTGTACATGGGGTAAGCTTGATGAATTCACCCTCATGTAAGTTACAGGGTTGTCTCCAACTGCGATCTCTTCTTGTGGACCAACCACATTTGAGATTGTAAAGCTAGTATTACAAACAATCCGGTAATTAAGCAAGCCCGCAACCTACAATATGAAGAAGATAATTGTTCATATGAAATAAGCAATTTTAAACGGCTTTTCCAAATTCAATATTGCTTAATTTAGTCTTTACCATTGATCCCAAGTACGTCATTACAAGATACCCAATTTTGTATGAGAAATGAGACTCTACAGAGTGTTTCTTCCTATCAATCGTCACTTTAGCTCTCTTCACATACTGTAGAGGATCAGGATCAGCACCATTGGTATGATAATAAACAGGCAAGAGAATCATGCCAAATTTGTTACCCCAAGGTGATACTGAATTGTCTTTCATCAGAGTTGATAGATCCTGGTCAGTACCAAACATTTCCATTCAACCTCAAAAGTTTAAAATTTCAATAATATACAAGATTCTAAAAATAGAGCATAAAAAATTAAAAGACAAGCGAAGAATAGGCTAGCATGAGCAACTAAAAAAATGAAGGGCATACAGACCTGCAATCCTGCTTGCCCTCTTAAATTAACCATGGCTACCCCTGTTATTCGAAGCCCCTGCTGCAGAGCTAGCAGTGACAAATAGACTTAATTTAGTGTGATGGTTGTCATTGATGTTTGATTGATATGTAGATGTAGAAGTAAACATTAGTTGTCATGTAAATGATTCTTACCATTTGATCCTCGGTGATCTAGGTATCTCGATAACCCTGATGATATTACCCCAAAAAGAACGTCGTTAATGGTCTGCATGATGGCATGACATCCACAAATCATAACATAAGCATCAAAGCATGAGTCCTCAAGATTTACATATAGCACTTTCATAATGGCAAACATACAATGCCATCCAACAAGCGGAGTTAGGGGAGAAGTTGGTGACTCAATAAACCAGGCAAAAAGTTTTGAATCTAGTCTTTTCCAATTGGGGTTGGGGGGAGTTAGGCTGCATTATTAAGATTCATCCCTTGAGCCCACCCTCCCATTTACTCGAAATACAAAGGCAAATACACCAACTTCAAAAACCAAGAAATTAGAAAGGAACAAAAAACAAGTCAAATGCATTCATTATGCTGTCAAACAATTACATCTTCAGTCATGCTAACAGGTAACATTACTCACCACCCAATTAGAGGAAACTAATTGAAAGGAGACAAAATCAAATATGGCCCGGTTAAACAAAGTTGCAAATATTCAACCCCTTAACATGTCCTTGTGTCGCAGGTTTAGGACAATGTTGATGCTGGGGATATGGCCATTTCAGAGAAAGTGGATGTCACTATTGACATATTCATTGAGTCTCATGCCTCAACTATCCTTTTTTAAATTATGTCCTCAAATGCAACTATATGCAGAATTGAAGTAGAGGCTACAACATGGATGGCAGACCAGGAAATTTGCTAGAGTATGACAAACCATTTTATTCCTGCCCAGGTCAACCTAAAGCACTTTTATGCTCCCCTTCACAAATCAGAAACCTATCATTGAAACAAGTAATCCTGCTATTGTATACAGTTGAATTTCTACATTCACTTTTATCCTGCATCTAAGCAAATCACTATGCCATAATTTCAAGTCAACTACTTGGTCAAGTTTCAAGAAAAGTGATAATTTAGGAGTTATGCACGTAACAGACAAGTAGACTAACTCTGAAGAATGAAAACAAAGAGAGAGTAGAAACCTCTCATATCATGTTAAAAGCAACTTGACTATGGGAAGCGCTGTAGAAGGCACCCCCTTATGACTGTGAAAGTGAACTGACAACACCTATTCAACACATGGTAACGGTTGGATGGGGGTCTGAAAACAACCATTTGATAGGATTAAGGTGCTCCATCTGATGAGTCATTGAGGAAATAACAAAGGTTCAGATTTTAGCTTGAATAGCAATCTTTAGTTACAAAATCATGGGAGACTCGCTCAGTATTGGGGGATTTACATGAGAAGGGAAAGGATCTATGCTTAAAAAGTTTATTCAAAACCTTTCATATTGGCCAGATTTTGGTTTGATTTCGACAAGAAAAAGTGGAGCAAACTAGGGGTTTTATCCCTCCAATTACTTTGCTTTTTCTTCCTCGTTGCTCTCCCAAACAAGGGATTTACTCTACTTCTTCCCTCTTGCTTCTCCTTTCCCTTCGACCTAGTAACTTGTAAGTTTTACACCATTTCTACAATGGTAATGAACTACACTTTTTTTTTTTAAATCAAGGATTTTTTTTCCGTGTGACTTGCTCCAATTATTTTATTTTATTTTTATAAAAGTAAAAAGTCTTTATTAAAACTGAGAACTACTTCATTCAAAGAAGATGAAATGGCCTAAAAAAATATGTACAAACAACTAAAAAAAGAAATTATGTACAAGAGAAGAGAGAGACTATGACAAGGAGAGGAAATCACTAGAAGGGAGTCCCCAAGCACAAGACCAATCAAACAAGGCCAAAAGTTGGCCTTGTAACTGCTCCATCTCATCGAAGGTATGTTTATTACGCTCCCACCAAATAACCCATATCACACCAAGTGGTACCAAGGGTGTGTTTAAATTCCGCTTATTTTATTAAAAATTAAAAACAATAAAAAATATAATAATAATAATAAAAATTACTGTTCACCCAAAAAGTATGGTTTATTTGTCTGTTTGCACTGTTCATGGAAAACGCAGTGCAAACACCTTCCAAGTTCTATATAGCGGACTTCCCCAACCAACTCCTTCATTTGCCCACCAAATCAAACTACCCTCTTCAGGAAAAACCCAATAGAATTGCTCCAATTTTGAAGCTTTATCATTTTTCTTTACAGAATTTAATAGAATGAAAGTTACATTCAAAATCATTCTCCCCACAACACGCTGAAATTTCAATCCAACTTAACTTGTCCATTAAAGGTACAACCCTAGTATGGGGTGGACCATATATTTATGTTGACATCTGTTATTCTCCACTCTCAAGTATGTGAAGCTATTTATTAAAGGCAAATTACATTTTTCCATCCACCTTGATTACACTCCACATCTTAAATTGTCAAAACATACAATCTAACCCCCAATTTATAAGTACGTTACACTTAACCCCCCTACTGTCTATGTTGCTGTTAACTTTAATGGAATTTAGTATTGAAAAAATAATTTACCCCTCTTTCCAAAACAGAAAATTGAGAGAATTTAGCATTGAAGGACCAATTTTCTCCTCTCCAAAACAAACAATTGAGGACTTGAGGGGTAAATTTGTCTTTTAATGTTAAATTTCGTCAAACTTAACCTCAAAACACATGGTAGGGACTAGGGAAGACATTGAAACAGTATTACAACTTTGAGGGGTTAAGTGTAATTAGAGTGATAGTTTATGGTGAAAAATATAATTTAACTTTTTATTAAAATTTAAATTTTTTAAAAAAGTTAATGTGAAACCTTTTAAAATCCAAAGACAGCAACACCTTCCTTTTTAAAACTTCACCAAGTCTAAAACTACCATATAAAAGCAATACAACGCATTTAA
Source organism: Lithocarpus polystachyus (assembly GCA_033629205.1). NCBI lineage: Eukaryota > Viridiplantae > Streptophyta > Magnoliopsida > Fagales > Fagaceae > Lithocarpus > Lithocarpus polystachyus. The sequence continues at coordinate 43,700,241 of CM066172.1, forward strand.
ACTTCCATATCGACCCAACCTAAAATTCATCAATGATCACCTACTCTTTTTTTTCTTTTTCTTTTTCTTTTTTTATAAAAAAGTGAGGAGATATTTATTGAAGGTCCCTGTTAACGTGGATGTGATAACAAACTAAATAGACTTAACAGTGACTCAGCCACAATAATTGCCAAGGAAATCTTTTTCTTTTTCTTTTTTTCCTTTTGGAGAGTTCAATAGGTTTCGTTCTTTTATTAATAAACAAAAATATTAATCAATTTTTAGGATAGGAATAACAACACAACTTTGTTTTAGCCGCACCAAAAAAAAAAAAGAGACAGCCCACTGTTTTTTTTTTTTTTTTTTTTTTTACATCCACACAAGAAGGGCACACTATTTTACTAATAATTATGGAAAAAGGAAACTTTATGAGAAAAAAAAAAGGAAAAAGATAAAGAGGTAGACAAGACAACACATAAATTTTCTTTTTTCTTTTCTTTTTTAAAATTAAAACAAAAACGTACCGCATTAGGAACAGCTTTCTTGACAACCTTCATGTCCTGAATCGAGAACCTGGCAGTGGCGAGTTTTCTTGGCCAGAGCTCCACCCCTTCTCCGCCGCTTATGACGGTTTCCCGGTCACGAACCCACAAAGCTCTTAGCACAAACTCCACCACAAAAAGCAAACTAAACAAACCCATCTTCACAAACCCCCACAAAACACTCAAATAGTACAAGTACAACTTCCACCAACTCCCATCACAACCACTACTACTAATGTTACTCTTCTTGTTCTCAAAAGAAGGTATCCTAGGCAAAGCTTCTTCACCATCGATTCTCCTACAACAAGCCAAAAACATGGACATCAACGAAACCCCATCACCCAAAGCGTGGTGAAGGCGAAAGACGAGGCAGTTGTGAGCAAGCAAGAGGTGGATTTCCCACAAGGGTTTATCGTAGCTGAGTCCTGAGCTTGTAGACATGTCGGCTAAGAAGTGGTTCACAGCTGATTCATGGTCTTTGTCATCGAGTAAGTCGCCTTCTTTGATGGGGTTGTGGAGGATAATGAGGTGGTCATCGAGGTTGATATGGGTGCGGCGCCAGTGTTCTCTGCCATTGGAGTCACGGATCATGAGGCTAGAGAACCTTGGGTGCTTGAGCATCAATGAATTGAGCACCTCGGTTTTGATAGACACTGGGTCTATGGGGTTCTTTAACCCTATGGCACAGTGGATTACTTGGTTCATTTCAGGTCGGAGGAAGAGCCTTCCTGTTGGTGTTAGAGGCTCGTCGGTTTCTTTTTCCACTGAACCCATTAGAGAACACAGAGAGAGAGAGAGAGAGAGAGAGAGAGAGCGAGCTAGAACATGAGGTCAATTATTATATTTCCAGCGAAGAATTCAAGCATATAGTAACTCTATAGTTCTGTATCTGTCCAGAAAAACACAAAACAACAAAAGGATTAGATTTTGACATAAGAGGTCTGGAACGTTTGCTATTTGCTACGCCCAGTGGATTTATGTATGTAAGAGATGAGATCCTTTAGATTACAAGTTCACCAGGTGAAAAAACCAAAAACAATCTCTCAAAAATTGACAAAAGCAAGAGCCGAAAAAACAGATGGAAACAAACAATTGGCCATTGGCCAAACAGATGGAAAAAAACAGATGCTTAACCAGTCACGTCTACATCTATACACATTTTACATTTAGATCACCAATATATAATTAATAATAATTTTATTTTAAAGTACGTCGACATCTTCTTTTTCTCTCTATTATGGGTTTTTTTTTCTTTTTTTTTTCTTTTTGTCTCGATAAAATTGGAACCACGGACCAGTATGGTTTGGGAACCTTAGCTCAATGGATGAAAAGGCTTCACAAACAGTGGCCAGGAATTTGTCTAAAACAGTACTATAAAGACAGCTCAATACACAAATTTAGTACATTATAACTTTCTGTGTATTATTTGAAGAACATTAATGGGAAGTTGAAGTTTAAAATTAGGACAAAAAAAAAATATAGAATTTTCTTGCTTATCATCATTTTTTTAAAAAGAATGAATCCCTTATAAACCTAGATATTCAAATTAATTACAACCTATTAAATATAATGATTGACATTAATGGTGTGTTTGGATATTACTTATTTCGTTGAAAATTAAAAACTATAAACTAAAAAAAATTTAAAAAAAATTATTTTTAAATTACTGTTCACACTAAAAACACTGTTTATTTGTCTATTTGCGTTATTTATGTCTCATGTACAGATCAATAAGTGCTGATTAAAAAAAAAAAAAAGAGCTGAAACGTCTAAACGCAAACGTGGACGTGATCCAAACGTAGGTTCATGAAGATTATTAAAAATTAGACAGACAATTATTAAATGCATAAAAAATTAACATAATAAAATAAACCCATCAAACGTTACGTAACTTACGTTATTTTCTTCGTATGATGCATCATATGGACACATATTTTATTAGTTTAATAATACTTTATTATATTATATGTTATATAATACTTTATTATATTTATATGTTATATGAAATTATATCTTATCAATTTAATAACAAATAAAAAATAGAAAAAATAATGATAAAGAAATATGAAAGATTGAAGAAGAGTGCACGGTACACGTTACTTGGGAAGTAAAAAAGATGCTACTTGTTATGATGGGATACCACTAAACTTTGAATTTGAAGTGTGTGGTTTCCAACTTGTACACATCTACTCACTCTCTCGGGGTTAGAGTAAATTGTAGAGCTTACGACTTATGAGAATCAGAAAGAAAGAAACATGTGCAGTTCAGTTTGCACTTGAATTGGGCTTCCTCAACGCTGTTTTTGAGAGAGACTTGGGTCTTTTTATTGATATAGTTTAACCCAAAAATATATATATATATATATATATATATATTTTGTAATAAAATAATTTTTAAATATGTAAATAGTATTGTGAGACTTAGTTTTAAATTTTTTTTTTCTGAATAAAATACTTATGGTCCTATGATCAATGCACGGGGCTCACTGAACAGTGCATAATCACGTGAAAATTAACTTTAAAAAAAAAAAAAAAATGAAAACGACACTGATAAATATCAACTGTATTTTAACAGATACTGAAGACATCCATCAAAGCCATTCGAAATCAGACTTCCATGTACTCTTCTTTTGGTCATATTATTAGAGACATTTGGGGCATGTTCGGTACATGTGTTTAAACACATGTTTTCAGTTTTTAAATAACATTACACGTATTTTTACACACTTTTTCACTCACACGTATTTCTAAAAAATACAAACAACGTTATTAAACAGCCCCTTGGTCTTCTATTAGCTCTTTTTTGAGATTTTCTTTCTCTTATATTTGTAGGCAAGGTAACGCGTTAACGGATGCCTTAACCAAGAGAGCTAGGTTGTTTTCTCCTTTTCTAGTTTGGATGAAGTCTGATCTACCACACCTTTGTAATTATTATTTGGCTGAGTTTTAAGCATTTCAATAAAGGTGGCCTCATTAGCTGGTTCCTCAAAAAAAAAAAAAAAAAAATAAAGAAAGAAAGAAAGAAGGAGCCCATCTACCTAGAATCCCATATGCAAATTTATTAGTAGTGCAATCCGTTAGGTAAAGATTATTTTTGCCAATTTATTTTTGCTATTATTTATGGGTTCTACTGCACTTTTTGATACTATTTATGAGTTCTATAGTACTATTTCAGCTACCTTTTATCTTTACTTATGGTACTTTCAACAAAAAGTTTTCAATTTCAACAAAATAAACGGACCCTATTATGATGGTCTTAGAGGAAAGTTGAAGAATGCCTGTTGTTACTTGGTACCGAGATTGTTGCAAAACGTAGCCTTCTTCCACCCTATTCTAGAACCGATTTGTTGTGGTAGAAGAGTCACTTTTGGGCAGAATTCTAAAGGATGGGTTTCTTTTCAGTATGAACGTCTTCCAAACTTATGCTATTGGTGCGGAAGGTTTACTCATGATGATAAGGAGTGCCCAACATGGTTACAAAGTAAGGTTCTCTTGCATTGGAGGAACAACAGTTTGGGGCATGGTTGAGAGTGCCACAGTTTAATCCTTCCCATCGTTCTTACGTAGAAGTTAAGGGGTTTGATGCTTTGGATCTTCCTCGACATGCTATGATGGATGAAAAGAGGCCGGATGAAGGCGCGGGGCGTTCTTTGATCTCACCGGTGGGGAATTCCGATGAAACAGTGACCAAAAAGGATGGAACGGAGTTTGTAATGCATGATTTCTATAATCAATTGCAAGCGGATTTCTTGGGAGTAATTACAGGCATTAAGGTCGTGGATCAGGTCAGTTTGATTTCAAATTCAAAATATACAACTGGAAGCATTGAGGCGACGGAAAAATATGGGGCAATTAATTATTGATATGAAGAAGAGCCGAAAGGTGAGTCTGGAGCCTAAGGACACAAATTTAATAACCATGGATAGGCAGGAGTTTAGGTTTGATATGGGTTGGGTTGAGAAGAGCCCACTGAGGAATGGAAGGCCAACTAAAACACAGGGTAAGGATAAGGGCAAGCTCATTAGGTCGAGCATTTTTTTAGCCCAAATGATGATGGACCACGACCAGATTTTGAAACAAGGGCCTAAGAGAAAGGCTGATGCATTATCCGAGGACCCTACGGAGTTGTGGGAGAAGGAAAAGCGTTTGAAGAGAACAAAGGATGTTGGTGCATTACCAATCTGTTCAGGATCGGCGGAGGTTGCTGAGCAACCCCGTCAGGTCCAATGAGTCTCATCAGTTGGAATTGCCGAGGGCTTGGGAACCTTCGGACAGTTAAAGCCTTGTAAAAGGTGGTACAACAAGAAGAGCCCATTTTAGTCTTCCTTATACAGACTAAATTAAATAAAGAGAAAGCAGAGAAAGTTAGAGATCAGTGTAACTTCAATTTCAGTTGGGTAGAACCTAGTGTGGGTAGGAGTGGTGGCCTTGGTCTCTTTTGGAAGGAAGGTATTGAGGTTGAAATACTTGAAGCGGATCAATCACACATTGACACTTTGGTTAAGGGTGGAGTTTCAACAGATTGGTGGCACTTGACTAGTTTTTACAGGGCTCTAGAAACTTCAAGATGAGATGAATCGTGGGCTTTACTGAAGGTGATTCGAGACAGGTGTACATTACCTTGGCTGGTTATTGGAGACTTTAATGAGCTTGCTTGTGATTCTGAGAAAGAAGGAGGGAGTTCTCGACCTAGACGACAAATGAAGAATTTCACAGACACGTTGAACTAGTGTAGGTTACGTGACATGGGCTTTGTGGGACCACGCTTCACGTGGCTTTATCAGACGGTGGACGGGGATCAAATCAGAGAAAGGTTGGACAGAGCCGTGGCATTGCTAGCATGGGGTGCACGTTTTAGGGAAGCCCAAATTTATCATCCTTCAAACTCAGCATCGGATCACTCTCCTCTTTCGCTGCACTTCTTCTTGAAACAAAAGAAACAGTTTTGGTGTAAGATCTTCAGATTCGAATCTATGTGGCTAAAGGATCCGAAGTGTGACGATATAGTAAAGAATGCTTGGGAGGAAGGGAGCATGTCTTTCGGTAGCTTTCCGATATCGAGGTGTATGGCATTATGTCGGAATCGGTTAGAAGTGTGGAACAAGAGGGAGTTCGGGCACGTTGGATTAAAGATTAATGAACTTCAAAAGAGATTGGAATGGCTCGAGCTCCAAGCGGCCTCTCCAACTACCATCAATGCAATGAGGGAGACACGTGTAGACTTGAATTGTTGGCTAGACAGAAAGTCGGCCATTTGGTTACAGAGGTCTCATGTGAATTGGTTTCAGGCAGGAGACCAAAATACCTGATACTTCCATGCATGAGCTTCATCACGTCATAAGAAGAACACCATTACTGGGTTGTTGGATTCAAATGGCATTTGGCAGGAAGACGAACAAAAAATAGAAGATATTGTGACCAGCCACTACGGTGCACTTCTTTGCTCTTCTGGGCCCACAGAATTCACTGAGCTTTTGGCAGCCATTCAACCACGTGTATCCGCCTCAATGAACCAGATGCTCAACAGGACCTTTCAAGGCAGTGAAGTGTATGCAGCCCCTAAACAAATGTATCCCCTTAAGTCACCAGGTCTGGATGGCATGCCTCCTCTATTTTTCCAACACTTTTGGCCTTCCATTGGACACTTGGTTACTAAGACGATACTTGACTTCTTAAACTTTGGTATTGCTTTTCCCATGTTTAATGATGAGCATGTTTTTTTGATTCCAAAAAATAAAGATTCAAAAAATATTTCTGATTATCGCCTGATTAGTTTATGTAATGTGATCTTTAAACTTGCTTCTAAAGTGATTGCTAATAGGCTCAAAAAAGTTCTTCCCTCTATCATCAGTGATACCCAGAGTGCCTTTGTTCATGGTAGGTTGATTACGGATAATGTTCTTATGGCTTTTAAGGCTATGCACCATATAAGCCAGAAAAAGGCAGGGAGGAAGGGCGAAATGGCATTAAAACTTGATATGAGCAAGGCTTATGACCGTGTTGAATGGGTGTGTCTTGAGAAGATTATGGAGAAATTGGGGTTTGACTCGAGATGGAGGAGTTTGATTATGAGAAGTGTGACAATAGTATCATATTCTTTTAGAATTAATGGGAAGATTAGTAATTCCGTTCAACCTTCGAGGGGAATTCGCCAAGGTGATCCTTTATTGCCTTATCTTTTTCTCATTTTGGCTGAAGGTTTGTCTACTTTGATTAAGAAATCAGTGGAGGAAGGGGTTTTGGAGGGAATTTCTGTTTGCAGGAGGGGGCCTAAACTTTCACACTTGTTCTTCACCGATGATAGCCTCATTTTTTGCAAGGCTACCTTATCTGATTGTGATTCTTTATAATGGATTTTCCAAGTGTATGAGAAGGCATCGGGTCAACAACTTAATCGTGCTAAGACTTCTTTGTTTTTTAGCACCAACACCTCTAGAGAGGTTTAGGAGGAAATAAAGGTTCGGTTTGGAGCACAGGTTATTAAACAACATGAAAAGTACTTGGGATTGCCATCCCTTGTGGGGAGGAACAAAAGAGCCAGTTTTAATGACATAAAAGATAAGCTTTCTAAGAAATTGGCTGGTTGGAAAGGTAAACTTCTTTCAAAGGCAGGTAAGGAGGTCTTGATTAAAGCGGTCGCTCAAGCCATCCCCACTTACACCATGAGTTGTTTCAAGATCCCGGACTCTCTTTACGACGAGCTTACTAGTATGATAAGGCAATTTTGGTGGGGGCAAAGAGGAGAAGAGAAAAAGGTGGCTTGGTTGAGTTGGGATGAGTTGTGTGAACCGAAGGAGAGTGGGAGGATGGGTTTCAAACAGTTAAAATATTTTAACTTGGCCTTGCTAGCTAAACAAGGCTAACGACTCCAAAATGGACATAATTCTCTTCTCTACCGGGTCCTCAAGGCCAAATATTTCCCTAATGGTGACTTCTTGAATGCTACTCTTGGACACAACCCCTCTTATACTTGGCGTAGTATTTTATCAGTTCAATCCATTGTCAAGCAAGGTGTTCGTTGGAGGGTTGGAAATGGCAAGGATATTCGAATTTGGGGGGATAAATGGCTGCCGAGGGGGTCAAGCTATGAAGTTATTTCGCCCAGACTGTTCCTACACCAGGATACTAGGGTGAGTGAGCTTATCCATTCGGAGAGGAAAAGCTGGAAAGAAGAAGTCATTCGCCAACTCTTCCTACCTATCGATGTCGAAACTACTTGGGCATACCGTTGAGTATTAGAGTGCCTAATGATCGTATTATTTGGGTGGAAACTAATAATGGCTGCTTTACAGTTCATAGTGCCTATAAGGTTGCTATGAATCTCCACTGTCCTTCCCAGATAGCTTCAGCCTCGTCGGATAGCTCACACCGGGTTTTTGGAGGAAACTATGGTGACTTCCTATCCCTCACAAGGTTCGCCATTTCGCTTGGAGGGCCTGTCGTAATATTCTTCCTACCAAAGATAATTTATTCCAACGTAAAGTGCTCACGGATTGCCTTTGTGACGAGTGTGGCGAGGCTTCCAAATCCTCTGGTCACCTGTTTTGGTCATGTCCTAGAGCTCAGTTGGTTTGGAGTTGTTCGAAGCTTCCTCGTTCACTCAGGTCAGGCTAGTTTCACTCCTTCTTTGATCTGTTATGGTTCTTGTTGATGATAGAGTCCTTTGATGAAGAGAAGGTAGCTCTGGTGGTCACAATAGCATGGTCTTTGTGGAGTAATCGAAATTCGGTCTGACACGGGGGTACCAGGAAGACGCCAGAAGCTCTTGTCCAATGGGCTTCTCACTACCTGACCGAATACACAACTGCGACAGATTCTAATGCAGTCAGACCCAAGATCATTAATGTCACCTGGACCCCACCACCCCCTTCTGTGCTTAAGATTAATGTGGATGGCGCCTTATCCAAGCCTAGTAGCTCCGCGGGAATTGGTGTTGTGATACGGGATGATGCAGGTAGATTTGTTGCTGCGCTGTGCAAACATTTTCATGTTCCATTTTGCCCACTAGAAGTAGAGGCAAAAGCTTTTGAAGCTGGCCTTCAATTAGCGTGGGACTTGGGTTTTCAAAATTTTGTTTTGGAAGGGGATTCGTTAGTGATTGTACGTTCGCAGTGGTCTGTCCAATCCCCCCTCATCAGTTGACTCATTGTGTCTTGGCATTCAACTTGTTAGCTCGGAGTTTCATTCAGTTAATGTTTCTCATGTACGGAGGCAAGGGAACAAACCTACCCATCTTTTAGCAAAATTTGCACTTAGCATAGATGATTCTTGTGTATGGATTGGGGAGTCTCCTTCTTGTATTGTACAAGCCCTCATCCAGGATTCTGTCATTGTTTCTTTTGATTGAATAAAAGTGCTATTTTCTTATCAAAAAAAAAAAAAAAAAAAACAAATGAATCAAGCCTGCCACATTATATTTTGTAAGTCAAGCAAAATAGTTACCTTCACACGCAATTCTATTCTCCAAACAAAGTTTGAAATAAATTAAAATAAACCTTTACTAGTGTTTTGGTGATGGGTGGAAACCAGACACTTCTGGACGGTGGTTTTTTTTTTTTTTTTTTTTGTATTTAAAAAATTGATTTTGTTTATACAGTTGAATTGTGTGTGAAAGTGTCTATTGCTAAAGTTAAGAACATTTGATGTGGCAGAATATTCTCGGAGGGTGTAAATATTTGGTTATATACCACATTTTTATTAAATTTAAACTTATTTTTTAAATTCCATAAACCCAGTTGAAAGAACAAAAATTATCATTTTTCTTCAAAAAAAAGAAAAGAAGATATAGGCCAATCATAGAATCACAAGTTCACAACTAAATTAAGCAACATGGAGGCAAATGTGTAAATGAAGCTCATGAAAAAATCTGTTCATTTACTCAACAAATGAGCCAAGTTGGAAGCTAATTTTAAGCTCAAATTTTAAACAAGAATATCTCAAGCATAATAATATTTTTGTGAGCAAAATTATGAGTACGAGACTCGATTTAAATATACATAATATATTGCATGTTTATATATTTTCATATATAAATTATACTTATATATACTTGAGATTGGTTGTGTTAAGTATATAAATAAATTCATAATATGTCAAATTATTATTTGTAATGTATTTTTTTGAGATAAACTGATAGAAATATTATTGATGAAAAACTAGAGTATTACAAAATTGGCCATTAGCATCCTGGGCAGATCAGGAGGGCCCCATATAGATACATACATCAGGGAAATAAAATTATATTCGAATACTACGCCAGGCCTAGACCAAAAAACAGAGCCACCTCTTAACACATAAACCCATAAGCCTGACAAAAGCCATTAATTGTAGAGCTTAGCAAAACACGGATAGAGGAACCAAAACATTCTACACTTGTGCTGCATTCAGTCTCTGGTACTCCACTAAAAAACCAGAAGCCTCCCGTAGAATTTGTTCTGTGAAGAGGGTAAAGTTCTGTAGGGTGACAGACTTGAATTGAGTTGACGGATATTAATGTTTATATATGGAGTGGACGAATCCATAGTGAACGGGAATCTTGTAGACGGATTCGTGTGTCATCAATTCATAAATGGAAATAACTTGCACCTCACGCATTGATAGGGTATGTAGAATCCCAATGGAAATAAAATCCGAATATAAAGGGAATTCTGCAATAATTGCCCAATAAAAGGAAAGACCAACAAGGAAAAGACTTCTAATATAAGTAAAGAAAGTCGGTTTTACACTACTATAAAAACCCCAAAGGCTCTCAAAAAAAAGGTAAGCATACTATCTCCTAACTCTGGTACTCTAGGGTTGTGAACATCTTCTAACTTATCCTTCGGAAGGTCTTTGGTCGGTACCACACTAGTACCCTTTCAAGGTATTTGTTGCTCTGTGTTTTGCAGGTTGCACCGAGCGCGAGCGAGAGAACCTTGTAGCTTACTGGCGATATTTTGAACATCATCAGTTGGCACCGTCTGTGGGAAACGCAAGGAAAAGTCATTACTTGGAGCTTTCTGGACAAAAAGTTGCATGGTACTCACACGCTCGATGGCGACCATAGCAAACGATTAAGGGGAAACACACACCACAGCTTTTGAGAGGCAAGTTCAAACCCTCGCAACAGCCATAGAACACCTCACAAAACGTAACCACGACCTGCAAGAGCAATTGCGCCAGAAGGACGCAACAATCAACACTCGGAAGGAAGAGCAGGAGGCCAGCAGCGCTGAAAGGAGGACCCAGCACGGGCCGGAAGGGAGCAATGCCCAAAGCAGGCCCGAACGGTAGGACACGAATCGACTATCAACTGCAGACCAAGTCCCGTTTAGTGTAGTAGCGGAGATGCAGATGATGAAGGAACGCATGGATTTTATGATGAACGCTTTCAAAGGACGGGTATCTAACGACCTAGACGACCTGGTTCATCGAACGGATTCACCATTCACGGTGTCCGTTAATTCATACCCTCTTCCTCAGAAGTTTCGCATGCCTCAGATTGAAAGCTACGACGGATCCAAAGATCCGTTGGATCATCTGGAGACCTTCAAGACACTGATGCATCTGCAAGGAGTTGCGGACGAAATAATGTGTAGGGCCTTCCCTACAACATTAAGAGGCTCCGCAAGAGTCTGGTTCAGCAGGTTGATGTCAGGCTCTATTAGTACTTTCAAGGAGTTAAGTGCTCAATTTGCTTCGCATTTTATCGGAGGGCACAGATCCAAGAAGTCCACTGCATGCTTGATGAACATTAAATAGCGAGAGGACGAAACCCTGAGGTCATACATCGCCTGCTTTAACAAGGAAGCACTTTCAATAGATGAAGCGGACGACAAAATCCTGGTAGCCGCATTCACAAACGGACTGCGGAAGGGTAAATTTCTATTCTCCTTATATAAGAATGACCTAAAGACCATGTCCGATGTACTTTACAGGGCGACTAAGTACATGAACGCAGAAGATGCTCTCTCAGCCCGAAAAGAAAAGCCCTCTAGAAAGAGAGAAAGGCAGGACGACGTTTATCAAGACAGGGGATGGAAGACCGCAAGGTTGGGAGACAAAAGAGAAGAAAGGCGCTCTAAACCTCCATTTGGGAGGTTTACAAACTTCACTCCGCTTACGGCCCTAATAGACCAAGTCTTGTTGCAGATTAAAAACGAGAAGGCCCTTACTTTTCCGGGCAAGCTGAAAGGAGATCCCAATAAAAGGCCTCGGGACAAATACTGCCGCTTTCACAGAGACCACGGCCATGATATAGCGAACTACTATGACTTGAAGTAGTAGATAGAAGCCCTCATAAGATAAGGAAAGTTACAGAGGTTCGTTAGCAGGGAGAGAATGGACCCGCAACAAGAACAGATTCCGCGACAAGAAAACGAGCGCCCAAGACCGCCCATAGGGGATATAAGGATGATTATAAAGGTCACAGCAACCTCTGGCTCGTCAAAAAAGGCTCGAAAGACTTACCTTAGAACGGTTCAGAATGTCCAGGTGACAAGTTTCGTTCTCAGGAAAGAACAGGACGAAACACCCATCATTGGATTCTAGGAGAACGACGCACAACGTCTTCACCACCCACATGATGATGCACTTGTCATTAGCATACAAATGGGAGATTACAACATGCATCGGATCCTAATTGACAACGGAAGCTCAGCTGATATACTTTACTACCCCGCTTTCCAGCAGGTAAGGATTGGTAAAGACCGACTGGTCCCAACAAACGCTCCACCTGTCGGGTTTGAAGGAACTAAGGTATACCCCCTTGGCTCAATTACTCTACTCGTCACGATTGGTGATTACCCCCTGCAAACTACAAAAGACGTCACGTTTCTCATAGTTGACTGCTCGTCTGCATACAATGCCATAATCGAACATCCCACCCTTAATTCATGGAAGGTCGTAACTTCGACCTGCCATCTAATGGTCAAATTCCCTACTAAGTACGGAATAGGGGAACAACGTGGGGACCAGGCTGCTGTGCGAGAATGTTACGTGACAATGATGGAGATGGATGACCAGATGCAGACGATGAGCATCGCAGAACAACGGATGGTAGCATAACCTATTGAGAAGCTTAGGGAAATCTCCTTAGATGACTCCGTACCGGAACGAACGACCCGGATGGGCACCCTTGCCAGTCCAACAACCCTACAAGCACTCCAAACGTTTCTTAAGGCAAACCGGGACGTTTTTGCATGGAGCCATGAAGATATGCCAAGGATTGATCCCTCTGTCATGGTCCACAGGTTGAATGTATCTCCCGCCTTTCCACCAGTTCGCCAAAAGAAGCGCGTTTTTGCGCAAGTGAGAGACCAAGCTATAGCAGAGGAAGTCCGCAAGTTGCAGGAAGCGAACTTTATTAGAGAAGTCTACTACCCCGATTGGCTGGCAAACGTAGTAATGGTCAGGAAAGCCAACGGGAAATGGAGGATGTGCGTAGATTTCATGGACCTAAATAAAGCTTGTCCCAAAGATAGCTATCCTCTGCCAAGGATTGACACCCTAGTCGATTCAACAGCCCAACATCAGTTGCTAAGTTTCATGGATGCCTTTTTTGGGTATAACCAGATCAAAATGGACGAGGCAGATCAGGAAAAGCCTCGTTCGTTACAAATCAAGGCCTTTTCTGTTACAAGGTGATGCCATTCGGCCTTAAGAATGCCGGTGCAACATACCAAAGGCTTATGAACAAGATGTTCGTAAAATAGATTGGAAGGAACATCTAGGTGTACATAGACGATATGCTGGTGAAAAGCCGAAAAGAGGATGACCACTTAAACGACCTCAAAGAAACTTTCGACACCCTTCGGTCATACAACATGAAGTTCAATCCAAGCAAATGCGCATTCAGGGTGACAACAGGAAAGTTCTTAGGGTTCATGGTGTCCCAACGGAGGATCGAAGCCAATCTAGATAAGATCCGCGTAGTATTGGAGATGACGCCCCCTAAAAATGTGAAAGAAATACAAAGTCTCAACGGCAAAGTTGCCGCATTGAATAGATTCGTAGCAAGAGCAACGGATAAATGTCTACCATTCTTTCGGACATTGAAGAAATCTTTTGAGTGGACGAACAAATGTCAGTAGGCGTTCGATGATCTGAAAACCTATCTCTCTTCCCCTCCACTGCTGAGCCCAACCAAAGAAGGAAAAGAATTATTTTTATACTTAGCTGTGTCACCGGCTGCAGTAAGCGCAGCCCTGATCAGTGAGGAAAACAAAATTCAGAAGCCCGTGTACTACACCAGCCGGGCATTTCGTGGCGCAGAAGAAAGATACCCGCCGATGGAAAAGCTTGCCTTTGCCCTGATCACAGCTGCTCGCAGACTCAAGCCCTACTTCCAGGCTCACACAATAATCGTCCTAACGGAAAAACCACTAAGACAAGCCCTGAGTAGTCTTGAAGCCGCCGGAAGGATGGCACTATGGGCAATTGAGTGAAGCGAGTTTGACATACAGTACCGCCCGCATATAGCCATGAAGGGACAAGTAGTCGCCGACTTCATTGTAGAGTTTACTAGTCCTGAGGATCAGGGGGCAGAAGAGCATCCTCCATGGAATGTTTATACAGATGGCTCGTCCAATAAGCAAGTAGGTGGAGCGGGCATCGTACTTCGATCTTAGGAAGGCGACGAAGTGGAATGCATTGTTCGCCTCAATTTCCCTACGACGAATAATGAGGCTGAGTATGAAACTTTGGTCGCAGGATTGAATCTCGCAAAAGCAGCAAGTGCCACCAATGTAGTTATCCACTATGATTCTCAGATCGTCACCAATCAGTTGACTAGCGAATACGAGTGCAGGGGCACAAGAATGAGGATGTATCTGGATTAGGCGAGAAGGAAGATGAACGACTTACAAGCCCAGATTGTGCAGATCCCGAGAAGAGAGAATGAGCAGGCCGATCGCTTAGCAATAGCCGCATTGGCAGATCACATGATCATCCTCGATAAGGTACTTTCCTTTGTTCAACTTTCACCTGCTATTGATAATATCGACGAGCAGGAAGTAGGTTCTGAGAGTAACTGGACCACACCAATAGTTGTCTACTTGAAGGAAGGTATGCTACCTGATGCCAAAGAAGTCGCTAGGAAGCTGAAGGTCCGGGCGGCACGATTTATACTGATCAACGATGTCCTATACAAAAGAGGATTTTCACGCCCGTACTTAAGATGCTTGGGCCCTGAGGAAGCAGATTACGTCATGAGAGAAGTACATGAAGGGGTTTGCGGGCACTACTCAGGGTCGCGGTCGTTAGTCCACAAGCTGATTTGGACTGGATACTACTGGCCCACCATGCAAAAGGACGCCCAAATATACATCAGGACTTGTGACAAATGCCAGAGATTTGGTAATTCCATAAGACAACCAACAGAGAAACTCACACCAATGATAGCCCCATGGTCGTTTGCCCAATGGGGTTTAGATATAATGAGCCCTTTCCCCACTGCAGCCAGGTAGTTGAAGTTCCTAGTTGTTGGCATTGACTACTTCACCAAGTGGGTAGAAGCGGAAGCATTGGCTACGATCACAGAAACAAATGTGGGGAACTTTGTGTGGAAAAACATCATTTGCAGGTACGAAATACCTAGAGTTTTGGTCTTGGACAATGGAAAGCAGTTCAACAATAACTCTTTCAAAAACTTTTGTTCAGAACTTGGGATCAAGAACCACTATTCATCCCTCGCACACCCTCAAGCCAATGGCCAAGTCAAAGTCACGAATCGATTCTTGCTAAAGATTATCAAAACTCGACTCGAGGGGGCAAAGAGTATATGGTCAGAGGAGCTACCTAGTGTACTATAGGCATACAGGAAAACGGTATGGACACCTACAGGTGAAACACCGTTCCGGTTGGCATACGGAAGTGAAGCAGTCATCCTAGCAAACATCGGACTCATCAGCTATAGGGTGAATAACTACGATGAAGGACAAAACAACGAGGCCATTCGTCTCCAGCTCGACCTAATAGACGAAGTCAGGGCAGCAGCTGAACAAAGGCTTGCAAGATATCAGGATCTCATGGCCAAATATTACAACTCAAAGGTCAAACATAGAGACTTTAAGGTCGGGGACCTCGTTTTAAGAAAGGCAATGGGTAATACCAGAGATCCTACTCAAGGTAAGCTTGGTCCAAATTGGGAAGGCCCCTACAGAGTCACCTCATGGGCAAGAAAAGGCACCTACCACATGGAAACCCTAGATAGACAAAGATTGCTTCACCCGTGGAACACTGAACACCTCAAGAAATACTACTCATAAAAGAGAAAACAGATAGAGCAATGCTCCGTAGTCTACTTTTTCCTCGCTTTTTTCTAGTTTTTAATTCAACAGTCATTTAAGGTTTATTTAATTTTTTGCTACAATAATTTTTTAAGCCCAAGAGGCAGGTTTTCTACATATGGATGAGAAGTTTATTCAGACATTTTTCTACTTTAATTACAATGTTTATAGTGGACGGAATTGATTATTAAATCTAAAAACGGTTTTAATATTATTAAGTCCATAAAAAGGACGGATACATCCCACATGGATGCAATTAAGTCCTAAAATGGACGGTTAAATCCCAAAAAGGGTATAATTATGAAGTCTTAAAAAGGACGGATAAATCTCAAAAATGGTGTAATTATGAAGTCCTAAAAAGGATGGATAAATCCCAACAAAGGGTATAATTATGAAGTCCTAAAAAGAGCGGATAAATCCCAAAAAGGGTGTAATTATGAAGTCCTAAAAAGGACGGATGCATCCCACAATGGTATAATTATCAAGTCCTCAAGAGGACGGATGTATCCCATAAGGATATGAAATTTATCTAGTCATTAAGTGGACGGATACATCCCAAAGTGATGTGATTAAAATTGAAGTCCTTAAAGAGGATGGATAAATATCAAGAGGGTTTGAATAATATCAAGTCTTGTAAACATTATTGTCCTTAATAGGACGGACATGCACAAATAATAGTAAAAGTTTCAAGAGTAGACGGATACATCCCAAAAATGAACGGATCAATCCTGTAAACATGAAACTTAGACGGATGTGCAAATCATTCATGACGACAGAAAAAGATACATTAAAGTAGACGGAATTAAATAAACGGATACTCTGTTTAAAATAAAGTACAAGAGCCACCAAAGGCAAATTGTTCATGACGGTACAAAAATAAACTTTTACAAGTCATAAATAAAAAATTAAAACTATTGGACAGGAAAATCCTTGGACTTCACTTCAGCTTCAATATCTAAGACTTGGGCTTGAACCTGGAGGGGGGCTTTCCCGTCATTGCCGCCATCGTGAGCTCCGTCACCTTCTGCATCATGAGCCTCTTCAAATAAATCTTCAGTATTCTCTGAGGTGACGGGGAGAACGAAGTCTGGGCTTGGGCATCTATAGAAATTTTAGATACGTCCAGGTCCGGGTAGAAAGATTTTACTTGACGAAGGCAATTGTCAAATCCGTCAGCAAAAATACCTCTTAACTCCGTCAGATATGCTTCAGAATCACAGTACTTACGGACTGCAATGTCTTTAGCTTGACGGAGCTAGCTCTTGACGGATGAAATTTCTGCTTCCTTATCCTCCAGGACCATCCGCAGCATCTCCGTCTGCTTCTCCAGTTCTCCACGAACTTAATCCGACAGGCTCAATTTCTTCTCCTGGCCAACTCTCTAGGCATGGAGCTGAGCCAGCTCGTTTTCTATATCTGCGGCTTTAGCCCTTACACGGTCCAAAGCCTTCTCGTTATGAAGGCAATGGTCCTTTAGCCCTCTCATCATCAGCATAGCCAGAAAACAAGATATTCGTTAGTCATGAAGTTAACGGGAAAAAAGTAGGAAGTAGACGGATAAAAATACTTGAGCGATATTGAATAGGCCAGTCTCTCCCATCGCCTCTGTCGCGTGGTTCCCAAGGTCTTCGTAATCGTCTGGAGTTAAAATCGAAGAAAGTTTCTCTAGAGCATACTTGGAATCTTCGCATAGGAGGACGGGCAGATTTTTTGTCAGAGGCACCTTGCCACCCATCATTAAGCCTTTCCCTTTTCCATGTTTTGGAGGGACTGTCTTCTTAACCTCCGCTTGAAGACCCACGATAGTCTCAGCTGTACCCTTTGGTTTTTTGGATTGACGTTCGGTCTCCAAAAAGGGTTTTCTTTTGGTCCCGGACGGCTTGGAAGTATCCGTCCCACCTATTTGACCTTCTTTCTTTTTTGCAGCAGCTTGCTGCTTAATAAACGCTCTCTTTTTGGCCTCATCCATTTCTGCAAAGGACGGCATAGAAGTTAAGAGAGTGAACGGGAAGAATTAAATAAAGCATAATTCATAAAAACACACATGCGCGGACTTGTTTTTCCTGTCGTAGGGCTACTTCTGACGGTTCTGGTCCGTCACAATACCAGTTTATGGTCTCTAGTCTAACCAACTTGGCCCAGGACCATTCTTCTAAGTTGGTTTTTTGGAAAATCTTTTCAAAAAACTCCACTCCTCAAGAGAAACTTGTGGATGATCTTGAGTTGCAGGAAGAAGGTAGATAAATTAACAACGGTAAATATAATCTAAGACTACATTGAGAACGGATGCATACCTGACGGTGGAAATATGCCCCATGTTGTGTCAACGGGCATGAATTCTGTGTCACCAGGATGACACATCCATTCATTACCATCCATAAAGAAGTAACTAGACTTCCAATCCCTATTGGAATCTAGAGTCTCACTCACAAGCCGTAATAACGGACTCCTCGCAATAAAGCTATACATTCCTTTAGATTTTGTTATCTCAACCGGACGGTAGCAGTGGAAGAACTCTTCCACTGTGAGCTTTCTCTTCCAGCCGAACATGACCCCGTACAAAACCTCTATGCCGAGGAAAACCCTCCAGGCATTTGGGGAGGCTTGGGTGACAAAAAAACCTAGGTATTTAAGGAGCTGACGGTGTAGAGAACTCAAGAGAAACCTTAACCTAGCTTTGAGCATTTGCTCATAAATCCCGACACCCTTGACGCGGTCATAATAACATTTCTCGGATTTGTAAGGCAGACGAAGGGGGATGTTGACGGGTATATGGTATTTATCTCTTAAAGTTTTGAAGTGTAATTCCTTAATTGAGGACGTAAAGTCGTTGACCGTCCATATTGGAAGCATTATAAACTTCCTCTTTTCGTCAGGGCCAATGACGGATTGAATTGGAGGTTTGCTTTCACCTAGACCGTCACTAAGGTTACTCTTTGTCCTATCCTCACTCCTTGATGAAGAGGAGGTAGTTGAGGAACTCTCTTCGCTTGTAGTGTTAGGATACTTTTGACCTGATGGGTGTACTTCATCGTAGCCCGTTTCGTCACAAACAAACGACTGGTTACTCGATGCACTAGACATCTGTCACCTACACGTGACGGTAAACCCTCAGACACTAACGAATCTCAAAGTACTTAACGGAGATAAAAGTAAATAAATAAAAAAGTACTTACTGTTCAAAGATATGCGGCTAGAAAGTTGTGACGGGTGAGAAGGGACGACGGATTAAATATTTGACAAGGTGAACGGATGCGCTCT
Source organism: Lithocarpus polystachyus (assembly GCA_033629205.1). Lineage (NCBI taxonomy): Eukaryota > Viridiplantae > Streptophyta > Magnoliopsida > Fagales > Fagaceae > Lithocarpus > Lithocarpus polystachyus. The sequence continues at coordinate 43,719,288 of CM066172.1, forward strand.
GATCGTATGATTTATGTGAAAGGTGAGAACTGAGGAAGGTAAAAGTAAGTTTATATAGGAGAACAGCATGGAAGGTGAAGGGACGCCTCGTTCTTGGCACACAACTATTAAATAGATGACACGTGCCTTATATGATTAATTACCCAATATTAATTACCGTATGCCAGCATAACGGATCAGGTCTATCTCAATGAAAAATAAAACCATCACCCTATAAGTCCGTCTCCTTGGAGGTCACGGACTCATAGGGTGAGGGGGCAGCTAAAGAGGGTAAAGTTCGGTAGGGTCACAGACCTGAAATGAGTTGACGGATATTAATGTTTATATATGGAGTGGACGGATCCATAGTGAACGTGAATCTTGTAGACGGATACGCGTGTCATCAATTCATAAATGGAAATAACTTGCACCTCACGCATTGATAGGGTATGTAGAATCCCAATGGAAATAGAATCCGAATATAAAGGGAATTCTGCAATAATCGCCCAATAAAAGGAAAGACCAATAAGGAAAAGACTTCTTATACAAGTAAAGAATGTCGGTTCTACACTACTATAAAAACTCCAAAGGCTCTTACAAAAAAGGTACGCATACTATCTCCCAACTCTAGCACTCTAGGGTTGTGAACATTTTCTAACTAACTTTCGGAGGGTCTTTGACCGGTACCACACCGGTACCATTTCAAGGTATTTGTTGCTCTGTGTTTTGTAGATTGCACCGAGCGCGAGCGAGAGAACCTTGTAGCTTACTGTTGATATTTTGAACATCATCATTCTGGATGCCGTTGGGTTTTTTCAAAACAGAATTTATTTCTCGATTTCCAAATCACCCATAACACCGTAGCCTACTGCTCTAATTCCTGTGGAGGAATGTATTACTAGTATATAAATAGTTTATTTTGTAATAACAATAAAAGATTGGTAAATTTAATTTTTACAAGTTCATGAACCAAAATCATCTTATCTAATTAACTAAAATTATATAATTTCAAATATATTTTAGTTACTCACAATGTTTACTTTATATGAAATAGGTATAACTTATAATCAATAACTCATGAACGAATTTAAATGAACCAAATTCTTTCAGAGTGAAAAAATAAAACAAACTTGAATTTATAATTTAGTTTGATAATGATCTCAAGATTAGTTTGAATTAAAACAAGATTAAATTAAGGTTAAAATGCAAAACACAATCTCTAAGGCTCCATTTGGGAGTTCATAAGGAAATGGAATAGATGGAATGATCATAAGAGAATGAAAAAGAATGGAATGGAATTAAATGTATTTAAGTAAGGAAAAAGAATGGAAAAGAATGGAATGAAATGTAATTAAGTAACCTTGATTGGATGTTTTAAAATAAAGGAATGGAAAGAAATGAAAATGAATGGAATGTAAGTAAATTTGTTTGAGAGCAATATGGAGGTAATATAATGGAATTATTTTATGACAATATTACTATTAGACCCCTATTTTAAAATAAAAGGTTGAATATACAGGTGTATTTTGGGAGTTTTAGTAAAAAAATTATTAAATCTAATTTCATTCCCTCCCATTCCTCCAAATTTTGGGGGGAATGAAAATTTGAGGTTTTAAGGGAATAGAGAGGAATGCATGTTTCCTCTTACCCATTCCATTTCCTCCCACTTAAACTCCCAAACAAAGGAATGTGTTTTTTATTCCCTCGATTAAAACTCTCAAACAAGGGAAATGAAGAATATTATAAAATTATTATTTTTATTCATTTCTATTTCATTTCATTCCCTCTTCTCAAACGAGGCCTAAGTTTCACTATAACTCATTTCAATTCACTAATTTTGTTTTCGTTCATTTTAGTCCTCAAAGTATTAAGTTTATTTAATTAAGGCTTCTTTGTGAACTTCTATTATTATTAAATATTTAACAAAATTTGCTAAATGAATCTTAGTTAAATAAACTTTAAAGTTAGACTACTAAATTCTGATTAAATATAAATAGGAAGTTTTGAATTTTATTAGGTCTCAACCATTAAACGCACCGTGTGCTTCACAAACCAAAGGCCATTTTAGTAAATTCAACCCCACTGCCCAAAAACCCTAACGCACAACCCCATATATAAGTCCCTCTTTCTCTCTTTTCATTTCTCTCACCTTCATTCGCAAGAGTCAGAGGCTCCAACAAAACACTAGGGTATTCCCTCTGTTCCCAAAACCACACAGAAAGCCCATCATGGCAGCATCAATGGCCGCAACGCCGAATGCGGTGGAGTCAGTCCAGTGCTTCGGGCGCAAGAAAACAGCTGTGGCAGTCACCTACTGCAAGCGCGGCCGCGGCCTCATCAAGATCAACGGCTGCCCCATCGAGCTTGTCGAGCCCGAGATCCTAAGGTTCAAGGCCTACGAGCCCATCCTCCTCCTGGGACGACACCGCTTCGCCGGAGTCGACATGCGGATCAGAGTCAAGGGCGGTGGCCACACCTCGCAGATCTACGCCATTCGTCAGAGCATAGCGAAGGCCTTGGTGGCTTTTTACCAGAAGTACGTAGACGAGCAGAGCAAGAAGGAAATCAAGGACATTCTCGTCAGGTATGATAGGACTTTGCTTGTTGCTGATCCTCGGCGCTGTGAGCCAAAGAAGTTTGGTGGTCGTGGTGCCAGGGCTAGGTTCCAGAAGTCTTACCGTTGAAGACTGGGTTTTTTACGGTTTCACATTTTCGAATGCTCAAAAGTTATGTGCTTTTTTTTACTATTTGTTGTTCTGAGGATATGGTTTTTTTTTAAGTATTTTAAGACTATTATGTTAATGGGTTGTTTTAGTTTTTGAGTAATTTGAGAATTTTGGCATCTGGGTATTGGTATGCTTTCATTCAAATGAAACTTATGGTTATTTAGATTGATAAATATATGGAATGCTTTGCTTCAATTCAGGCTTTTATTTAATGGGTTATTTTAGTTTGAGAGTTATGCTAATTTAGTTTCTGGGTAATGGTATGCGTTTGGGTAATTGTGATTTTTGGTGATTTAGATTGATAAATATATGGAATGCTTTGCTTAAATTTGATGTTTTATTTGAGCTTACATCGTAGTTTTAGTTTTGTTACAACTGCTTGAATTTAGGTTCTAGTGCATGGTTGGTTCTACTTTGCTATCTGGGTTTTTAAGTCTGAGCTTGTTTAGATTGGAATTTGGTTGTTGGAATATGATTTTGATGTGTTCTTAATGCTACTGTTTTCAATTTTTTTTGTTATGTTCCATTTTCTGCATGTTGTTGTTGGTGAAGACAAGGTAGTCTTTTATTTTTTTATAGATAGTTTGAAGATTGAGAATTTTTATGGTTTGCTTATTTGATTTCTCCTTGGCAATAAGAGTTAACGAATTTGCTTTAATTGGTTACCAAAAACATAGATGATATAGTTATTTCTTTTGGTATGTTGAATTTCTGAGGTAGTGTTTGATGTAAACTATCATCTTTGTACTTTGTTCAATGATGATGTGTTTCTACTGGTATGTTGTTTTTGTGCAAATGTTATTAATTTTTTTTACTTGATTCTGGGATTTGGATTGATTTATATTGCCACAAAGTGTTATGTGGAAATGTTAATAACATTTTTTCACATGGTTCTTGGGATTTGTCTTTGTTTAGTATTTGATTATTGCAGGATTTGCATTCTCTTGAAAGTATTATTTGAGACTTTGATCTTTGTGTCCAAACTCTGGGTTTGACAGTTGACCAGATAGTATCAATTGTGAGCTAGTTATATGTTGAATGATCAGATAGTATCAATTGTGAGCTAGTTATTTGTTGAATGACCAGATAGTATCAATTGTGAGCTAGTTATATGTTGAGTGCTTTATTCTGCCTCCTGATATGCCTTGCACATGCTTTTTTCACTCATACTCATTGGTTTGTTCTGGATTATTTTTGAACAATTTTTAATTACACAACTTGCAGTAATGCCCACGGTAATTTGATACTATCTTGTGAGTTATTTATTTTGATTTAATTTGAGGGATTTGATGTTTTCTTATAATCTCGGTATTTTGATTTCATATGCTCTTTATGGCTAGGACCCGAGTCTGAGTGGGTACAGGACAGAGCACAGAAGAGATAAAAGTATCCTGAGAGAAACTAGATCTAATATTATGCTCAATCTTTTAGTATATGCATGTATGGGTTTTGCTATTGGAATGAGATGTAGAGTGGCTTGAGACTGCCTAAAGATTTTAGGCTAGTTTTACCCAGTGAATCATTATCAATCCATCAAATGCTGGTTCTATGCTAGTTCTGCCCATAAATTCTTAGTTTCCCTAGCTGTTCCTTAAAAAATGGAGTTGATGCCTAATTGGCAATTATAGCGAATTAGGATCTTTTATGTTTTTCTTGTGAAATGGATACATCTTTTTCAAGTGAAATGGGAAAGTATCTATTTCAAGTGAGGACAGGACCCTGACCCTGACCCTAGCACCGAAAAAGTGGAAGTGTGCAATTGTGCGTTTGGAACTCGCCCAGAAGAATGTTCTTCAAATGGTGTGATCGTCTGTTTAGTAGTATTATTTATGAATTGAATATAGGTCCAATAGAGTGAGAAGTATTGATAGAAGTGGGGATGTCTCCTCAGCTCTTGATGCCCATCTCCAATCATTTTATGGAAATCTTAGTCTGTTGTTTGGATTGTTTGGCAGAATTTGAGGTAGGGTGTAACCCACTAGCAGGGTTTGAATCTGTTTCAGGAAGTAGAATAGTGGTCATTGCTACATGTTTTTGCTGTAATTGTTGGTTTGACAGGGCACCCAAGATCTTGCCCTGTTCCATTTGGTAGCCATCACCTACCTCTGTTTGGTAGAGGAGTTTGAGCTACGTTGTTTATAATTTTTTGAAATACGTGTGAAAAATTGTGTAATATTGTTTAAAAAATGAAAATGAGTTGTTTAACAATTCAGAGTCTCAATTTTTTGGGTTTGGCACGAAAAAAATATATGGTAGCACAATTTGTTGCTGTCTTGCAGTGTCTCTATCGGCAACGACCATTGCTTCACCCCCAACTATTGAATTATAAATATTTGATAAAAAAATAAAGGCACTTGGTTGGTTAAGGACCCCTGTGACTGTGAATCAAATATGATTTGAGTCAAAAACCGATGTGTCAAATATGATTGATCTCTACTCTTGGAGCTTTTCTATTTTTGTATTGTTTGTTCAATGGAATAATTTTGACTCAAGCTACAAATTTAACAAAATTGATTAAGGTCAAATCTGTAGAGCTTTTCTATTTTTGTATTGTTTGTTCAATGGAATAATTTTGACTCAAAGCTACAAATTTAACAAATTTTATTAAGGTCAAATCTCTATGGTACTCTGTTCGAGAGTTGATAGTTTGCTATTGCCTCAATTAAGAGGAGGCGTGGTAGTGTGTTCAGTGTTTGTAAACAAATGTAATTAACCGAGATTAAGGTGATGTTGGTTTTAGTATCACTCAAAACTCATCCTGTCTCACATTTTTCTCTCCATTTTTCTCTATTCACTCAACAATAAATGTTGGCTCATTTTCTCAAAAAAAAAAAAAAAAAAAAAAAAAACATGTTCTACTCAAATGTTGAGTTTAGTTTTTAAACTTAAAAACTAAGGCTGCGTTAGTTTAATGTAAATCGAATTTCGAGTGTAAAATGAATGTAGGGGTAAATGAATTCCTATAAGGAAAATGAAATCCGGATGTAAGGGTCGTCAATGGGCCAGGTTGGGTCGGTCCGGCCCATATTTACTTGGCCCATGAGCACAATGGGCTGGGCATAATGGGCTATTAACTAGATAATGAGCCGGGTCAGGCTGGGCCGAGTCGGGCTGGGCCGAAAGAGAAAACCTCAGCCCAAGACCCTGCCCATGGGCAATGCCTATTTTGTCTTTAGCGAGTTGGGCTATCGGGTTGGGCTTAATAGGCTACCCATGGGCTTGTATTAGCATATTATTTTATTATTTTTATAAGAAAAGATTCAAATTTCTATAAGGGAATAATCTGTCAGTTCGTTTAGACCCCTGTAAACTAGATTGTTTAACCTAATTAATTAACCAAGTGAATACTTAGGTTTATTATTCAGATCTAGGTTAAAACAAAACAATCATATCAAGTAAAGCAGCGGAAAAATAAATAACACAACGATATGATGACCCAGGAAAACCAAACCCGTAAAAAACCTGGGGAGGATTTAACCTAGCTATCCTCAAGGTAAAATAGCAAATCCACTAGAAAGAATTAAAGTTTACACAATAGCGACTTAGACCACTAACATCCTATTGCTACCCAAGTGTAGGAAACTTACTACCACGACCCCATGATAGCTCCGAGATCCACGGACTCCTTCTTTCTTTAATCTTTGCAAAACACAAACACCACCGTTTGTGACTTTGAGATCCCACTCAAAGGTTTAGCAACACAAACTCACCTGTTTGTGACTCCAAGACCACCCTTGAAGGTTTAGATCATCGGCTCCTTTGATGACTAGAGAAGGCAGCAACTTCAACAATACTGAATCTTGAGATTCTTCAAGGAACAACATCGGTAGAAGTAATAAGAGAGGTTTTAGGAACAAAACCTTAAAAAAATAAAAGAGGCACACTCTTTTCTCTCTAAAAAGCCTTATAAAAAACGTGCTTAGGGTTTTCTTTATATAGTGGGAGAAGTAGATCTGAAACCCTAATCCTTAATGGGCTAGAACTGCTGTTTGGGCCAACTTAAAATTCTGCAGATACGATTCTCGATCGATCGAGCCTGTTTTTCGATCGGCCGAACCAGGCAGATTCTGAAATCTTCTTTCTGCAACTTACATGTTCTTGTGTGCTCACGATTTGCCAATTGTTCTAAACTTTTAGAACCTAACATAATCAATCTATTTTTTTAAAGGAAAGAATTAAAGAATTTAATACTTAATTACAAATTTTTTTATAGTCAAATCTATTTAATTTTTTGTTTCGTTAATGGAAACCTATTTAATTTTTTTATTAAGGTTTTAAATAGTTTTTTATTTTTATCTTTTATAAAAAAAAAATGTCAAATGGTTAATTCAAAATTGCTAGACTGCTAGAAAAATATATATTTAATAAACTAAATTTAGCACAATTACTTTTAGTATCTTAATGGTTGAGAGAGTTCTCTTAAAAAATTTCTCTATAATATCTCAAGATCAATCCTTCATACACTTCCTATATATTTTTGTTATGAATTATGAGTTATTGGGCTGGGCCAACGGGTTAGGCCAACGGGCTGGGCAACGGGTTGGGCTACTAGGCTAGCCCACTGGGTACCCATGGGCATAAAAACTAGCCCACGGCCTGACCCACTGGGCTAGTGGGCTACCCATGGGCCTCAATAACAACGGGCTGGGCCGCCTATTAGCCCGGTGGGCCATTGGGTTTCTGGGCCGGGCTATGGGCCATGGGCTATTTGATGACCCTTATCCGGATGTTTGGTTTTGCAATGGAAAATAAATTTTAAAACATAAAACAAATTTTTAAACATAAAATATCAAAATATACACTTTTAACACAACCAAAAATCAAAACAAAACATTAATGGGTTGTTTATGGGTTTGAGGGTAGATTTTGGGTAGATGGGTTTGAGAGGATGTGGATCGACTTTTGTAGAGGGTGGGTCGGATTTTGGAGGCGAGTATGGCTTCGTCGGCGCGAGGGAGAGTGACAGTTGGGTAGAGGTGTGTGGATCGGAGGTGAGGTGAGGTCGTCGAATTCAAATAGAACTCAAATTGTGGAGGAAACTCATCGGCGCAGAGGGTGGGTTTGGGGGTGGAGTGGAGTGGGCTGGTGGTCACTGGTGGTCGGTGGTGGCTAGATCAGCGACGTTGAGCAAGAGGGAGAAGAAGAGTTGAGGAAGAAGAGAGACAAAAGAGAAAGGCGGTGGGGCGGCGCGATCTGGGCGGTGGGGGTAGCGGTGGGGGCGGCATGATCTGGGCTGGCCTTGGCTTGGCTGGGTGGCCAGAGCTTGGCGTTGGACTATGGGTGGAGTTGAGGTTGGTGCGTGGGCTGGAGCTGAAATGAGGTTGGTGCATGTGTGAGAAGAGTGTGTGAGGAGTGAATAATTCCGAAAAGCATTTGAAAGTAAAATGGGAACGAAAATGATTTTACGGGTTGGCAAGGATATTTTACAGTCAAATTGAATTCTATTTTCAGTTTGACCTTATTTTCAGGTGGTGCCAAACATGGACCTGAGTGTAATATGTTTTCTGATTTTATTTTATCACCGAAACAAACGCACTTTAACTCAAAAATCTGGAGCTCACATGTTTGTTTTTTTTTTTTAATGGTAACAATACCCTTGTCACATCAATCTGCGAGATATTTTCTCTCTTCACTCCTCTCTCGTTATTCTCACTAAAACACTCATACTCCCTTTTTCAATTCTCTCTCTCCTCCACACCCCATCAATTAAGCCCTCGGAAACATACAAACACAACTTAGCTCATAAACCCCATTTAGAAACAAACCCTATAACCCAAAACAAAAATCTTTTCTTTCTAAACTCCAAACCCAAATCAAAATTCCATTTTTCAAACCCTCAAACCTAAATCAACCGAATACCCAAACCCACAAACAACCAACAATAGGGAGGGATTCTTGGCCATAGGTAAAATTAAAAAAAAAAAAAAAAAAGAAAAAGAAAAAGAAAAAGAAAAAGAAAAAAAGAAATAGAGATAGTGGAGAGAGGAACTTGAGGGTTTTGGTCTTGAGTTTTGGTCTAGAAAGGATGAGGGGTTGGAGCTCTCAAGATTCAGTTGTGAGCCACTCGTGCTTCTAGCATTTAATGGGAACTTTCGTAGAGACTCGCATTTGTCTACGTGGATCTCGATCAGAGTAGGAAATGCTAAGGCATGTGGGCAGATTCTTTTTAGCTTGGGTAGAACTTGCAAATTAAGTCGATGTTTGGGTTGGAGATGAGACGGAAAGGTGGGAGATAGAGCATGAGTTAGAGGAATTTAGGAGAAGGACCGTTGTCCTTTGCGCGTGGTCTAACTTGATGAGACAAATCATGAGAGTGGGTCTCACTCTTTTTCTTAATTTTACAAGAATACCACCATAACTCTTAACTCATCACTTGAAAACATAAAAAATTTTATTTAATTTCCATAGCTCAAACTCATATATTTTTAGTATTGATTTATGGAAACAAACCCAAACAAATTGAATGGTGGCAGGACCCACAATTTGAGAATTAAGCTATCAAATTTGAGATTTAGGTGATGGAAACACACAAACTAAAAATAGCCTAATAAGTTTGCCATAATTGAAGATGTAATTCATCATCTAAACCTTTATTTATTTATTGTTTGTGAATCATCATCATCATCTAAACATTGATTATTGAGTACTGTATCATTGGTTCACTAATAATGGTATGCCATATGTTTTTTATTTTAAACTTTGGTTATTTAGTAATGCTGAGTCCTAACATTTTCACAGCAAATTTTAGGTGTCAAGTTATTATTAGTGAATAAAAAAGTGATGTCAGTTTTATGATCATAACAATACTCATCATTTTATAAAATAAAAAACTCAAATGAATACATGACAAGTTGTGATTGATGAATCTTAAAATGTCACACAAAAAGTGAGCCAAATGATTTATATTTCTATTATGAGCAATGCTACATACACAAAAGAATTTGACAAAATTTTTTACACCTCCTAATATGACAAATTTGTATTTGTTTTTAGTTGAGTCTATCATTGATATAGACTTTTTGCTTATTTTACATCTAACTTCATCTAACCTAACCTAAACAAGGAATAATAAATTGTAAAATTTAATCTCGCATAAAATTACCTAGATTAATGAAATATGATTGTTACAAACGAGGTTAATTAGATTTAAATGGTCATTATGGCATCTCCAACATTTTCTCTAAAATTTTTCAATGTTTAGAGAATGAACAGTGTTGCCTACCTACTTTTTTACATACACTTTGCAATAAACTTTCTATCATTTCTCTATCCACGTTTAAATATTATTTCTTCACTTATTATTATTACTAGCCGCAGACTCACGCAATGCGTGAGAATATAAATATTATGTAATGTGGTGTAATATATAAAAAGTAACCATTACATCAAGTATTGTCTATTAAAAAAAAAAGATTTCTACAAGTATTTTTTTTCTTATTTTTTTATCTCTAAAAATATATCATTTTATTATTATTATTATTATTATTATTATTATTATTATTATTATTATTATTATTATTGTTTTTATGTTTGATTAATATTTTTTTAAGTTGAACCATATTCTTCTAACATCTATTGTAGTATATTTGCTTAATATACAACTAAACTTTATAAGTTTCAAATTTATTATTCAAATTTCTTATCTCTCAAGGAATAAGGAAATTATCATAATAATTAAACTCATTACAAAATTACAATGTTATCTTAACCAAAATTAAAATGAAATTAAAGGAATAAATAATAGGCTTTATAATAATTTATTACTCAAACAATTGGTAGGCATATTCAAATTCATGTTTCCAAAAAAAAACTAAGTATTAGCCTAAACTAAAATTCAACCAAATCTATAAAAGGAAAAGAGAAGATTTTTTGATGGGATATAAAAAAAAAAAAAAAAAAAAACACAATACCAAAACAGATATAAAAAAAAAAACCATCAACCTTAATTATAGTTATAAGAAAGAATAAAAATTCACCGAGAGAGGGAGAGAGAGTACTCACAATTTTGTATGGGAAAAACATTGATTGATTGAGAAAATGATATCAAATTTATACAAAATAAAATGGGTAAAAGAAGAGTCAAAGTATAAAAAAGAGGAAGGAAGTATAATGGTAAAGTAGTGGGGAGATAAAGAGGCAAAAAAGAAAGGGAAAAGTTGGAAGAAGTGTAATAGTAGGTGTGTGAATTAACAGGGAGAAAAAGAGTTTTTTTTTTTGGGTTGAAAATAAGGGGAAGAAAAATTTAAATAGAGAAAAGAAAATATAAAAAATAAATGAATAACGTGGTTGCTGATGTGGCTCAACAGGAGCGTAGTAACAATAAATGCTACGCTTCAACTTTTAGTAACCTATAAATATAGATAAAATGGGTAGAAGAAGAGTCAAAATATAAAAAAAACAAGGAAGAAAACATAATGGAAAAGTAGTGAGGAGATAAAGAGGCAAAAAGAAAAAGGAAAAGGTTGGAAGAAGTGTAACAGTAGGTATGTGAATTACTAGGAAGAAGAAGAGATTTAAAAAAAAAAAAATTAGGGGGAAGAAAAGTTTAAATAGAGAAAAGAAAATATAAAAATAAATGAATGACGTGGTTGCTGATGTGGCTCAACAGGAACATAGCAACAATAAATGCTACGATTCGACTTTTAGTAATATATAGATAGATTTGTTTTTTCCAAAAATCCGTTGCACCCCATGGTTACTATCATCAACACTAAAAACTCTTCTCCATTCAACAACATCCAATTCTTGAAACCTAGATTTTATTATCCAATACCCAAATCTCAAAACCCACAGTTTATTATCCAGCAACACCCAAATCAACATCATCCAAATCTTAAAACTCAAATCTTAACTCAAATTTTATCATCCAACAACACCCAAATCAAATACTCTCAACTTTGCTTGTATTACCCATCATTAGACCTAGATAACCCACCAATATTACTCACTGTTAGACTCATCAATGGCTGGGTTTTGTGGTGGGTTTGATCAGTTGGTGGTGGCTTCAATTGGGCGGTGGTTGGACAAGAAGGGGAGAGAGACATTGAGAGTGAGGATGGGAGAGACAATGAAGAAGAAGAAGAAGAAGAAGAAGAGAAGAAGAGGGGGGGGGGGGGAGTTGTCTGTATGTGAGAGTGAAGAAAAAGAAGGAGAAGAAGAGAGGGGAAGAGTTGTCCATATGAGAGAAAGAGAATAAAAAATGAATAAAAAAAATGAGAATGAATATTTTATTGTATTAAAATTGTATAGAGAAGCTACAGGTCTTTCTACACTAAGAGCATCTCCAATGGCTTAGGTAAAAGCAAAATAATCTATATAATAGAGAATGAGACCAAAAAAATGGTCTCTAATGGATTCTCTAAAACATGATTTTTTTGTGACTCATGAACAGTAACTCATCAAGTCTGATGGGCTATTGTATATTAGCAAAAGAATAAAACTAAATAAAAAAATGAGCAAAGAAAGGAGTGGGGATGGGGGTATGAGGATATGTGTATTAAAAATGAATAAATAATGAATGAAAAAAAATAATATTTAAATGATATAGAGAAAATAATAGAGAATCTGTTAGAAGATGTATTTTATAAAGTAGGTAAATAAAAGGTAAAAGTCACTATTTTCTCACCAAGCAATACAAAAATTTGAAGAAACTGCTGGAAATGCTCTAAGAGCAGGTCCAATAGTAAATGTCAAAACCAAAATACTCTCTACAATAAATAGTGGAACCAAAAAATAGGTCTGTAATGGTCTCTCTAGATCTCAAAATTTGTTTTGCTCATGAATAGTAGCTCACCAAGTTTGATGGGCTACTATTTATTAGCAATTGAATTTTTTGATTAAAAAATTTCAACGGGTAGTATTATATCAATTATTTCTCCTTCTTGTTGGTTTAAAAAAGATAAAAAAATAATATTTAAATGAAATAGAGAAATGATAGAGAGCCTGTTGAAAAAAGTATTTAAAAAAATAGATAAATAAAAAGAAAATATAACTATTCACTTTTTAAATTTTCCAAAAATTTAGAGTATTTACTAGAGATGCTCTAGAGCAATTGTAACAACTTTAAAAAAATGAAAAAATTTACGTTTTAGAAAGGTTGTTGGAGCTAATTTTTTGGTGCGGCATTCAAATGCGTCTTTCTCTTTCGCGAAGCCGTTATAGATAGTTGTTAGGACACGTCCTTGTGTTTTGACTTTAGCACTTTTTTTTTTTTTTGGCTGAATTTTTGACTTTAATTCTTAGGATAACTGTCAGGAGTCATGGACATGTCGAGCTCCATAAATAAATTCTTTTTATAAAAGGTAGATATGTTGTCTTAAGTTTTCCACGATTTTTGGGCGGTATTAACTATTAACCACTACCTTGCTACAAAAACCACCAACCTCGTAAGCCACCCACAGGTCCACACCACAAAAAAAAAAAAAAAAAAAAAAAAAAAAAAAAAAATCCGTATAGGAAAATGTTAACGAGTGCTGTACAGCACTTGTTAATAATTCATTTTAAGAAAGTTTTGATACCATTTTTATAGAAAATGAAAAAAAATGTCAAAATATTAATTACTTTTTTTTTATTTCCTATAAAAACTTTCTTTAAATGAATTATTAACAAGTGCTGCACAGCACCTGTTAACAGTACCCTTTCGAAAAATAAAAAAAACCCACCAACCTCGTATGCCACTCACAGCTCCACACCACATATGTGGGCACACAACTGGTCCTGATACCGGAAAAATTATAAGGTTTATACCGCGAAGGAATAACATAGTCCACCAGAAGTCCACCAGTAAACTATATAATTTCTTTTAATATAGGCATTGATTATCCAAAATTATATATACATTCACTAAAAAAAGAATAAGATAAAACTAAGGGAAAAAGAAAAAGAAAAAAATTGTTCATTATAGAGGTCACTTTGGTGTTAATTAGAGACATTCAAGCCTGTGTGGAAAGTTGTCCATATTGCTGTACGATCACAACTTCCTTGTTGTGACTTGTGAGATATTCCCATCACACTACCCCAGTTGCTTTAAATGCTGCATTAGTTTTATTTAGGTTGCAGTTGGAAACTTGAATTTAGATTTTAAATTAACAAATTTTAAATTCTATTATTTTAAATTCATTAATTTTAGATATTATATTAAAAGGTTAAATTTTTTGATGAATTTGTTAAATTTAAACTTTTTATATTTTAAAACTATCCAAATATAATATTTGAATTTTAATCACTTAAATTATACACCTCACCAATTGCCAGACTTGACAAATGTGTGTGGCTAATCAATCTGATGTATAAATTTTTCGGGCTTGATTATGATTTTATTATTTATTTAATTGCTAAAGACCTCATTTACCTAACCTGATGGTGATGTGCATTTCCAATAAGCTTAAAGCTAATTTTCTCTCCATTTTCTTTGGATAGTGAACCTGCGGTCTCAACATTTTTATTTATTTCTAATTTTTTAGTTGAATTTTTTTTTTCTTAAAGAGGTACGCTAAATGCACACATGAAGAGCCATTGTAGCTCTATAAAACATATTTTGGGACTAAAATATTCTACGACTCAATCAAAATATTCAATTTTTTCTCTTTCTCCCTATCTTTTTTGAGGTTAAACGGAAGTTTTTCTCGATCAACCTTTCTCATCTCTCTTTTTCTTTTTTCTTTTTTTTGAGGTCAAATGACAGTTTTTCTTTATCAACCTTTCTCATCTCTCTTTCTCTTTATAATAATATAATATTCCTCCTCTCCCCAAGAATCAAAGTCAAAAACAGAAAAAACGAAGAAAAGATAAAGAAAAGGAAAAAGAAATATTGATTTGGGCCGACTGCAAGATTGTGGAGGTAGACAAGGTAAAATATATGAGGAAAAATAAATTAAAGAGTAAAAATAATTATTTAATAAAATAAAGAAAGGTTAGAGAGTATGTTAGAGAGCATGTTAAAAAAGTAGTTAGATCAAATAGAAATGATTTTTTTTTCCCTTTTAAATTTGGGTGAAAGTTTAAAGATGATCTTGGAGAGAAGTTTCTCAAACTTTCATTGTATAAAAAGTTGTTAAAGATGATCCCCCACTTTAAGAAGAAAATGATCATTCCATTTGAAATGAATTAATTTCATGGTTCACATTAAATTTTACAAATATAAAAGTGTATGAAATGACTATAATGTCCTTTAAAATTTTAAATGATACAACAACGGTCTATTTATGGTTAGATTAAGTATTTAAAATATTAACCACGAAATTGATGAAATGAAGATGATCATGTTCCCTTCAATTGGGAAAGAGGAGGGGGTTGTAATTAAGGGAATTTGATTATTCAAATTCAGTACCCTCTCTCTGTCAATACTACCACATGACATGGAAACCGTAACCCTCCGTTAGGCAAGACATAGGAGTAAGACACCCGACCTACAACTACAACTTGCAAATGATCCAACCCATGATGAATCTGCCTTATCTTTAAACCCCCACACAAAAAAAAAAAAACCAGTTTTTGTGATAAGTCTGCTTTGCATTATCTAAGTTTTAGACTAAATTAAATGTGCACTCAAAAACTTGATAAACATTGAAATATCCCGGAAATATATCTGTTGGTACTTTATAGTCTTTTTTTTTTTTTTTTTTTGAAATGGATCATTCATTCATAAAATCATCATAATAAAATATCCTGAATCAATGCCTCCACAGTTGGAGGAGGAGAATTCTCCATCCAATACACATCATTATCTAAAGAATTCCTAGCATGTTAAGCAAGAGCATGTGCACCCTTATTTCCAACCCTCCTAGTAATGCTAATTCTAACTCACTCTAAATAATGAACCAAGTGATGGATGTCATCCACCACATAGCCTAGCAGAGAACAATTAATCTGTGATGATGAAATGACTTGCATAACATTTACATTATCTCCCTCTATGATCAGCTTGGTGAATCCAACATCCACAGCAAATTCTATTGATCTTCTACATGCCAGCAACTTTGCTTCCTCACTAAAGCTCACCTTCGGACCACTTGCTGTCATATTAAGTTTATAGTCTTTTAAGTTTTACCTGGTTATGTTTTTTTTATTTTATTTGATAGAACCTGGTTATGTTCTGAATATTCTACTTCAGTTGCTAACCTGCCAATGATTTATATCACAAAGTCTTGCCCACAATTTCGCCTCTTTCTTGTGCCACACAAACCAATTGAAAGTGGTTTAATGTCAAACATCCTCATTAAAACAACCCTTAAAATTTCGCAACATGAAAGCTATGTATGTGTCAGGTGAGAATGATGATATTTTCTGAAAAAGCAATCTACCCCATAACTTAAAAATGGACCATATAATATATAGTACTAAACTTATGCAATTGCCCATCAATTCTAAGATTTATGATTTATTTCATTTTCACATCACCTTGTTAGGAAATAAAATGGATAATACACTGTATACAACACACCCATTTGGGCCATTTCTATGACAATCTACCTTGAAATTTTGCTCAGGTGAAATTTTATTACCACAATAATGCATTAACAAAAAAGAATTATTTCTTTCTACAACCTTTTAATGCCATTTAAGAAAGTATTACTAAAAACAATTATAAACCGTTCTCATAGAGCCATTTACGTCTTTTTCCAAATGAAAAAAGTGTGGTTACCAAATAATGGAAAGCCGAAATGAACCGTAGGACATCATATTCAGAATTAATTATTTATACCAAGCAGTAATCACAATCATCCTTTAAAATCCTTCAGTTTTGGTGGGTGGCTTGGTGACCTCACTGTCTACCAATGATCGATCAATGTGGCAAGCGGCAACATCGTATTCATAACTTATTAAGAGCATTCTTATCAAACATCCTAAAAAATTTAGCATTTATCCTCTCAAAATACTACTTGTACAATTTTAACACCTCATTTTACAATATACTAAACATCAAACATTCTATTTTTTTTTTCACAATATCATTTAAATATTATTTCTTTTAATATTTTTATTCATTTTTATTATTATTTCTCACTCCCCTCTGCCTCTCTCTCCCACTGTATCTCCATCTTTCTCAACCCGTCTAGAAGCTTCTCCCACCTCCATGGCCTAAGCTTTTCACCTCTAACCACGACACTCAACAGCATAAAAAAAAAAAAAAAAAACCACCCACCACACAGCCTCAACCCACGGCACAACCCACAACAACCAATCACCAAATCAATCAACCCACACCCACAAGCCAAAGCCACCCCAATCAACTCATACCCACGACCATAAAACCACTCAAGGCTGCCAAAACCCACCCACAACCCAGATCCGATTTTCCAAAACCCACCCACTCATACCCACGACTCAAGGCTTGCGATGGCTCCAGCGAGGCCATCTTGAAGAGCCAGTGAGGCGATCTTGCGGGGTGGGCCAAGGTGATCTTGAAGAGTGTGAGGCTTGTGGTGGCTCCGGCGAGGCAGACCGTCAGAGACGAAGAGCATAGAGAAAGAGCATAGAGGGAGACGAAGAGCATGGAGAAAGAGGCAGAGAGAAATAGAAAAAGAAAAAGAGACCTGGAGAGAGAGAAAGAAAGAGACATGAGAATAAAAAAACGTTTTTTTTTTTTTTACAATCCAAGCTACAGTGAGCTTTGATGGAGTGCCTTTTTTGGTGTTTTGATGCTAAAATTTAGCATATGCTCCTTTTAGCATCCTTAATGGAAATGCTCTAAGTAACCCATATTGGGCTTGGAACATTTTATTATATGGTCCCGTGTGTCTATATATATATATTTTACTAGATGCATAAAATTGAACAAAAACAAAGTGATTAAAATGTAAAATCAAATTATGTGCACACACATCAATAATCTATATATAAAAACAGATACCTCATGTGAAAAAGTATGAGATTTTGCCAAGTGGCGTATTTTTTGCAAAGAGAATTGAAATATTCTCAAGTGTCACATTAGAGATAAGAATAAATTAAATGTTGACTTTTTGTTTCATTTGGTTCAATGTTTTAAGACTATTCTAATTAAAAAATAAAAATATTCATTGTTTCTTTTGGTTCAATGTTCTAAGACTTTTCCTCCCTTACACTTTAATTCACAATTTTCACCCCTTGCACTTATACTCCTTTATATATTCCTACCTATATACATAGACAAAAAATGATGTAATTTATTTTCAATTTTTCAACGACACATACTTAGTTCCAACATTGTTGTCCCATCTAATCTTAACCCATATGAGTAGGCTACAACCAAAGGAAGGGGATTGCATTTTATATTGAGTGATAGTGGCAATTATGATTTTGATGTTAAGGTTGGACGTCGTGAGTTTTGTAAAGGCTGTAATTGACTATGAGTGTTTGAGATGTGTATTTCGTTTTATAATTAAGGAGAAAGATAAAGACAAATTCTTTATCGAATTTTATTCCACTATATTCCTCCAAAATTGTTTTTATTATTATTTTTTATTACTTAAACTGAATAACTATAAAAGATGTGTGTAATTTACAATTATTACTTCTTATGGTGAACTCATTATTAATAAAGTTCTATAACAATTATGCTATAATATATGTACAACATTCTCTAAAATCATTTTATATAAAATATTACAATATTATTCGTGCATCGCATGAGTAACTTACTAGCATATATAAAAGAGTGAACAGAACCATAGTAACTTTTGCCAAGCTTAATAATGTAAGTTTGTAACCAAGTGGACGAATTAAAGTAGTTGAAGGAAGAATGAAACCAGCTAAGCAAGATGAGATGGTTGTTGGTATGTACTGTTGCATTGCATACAAGGTCCTATGGATCTGACCATACCATATGTGTTTAAGAATTCTTACCCCATGTAAGAATTACCCTACCACAATATGTGTGTTTAAGATATTCGTTAACAGTACCCATAGGAAAAAAAAAAAGAAAAAAGAAAAAAAGTTATGAGCATAAACAGCAAAGATTTCTCATTAACCGTAACAATTTTATCTTATTTTGCATTTGGAGCTTAAATATATATAGACCATTTAACAATATCACCGAGAGATTATGTGACAACAATTTTAAATCAGCACCATTGGTAATATGGTAGCTAGTCTTCAATCGTACAGGGTTCTTTCAGATTGCAAATACAAATGGTAAAATACAAAATACAAAAAAAAAAAAAAAGGGTGGAAAATTAGAAAAATAAAAAGAGTGTTTTTAATTTTGGTGTGGACCCACTCATTTGATCCTACGGCAGATAGTGATGCCATCACCAACAGGAAGCATGCAAATCTCAATCCTAGGGTCAGCAGCAAGAGCCTTGTTGAGCTCCAACACAAAGTCCCTGTAGTACCTCACGTACTTACGCAGTGGTGCATCAGGTGGGGCCACCACAGAGCCATTCCATAGGGTGTTGTCGTACCCGATCACTCCTCCTACCTTCACAAGGTCAATCAGCCTCTTGTGGTAGTTGATGTAGTTGTCCTTATCAGCGTCCACAAATATGAAATCATATGCTCCATGATTCTTTTCCTGTGGTTCACCACACCAAATCAAATAACCCAGTATTAAAAACTCTATTCTATTCAAATCAAGATTAGAACAGACTTGTTTGTTTGTAAGTATGTGACAAGGGGTGGTTCATTTAACCCAAAAAAAAAGTATGTGACAAGGGTTATGAATAAGATTCGCATAGAAAATATCGAAAAAAATGGTTTTTAATAGCCCCACTATAATAAAAATAGAAACAACCTTAGTTGTAAAAAATACTAATCAAGAACCTGATTTTAGTCAAAACTTTTAATTAGTCAATATTGGATTACCCATTAGTGTAAAATAAATAATGTTATCTTTATTTTTAAGGGTAATAAATTTAACTATATTGTTCATTCATTAGTACGTACACAACGACATACAAATTTAATTGAAGTCTAGTCTAGAAGGCCTAAGTTGTTCCCCCTACTTTTACGGTTTTGCTAGATTCCAATTCTTTTTTCATATTTCAAAATATTTTTGTTATAAAATAAATCGGTGCTCTAAATATTTTTGTTATAAAATATATCGTTGCGTATAAATTTTAACTCTAAATATTTTTGTCAAAAATATCTTGAAATGTGAATTTAAGTTACAAGATCTTGACACTAGATTCCAATTCGCTGTTCTATAATGAGGGGTTGAGGGCAGCACATTTTTCTTCCTCTAAACATTGTATATACAAATACGACAATGCTCTTTTTTTTTTTTTTTTTTTTTGAAGAACCGACAATGCTCTCCTAGTCTCCTTATCTTCAATTTCTTCGAACTTTCCATATTAAAAAAAAAAAAAAAAGAAAAGAAAAAAAGATGCCATTTTCCTACTTGACCCTTGTACTACCTAATCATGATGATATTTGAAGCAACGTTTCGGTACAGCTAGTAAAACTTTTTTTGAATGCCGTTCAACTCTGTCCAATTCTGACTAAATAAAGAACAGAACAACCTTTTCATTCTACCGAAAATATGATATTTGTGTAAATCTAGAAAAACTTGTTAAAGTGTCGTCAAATTTGTTCCAATCTAGAGCAAGGAAAGGAAAAAAGAAAAAAGAAAAAAGAAAAAAGCAAGGAGGTTAGAGAAATTTACGTCTTCGACCAGAAGGTCAAGAACTGGGAGAGCAGGGCCTTCTCTGAAGTCGATCTTGTGAGCAACACCAGCCTTTTCAATGACAGGCAGGCCAAGCTCGTAGTTTTCTCTGTTTATGTCCATGGCCAAGATCTGTGCACAATCAAAAAATATACAAACTTTTAATTTTCATGTTCTTATTTGGACTGTTGTTTTTGTTGGTTGTGTGTTTGTTTTTGTGATGGGGTTTTCATGAATTTCTTCTTCACCTTTCCATCTTCGGGAAGAGCTAGAGCTGTGGCTAGGAGGGAGTAGCCAGTGTAGACACCAATCTCCATGGTGTTCTTAGCATTGATGAGCTTGAGAAGCATGTTCAAGAATTGGCCTTCATCAGCTGAGGTGGTCATGAGGTTCCTGTTAATTAATGATTACCCAAAAAACGCTTAAGTACAAAATGCACAACAACCTTAATCAATATATCATGGGATATCTAAATTTTGACAAAAGAATCAATCTTTAAAGTCATGATCTTCACCATGGATGCTTGGCTGTAATCTCTCTAAGCTCCTTCATGGGCTCAGGCTCTCTTGGGTAAACACTGGTCTCTAAAATATACTACCAAATCAAACCCAAAAAAAGAAAAACAACATGTTAACAAACCAAAAATGGAAAATTGATAAATGAAACTCATCAAACAAGAGCTTCAAAGCCCATAAATTAATGCTCAATTTTCCTTGGTCTTTCTTTGATGGCATGCAATATATCTATACCTGGTAAAGAGCATCACTCTGCAAAAGGCTCTTGTGGCCAACCTCCTGGTGCCTCCCAGCTTCGTTTTTTGTTCCTTCTGCGTTGGTTGCCATTGATGTAAATGATTTTTCTTACTTCTTTGATTTTTGTTTTGGGTTGTCTGCTAGATTTTTGTGCTCGCCAAATAAATAGCAGTGAACCTGAGAAGAAATGAGGGACAGAGTAGGGGAATATAATGGAGTTAAGGTCCGGTTTGAACCGGTAGAAGTTGTTGGCAATGGACCGCCCGCCATACCGGTCGGGGGTTGGTGAGGACTCGATAAAGCATGAGGGAGGACCCCACCAAACAATTTTTGGGTGTCATTTTTTTTTTTTTTGGAGAATAATTTTTGGGTGTCATTTGGGTTCATTGGTTTTGGACTTGTAGTCTTCGAGGTTTGGTCTTCAAATTTCATGACGTTATTATGGCTATTTATGACGTCTGAATTTTTGTATTTAAGTAGTAGGTACTTGGTATTGTTCTTCAAGCTTAATATACACAAGTATTGAATTTAGAGCATTAGTATTTTTAATTTTACATACTTTTAATGATTTTAGCCTTTTTAGGTGCCACCAAAAAAGAAAAAAAGAGAGATTGGTTAAATATCCACATAATCCTAATTATGTATTGAAATAATTAATTATTATTCATATATATATATAATAATTGATATTATTAATAATTAAAAATGAGTGATCAAATCATTAGAGGCAATATAACCAAAAGATCATAGATAAACATGGTCAAATTATCTATGAAAAATTATAGACGTATGATAGAATGTTTCCACTTTAGTGTAAGATTTAAAAAAAAAAAAAAAACTTATTCATTGACGTGTAATTTTTTAAAATATGATTATATTGTTGTCAAATTTCAACCAAAATAAGAATCAAGTAGTACACCTTAGTTTTTTGTTTTTTCGGAGTTTGATTAACAAAAGTAAATGAAATGGTCATAAACAAATAAATAATGGGTACCTGGAGTGGACATAGGGATATTGGAGTTAGGATTTCAATGATAGCTTTGGTGGAACCCACAAGCTTTATCGATGGAATCTCAACGTGGCAAATAGAGAGAGTTGGTGCATGGTTGGTGGTGGATGAAGTAGGCCCGTTTGGTGTTTGATCTTTCATATACGGTAAGAGTTGGTGGCCACCTCCTCCTAAAAAAACATGCCTTCTGTTTTAAAATAATAATCTAGATTCAACTTAGAGACGTTCTTGTTGGTAATTAGCATAAATAATAAAAATGCAATGAATTTTTTGGAATATTATTCTTGACTTGAGCAAGTTTGGAAGTAACTATATTTCCAAGTTCTGACCACAAAATCCTTGATTTATTTACATTTTTATTAACTACCCATAGGCATTTTTATTCTGCACTATGATTAAATTTGGATATGGAGAGATATTAGGGTGCAACCATGCATGACCCATGGTTGGATATTCTTAACCTTACCGTACATATATACTTCAATTATCATCTTTTTCTTCTTTGTTGTTGTTTTGTGCATGTGCGTGCAAGTACGTTAAATTTGTTAAAACATATGTGAGTCATTGTTAGGTACATATGTCACTATTTTGTATAGTTGACTAATCTTTTGACAAAACGTACTTTATTTGTAATTGGATAGATTTTAGGATGTGTTTAATACTTCAAAAAACAAGGTTTTAAGCTCAAGTATTAAAACCATGCAAGTCTAGTTTGTGTAGTTGACTAATCTTTTGACAAAACGTACTTTACTTGTAAATGGATAGATTTAGGATGTGTTTAATGCTTCAAAAAACAAAGTTTCAAGTTCAAGTATTAAAACTATGCAAGTTTGTCCAATAATCAAGTGAAGAAGTGCTGTTCATTAAAACTCAACAGCTAGTATCTATCGAGGCTTAAAATAATTGTTTTAACCCGAGGTTCGACAGATGCTTGATAGCTAGGGTATCTGTCGAGATTTATGAAGTTCAGATTTTCAGATCTGATTTTCATCTAATCCATGAATGTATGTTTGGACTTTCTTTTCTCACAACCTAAACATATATAAGGATTATTTTAAGGGCCGTCAAAGGTTGCGCGAGTGTGAAGCAAAGTTTTGTTCATGCAAATTGTGACCGGAGACAGAATTTGCCCTAGTTCATCTTTCTCTTGAAGAAGCTGTTGTGTTTTGTTTTGTTTATTTTGTACACCGTAGGGTTTTGTAATCAAGTAACTTCATGATCTTTATCGTTTGATGAACTAAAGAATTTTGCAGCCAACATCCTTCTCAAGTTAGTTATCAAGTCGCGTATTGGGATTCGTGCAATTGGTTAGTCACGTACTGGGAGCCATATATTGAAAATGAGAGATTGTCACTACAGAATAAGTCCAATTAGGTATTGGGATAAGGGTTCAACTGTAGGTTGGTATGAGGTACTGAGATTCCTTTACTTGTAACCGCTTGTTTTGATAATAGTGGATTCTCGGGAGTGGTGACCTTAAAATCACCTGATGGGGTTTTTGCCGTGTAGGTTTTTCCTATTTGTAAACAAATCACCGTGTTAATTTATTTTCCGCTGCATACTTAGTTTAATTAGTGATTTGTTTGTGTTACCACACATCTTACATTTAATTTGATTAATTAATATATAAATTTGGCTAATTAATCAATTAATTCATCACAAGAGGTTAATACATTCTTGGCCTATCAAAATTGACCATACTTCATACATGAAGAGAAGGAGACCATGTTAATGGTTTCGGAAGTGAGTTCAAGTTCAACAGCCTACTAGCCACTTGAGTAGGATGATTTTCTAGGCGAGCTGCACCTTTTATGAAAAATATGGTTTCATCAATATTTTGAAAATGGTCTAACAACAATCATTATTAGAAATTGAAAAATTCACTAGAGAAATAAAAGTAATTGTGTCAGACATTTTTTTTTTTCTGAAATTAATGTGACCCTATCCCTTATTTCTTTGATAAATGATTACTTAAAATTAAAGGGGACAACAATTGAGTTAATATAGGTATAGCACAATAGATTGGTTGTGAAATGAAATTCTAAAGGTTTCACCTTCATCAAATCTCTAAGAAGTTCTAGGTGAGTTGCAGAAAAACATGGTTTCATTAATATGTTGAAAATGGTCTGACAACAATCATTATAAGAGGAATGAAAAATTCACTAGAGAAATAAAAATAATTGTGTAAGACATTTTTTTTTTGTAAAGTTAATTTGACACCATCCCTTATTTCTTTGATAAATGATTACTTAAAATTAAAGGCGACAACAATTGAGTTAATATAGGTATAGCACAATAGATTGGTTGTGAAATTAAATTCTAAAGGTTTCACCTTCATCCCAAATCTCTGAGAAGTTTTAGGCCCCTGTTGGTTGCTTTTATATTTTTATCAAACCAACCAAGTTGATTATTAAGTATGCTTTGGAATGGCAATTTAATTAGCAACTGTTCATACAACCTATATTGCAAGTAAATAAAAGTACGGAAAATAAAGTGGGCATGCAATTTGGTTAATTACATAAGGGAACCCTCGAGGGTTTATCAGTAACCACTCAATGAAATAATCTACTAAATAGAATTAAAGTAGACGATATAACATATTAATCCTTGTATTGTTACCTGCAATAGGATTTACTAAAGTGACCACACGCAACTTCAACCTTATTAAACTCTACTACTATCATTGATCTCTTCAATGCATGAATATCCTATTCGTGAGTAACACCACAACAACAATTTGATCGTTGATGATATGCTTCCACTTCACAAAAACACCAATCTCATATAAGATCGTATCAATGGTTGACATCGAAGTTCTTGCTTGCTAAAAACCCTTGACGCACACAAATGCAACAAGCCAACAATCTCTCTCTCATGTTTTTGATGACCTAAGAAAGCCTTATGTATGTTTTAGCTCACTAGGGCACAAATACTAAGGATTTTTTGTCATTATTGATAGGCCAAGAATGTATTGATCCTTTGTAAAGAATTAACCAATTAATTAGCCAAGTTGATTAATTAATCAGATTAACATGCAATAAGCGTGGCAGCACAAACAAATCACCAAACAACTAAATATGCAGCGGAAAATAAATTGATACGGTGATTTATTTACGAATGGAGAAAACTTACACGGCAAAACCCCACCGGATAATTTTAAGATCACCACTCCCGAGAATCCATTATTATCACAACAAGCAGTTACAAGTAAAGAAATCCCAGTACCTTATACCAACTTACAGTTGAACTTTTACCCCAATAACCAATTGGACTTGTTTTGTAGTGACAATATCTCATTTTTATGCACGGCTCCCAGTACGTGACTAACCAATTGCGCGGATCCCAGTACATGACTTAATTACCAACTTGAAAAGGATGTTGGTTGCAAAATTCTTCAGTTCATC
Source organism: Lithocarpus polystachyus (assembly GCA_033629205.1). Taxonomy (NCBI): domain Eukaryota; kingdom Viridiplantae; phylum Streptophyta; class Magnoliopsida; order Fagales; family Fagaceae; genus Lithocarpus; species Lithocarpus polystachyus. The sequence continues at coordinate 43,744,736 of CM066172.1, forward strand.
ACACGATGAAGATCACGAAGTTGCTTGGTTACAAAACCATACTGTGCACAAACACAACAGCTTCTTGAATAGAAAGATGAACTAGGGCATATGTCTTCGATTCACAATATGCTTGTGAGAAACCTTTGCATTCAGTTGCGTCAGCTCCGACGGCCTTTATAACAATCTTTATATATGTTTAAAGTTGTGAGAAAAGAAAACCCAAACATCTATCCATAGATTGGAATGAAATCAGATCTGGAAAATTGATTTTCATAAATCTTGACAGATACCTTATCTTTCGAGCAGCTTTCGAGCCTCGGGTTGAAACAACTATTTAATCCTCAATAGATACTAACTGTCGAGCTTTAATGAACAACATTTCTTCACTTGTTTCTTGGACAAAATCGCATGGCTTTAACACTAAAACTTGAAACCTTGTTTCTTGAAGCATTAAACACATTCTAGATCTACCCAATTATAAGTAAAGTGCGTTTTGTTAAAAGATTAGCTAATTACATAAAATATTAAGATATGTTCCTAACATGATTCACATATGTCCTAATAATCTCCCACTTTGGCAATCTGTGACAAAACCACAACAAACAAATGAACATATGAGAGAAGTCATGAATCACTCAACTCATATTCACTTGTTAAATACAATAATCCATCCTAACTCAAACTCTTGAAAAGTTTTGCAAGAAGAAAGTTTATGGTAAGAAGACTTTGACAACCTGTATTTTTGAAACACTTTAAACAAAACTCATCAAGGCATCTTAGTGTGAAACAAAAATGAAAAACTTCATACAATATAAGAAGCATGTGCATAAAGAGAGAAAAGAAACAATACATGTAAAGATAGGTGAAAGAACTGTAATAACAACCTCATCATATATATATAACATCAATAATGAATATAAGGTTTGCTATCACAATGTAAGAACAATGTATCTCTAAAAAAAATACATAAGTCCTCACTACATCCCTCCAAAAATATAGACACTCTCCTTAACAAAAATCTCCTATGCTAACTCTCCCCTTATGAGTATGACAACTCTCATATCCAAAACTACTCTCCCTTTTTGTCACGAGTGACAAATGGTAGGTACATCAAGTAAATATCTCATCATCATTAGGCGAGCTAGCACTATCATCCTCATCAGCATCATCATTGTTGGAGCCATCATCACTTTCATCCTCTGAAGCTAGTGGAGATGGAGAAGAAGTCGCAGTGAAACTATCCATGACAGCTTGTTGTCGTGCGATACGACTAACACGGGTGTTCACCTGACACAATTCATCATTGAGAGTGTTAAGGTAAGCATCCATGTGCACAAGCTGTGCCATGATGGCCTCGAGAGTCACTTCACTCGTGGAAGAAGAAGGAGCGGAGGTAGATGGAGCAGAAGAAGCAGGAGGAGTTATCGTCTTGGTCTGAGTCCGCCTCGAACGAAGCTGAGCATCACTCCGTCTAACAGTAGCTGCGTCAATGGCACCCATGATGAAAAAGGGATTAGACGTGGGATAAGGGACGGAAAAATGGCGAATGGTCCACGTGATAGCCGAAGGAAAAATAAGCTTATCACGGGTCGCCGTATCCTTATAGACATCTATAAGGAATAGGATAAAGTGAGAAGGGAATTCAATAAAAAGGTCCTCAATGAGGGATAACAAAAATCGAGCACGAGGCTCTGTGATATTGTTATAGTGAGACAATGGATGGAGAATGAATGTCATCACCATGTTAAGGAATTTCGGACCTTTAGCAAAGGTCGAGCATCGGGTGTTTTGATGATCACCCCATGAAGCTGGTGTCTCACAGAATAGAGACATAAGTTCGTCTTTGGACACAGTCCTCAGATGATCGCAACCAGGGTAGTTAGGATGCGCTACCCTAGGAATGTGTAGCACCTTGGATATAAGATCAGGAGTAACTACGATGTATGTACCTTGAACGCGAGTGACAAAATGAGGTACAGAAGTGTTAAATCCGTTCATGTTGGAGCAAAACTCCTGAATGATCACTGAAAGGCACGTGACCAGGATGTCACACAGTGACTCCTAACCTCGACTGTAGATAACTGTGGGAAGGTCAATATCGAAAAAATCTGATAGGATGACTTGGCGTTTTGAATGAATGTCTCATCTAAAGAAGTTATTCCAAAAGTCCTTTCGGGCTTTATCATCACGGAACCGTACATAAGAAGGAGTAGGATTAGAAGAAGAAGATGATGCCCCGGAACCAAGAGGGTTACGCAAACTAACGCAAGAAAGAGAGAGACAAGCAGAAAAGCACCAACAACATCAATATATAAGAATATAAAGAAATTGAAGGTACGTATGCATGAAAATGCATGAGCATGTGACATGCAAACTTAAAAACATCATGGGCTCAGCCCAATCCAAACCTACCAGCACACAATCATTGCAACAAAATAAAACACACATCTAAAATGCATGAAACATTATTATAATGCATAAGTGATGCAATGCATGATGTTTTGAAATCATTTAAGTAAAAACCTAAACCAAAAGTTTTGAGAAAAACTCATCAATTTTGAAAAACCCCAAAAATTTTCAAGAAAAACCAGAGCCTAGATCTAGATGCGTGCATGAAGGATGAGAGATAGAGAGATCATACCAAGGGATTTGAGACAAGAAAGGGCTGAAAATCACGTGGGTTGGGGGTTTTGAGAGAGAAGAGGGTGTTTGGGAGGTGAAGAGACAGATTCTATGAGAGAGATCAGGGAGAAGTGAAGAGAAAATCGCGCAGATCCTTTATATAGAAAAACATAATTCTCGACGGATTGAGAGGCATCGAGGGGTATCGAGAATTAAAATGCGATAAACAGCTGTCGAAGAGCTATATAGGATCTGTTGAGAGGTGTCCACAGCACAAGGATCTCGATGGATCGAGAAGCTATTGAGCATCTAGAAAGTTCCTTGATGGATCGAGTAGCTATCGAGAATGTGATAAAAAGAAGTTGAAGAGCTCAATGGATAGCTTAGCTATCGAGAGGTATCAAGAAGCTGTTGAGATTGCTTAAAAGCAGTTTTTCGAGAAGAGAAAAACACAGATGTGACTGCAATCAATTATGCTACACAATCAAGGATCCAAACAGCATTTTAAACTCTCAAAATTATCTCAAAAAAAATGATAAGTATTTGGATCCAAAACACACACACACACACACACACACAAAACAAGTCCAACTAATTTTATACTTCAAAAAGAAGTTAAGACAGTTTAGTAAGCATACATTAATACATGCATTCATTGTGATGGCCAAATCACATTGTACCTGCACATGTATCAAAAAGCAAAGAATATTGCATGTTGTGTGTGAAAAATGATAAGCATTAGATCCAAAACACACACACACACACACACTAAACAAGTCTAACCAATTTTATACTTCAAAATAAGTTAAGACAGTTTAGTGTGCATACATTAATACATGCATTCATTGTGATCGCCAAATCACATTGTATCTGCACATGTATCAAAAAGTAAAGAATATTGTGTGTTGTGTGTGAAGAATATCGCAAGATTGCATAAGTATCCATATGTTATGACGATTTGAGATATAAGAAAACCACTTACTTACACACAATCATAACTGCTTAATGGAGACTATCACATTCGAGGTACATCCTATAAGTCCCACATCTCCTTGAAGACATGCCTGCAATCATATATAAAGCATATTTATTCTTTTTTCTTTTATTTCTTTGCATATTTTTCTTTTTAAGCATATCATGCATGGGCATATAAGAGAGAGAAAAGAAATACCCAATTATGTTAAGCTTTTGACATTGCACTTTTGCTGTGCTGAAGCATACAGATGTCATTTCATGATTGGTGAGCAACAGTGGTTAGATGGTTATTTATGCATTTCTCTTAGGCTTTTCTAGTGCTTCCCGTTAAAAAGAGCAATATGAGTTTTAAGTACAAGAGATTACTTAATCTTACTCATCATAAACATGAGCTACAAAGCTCACTTGCTTAGTTGTGCATAGAAATGCTCATCTAAGCTACAAAAGATACAAAGTTTAGAAAATTTTGTTTCAATGGCCATCCAAGGTACACATGTACCAATGTACACAAAACACATTGCTTTTGTATTTTTCTGATTTTTCATTTTTTTTTTAATTTTTTGAAAAACAAAATAAATCAAAACTGTAAATAAACAAACAAAAACACATTGAACAAAGCAATGCATAAAACTAGACTGACTCAAAACAAAAAGCAAAACATGTAAGTAATGCAATCAAAAATAAGAAAGGAAGAGAGAGAGAGAGAGAAAAAAAGTGACTAAATCACTTGGATCCTTTTTCCTTCCACATCTTGAGGAGCCTTTTCTTTGTGCAAACCCTTGAACCGGCGGCGAGGGGGAAGAATTGAAACCATTCAGGTTCGAAAGGAACATGAGGGCTTTGAGTAGATCTTTAAAAAGAGCAAAGAAGGATGAGATCTGATTCTGGTTTCCCGATGAGATCATACTGTTGCTCTGTTGAGTGGCTAACCACTTATAGCAATTTGGCTGAGTAGCTACTCCACAATGATGGCAAAGATGCTACTTCTTCTATTTAGACTTTTGAGCATTGCCCTTCTTAGCCCTAGGGTTTTTAGTTTCTTTCTTAGCAATTTTAGGGGGTGCTCCTAAGATAGACTTACCCTTGTCTATGTTCTCACTAGCTAACACATTTTTAATATCCTAATTCTCATATTCAACATTATTAGTAGGAGGAACAAAAACAGTAATGCTAGAAGAAGCAATATTGGGAGAAGAGAAATCATACCCTAAATTGGTTCTACCAGATTCTGATTTCTGTAAACTGAGCATTTCATCAAGCTTTGCACTTAAAGTCCTCTCCAACTAAGCTCTGACTTGGAACAGCTCTGTCTCAAGCTTCTTGGTCTTCTCAGCCAAGAAATTGTTCTCAAACCTTAGTGCTCCAATACTCTGATTGGCTTCATCAAACTTTGTGGAAAGCTCTTCTCGATCAAGTTCCACATCACTCAGCTTCTTGGTGGCCAACCTATATAGTTTCTCATGCTTCTTAGAAACCTCATACAGCTTTTCATAGGCTATATGGATGTCATCTTGCTTATCCATTTTCTCAAACTTAGAGTCCGCCAAGTCCTCTTCTTTATCCACATCTTTAACAATCCCCTCAGTAGAATTTATAGTGGCAGTGAAGGCATTTAGGATTCCATCATCCTCATTATCCGAATCATCCTCAAGTTCGGTGTCACTCAATGTAGCATCAAGTGCCTTGCTTTTTCCAATGGTCTTGAGATATGTGGGGCACTCTTGTTTCATGTGACCGAAACCTTGACACCTAAAACACTTTGGTCCTGAGGGAACAGTGTACTGATTGCCATCCTTAGCTTCCTTTTTTCCTTTGTCTTGGCTCTTAAACTGAGAAGAACTAGATTGCCTAAGGTCCTTGTCGAAGCCCTTCCCATTGGTATTCTTCATGAACTTCTTGAATTGCCTTGTAACGTAGGACTTCATTTTAGAATCTTCATTGTCTGAATACTTTTCCGTGTCACTGCTTTTGGCCTCGAGTGCCATGCTCTTGCTTTTGCTCAATTTCCTGATCCTAGACAAACCCAACTCATAGGTCTGCAGATTGCCAACCAGCTCTGTCAAAGGAATTTTGTCAATATCATTTGTCTCTTCAATCGCGGTGATCTTGGCATGAAATTTCTTGGGTAGAGATCTAAGCGCATTTCTAACGATCTTGGGTTCATGAATGGTTTCCTTAAGATTAAATGCTGAGTTCATTATGTCCTTAAGTTTGGCATATAACTCATCAAATGACTCACCCTTCTCCATCTTGATCCCTTCAAAGCTTGTAGTAAGCCTCTGTAGCTTCGAATCCTTGACAACCTTGGCTCCTTCATAGGTTGTCTAGAGGATGGTCCATGCTTCCTTCACAGTTTCAGTGGAGGATATCTTCTTGAACTCCTCATTTGTGACTGCACTGAATAAAGCATTCAATGCCCAGCTGTTAAAGTTTACAGCCTTGATCTTCGCATCATCCTAATTAGCTAGCGCTTCCTTTGGTTTAGTCCTACCAATCTCTATAACTTGTCACACCTTCTCATCTAAAGACTGCAAGAAAACTCTTATGCATATTTTTCAGTATGCATAGTTAGTATCATCAAATAAAGGAGATATAATAAGAGACTGTCCTCTATCCATGACAAATAGGGTTTAATGAATCACACAACAAAAATTAGAACCTAATCAGAGTGTGCCTACTCTGATACCACTTGATAGGCCGAGAATGTATTGACCCATTGTGAAAAATTTAATCAATTAATTAGCCAAGTTGATTACTTGATCAGATTAACATGCAATAAGCGTAGTAGCACAAACAAATCACCAAACAACTAAATATGCAACGGAGAATAATTTGACACGGAAATTTGTTTACGAATAGGGAAAACTTACATGGCAAAAACCCTACCGGGTGATTTTAAGGTCACCACTCTTGAGAATCCACCATTATCATAACAAGCGGTTACAAGTAAAGGAATCCCAATACTTTATACCAACCTACAGCTGAACATTTACCCCAATACCCAATTTGACTTGTTCTGTAATGACAATCTCTCATTTTGATGCACGATTCCTAGTACGTAACTAACCAATTGCGCGGATCCTAGTATGCGACTTAGTTACCAACTTGAGAAAGATGTTGGTTGCAAAGTTCTTCAGTTCATCACACGATGAAGATCACTAAATTGCTTGATTACAAAACCCTACGGTGTACAAACACAACAGCTTCTTGAATAGAAAGATGATCTAGGGTATATGTCTCCGATCACAATATGCTTGTGAGAAACTTTTGCATTCAGTTGCGTCAACTCCAACGGCCCTTAAAACAATCCTTATATTTGTTTAGGGTTGTGAGAAAAGAAGGTCCAAACATCTATCCACGGATTGGAATGAAATCAGATCTGGAAAACTGATTTTCATAAATCTCGACAGATACCCTATCTATCGAGCAACTATTGAGCCTTGGGTTGAAACAACTTTTTAAGTCTCGATAGATACTAGCCATCGAGCTTTAATGAATAACACTTCTTCACTTGTTTCTTGAACAGACTTGCATGGCTTTAACACTTGAACTTGAAACCTTATTTCTTGAAGCATTAAACACATCCTATATCTACCCAATTACAAGTAAAGTGCGTTTTATCAAAGGATTAGCCAATTACATAAAATATTGACATATGTTCCTAACATGATTCACATATCTCTTAACAATTATGGATTTGAATTTGAATTTGAAAATTTGGAATCATGTGTCTCAATCGATCGAGTAGTGTCGAGACTGGTATCGAGCTTAAGTGAATCTTGATTGGTCAAGCAACAATTGAGCTTGTAGTCGAGTCAATAGATTTAGCACAATTCTTGAGCATTTATTAAGCAGTCTCTTGCGTCTTCAACATGATCTGTAAATAAAATTTATAGATACTAAGGACTTAGAAATTCAATTAATTTTGGCACATTTTGAATATGGTTTGCTAATGCATATTAACTTTTGACCCTATCATTAACAAAATATTGCTTGCGAATTTTTTGAAAAAGTAAAAGTGAAACTAAATAAGATAAAATTATTGAAATCAATGAGATAAGATGATCATTTACTTCTTTGGTAAGCGATTACTTGAAAGTTGAAACCCATGGGGACAGGTTGGATAGTTAATATAGTTAATTAGAGTGTCAGCGAAGCCAGACTGAAAGGCCTCAACTATTTTTTTAATTCTTTTTGAGCTTCAATAAGAGGTCGCAACAAAAGAATTAATCAAAACCCAAAATTTTTAAGCAAGGTTCACTATTACCTGTTAGGTGAGGACTGGGCCATTTTGCTTCAAGTCAAAGCCGTAGGGCTAACCACCACCACCAACAAGAACTACACCAGTGGGATAGTTATGAAGTGTGGACCAAAGGGTACCGTATATAACCTTGCCTCTTCCATATGATATGGATATATTGGCCAAAGTTGCTTTGTCGTTTTGTAACTTTGTAATTGTCACCGACCAGGAATAAGAAAAAAGAATTGGTAAAGTCGGTATCGGAACCAGTTTTACCAAATCCACCACTTTTCAAACAGAGCCATCGCAGGAAGACAATATAATGTCCTTTATTTCTCCTCTTTTTTGAGCAAGGGTTTTTCTTTCCTACATAGATTTATTATTATTATTATTATTATTTTTTTCTACAAAAACAAGTCAGTATAAATAAACTACACCAGATAAAAGTCCTTTTTTGAAGGCTTCTAACACAGCCCTAGGAACAGTGAGAAAGCAGTTATGTAAACCCTACATAAAAAGGGTGTGAGTAACATATATATTTCATGGGAACAATTTATACATATATTTCTAGTCATATATGCATGCACAATGGCAGTGGCAGAGCCACACACAAGCGTGGGGTCAAGGCACCAAATTTTGAGTCATTTTAATAGTGCTCTTGAAAGAAAGGGAAATTATATTAACATCATATAATTTAAGAGGAAATAATAAATTTTTGTACATGTTTAATAGGAGTAATACATGACTTTTATATACTTATTAAAATTTAAAAGATGATAAATTATTTTAGTAAATTAATTTATATATATGCGTGTAGAAGTTTGACTTAACTAATATATTAGCATCACAACTTAACCTCCCAAACAAAAATTTCTGGCTCCGCCTGCACAATGGGTCAACACACTGAGATGAAAATAAGGTATATCTGCTTTGACTATCCGTTCTCTTCGGTGAAACTCTTGCACTAATGATTGTGTCTAGGACACCAGGCGTGCACTCATTCTTTTTGGTAAAGCTTCTCTACCAATTATTGTGTCCATGACATGGGAGTAATTTATTTTCTTTAATTTCTAGTTTCTACCAAAGATTAAGAGTGTATTTGCTTTAGCTTTTTTGTAAATTTATTTTGTATATTTGGTTAAGTATAAGTTTTAAAGTTTGGCTTCGTCTAGTTATATCTATATTTTAACAGAATTATTTTTTAAAAAATAAAATAATACAAAGAAGCTCATCTAGAAATACCCTAATACTTTCTTCTTTTTTGAGTTAAAAATCATAGAGAATTTTATTTCAAAAAATGTTATACCACCTAATTAACAACTTTTTATGGAATTAATATTTAAATTTTTTATTGTTGAATTCTATGTTATCTATGTTCTTAACTCACTTACTAAATTTCGTACATTAATCAAATATTATTAACCATTTAATCCATAAACTCATATATATGCATAATTTCAAAATACAAAAATTTGAAATTTAAATTTTTTATAAATTATATAGCAATTGATCTAAGATCATCTTGAAAATTTGCAAGTACAGAGAATATAAGAAGAAAATATAATCAAATGGTAGATTTGTCAAAATTCAAATCAAATAAAAAAAAATGTAGTGGTGTAACATTGATCTCATATATTTATCCCATTATTGATTACTTTTTTTTTTCTTTTCTATTTTCTTAACATGCATGCCAAATTTTGAGCGAATCAAATATTATTTACTATTCGATTTATTAACTAATCTTTAGTAAAAAAAATTATAGTTAGTCATAATATTTGATTGTAAGCCATAACAATTGGTAATTATCCTTCAAGAGATATACCATTTCTTTTACAATTACATTTTTTTTTATCACAACTTAATGAAATGTGCTATTGTAATTGGTGAACCATTACTTTCACATATACTTACCATTTTTTCTTCATTACTCATAGTTGCAAATGTCAAGATTGTGCATTTGTGGCACAAATTTTGTGCCCATAGACTTTCTCAATGATACACACCCTCTTAAAAATTAAATTAAGTCTAGGTATATAATTTTTGCCCCAATTCGATGAAATAGTTGAATATGAGTAGTTGACAATCAATTTTAAATGGATTCACCACTTATGGTTAATCACATAATTGGTGAAGAATTACTTTCACATATACTTAAAATTTTTTTCTTCACTACTCATAGTTGCATATGTCAAGATTGTGAATTTGTAGCAAAAATTTCGTGCCCATAGACTTTCTCAATGATATATGCCCTCTAAAAAATTAAATTAAGTTTAGGTATATAATTTTTGACCCCAATTTGATGAAATAGTTGAATTTAAGTGGTTTACAATCAATTTTAAATTGACTCACTACTTCGAGTTAATCACTTCAATAAGTTGCGTAAAAATTGTAGCAAAAAGTGTCACTCACTCTTTAAGCTTTGTTGAGTTTAATATTATAAAGAAATTAATAAAATTTAAGGTGGATGTATAGATGCATGTGCTGATGATGTACTGACTACTGTGCTTTTTGCAAGTGAAAAAAATTAAAACTTTTTTTTTTTAAATATACTTTTTTCTACCGTACTTTTAATAAATGAATAATATTCAAAAAAACTTTGTTGTTATGCGTAGTACATGTTTGGTAAATTAGAGTATTCATAGCAGTGGAGCTAAATTTTTAGCAATTTAATTCCACCAAAAGTTACTTTATCTATTTTACCTATATATTTGCTGTAGCAGTGAATCTATTTTAGCTTTCAACACAATAAAATAATATAAATATCACAATAAAATAATACATCTCCTACAATAAAATAATACATCCCCTACAATAAAATAATATATTCCACTATCCAAAAAAATCCACAGCACCAATCACAACCACCTCTACCATCAGCCACAGCCACAAACACACCCGCCACCGCCGCTGCCGCCACCAGCAGTCCACAACAAGGAAAAAAAAAAAAAAAAAAAAAAACCCAACAACGAAACCCACGAAATCCACCAGCAATCCACAAACACTATTTATTATTTTTTTCTCACTATTCATCTCTTCCCTCTCTTCAACCCACAGCCCCTCACGGCACCACCACCACCACCACCAGTCCACAACAGGAAAGAGAAAACCACAGAATAACTCATTAAAAGAATAATAAAAACATCCATAGAAAAAAAAAAAAAAAAAAACCCAGCACAGCACAGCGATGGACGATTGGCGATCGGTGATGGGCGATGGGCTTGGGGAGATCGGCGATGGGGCTTGGGGCGATCGGTGATGGGCAATGGGCGATGGCTTGGGGCGATCGGCGATGGGGCTTGGGGTGGGTCGACGAGCTGGGTCAGCGGAACAGATCGGCGATGAGGGAGCTGGCCAGCGAGCTGAGGGATGAGGGAGACGTGGGAGCTGGCCGGTGAACTAGAGAGAAAAAAAAAAATTGAGGAAGAAAGAACAAAGAAGAGAGCTGGAGAGAGAGAGAGAGAGAACATGAGATTTTTTTTTAATGAGAGAAGAGAGAGGAGAGTAATAAAAAAATAGATTTTTTTTTAGCTTTGAGCTACAGTGCACATCTATAGATAGATGTGCACTGTAGCACTTTAGCAAAAAATTTTGAGAATGCCTCCACTGCTGTAGGTTACTTTTGGTATATTGGTGAAGTTAAAATAGCAATATAGCTATTTAGCTCCACTGCTGCAAATGCATAGCTTAAAAAGTCAAGGGATTTTTTTTTTAATTGATAACTTATGTACAAAATTTTAAAGCCAAAAGTTGGGAGTATATTTATACTTTTATATAATTTACTATATTTAAAAAAAAAAAACTAATGAATGGCAACATCATCTCCAAAAAAAAAAAAAAATCAATGAACATAAACACTTGCATTTTAACATTGTTTTTGTTAATAGGTGTACCCAGCCTCGGCCGGCACAAAAATAAAGGAAAAATTATGTTCTACCTTCCATCTATGAGTTGTGACCTTTAAAACACAGCTATCTTTGCCTGGACAGAAAGCCTCTTTTCATGATTTATGTCTAAATTTTCTTATTTCATTTTATATTTGAATGGCATAATTTATGAATAGTCTGGTCAATGGAGCATTTATCTACAACAAATTCCAAGTAGATTCTCCAAATTATGCTAATAGAATAGAAGACGGAAAATGTTAACGAGTGCTGTACAGCATTTGTTAATAATCCATTTTAGGAAAGTTTTGATACCACTTTTATGGGAAATGAAAAAAGTTATCAAAATATTAATTACTTTTTTTTTCATTACCGATAAAAACTTTCCTTAAATGAATTATTAACAAGTGCTGTACAGCACCCGTTAACAGTACCCATAGAAGATAGTCTGCGGACGACATTTATGCAAGTTGTGTTTCTGTATAGTCCTTAAAAGCCTGTAAACTAGTTTTGCTCATTTTATTTTTTTCTTTTTAATGTCAACCTTATTTCTATTGACTTCAAAATCAGAATTTTGAACTTTAAAAATCTATGTTTTCAGCAATGTTATTAAATCTGTTCCGTTCTGGCTGGAATATTTCGTACCGGGATGCAATCCAGAACGGTAATACCACCTGTTCCACCTCGGGTCCAATTCCGGCTAGTTTCAGGTCATTCCGTCCGATTCCGATCAATTTCGGCAGAAATGTTAATTTCGGCCAATGGCAGTTTTTAGCCAAAAAAAAAAAAACTTAAACTAACAAACCCATTAGCACAACATGTTTCCACCTAGCACTGATCGCTTAAAGAAGTTCAAATCAGATCTACTAGGAAGCAATGATTTGAAAAAAAAAAAAAAAAAACGAAGGAAGAAGAAGAGAACAGAAATTAGAGCAGTTGTGGAGGAAGCTCAAATTTTAGCTGTGTTTGAAACTTTCTTCTTCAGTCTTACACTTAAACTTCTGGCTTGGGTCTCTAAAACTTTCCAAGAAGTACTTCTTTAAGTGTACGCAACGGATGAGAATACGAAATGAAGAAGAAAGAGTGGAGGAAGTGTAAGTCATTACACGTGGGTGATGGAGTCGAATTAGGTAAAAAGGTGAAAATGGGGCTTCCTAAAAGCTTCCTAGTTTTAAATATTAACATGTTTATTTACAAAAATATCCAAATTTGAATTTTAAAATAATCAATCTAATCACTTTTTATTTTTTTGGTAAAAAAAAATGGGGGCCTTTATGGCTATATTATACCCCCAGGCAGGGCGCCGGTCTGACTTAAGCTCCAGCCGTTCTCACCAAACCGTGCAGGGAATAAACCCTACTAAGGATGCCCACCAACAATTGGCTATGGAGGTGACTTGAACCCAAGCCTGACAAGCAAGGCCACGAGCTCCTTACCATCGAACCAACCAACGTGTTGGCCAATCTAATCACTTTATTATTATAGTAATATTTCTTTTAAAACACTATATTACATTCATTAAATGATGATATTACATTTATAAAATTTGGCTTAAGAATGGCAATGAGTAATAACATTTTTTATTTATTACTAATATATATATATATATATATACATATATAAGTGGTAATTCTGAAACAGTGTAAAACGATACGTCAAAATAGGCCGGTACCGAAATATATCGTTTCAATAAACAAATCGGAAAGGGCATCGAAACGGTATTTATAACATTGGTTTTAGTAATTGCCAGTTGAAAAAAAATTGAATATCCTAATGCAATTTTGATGAGCAACAAATTACTTCCAAGTTCAACTACCAGCAAAGTTGTAGTTTAGTAGTTGTATCTATCCAATTGCTCCATATTGTATTTTCTAACTATTAACGGTCTAAATTGATTTATCAGATAGGTGAAGATATCTTCATCGGCTAAAATGGCAAAATACCCTATTGGCCCAAAAGTTCTCGTAAAATATCCCTGTTTTAAAACTCAATTTTCTAAAAATCAAATTTCAGTAATAATCCATTTTACAGCACTTGTTAATAATCCATTTTAGGAAAGTTTTGATACCACTTTTATGGGAAATGAAAAAAGCTATCAAAATATTAATTACTTTTTTTTCATTTCCTATAAAAACTTTCCTTAAATGAATTATTAACAAGTGCTGTACAGCACCCGTTAACAGTACCCATAGAAGATAGTCTGCGGACGTCATTTATGCAAGTTGTGTTTCTTTATAGTCCTTAAAAGCCTGTAAACTAGTTTTGCTCATTTTATTTTTTTCTTTTTCATGTCAACCTTATTTCTATTGACTTCAAAATCAGAATTTTGAACTTTAAAAATCTATGTTTTCAGCAATGTTATTAAATCTGTTCCGTTCTGGCTGGAATATTTCGTATCGGGATGCAATCCAGAACGGTAATACCACCTGTTCCACCTCGGGCCCAATTCCGGCTAGTTTCAGGTCATTCCGTCCGATTCTGGTCAATTTCGGCCAATGGTAGTTTTTAGCCAAAAAAAAAAAAAAAAAAAAAAAAAAAACTTAAACTAACAAACCCATTAGCACAACATGTTTCCACCTAGCACTGATCGCCTGAAGAAGTTCAAATCAGATCTACTACGAAGCTATGATTTGAAAAAAAAAAAAAAAAACAAAGGAAGAAGAAGAGAATAGAAATTAGAGCAGTTGTGGAGGAAGCTCAAATTTTAGCTATGTTTGAAACTTTCTTCTTCAGTCCTACACTTAAACTTCTGGCCTGGGTCTCTAAAACTTTCCAAGAAGTACTTCTTTAAGTGTACGCAACTGATGAGAATATGAAATGAAGATGAAAGAGTGGAGGAAGTGTAAGTCATTACACGTGGGTGATGGAGTGGAATTAGGTAAAAAGGTGAAAATGGGGCTTCCTAAAAGCTTCCTAGTTTTAAATATTAAAATGTTTATTTACAAAAATATCCAAATTTGAATTTTAAAATAATCAATCTAATCACTTTTTATTTTTTTGGTAAAAAAAAATGGGGGCCTTTATGGCTATATTATACCCCCAGGCAGGGTGCCGGTCTGACTTAAGCTCCAGCCGTTCTCACCAAACCGTGCAGGGAATAAACCCTACTAAGGATGCCCACCAACAATTGGCTATGGAGGTGACTTGAACCCAAGCCTGACAAGCAGGGCCACGAGCTCCTTACCATTGAACCAACCAACGTGTTGGCCAATCTAATCACTTTATTATTATAGTAATATTTCTTTTAAAACACTATATTACATTAATTAAATGATGATATTACATTTATAAAATTTGGCTTAAGAATGGCAATGAGTAATAACATTTTTTTATTTATTACTAATATATATATATATATATATATATATATATACACATATATAAGTGGTAATTCTGAAACAGTGTAAAACGGTACGCCGAAATAGGCCGGTACCGAAATATATCGTTTCAATAAACAAATCGGAAAGGGCATCGAAACGGTATTTATAACATTGGTTTTAGTAATTGCCAGTTGAAAAAAAATTGAATATCCTAATGCAATTTTGATGAGCAACAAATTACTTCCAAGTTCAACTACCAGCAAAGTTGTAGTTTAGTAGTTGTATCTATCCAATTGCTCAATATTGTATTTTCTAACTATTAACGGTCTAAACTGATTTATCGGATAGGTGAAGATATCTTCATCGGCTAAAATGGCAAAATACCCTATTGGCCCAAAAGTTCTAGTAAAATATCCCTGTTTTAAAACTCAATTTTCTAAAAATCAAATTTCAGTAATAATCCATTTTACAGCACTTGTTAATAATCCATTTTAAGAAAGTTTTGATACCACTTTTATGGGAAATGAAAAAAGCTATCAAAATATTAATTACTTTTTTTTCATTTCCCATAAAAACTTTCCTTAAATGAATTATTAACAAATGCTGTACAGCACCCGTTAACAGTACCATAGAAGATAGTCTGCGGACGGCATTTATGCAAGTTGTGTTTCTGTATAGTCCTTAAAAGCCTGTAAACTAGTTTTGCTCATTTTATTTTTTTCTTTTTAATGTCAACCTTATTTCTATTGACTTCAAAATCAGAATTTTGAACTTTAAAAATCTATGTTTTCAGCAATGTTATTAAATCTGTTCCGTTCCGGCCGGAATATTTCATACCGGGATGCAATCCAGAACGGTAATACCACCTGTTCCACCTCGGGCCCAATTCCGGCTAGTTTCAGGTCATTCCATCCGATTCCGGTCAATTTCGGCCGAAATGTTAATTTTGGCCAATGGCAATTTTTAGCCCAAAAAAAAAAAAAAAAAAAAAACTTAAACTAACAAATCCATTAGCACAACATGTTTCCACCTAGCACTGATCGCCTGAAGAAGTTCAAATCAGATCTACTACGAAGCTATGATTTGAAAAAAAAAAAAAAAAAAAGAACGAAGGAAGAAGAAGAGAACGGAAATTAGAGCAGTTGTGGAGGATGCTCAAATTTTAGCTGTGTTTGAAACTTTCTTCTTCAGTCCTACACTTAAACTTCTTGCCTGGGTCTCTAAAACTTTCCTAGAAGTACTTCTTTAAGTGTACGCAACTGATGAGAATATGAAATGAACAAGAAAGAGTGGAGGAAGTGTAAGTCATTACACGTGGGTGATGGAGTGGAATTAGGTAAAAAGGTGAAAATGGGGCTTCCTAAAAGCTTCCTTGTTTTAAATATTAACATGTTTATTTACAAAAATATCCAAATTTGAATTTTAAAATAATCAATCTAATCACTTTTTATTTTTTTGGCAAAAAAAAAAAAAAGAGGGCCTTTATGGCTATATTATACCCCCGAGCAGGATGTTGGTCTGACTTAAGCTCCAGCCGTTCTTACCAAACCGTGCAGGGAATAAACCCTACTAAGGATGCCCACTAACAATTGGCTATGGAGGTGACTTGAATCCAAGCCACAAGCTCCTTACCATTGAACCAACTAACGTGTTGGCCAATCTAATCACTTTATTATTATAGTAATATTTCTTTTAAAACACTATATTACATTCATTAAATGATGATATTACATTTATAAAATTTGGCTTAAGAATGGCAATGAGTAATAACATTTTTTTATTTATTACTAATATATATATATATATATATATATATATACACACATATATAAGTGGTAATTCTGAAACAGTGTAAAACGGTACGCCGAAATAGGCTGGTACCGAAATATATCGTTTCAATAAACAAATCGGAAAGGGCATCGAAACGGTATTTATAACATTGGTTTTAGTAATTCCCAGTTGAAAAAAAATTGAATATCCTAATGCAATTTTGATGAGCAACAAATTACTTCCAAGTTCAACTACCAGCAAAGTTGTAGTTTAGTAGTTGTATCTATCCAATTGCTCAATATTGTATTTTCTAACTATTAATGATCTAAACTGATTTATCAGATAGGTGAAGATATCTTCATCGGCTAAAATGGCAAAATACCCTATTGGCCCAAAAGTTCTAGCAAAATATCCCTGTTTTAAAACTCAATTTTCTAAAAATCAAATTTCAGTAAGGAACTCGAATTCATGGAACTCGAGTTCCTTGAAAATTTTCAAATGGAACCCAAGTTCCATGAACTTGAGTTCCTTGAATGGAACTCGCCATAAACTTGAGTTCCATAAATTTTATTTTATTTTATTTTTTTAAGTTTGATTACCTATAACTTGATTTTCTACAAATTGAGTTTTACATTGAAACTCGATTTAAAAAAAAATCGAGTTTCAAAACAAGAACAATGACGTTTTGCTGGAACTTTTGGGCGAAAGGGGTATTTTGCCATTTGTGGTGGGCCTTTTTGTAATGTTGGGTTGGGCTACCTTTTGCCGTACTAGGCCCAAGTGTTCTGGATTAGGGAGTTGGGACCGGTCCAATTGTAACCTACCTTGGTCCGGTTGTGCACAAACTATGCCCAGTTTGCCAAGACTTTGGTCACATGCCCATGGCAGGTGAAACTGCTATAAGAAAGTTACGGCAGACAAATATAACAGTAAAGATAACAAAAGAAACGTGTTTGCCACTAAGATAGAAAATGAATAAAGGGGAGCGATAAGAAATGCCCTGTTTGTAAAGTAGCAGAAATAAATGGGAAAGAAATAGTATTGAACTTATTGAATCAAAGAGGGAGATGTCAGTCTACCGTGCCAAGTCAAGTCATAGGGCCGAAGTCAAGAAGGAAACTATTTTCTCAATGCGAATAATCTCCCTAGGAGGAAATTAATTGCTTTGAGGGAGCAGGCCTAAATGACTTGTGCCCAGGAGAATCTTTTATTCTTGATAGAGAGCATGAGCTTTTGAGGGAGATAGGGGATCAATCTATTGGTGCATGCTTGCCGTTTTATGGTTCCTATTTTCTTTCCTTCTTTCCAATTCTTTTTTACTTTTCTCTCTTCGTTTCTCAGTGTTTGCTTATTTTTGTTGTAATTCTCTCCTGGAGGTTACTATTACTGTGTTCGTGTTCCCTCCTCCTATGCACGACAAGGGTCCCTTATATAATGCCTGCCGTGATCGGATTTTACTATTTTAGCCTTTAACTACCTTTGTCTCATCTGGGTGTCATTGCCGACCACCAATTGGTTTGTCAGTCGTCTAGCCACTACCACTTACCTGTGCTGGCTGTGCCACCAAATAAAGAAGGCTATTTTGTTTGCTTGTTTGCCGTGGCACTCTTTCCTACTACAGTGTAAGTGCTCTCTCTCTTCCTATCCCTTAAGGCATGCACCTAGTAGTTCCAACTCATCCTTACTTCGTTTGGGTGGTATGCCATCCCAGTAGAACATTTCCCCCAAAAGAGTCCGAGCAAGAACCCCAGAATAGGTTTTCCCCTCTCCCTACCGCTAGACCATGCCCTTTTACCTCTGACCCATGACCTCACCACTTCCTGTATTGGTTGGATACAGGCTGGCGATGTCTGGGCCTTGCGCATGCTTCACCTCTGAGTATGTCCAAAATATTCCTGCTACTCATGCGCTCATCGTGGTTTGGAGGCTTATCTAGTTATTCTGCCGTCCATCCTGGACTTCTTATGGCATGAGCTATTTTCTGATTTACCCTCCTTTTATGGCTTGCTCCTTTAAGGGCTGGGCTTTGTTTGATCGTGGGCTTTTCCTCTTTCAGTCCATTCTTTTGTTTTTTTTTTTTGTTTTTTTTTTCTACAGTCTTTGCATTTTCTGCACCATTTTGCTATTCCTGCTGTAATGTTATTTGACCTAAGCCTGCTAGGCCTCTTTGGGGTTGTTGCTTATTCTTCTCTCAATGACTCAGTATGGTCATTGGGCTTTTTGATTACATTGCTTGGGGCTCCTGTGTCCCATTCGTTTCCTTTTGGGCATCCTTGACCCATTTACTTTCCTTGGGCATCTTCGGCCCTTTCTAATTCTGTGTTCCAATAGGCTTTTACTAACTTCTTTGGGCTCCCCTAGCCCAATTACTTTATCCTTCATCCTTGGGGCTCATAGACTTTCCATCAACCCCGGACTTTCTTTACTTGCATTACTTCGGGCCTACTGTGACCCATTCTCACTTTTTCTACACCACATACTGTCCATAGGTTTGTTACTTCTCTCTTTCCGGGCTCATCTAGGCCCATTTGCTTCCTCGATGCCCATTTGTTTATTTAATGGCCTTATGATCCATTATTCCTGCCGCTTGGGCTTAATGACTTTTCTATCAAATTACTAACTTGTTTCCGCCCAGGTTGCTGGGCTTCTTCCTTCTACAGGGCTTCCCAAAATGATCATCAACACCATTTTTGCCTATCTTAATCTATATGTATTATTTTGTGAGTGAATTCATCTATTATATTCAATCATGGAAATAATAGTTTCAATTTTAAATTTTTAAAGAGTGGGAAGAGTTGCAAAAAGATGGGTCTATTTTGTAATTATAGGTGATGCCTTCACAAAATGAACTAGAGGAAACAATTTTTTTTTTTTTTTGAGGAAAAAGGAAACAAATTAAGTGTAACTTCTCATGCTATTGTGATGAATCGAAACTATAGATCTTTCACGACAATTAAGGAATATATATATATATATATATATATATATATATATATTTATATATTTATTAGTGAGAGACTCCCTTGCGTTAACAAGGACCAACAGAGATAATCCTAAACAATACTACGTTAGTGCTCGGTTACAATGCTTTTTTTTACTTTTTTTTAAGTCCTCTTTTTTTTTTTTTTTTTTTTTTTTTTCCAACTGTTTCTCCACAAATTTACCACAATAAGATAATTTGTTTGCATAGATTCTTGGATACTTGGTATAGGGTTTGAGAAAAGAAGGGCTAAAATAATCAGCTCAAATGGGTTACTAGCAATAATGCACCAAGGAAAAAAAAATTGGTTCAAAATAAACAAAGATGATCTTAATTTTAACATTTGACCAAATCCATAATTTTAAGAATTGTGAAAGTTCTTCAAAATCCATAATTTTAACGTATTCAAGTGTGATAAAATTGATGAATTTTTAGCATTTGACCAAATCTGAGAATGATGAGATTAAGCAACAACTAAATATTATGTTTCCAAATAAAAAATGAAATCAAATAAAATAACCCTCTAAAAAAATGAATAACTTAAGAACTCACATGGGTTAAAGTCTCCATATTTTATTTTCAGTATTTTCAAAGTCATCTCTATCTTTCAACCAATGAACCAAGAAACATGTTCATGTGGCAAAGGTGCATGCAAAATGGTTATGAAAAACAATGAAATTCTTTAGATAGAAATAATATAATGGATTTCGACTTAAAACTCATGCTATAAGTAATAAAAATTTTGAAAAATTGGACTTGTATTTGATGCTAATTTCTTTTAATTCTGTACAAATGCCTAATATCTGAATTGATATATAAAACTGAAATAGTGTTTCCGACAAATTCCTTTAAAGTTCAAGCACCAGCAAAGTTGTATTTAGCTGTAGTGTCTATCTAATTGCTCAATATTGTATTTTCTAATAATTGACTGACTAAACTGATTTATAAGATAGGTGAAGATCCTCATGTATTACATATATTTTTTTTATAGTAAATTCATCTCTTATATTCAATCATGGAAATAATAGTTGATGTGTTGGGGTGTGAATCAAAAGAAGTGAAAAACACTTAATACTGCAGGTACAGTAGTCACTATACAGGGCAACACACATTTCGTCCATTACACACAAACACACACCCAAAAAAAAAAAAAAAAAAAAAATCTGAAGAAGGTTCTCCATAGGAAGGTAAATAGAATAGAGCTTTGGAAGTTGTTTACGGTTCTTAAAAATAAAAATTCATATAGCTCCTTTTCCTTCTTCTTCTCCTCCTTATTTTATTTTCTTTTAATGTCAACCTTGTTTTTGTTGACTTTACCAAGGTATGAATAGATCATTACCTAGGGATTCTAATTCTACTGGAAGTTTAGAATTAGAAGTTTAGAACCCCTCCTAAATTTATTAAACAAATCTATATTAGTAGTAGCTATTTGAAAAACTGAATATCCGTGGGTTCTAGTTAGCTCAACTGGTAAAGTCTTTTATGGTTGAATAAGAGATTTGGAATTCAATTTCCGGTTATAATTTGAAACTCTCCCAAAAAGAAAAAAAAAGAAAAAAGAAAAAAAAAAGAAACTGAATATCCTAAAATAACGCAAGTGTCAAAAACAAATATCTTCGACCACCACCAAAGTTGTACTTAGCTGTAGTATCTATCAAATTGCTCAATATTATATATCCTAAATTGTTAAGACTTAAGAATATGAGAAATGATATATTCATAACAAATTTTAAGTGGCAAGTTGTTACTGGTTGTTATAATTAGGGCAAAAAAGAAATCTTAGTGTTAGGTTCAAATTTGAACCAATAACAACTAACCACCTATGATTTGTTGTGAAAATATTGTAAAAATGTTGTGTAAGTAGCATCTCTCTAAGAATATAAAGAGAGGCAAGCGTTGAATATGGCTATCCCGAATTTTGTGGAGGATTTCATGCGAGTTGTAAAGGCTAGTATTAACCCAAATAATGAGGTAATTGATTTCATTCCAACTATAACTCCTTCTGTTAGAGCATTAGTATTGGTGGTGCTAAAAAGCTAAATTGATATTTTTAGCACCACCAATTACAAAAATAGGAGCACATTGGCAAAACTAAATGTGTATATTTTAGCTTCTCAACTACAATGCACAGCCAAAGATGGCTATGCACTGTAGCTCAAAGGTAAAAAAAATAAAAATAAAAATAAAATTGCATAATTATTTATTTTTCCTTTTCACTTATATTCCCGTTGCAACTCAGTCCTCTCTTCCTCAACCTCAAATTTATTCCCTTAGATTTCTCTCATCCTCAACCTCGCCTGCCTAGCCACAAATTGCCCAGCATCGGCCATCTCTTCCTCCACTCGTCGTCGACCTCGCCTATACTCTTCTCCCTTTATTTTTTTTTCTTTCTTTTCGTTTCTTTCTTCTTCTTTTTTTTAGATCGGTGTGTTGGTGGTGGTTTATGGATACAGATTGGTTTGTTGGGTTTTATGGGTTAGATTGGCATGTGCTTTGTGGCTAGTTGTGGGTTGTAGCTTGTGATGTGTTGGTAGTGTGGCCTTTGATGGGTGTTGTGGATGACCATTGTTGATGTGGGTGGGTTTGTGGTGGTGATAATTTTTTTTTTTTTTAATCTGAGTTGTGGTGGGCTGGTTGTGGTGATGGAGATGGCTGGGTTTAGGGTTGCTTGGTCTGTGTTTGGCTAATTTAGGGCTGCTGGTTTGGTGGTGGTGTCGTGAGTGCTTAAGGACAGTGAAGAATATAGAAAATAATAATAAATAAATAAATTGTTTATTATAATATATATTATTTTATTGTATTGTTTATGTTATTTTATTGTGTTGAAACTAAAATAAAACCACTGATGTTGGGTGTTTTGTAAAGTGAAAATGTAAAATTAATAAAGACATAAAGTAGCTTTTGGTGGAGCCAAATAGCTAAAATTATGGCTCCACCAACGTGGATGCTCTTATTCAGTCCTCAAATTTTGAATTTCACATTAACTAGTCGCTAACCCGTGCGATGCACGGGATAGTTAAATAAAAATTAAAAGTACTTATTTTACTTAAAGGTATATGACTTAAATTTTAAAAATGTATAATTTGAAAATGAATGAAAATAACTAATTTCTTCAATATAATGATTTTTAGAAAAATTCTTTTTCTTTCATATCATTAGTTTCATATAACACATTTCAACGTGGGCTATTCTATGGTGATAACTTTACATAATATTCAACTGCAATTATATCTACTATCCACTACCAATCTAATCTATGTTATCTTGATAGTAGATCTACAAATTGCATTCTCGTATTCTTAGAGTTTGCCACATTATTGTTATTATCTATATATAATATAAAACTGAAAATTTTAACTTTTTGAAAGACTTATATTAGAATTAGGATTAAAAAATAAATTGTTTTTTTTAAATTAGACCTCACGTTAGTTTTTTTTTTTTAAGGGCTCACTTTAGGTTAAAAAAAAAAAGACTCACGTGAAAAAAAAAGACTCCTATTAGGATTAAGGAAAAAAGAGAGAGATTCCTATTAGGACTCTTTCACTATTTAGTTTAACAAATTAAAATTTTTTATAAATTAAAATGATAAGGAAAAAAGAGGGAGATAGACTCTTGTTAGGACTCTCTCACTATTTAGTTTTAAAAATTAAAAAAAACTATAAATTAAAATGATGATGTGGAAAATTATGGGAGCTTCAGAGGCTTCGGTTTTTAATATATATATATATATAGATGAGATAGACGTGGCTCTCCAAAAGTTTGAAAGCAATAAAACTCCTTTAGTTGTTACAAGTCAAAGGGCAACATCCTTGCCAACTGTCAATGATTTTTTTTTTTTAATAATCCAGGCTCGGAGGCCAAGTTTTATTTCATAATAACTCAAAAAGATTTACAAGGAGTCTCGAGTTACTAGGGGAGCTATATCATGAGGAGAGGATTCAATCCAAACTTGTAGCTCATTGCTAGAAACAGACTTCTTGGCAAGAAAATGGACAACCGAATTACCTATGCGGATGGAGTTTTTTCTGGTAAAGATATTCATCACATTAATGAATCGAGAGAAGAGGATCTTATAGTGGAACTCCCTTCACGTGACATTGATCCATCCATCGGTCTCCCAGTGCCCCGTAAGTGAAAAAGGCTTGCACGAAACAATAAGCCTAAGGATTCTTCTACAACACAGACTGTATTGAGTAAAAGAAACAGAAGAGAGGAAGAATCAATGCTACCTGAGTTACCGAATAAGAAATTTTAGGTTTCAAAGGTAGACGAGCAGGAAAGTTTAATGGTGGAGGTTGTGACGCAGTCTCGCCAATCCCAATAAGTTTCTTATTTTGGAACTGTCGTGGGCTTGGGAACCTACATACAGGAAAGGAGCTCGAAGTATTGGTTCGGGCAAAAGATCCCTCTGTAGTGTTTATAGCCGAAATATGGGCAAACGAAATAAGGCTAGTCTAGCGGAGTTTAGACTTTGAGAATTTATTTTTTGTAGAAAGAATTAACAGAGGAAGAGGTTTGGCTTTATATTGGAGAAAATCAATTGATTTATCTGTTGATACTTTCTCAAAAAACCACATTGGTTCTATAATTAACAAAGGGAAGGAAGATGCATGGAGGTTCACTAGTTTCTATGGTGAACCAGTTACTCACAAATGCTATGAATCTTGGAACAAGCTTCGCTAGATAAACAACAGATTCAACCTACCTTGGCTTTGTGTTGGAGATTTCAATGAAATCATGAGGAGCTCAAAAAAATTGGGAGAAACTAACAGAAGCCAAACTCAAACACAATTGTTTCGGGACGTCATTGATGAGTGTGGTTTCCTAGACCTCGGCTTTCTTGGCTCTCCATTTACCTAGCAAAAGCATTATGCAGATGGACACTCATTATGGGAAAGATTAGTGTTGAGATTAGTGCCCTTAAATCTTATTGTATGACGCTATGTTTGATATTAATGTATGACTTAATGTTGTAATTAATAAAGTTCTTTTATTATTATCTAAAATAATGGCAACATGAATATTCAGACATTATCATATAGTCCATGATATAAATCACAAATTCTTTGTAAACTCAGAATTTTAGTTCGTAGTCGGTGATGAAATTGGGCGTTTCATTTGTGAAGACTATAACATGTCAACTAAGATGATTTGTTTTGATCATGGAAGTGGAGACTTCTAGTTGATATGTTGATATGTTTTAAGATTTAAGACATATTGAACTTGACCGCTGTGAGATTTATTATTTTCCTAACAACTATCAATTGAATAATAAATCTCACAACTTATATTTGCATGAACTTTTAATCCTGAGAGAATAATGGACCTGATCATGAAGTGTAGGTTGCTTTGATATATTAAGAGTGAGATCTAAAGTAATGGTCAAAATCTCAGTATGTTGGACAGCCACATTTAATGTTGATGGAACATATATTCTCAAGATGGAATTCATAGTTTCTTAACTGAGATACAAAATATTCTCTTGAGATAAGTTCAATGGGTTTGTTATTCAGAATATTAGGCCTAACTACTTTAGTAAATAGTTACTAAAGTGTATATTTATGAAATTGGATTTCACAAATATATGATGAATAATTTTAAGGATTAAATCAGGTACTCCAGGATTAAGATGTAGTAAACTACAAAGTGGCAATCTACTTTAATGACTTTGTATTACTACGAATATTTTATGAAGGGGTTGCATGTACAATAAAGTCTTGGGAAATAATTTTATTAATAAGGCTTAAAGTGCAATTATATTTATATAGTGGTATTAAATATGATTAATGGTAATTTTGGACATGTCAAGAGTTGACAGAAAAGCCCAAGGCTTATTAGAGCTAGTGTCTTATTTGTTCCCTTTTGGTCCCACTCCAAGCCACATACTAGAGCCCAATTAAAAAAACCCAAAAGGCTAGCCCAATTAGATAATCAGTTAATAAGGAGAAAAACACATAGAATTTTGTATATACATGAAACGATTTGTATGTGAGTGTTGGACACTCTCTAATTCTCTTGAACAAATTCATATAACTAATTGAGAGACCACACTTCTTAGGCATTAGTGGAATTGGAGTGAAGATTAAAAGTGTTCCTAAGTACTTCTAATCTTTGTTTTAAAATTCACCACATCAAGGTACACTCCTTTGTTCTATATTCTGAAACTTACATAGTACATGTTATCAATTGCGAATGAAGTAGATCCGTTAATTTTCCGCTGCGTATGTTTTCTATGCGATACAAACATGCATATTTCCATCAATTAGATTGAGGCCTAGCCAACAATGATTGGCTCATGAAATTTGCTAGCACAAAAATTCATCACTTACCATCAATTCTTCTAATCATTGTCCTTTATGGATTGTACTCGATGGAATGGAGGTTGTTTGTTTCTCCAAACCCTTTCGCTTTGAGGATATGTGGTTATTTGACTGGGGTTGCTCGGATGTTGTCGAAGCAGTATGGTCATCTAGTGAGGTAACCAATTCAGCTATAAAGGTTATGAGTAAAATTGAAAGTGTGGTAAAGAATTGAAGAGATGGAACCGGGTTCATTTTGGGAATGTGAAAAGGGAGTTAGAGAAAAAAGAAATCTACTGAAAGCATCTAAACAGGAAGCTATATGGAATGGGCAGAATTTTTGGGTCAGAATTTTAAAAAGGAAGATTTCAAAACTTATTGATAAGGAAAACAGGATGTGGCTCCAAGGGTCCAAGGTTCTACGGGCAGCACATGGAGACAAAAACTCAAAGTTCTATCATAGCTGTGCAACATAGAGAAAAAGAAAAAATTCCATACATAAAATTCGGGATGAATCGGGACAGTGGAGATCAAATCCTGAAGATGTGGTATAATGCTTAACAGACTATTTCTAAGATTTGTTTACCTTGGCCCACCTACAACAATGTGAAGCAGCCACAAACTCCATTAAAACAATCATCAGTGATGATATGAATATCCAGCTCTCTTTAAAATTCAAATTTTGGGAGGTAGAATTAGCCATAAAGCAGATGGCTCCACTAAAACTCCAGGACACGATGGTATGCCTCCCCTTTTCTACTAGCATTATTGGAATTTGGTTGGTAATGATATTAATCAATCTGTCCTTAATTTCCTTAACACTTCTTCTTTGCCTGAGCACTTGAATCATACTTTTATCACTCTCATCCCCAAGAAAAATAACCCTAGTATGCCTTTGAGTTTAGACCAATTAGTCTATGTAATGTCCTGTGATAGGCCAAGAATATATTGACCCCTTGTGATATATTGATTGATTAATTAGCCAAGTTATTAATTAATCAAATTAACATGCAAAGCGCGTTGAAGCACAAACAAATCACCAAATAACTAAGTATGCGAAAGTAAATGACACGGTGATTTGTTTACGAATGGGGAAAACCTACACAGCAAAAACCTCACTAGGTGATTTTAAGGTCACCACTCCCGAGAATCCACTATTATCAAAACAAACAATTACAAGTAAAGGAATCCTAGTACCTTATACCAACCTACAATTAAACCTTTACCCCAATACCCAATTGGACTTGTTCTGTAGTGACAATATCTTCTTGTAATGCACGGCTCCCAGTACGTGACTAACCAATTGCGCGGATCCCAGTATGTGACTTAATCATCAACTTGAGAAAGATATTGACTACAAAGTTTTTCAATTCATCCAGACGATGAAGATCATGAAGTTGTTTGGTCACAAAACTCTATGGTGTATAAACACAACAGCTTCTTCAGAAGAAAGATGAACTGGGGCAAATTCTGTCTTCGGTCACAATTTGCATGAACAAAACTTTGCTCTATACTCGCGCAAGCTTTGACGGCGCTTAAAATAATCCTTATATATGTTTAGGGTTATGAGAAAAGAAAGCTTAAACACATATTCACGGATCGGAATGAAATCAGAACTGAAAATCTGATTTTCATAAATTTCGATAGATAGCCATCTATCGAGCTAGATGTTGAGCCACAAGCTAAAACAACTTTTAAACCTCGTAGATGCTAGCTGTCAAGCTTTAAAATCCAGCACTTTCTCACTTGTTTCTTAGACAAACTTGCATGGTTTTAATGCTTGAACTTGAAACCTTGTTCCTTGTAGTAATAACACATCCTAGATTTACCCAATTACAAGTAAAGTGCATTTTGTCAAAGGCTTAGCCAATTACATAAATTATTGGCATATGTTCCTAACATCAAATCACATATGTCCTAACAATCTCCCCCTTTGGCAATCTGTGACAAAACCACAACAAACAAATGAATATATGAGATAAGTCATAAATCACTCAACTCAATATTCACTTGTTGAATACAATAAAATTTATTCTAACATAAACTCTTAAAAAACTTTGCAAGAAGAGAGTTTATGGAAAGAAGACTTTGACAACTTGTATTTCTGAAACACTTCTAAACAAAACTCATCAAGGCATCTGAGTGTGAAATAGAAATAAAGATTGCATACAAGTATCTAAGAAACATGTGTATAAAGAGAGAAAAGAAACAACACATGGAGAAATAGGTGAAAGAACTGTAATAACAAGCTCAAATGTATATATATCAACAAGTACAAGGTTTGCTATCATAACATGATTACAAGATCTAAGGTACATGAACAAAGTATCTAAATTAGAGAGAAAAGAAAAAGATACATAAAGTCCTCACTACATCCCTCAACAAAAATAAACACTCCCCCTAACAAAAATCCTCTATACTAACCCTCCCCTTATGAGTATGACTGCTCTCATATCCAAAACTACGCCCCCTTTTTTTCACGAGTGACAATGGATAAGTATATCAAGTAGACATCTCGTCATCACTGGGCGAGCTAGCATCAGCATCCTCATCAGCATCATCACTGCCGAAGCCATCATCACTCTCATCCTCGAAGGCCGGAGGAGATGGAAAGGAGGCAACAGTGAAACCACCCTTGACAATCTGTCGTTGTGTGATATGACCAACACGAGTGTTCACCTGACACAACTCATCACTGAGTGCATTAAGGTGAGCATCCATGCACACAAGCTGTGCATGATGGCCTCAAGAGTCACTCCACCCGCAGAGGACGAAGGAGCGGTAGAAGCTAGAGGGGCTACTGTCTCTGTCTGAGTTCGCCTCAAGTGAAGCTGTGCATCACTCCACTTCACAGTAGCGGCATCAATGGCACACATAACCGAGTAGTGATCAGAAATAGGAAAGAAGATAGAAAAATGGCAAAGAATCCGCATGATAGCTGAAGGAAAAATGAGCTTATCACGGGTCGCCGTATCCCTATAGACATCTATAAAGGATAGGATGAAGTGAGAAGGGAAGTCGATAGAGATGTGCTCAATTAGCGATAACAAAAAGCGAGCACGAAGCTTTGTGATAGTGTTATAGTGAGACAAAGGATGGAGAACAAAAGTCATTACTATGTTTAGGAACCTCAGACCTTTAGCAAAGGTCGAGCAAGGGGTGTTTTGACGATCACCCTAAGATGAAGAAGGTTTTTCACAAAAGAGAGACAAGAGTTCGTCTTTGGAAATGGTCCTCAGACACTCACACCTAGGGTAGTTAGGATGCGCTACCCTAAGAACATGGAGTACCACGGATACAATATTCGGAGTAACAACAATGCACGTACCTCGAACGCAAAATAAGAAATGAGGTACAGAAGTATCGAATTCGTGCATATTGGAGTAAAACTCCTGTATGATCATGGAGGGACAAGTGACCGGGGCATCACACAGTGACTCCTAACCCCGATTGTAGATGACAATGGGTAGGTTAGTATCATAAAAGTCCGATAGGATGACTTTGCATTCTAAATGAATGCCTTGTTTAGAAAAGTTCTCCGAAAAGTCCTTTTAGGCTTTATTATCATGGAATCGAACATGTGAAAGGGTAGGATCAGAAGAGGAAGATGCCCCAGAACGAAGAGGGTTCTGGGACAGGGTAGATTTGCGTTTGGGTGCCATGACGCAACTAACGCAAGAAGGAGAGAGAGAGAGAGAGAGAGAGAGAGAGAGAATCAGAAAAGTACCAAATAGTTTTAAAATCAAAGGATAAAAAAGGAAGGTACGTATGCATGAGAATGCATGAACATGTGACATGCAAACATAAATACATCATGGGCATAGACCAATCCAAACCTACCAGTATACAACATGGCAACATAGTAAACACACATCTAAAATGCATGAAACATTGTTATAATAAATATGTGATGCAGTGCATAATCAATTAGGATCGAATATACAACACCGATCCCAAAAATAGAAAAAACTTCATTGATTTTGAAAAATCTCAAAACCTTTTCAAAAAAACCCCAAAAGTTAGGTCACAAACTGTGAAATGCGTGATGAAGAGAGAGATTAAGGACCTTACCAGTGAAGAAGAACAGGATTAAGGTCGAAGAACCCTTGGGATGAAGTTTGAAGTGATAGAGATGAGTTTGGGAGGTGAAAAGACTCAAATCAGTCGAGAGAGATTGAAGAGAATAGATCAGAATTCGCGAGGCGCCTATATATAGGAAATTTATAAACCTTGATCGATCGAGAGCTATCGAGATTTAAAACGCGCCTTTTAGCTATCGGGCTAGATATTGAGGAGCTGTCTAGAGTTTTCCTTGGCAAAAAAGCTCGATAGATCAAGGTAGCTATCGAGAAGCTATTGAGAGGACATAAGGTTTCTCGATGGATCGAACTAGCTATCGAAAGCTATTGAAAATGTAATAAAAAGCAGCTGAAGGGTCTCAATAGATAGCCTAGCTATCGAGAGGTATCAAGAAGCTATCAAAATTGCTTAAAAACAGTTTTCAAAGAAGAGAAAAACACAGATATGAATGCAATCAAACATGCTACTCAACCAAGGATTCAAACAACATTTTAAGCTTTCAAAATCATCCCTCAACAATAAAAATGATAAGCACAGAGATCCAAAACACACACGCACACGCGCACACACACGCACACGCGCACACACACACACACACACGCACACATGTCTAAAATTTTATATTTCAAAATAAGTTAAAACAGTTTAGTGAGCATACACTAACACATGTATTTTTTGTGATGGCTAAACCACATTGTACCTGCATGTGTATCAAAAGTAGTCAAAGAATATTGCGTGTTGTGTGTGAAAAATATCGTAAGATTGCATGAGTATCAATCATGTTATGACGATTTGACATATGAGAAAATCACTTTAACTCACACATAATCACAACTGTTTGATCGAGACTATCACTTTCGAGATACATCTTATAACTCTCACATCTCCTAAAAGACACTCTTGCAATTATATTTAATGCATTTTAGTCTTTTTGCCTTTTATTTTTCTTTGCATATTTTCTTTTAAGCATATCATGCATGGGTATACAAAAGAGAGAGAAGAAATACCCAATTATGTTAAGCTTTTAACATTGCACTTTTGCTATGCCGAAGTATACAAATGTCATTTCATGATTGGCGGGCAACAATGGTGAGATGGTTATTTATGCCTTTCTCTTAGGATTTTTTAGTAATTCCCGTCAAAAAGAGTAATACGAGTGTTAAGTACAAGAGATAACTTAATCTTACTCATCACAAACACAAGCCATAAAACTCACTTGTTTAGTTGTGCATAGAGATGCTCATCTAAACTACAACAGATACAAAGTTTAGAGAACTTTTAACATTGCACTTTTGCTATGCCGAAGTATACAAATGTCATTTCATGATTGGCGGGCAACAATGGTGAGATAGTTATTTATGCCTTTCTCTTAGGATTTTTTAGTAATTCTCATCAAAAAGAGTAATATGAGTGTTAAGTACAAGAGATAACTTAATCTTACTCATCACAAACACGAGCCATAAAACTCACTTGTTTAGTTGTGCATAGAGATGCTCATCTAAGTTACAAAAGATACAAAGTTTAGAGAACTTTGTTTCAATAGCCATCCAAGGTACACAAGTATCAATGTACACAAACAAACACTGTTTTTGTATTTTTTTCAATTTTTTATTTTATGAAAACAAAATAAAGCAAAACAAGAAAAACAAACAAAAACATGTTAAATAAAACAAAGCAGTGCATAAAACTAAATTGACTTAAAGCAATAAAGTAAAACACAAAAGTAATGCAATCAAAAACAAAGAGGGAGAGAGAAAAGTGACATAATCACTTCAAGCATTTTTCCATCCACACCTTGGAAGAATCTTTCTTTTGTGCGAACTCTTGAACCGGTGGTGAGGGGGAAGAATTAAAACCGTTCAAGTTTGAAAGGAACATGAGGGCTTTGAGAAGATCTCTAAAAGGAGCAAAGGAGGATGAAAACTAATTTTAGTTTCTCAATACGATCAAGCTGTTCCTCTATTGAGTGGCTAACTACTTATAGCAATTAGGTCGAGTATATCCAGCTGCTCCACAGTGATGACAAAGATGCTGTTTCTTCTATTTAGGCTTTTGATTTTTTCCCTTTTTAGCCCTAGGGTTTTCAGTCTCATTCTTAGCAAGTTTAGGAGGTGATCCTTAGATAGACTTACCTTTGTCTATGTTCTCACTAGCTAATTCATATTTAACATCATTGTTCTCAGTTTCAATATTATTAGCAAGAAGAATAAAAACAGTAGTACTAGAAGAAGCAATATTAGAAGAAGAGAATTCATACCCTAAACCAGTTCTGTCGGAAGCAAATTTTTGTAGGCTGAGCATCTCATCAAGCTTTGCACTTGAAATCCTCTCCAATTGAGTACTGACTTGAAACAGCTCCGCTTCAAGCTTCTTAGTCTTCTCAGCCAAGAAATTATTTTCAAACCTCAGTGCTCCTGTAGTTTGATTGGCGTTATCAAACTTTGTGGAGATTTCTTCTCGTTTAAGCTCCACATCACTGAGCTTCTTGGTGGCCAGCCTATACAACTTTGCATGCTTTTCTGAGACCTTGTATAACTTTGCATAGGCAATGTGAATGTCAACTTTTTCATCCATCTTCTAAAACTTTGACTCCACTAAGTCTTCTTCTTTGTCCACATCTTCTGCAATCCCCTTAGTAGGATTGACAGTGGCTGTGAAGGCATTTAGGATTCCGTCATCTTCATTTTCGGAATCATTCTCAGCTTTGGTATCACTCAAAGTTGTAGCAAGTGCCCTGTTTTTCCCAATGGACTTGAGATATGTAGGACACTCTTGTTTCATGTGATCAAAGCCTTGACACTCGAAACACTTAGGTCCTGAGGGAATAGTGTACTGACCGCCATCCCTAACATCCTTCTTCCCTTTTTCTTGGCTCTTAGACTGGGAAGAGCTCGATTGCCTATGGTCCTTGTCGAAGCCCTTTGCATTTGCATTCTTCATGAACTTCTTGAATTGCCTGGTGATGTAAGACTTCATTTTAGAATATTTATCGTCGGAAGACTCATCTATGTCATTGCACTTGGCCTTCAGTGCCATGCTCTTGCTTTTGCTCGATTTCCCAATCCTGGACAAACCCAATTCATAGGTCTGCAGATTTCCAACCATCTCTGTCAAATGAATTTTATCAATTATCTTTTGATTCCTCAATTATGGTGATCTTGGCATGGAATCTCTCGGGTAGAGATTCTCACAATCTTGGTTTCAGGAATGGTTTCTCCAAGATTAAAAGATGAGTTCACTATGTCCTTAAGCTTAGCATAGAACTCATCGAACGACTCATCCTCGTCTATCTTGATCTCTTTGAAGCTTGTAATAAGCCTCTGTAGCTTCGAATCCTTGACAGCTTTGATTCTCTCATAGGTTGTCTGGAGGATAGTCCATGCTTTCTTAGTAGTTTTAGTAGAAGATATCTTCTTGAACTCCTTATTAGTGACCACACTAAACAAAGCATTCAATGCCCTGCTGTTGAAGTTTACCGCCTTTATCTTGGCATCATCCTAATCGGCTGGCACTTCCTTTGGCTTAGTCCAGCCAATCTCTACAACTTGTCACACCTTCTTATCCAAAGACTGCAAGAAAGCTCTCATGCATACTTTCCAGTATGCATAGTTAGTGTCATCAAATAAAGGAGGTATAACAAGAGATTGTCCTCTATCCATGACATACAAGGGTCAATGGATCTTACAGCAAAGATTAGCCTAATCAGAATGTGTCTGTTCTGACCCTTTGTGATATATTAATTGATTAATTAGCCAAGTTTATTAATTAATCAAATTAACATGCAAAGCACGTGGTAGCATAAACAAATCACCAAATAACGAAGTATGCAGCAGAAAGTAAATGACACGGTGATTTGTTTACAAATGGGGAAAACTTACGCAGCAAAAACCCTTCCGGCTAATTTTAAGGTCACCACTTTCGAGAATCTACTATTATCAAAATAAGCGGTTATAAGTAAAGGAATCTTAGTACCTTATACCAACCTACATTTGAACCTTTATCCCAATACCCAATTGGACTTGTTCTGTAGTGACAATCTCTCATTGTAATGCACGGCACTTAGTACGTGACTAACCAATTGCGCGGATTCTAATATGCGACTTAATCACTAACTTGAGAAAGATGTTGGTTGCAAAGTTCTTCAGTTCATTTATACGATGAAGATTATGAAGTTGCTTGGTCATAAAATCCTATGGTGTATAAACACAACAGCTTCTTCAAAAGAAAGATGAGTTAGGGCAAATTCTGTCTCCGGTTGCAATTTGCATGAACAAAATGACGGATTTTGGAAGCTTATTTGGGCACTGTTTGTCCCTAACAAAGTCAAAAACTTTGTCTGGAGGTCTTGTAGAGATGCGTTGCTAATAAAGTATAACCTAAGGAGGTGTTAAATTCTGATGGACAACGCCTGTGACCATTGCCAATCCTCCCCAGAAACGATATTGCATGCTGTGTGGGACTGTCCAGAACTTTCGAGAGTTTGAGATACATATCA
Organism: Lithocarpus polystachyus; assembly: GCA_033629205.1. NCBI lineage: Eukaryota > Viridiplantae > Streptophyta > Magnoliopsida > Fagales > Fagaceae > Lithocarpus > Lithocarpus polystachyus. The sequence goes on from CM066172.1 coordinate 43,779,380, forward strand.
GGAGCTTAATTTTCATCGTAGACTCAGGTTTTCATCCATGACAGATTTACTGCTCTATGCCCACAGTGAAGGAAAAATTTTGGAGTTGATGGTGATGCTCATATGGACAATCTAGTTTCACTGAAACTAGATTTTGACAAACAGCTCTAACTATCCCATCACGAAGGTTGCTCAAAATTCACAGGAAGCTCTCCAACTCTTTTGCCAAGCAAAGTTCACTCCCCTATCTCTGCGTTCAGCCCCTGCACCTCCACGAGTAAAGTGGTCTCCTCCAATAGCAAACACTCTCAGGGTGAATTTTGATGGTGCTACTTTCAGGGATATCAGGAAGGCAAGCTTGGGAGTGGTGATTTGCAATGACCAAGGACATGTCCTAGCTTCACTTTGTCAACAAATTCCTGTACCTTATTCCTCAGATGTGGTAGAAGTCTTAGCAGCAGCACGAGCTATCTCCTTTGCCCTTGAGCTTGGTTGCTCCTCTTTTATTGTTGAAGGTGACTTCGAAAGTGTGATCAACACCCTCAACAGCACAGAAGAATCTTTATCCCCTTTTGGCCATATCCTTGCATCAGCCAAGGCCACTGCAGAAGCCATTTGTTGTATTTCTTTCTCCCGTATTTGTAGACTTGGTAATTCTATTGCTTACAATCTAGCTAAACATGCCAGATATATTAGAGGTTTCTCAGTTTGGATGGGGGATGTTCCACCGCAACTCAACTTTGTTTTGTTTACTGATAACAGTTGAGTTTTTCTTCAACGAAAGTTTCGAGGTTTCTTTCTCAAAATATATATATATATATATATATATATATATATATATATATAAAGAGAGAGAGAGAGAGACTGAAAACAGTCTGTATATTAATGTATATTTTTTTGTGTATAATACTCTACAATAGAGAGCCTTATATAGGCATAGGCTGTATAGTATGTGTGAAGTACAAGTAATATGAGTGTGCAAGTACAGTGCACTAGGCCCAAGCCCAATGGACACTAATCATTATAACTTACTGATATTGTCCAATTTTTTTCATAAAGGAGTCACTGCGATCAGATCCCTCTCTCACACTTTTTTTTTTTTTTTTTTTGATAGACTCTCCCGCACTTGTTACCAAAAAAAAAGAAAAAAAAAAAAAAGATTTATCAGATAGGCGAAGATCTTCATCCATTTGTACATTCATATAGATAATTAGTTGAGAACCGTTATGTCCACAACATTTTTCACAATATTTTTCACAACACTTTCACAACAAATCCTAGTTGGCAGGTTGTTACAGGTTTTAAATTTAAATCAAATACTGAAATTACTTTCTTACCCACTAGTAATAACAAATAACAACCTGCAAACTAGGATTTGTTGTAAAAATGTTATGAAAAATGTTGTGGACATAGTATTTCACATTAGTATTTGATGTGTTGTTGTGTAAATCAAAATAAGCAGACTTATTGGTTTATGATAACCACTGAAAACGAAATCACAATAATACATGTACACCGTACCAACACACACACAAGCAGGCAGGAAAATTTGAATGTTGGATAATTTGGATTGCAGAAAATGAAACATGTAACTAATGAAAAAAAGAATATATCATGAAGGGGTGCAATTTCCTATAACTACATTACAATTATTGTTAAATGATAATGACAAAAATGCAATACTGTGTGAGGAGTGAATACTTATTCATCTTATTTAGTACCAAATTAAACAAAAAAAAAAAAAAAAGTCTTAAAACTGGAATTTATTTAGGCAATCGAATTACAAAAAGAAACTACTCAAATGTATATTGGGCAACATTAACTTACATATTTTCACTAATTTTGCAATTCCTACAGCTGCTGCCTAGTATATTATTTAAACCAAATTGTTTTTAGGGAAATTTAGGAAAAATCAATGAAAATTATAAAAGGAAGAAGAGATTTAGATGCACAGAATGATCATTTTCTTTAAGACGATTTTCATCTTCACTCGATTGAGTTTACTAATGGGTTGCAGGTAAATTGTTTCCAGGATACAATTAAACCAAGATTCTACAAGTAGCAAACTTGGAGAATTCTGTGAATTTTTATCTATTCTGTGCATAATCTATATTAAAAAGAAAAAGAAAACAAATTTTTATTTATTTATAAAATAATGAAGAATTACCAACGAAAATGCATCTTTGAAAAGTCACTTATGTTTGGACAAGTATTTTAAAACTTTACCACTACTATCTTGCTGTCATGGACAAATAAGTTTATTTCCCTTTTTTCTTTTGCAAAATTCTTTATAAGCAAACTTTCTGTGTAAGTATCTCGCTTAAGCAAAAATGCATCTCACTCAAGTGAACTACCTTTTCTTGCTCAAGCAAACTCTTCAATAACCGTAATAAAATCTAGATAAAAAGTTTTGTCTATCCCTCGCTCATGCAAGATCCAAACAAGAAGTTCACTTGTTCCTCACTTCAAGTGAGATTCTTAAACTCAATTTTATTTTACTTGAAATTGCTCTCCATTATTCTACTATTCAAGTAGGATCCCTCTTTAGTTATAACATGTATATATACATATATATACAACAACTTTCCATCACCATGACCAAAGTTTGCAGCTTGCTATCTTGGACCTTGGTTCCTAAACTGCAATTAGGGCGATTCCACAGAACATGCTTTGCAATTCTCCCCCCCCCCCCCCCCTCTCTCTCCCCGAAGTTGGGTACAAAGACACAATCTGGCCCATTTGCATAAGCTTGAATGACAAGTGAATTAACTAAGAGAGAGCTATTTGCAACAATTGAGTATTAAAAATTGTCTTCATCTGTGGTCACTTTTCAATTTACTGCAACTATGACTGTAATAATCTATTAATTCAATCTATAACCCAAGTTTGGGAATCCCATTACAGAATATAAAATGGCTGTGCCAAACTATAAAAACATTCTCTAAAAGCTTTTTGGTGTCAATCCTTTTTGCTTTTAGCTGACAGTTACTGTCTTCAATCAACTTACATTTGAAGATACCCTCTGGTATATGTCAACGTCACAGTCACATCCCATAAGGGAACATAAGCACAAGAAGAACACGAAATGTTTGCAGTTGAGAACCAATCAATCAATATAAAAGTATCAACATTGAGGTAAACCATAGTTACCAAATCAGTGTGTCCCTGGATCAGAAACGACAAAGGGAAAACATTTTAAGGTTTTCATTTGTCACTAGCATTGAAGATTCACCTCCTTTTCATTGGAAAGCTAAATGAAATATCGAAAAGCCTTTTGCAGAACTACAAAAGACAGACAAACAAGCTTTCAAGTTTCAACTAACTGAGAAATAAGAATAACTATGTCCAACAGATAGTTATCACAATCCTTTTTTTTAAGATATGATTTACAATCTTGAGGGAGAGGGAAAAAAAATATCCTCTGCATTTCACTTTAAAAATTAGTACAAAGATGCTGAACTGAATGCATCTTCAAAAATTAATTGGCAAGCAAATGGAACAAAATTGGAGCAACAGAAAAATTCTCTAATCTTATGGATCTCTATTTTTTTTTTTTTTTTGTTTAAATGTAAAATCTGAAGGAACATTTTGATAATCTTCTATCTAAAAAATCTCAATTACCTATCTAAAAAATGTGGACCAGAACAATGTTAGCTATATCCTTACAAAATCCACAAGAAGCCGACTCCTAATTGGTTTTGAACTGCCCCAAACAACTAAATGCTCATAGAACAATCTTTAATCATGTAACTCATTTGCTCTTGTAGCCAATGCACTTCTTATATCAGAAGCCTTGCTCCCAATCAAATCCTCCTCCAACCCACTACAGTAGTCAGTGCTCTGATAACAGTCCCCCAACCCGTCCCCCAAAGCCGTATAGTCCTCCCTCATAAGCAACGCATTGTGAAGCATGGAACAAGCACCAATATATGCAACTGCAATCTTAAACTCCTCCTCTACAGGCTTGCCCAAAACACCCCAATTCTTCAAACTAGCACTGGCTTTAAGCCCCGAAACACGCATCAAACTATGCACCTTATTGAAATTCTCTTCACAAGAACCAGGCAAAGCTTCCACATAAGGTACCATTAACCAAGGAAGCAAAGGGTACCCTCTATTTCCAACTAAATACTGATTCACAGCCACACCATTTACATTCACTGGAGGTGAATTCAATAAACTTCCTTCTTCAATATCCTTACACAAAGTCGATGACTTTAGAACCTTATAATCAGCCTTATTGCCGCGATAGCCTGCAACAATGCTGAGGATTCGACAGGAGGAATCGACAACTATTTGAGCAGCAGTGCTATGTTCTTCAATTTCATCATTGTTCTTGACAACCTTGAACCTTGTACACTCTAGTACACCACAACAATTTGGCAATCCAGTGAGGGTTTGAAACGCTGTGGACACGGATTCAAGCTCGTTTGGGGTAGGGAAAGTGACCCAGAATCGAAAATCGGTGCAAAGAACACGGCATAATTGTTTGGTACAGAATTTCGCTACTGACTCGGAGACACCGAATCGATTAGATATTTCGGGGTAATCGGACCCAGTGGCCAAGCGATACAGACCGAGACCGAGACGAAGCTCGGCGGAGAGGTTCAAGGGTGAACCAACAGGGTCACGACACTCTAGCAATGGTTCAAGCAAGCCAGAGAGCCATTCAAAGGTTGAGGAGGTCATTCTGAAGCAATTCTTGAAGGAATCGGGGGTCCGAGTCAGAACGAGTTGGATTCGGCCGCCACCGAGTCGAGGTCCGAGTTCTGGGTTTTCTTCATCATCGATGGGTCCAGCTTCTGGTTCTGGCAAATGGGTTCGCTTGCGTTTCCGGGAAATTGAGAGGAAACCGAGGGAGGCGGCGATTTTTTGTACGGAAAGGAAGTGGTGGATGAGAGGGAAAAGGTTTGCATTGGAATTGGAATTGGAATTGGTGGAATTACTGGAATTGGAATTGAGGGAAAGGGGAGTGGAGGAAGGGAAAAGGAGGAGGAGGAGAAGGATGAGTTCGGAGATCAAGGATGAGAGTAAAGCTGCCAATTTCCGGGATTCCATGTATCTTTTTGTATTTTTTTTTGGGGGATTTTTATTTTTTGTCGAGAATTTGATTTTCTTGGGAATCGAGGACAGTTGTTGTGTGAATGGAGGGTGAATCTTTGTGTTGATGGGAAAATCTGTATTGGAGGAAGAGATACCTAGGCACATTATTACTGGGCTTGGTGAGCGTGAGACTGATTTGGAAGCTTTCGATTGGTTCAAAAAAGGTCACTTGTTTTTTAATTGGAAATTTGGGCGTTGTCAACTTTGTGCCTTTCTTGATCAACAGAGGCTGATTACTATAATATTCTATTTTTATTTCTCGCCACTAATAATATGATATTTTTTAGAAGAAAGGTGGCAATTCCAAAGAAAAAAAAAAGAAAAAAAAAAAAAAAGAAAAAGAGAAAAAAAGCCATATAGGCTTGGATTACAACTAGAAGGAGGGGTGGAACACCCCCTGTCACAACAATAGACTTAGGATCCGTTTGGATAGAGCTTATTTTGCTGAAAATTGAAAACTGAAAATACTGTAGTAAATAAGTAAAAAATGTGGATGATAATTTGAGGTGCTCAGACACTGTAGCTCAGCTGATAATATAAAAGGGATGCGTTTTTTACTGTTTCCTTTTTCTTTTTTTTCTTTTTCTTTCGTTCTGCAATTTACTCCTCACCCAGCCAATGCCTGTGCCTTCAGAGAGTTCCACGCCCACCAGAGAAATCTAGGAGGGAGACCTACATCGGTCCGGCGCCGACGAAGATGTCAGATGAGAAATCCACGACGAAGGCAACCCTCGTCCAACGCCGGCGTGTACTCTTCCTTTCATAAACCCATTTCTTCATTCTTTAGAAAATCCTGTTGTAGATTAACTTTGATAGCAAATTGAGGCTTTGAGCTTGAAGAAAACTATGCGCTAGCTCACAGTCTGTGCTCGATTCAGGCCGTTAAGCTCGAAAGAGCGAAGGGATCATGGCGACGGTGTTTGCATTAGAGTTTGTAGACACTGTTGAGACCCACATTCTGAAGGTTAGCTTTTTTCTTGAATGTTGTGTTGTTACACATGTTAAAGTTAGTCTAGAAATTGAAGTGCAACGCATGGTTGAATTTGATTTGCATTGAATCTGTGCTTATTTTCAGTGAAATTTGAATTTGATCGTGTACGATGAGAAGGAAGAAGATATTATATTTAGCTTTGATAGGGTGTTCTGTGAGAAATCAGTCGAATTAAGCTGAGGTTTATGAAATTCTAGTTCTGCCTATTGTTCAAGGTAAAATTCAGACCCTTTTTTACATCTGTTTTGAATACAAACAAGTATGTTGAATCTTATAACTTAGACAAATTATGGTCATAGTGATTTACTTGTACTTATTCTACAATCATCATTAAATTAAGGGAAGGGTTTAATTGATGAACATTGTTTGGTTCTCTAGTTTGAACTACCAGTACTCCTTCTACTTGAGCTTTTATTTGTATATGTGTTGGGCTTAATTGAATCATAATGTTATTAGCCATGAACAACATATTTTTTGCTTTTTCTCTCAAAAAGTGATTGAATATTGATTTTAAGATAAATTATATGTATGTGTGATTAATAATTTGATGGTGTTTTCTTGATAATGTTCTATTATATATGTTTGTAATTTCATACATTTCTGTTATGGGAACTAATTAGAAAGATAAAAAATTTTCCCACTGTCACTGTAAGACTTTCATTTTCTGTTCCATCTGGTGAACTGAGCAGCTAAAAGAAAGATGATATTCACTGCTCCAAGCAAATTTCCTAGTATTGTAAAGGTTAAATATTTTATCATTGAAGTAAAAATTTAGTGTTCCTCCTCTGTACATCCACAGGTTATAACACAGCACATAGAATGACACTTTATGTTGACATAAAACATTACTTCATTTTTAAAAAAAGAATTGTCACATATAAAGCCAAAGAAGATTTGATTCCAGTTATTTCGAATATCACAAAGCTATCTACTTTCTGCTGGCCCAAAAAAAAAAAAAAAAACAAAAACCACAAAGCTATCTATATAATATTGCTATTTCACTATATGGTCATATACTCATATTATTTATTTTTTTTATGACTTGGGGTAGACATTATCATACTAAATTATCTTTTACTTCTTGTTGTTTTATCTATGATTACTTGTTGCAGTTTTCTACTCTTATTTTCTTGGAACAAACACCAATGCCATGTTATTTTGTTGGTCTGGTATAAAGATTTTCACTATGCTTAACCTAACAAAATAGTGCCTCTACTTGCCCTGCTAGTAGGTATTTCAAGATAAGGATGTTGTATCAATCTTCTTTGCCAGCAATTTGGCTTCTATAGATCCGCTTAAGCCAATGGAACAAATAGTTTGCAAACAACCAAAGTGGTGTGGAGAGAACTAAATAAGTGAATCGGAGGATAAACCTGCACATCTCTTAGCAAATACTGTTTTAGACATTGATAGTTTTTATGCTTAGATCAAAGAGAGTCATTATTTCTTAGAACAAGCTCTTCTCTACAATGTAACTGTTTTTTATTAATCTGAATAAAATTCATAGTCTTCTCATAAAATAAAAAAGAAAAAGAAAAGTAGGGGATGGTATAGTTTCCGAGCCAATGCACAGTGGCACTAATGGGCTATATTGATATTCTCTCTTTTTCTTATCAGAAATTGCAGTACATATGGTCGAGTATAAAGCCAAACTGATATTTCATTATACTCATGAAAGGTAAGTCCAATTTAAAAAATAGGGAGAATCTGCAATCATTTTTCTTTTTATCAGTAAAATCATTTTCATGGTCACTAGTGCTCACTACGTAGTGTTTGTTGCACTGTCAATGATCTGGATGGCGACTAGATAATGATCCGACTGTACCATAAATTTGACCCTCGTTGATACCAGTCTCTACAAGATTGCATCTTAAGGTTTTGTTTTGTGTCACAGGATAGGAAACGCTCAAATTTGTAGCTAAGGAAGCTCATTGTCGACTGAGAAACTGGTTCATCAGTGCACTCAATGTTAGTAATTAGATGATATACATGCATCATGTACTTAGATGCATACATCAGAGTTAAGTATACTTATTGTATTTTGTTGTAAGTGGGATAATGAGGCTGTTGGTGAAACTTATGCTTGTGTGTTGTATTCTGAATAGAGAATGACAATGGCTGTCAAAATATATTGGTCCAAGATACACTGAATTCTCTTATTTGTATTCTTAATAGGGACATTTCCCAAACAGAGAGGTCAGATAGTGAAGATGTCAGTGGATTGGTTGAAGAATGGCCTTCTACGAAAGACATAGGCCATATGTTTGAGTTTATAGCATACTATGTTGCATGTGAAATAGCTAATGTCTTGAGAAGTGTCCTGAGTCAGATTTTAGAATACTTGAAATCACAAAATAATTTTCCAACTAGTGTTTCCTCACATCACATAACTTCAACAATAAGAATTAGAAGCAGGTGCTTGCCCTTCTAGAAGTAGTGCCTGAGATTGACTAGAATGCTTCTTCTGTATTAGGCCTATGTGAGAAAGCACAATTTTACCAGGTATATTTAAATATATTTTTTATGATGTTTACCTGGGAAGCATATTGCTGCAATCTACAAATCCTCTGTTTTTCTTACCTGTATATGTGTTGTATTGTACTATGTAGGATGATGAGCGTGCATGCGGTGGAAGTTGACAACGAAGAGTCGAAGCAAGCACACACCCTGACGCAAGCAGCATTGGAAAGGGAGCGAGTTGCAAAACGAAAGGCTGAAAGAGCCAAGGCTGCACGCATGAGTAAACCGAACAAAAACATTGAAGTTGACAATAGCTTTAGTAGTATCCTAGGTCATGTTTCTAGTATTATCTACCTTGTCTACTAGTTTGGGGACTCAAAATCAGGCATATGTGTTTGCCATAATGAGATGTGTATGTATGTAATAGTAAGACATGTATTTTCACTACATTTGTTTTGTATGGTAATCATACTATTGCAAGTAACAGTTTATGATATGTATGTAGTTGTACTTCTTAAGGCAATGTGGAGACATTTCAATTTGCTCTATGATATTAATGGCCAAGTTGATGGAGATTGTAAGTTCCGTTGTATATGTGTGTCTATCGAGTTTATCTCTTGTTCAGATAAGATTGGAGTCTATTCAGAATTCCCCTGTAAGCTAGAAATCTACTGTTGCAATACCCATGAGCTACCCATGAGTTTCACATGTAACGATATATACAAATGCATAAACCCCTTCAAATATATTACAATCAAGTGTTGTGAGCCATCAGTTATGGTCACCATAAAACAAAATGATATTACTACATATTGAAGTTTGTGAACCATCAATTATGGTCCCCACAAAAAATTTAATACATGTTAATGGGAATACAATGTCCGTAACAACTGAAGTCCTACGATGGAGGCATCCTACATATCGATGCTGTGATATTGTCACGAACCTCTCTCATCTCAGCTTCGTCCAACATTGAGATCACATTTGCCGTGGCATCGTAATGACCTCTTCCACTACGTCCATATGTGCCCTGTGCATTTCTGGAACGTTCAACATCATTGATTTCATCTGCTCTAATGAAATTGTGAAGAACCATTGTAGCAACAATGATGTGACATTGAGTGCGTATATGAAATGGTGGCATACTTCTCAAAATTTTCCATTTATTCTTCCAAACTCCAAAAGTTTGTTCTATGACCGAACGAAGTGAGGAATGGAGATAATTATATTTCTCCTCTAGACGATGCAAATGTTCACCTTGCTCAAATTCCGGGATGTGGTACCTCTCCCCCTTATATGGTGCAAGGAAGCCTCTCTTCATGGGGTACCCAGAATCAACCAGATAATACTTTCCTGCAAATGAAAACGTATAGTACATTAGCATTTTCACTACATAATACATAATTTAATACTGTAATTAAACTGCATATTTACAAACCAGCTGGAGGTTTTGGGAAGTTGTCACTTTCATTATTAAGGCAGTTAAAAAAAATCCTTGTGTCATGCGCGGACCCTTCCCATCCAACACATGCAAAAGTGAATTTCATGTCGAAATCACACGCGCACATGCAGTTTGTTGTTGTGGTCCCTTTCTTGCCTCTGTACGGGTGTTGCTCATCAACTGGATAGACCACGGGGACGTGAACCCCATCGATCGCACCAATGCAACCCTAACCATTGCCATAAAAGTACCATGTGAAATGAAATACGTGGTATGACCATAAAAATAATTTGAATAAAATCAAGTCAAGATACCAAATTCACAAAGTACCTTGAAATGTGGCCAATATCGACTTGAATGCCTAATATGTTCTGGCACATTACGAAACGTACGATCAGCAGGCTGGATAATGTCTGCTGCCATAACAGTGGCTAACAACGTAACTACCGTGGCCACGTGTCGATGCACTGTCTCACCCGAGTGTTGAAATCTATCCTGCACTATTCTGTTACCCGAGGCATGACCAAGTACCAATAAGGTCATTGCCACAGACTCTTCTAAGCAAATTCTTCTGGTACCGTTATATCCATACTTTGTGCGCAATGTAGTACACAATTGTCGGAACACATGGCTTGGCATTCTAAAAGTTCTAAGACACTTCTGCTCATTTCCATTTATTATATACTGTACCCATTCATACCCTGTTTGTATATTCGTATGCAATGGTACTTTCGTCATATAGGTGTCTACGTAATAGCCACATGCACACCCGGCTACATATGCTGCAAGTACAATGTCGTCGCTTAGGTTGAAGTCTGCGTCCCTGCATATGTTACCAACTTTAATTACATGCCCAAATACTAATGTCTGTGTATAATATGTAGGCTAAAAACAAGTTGTTAAACTTTATTTGGCATTTATTAGTACTAGGCTCAAACTAGGATGGCACCAATAAATTAACAATCCTAAGCATATGCTTGCACGATTTCATCCAAGATTTATAAAAATTGTATATTCACATCTAGAGGGGAAAGTATAGAAACTTACTAGTGCTCGAAATCAGATGAGTCGTTTAGCAAATCCATCCTTTCGTATACCTTGAGCCTTCTTTCTTTTTCTGTCTATGGGAAGCTAAGGACAGTGGAGATGTTTGCCCACTTAACAGAAAGCTCTTTATTTAGCTGGGGACTTGGTGTTGGGATCATGTATCTGATGTCAGTAGGGAAAACTGAGATCAGTAAGTTGAATCCATCAAAGTATGAGAAAGATTTTTGAGGAGACATGGAGACTACTCAATCAGAAAAATGATTTATGGTACCCACCATGATTATAGCATTTAATTTATTTCAAGTATATTATTATTTATTTTCTTCCCTAACAACATCAACAGAAACATCAACAAATACCAATTATTTCAACAAACAGTAAATAATTTTCTTTTCAGGAATGAAGGCTTGGTAATCACTAATCAATGCATTAACAGTAACCTAAGCAACTAATTCACTACCCATAACCCCCTACTCTAACTGCCTAACTAACAGAAACATTGAAGCCATCATCTAATCAGCAGCCTACACTCCTCATAGCAGCAGCCCACGCACAGCACAGCAGCAATCCACGCACCTCAGTGCACACCCCAATGCTCACAGCTATGCATCACACAGAACACCCACATACACCAGCTGCCTTAGCACAGCTGTCCAATTTCTGTTAATGGACCATTTTCAGAACAGAAAAAATGCTAATTTCAATTTCTATCTATGAGTTTCAGAGAGAACTGAAAATAGAACCAAATGGGTTGATATTGCTCTCTTATAATCCATAATTTTCTCTATCAGCATTTGAGAATTATTTAATTCTCATAACTCAGCATGTTGATATATATACGTGTCTGTGTTTGTAAGTGTGTGTGTGTGGCCGTGGATGAGAATTCGTAAGACTCTTCAATCTTTCACATGTAATAAATACAACCTGATGCAGCACCTGATGCAGCTTCTGATGCAGCCCTGATGCAGCCCTGATGCAGCACCTGATGCAGCCTTGATGCGGCCCTGATGCAACACCTGATGCAGCCCTGATGCAGCCCTGATGCAGCACCGATGCGGCCCTGATGCAGGCACCTGATGCAGCACCTGATGCAGCACCTGATGCAGCCCTGATGCAGCACCTGATGCAGCCCTGATGCAGCACCTGATGCAGCTTCTGATGCCCTGATGCAGCCCTGATGCGGCCCTGATGCAGCACCTGATGCAGCACCTGATGCAGCCCTGATGCAGCACCTGATGCAGCTTCTGATGCAGCACCTGATGCAGCCCTGATGCAGCCCTGATGCAGCTTCTGATGCAGCACCTTCTGCAGCCCTGATGCAGCACCTGATGCAGTCCTGAAGCAGCACCTGATGCAGCTTCTGATGCAGCACTTGATGCAGGGATGTTTGATGCAGACCTGATGCAGCTAGCTTCTTAACAATGATCCTGCAGATAACCCATCACAAAGAAGTTCACTTTTTGGACTTTCATTTTGTACCCATTGATATTGAAGAAAAATGGTTGAGTAAAGAGAAAGGTAATGATACATAACACATACAGATTGCAAGTTCAACTGCATTATTATGAAAGACTTTTTTTTTTTTTTTTGGGATTGCAAGTTTAAAGAATTGTATTCAAAGGGTTGGATTGAAGAAATGGGAGGGGAGAGATTTAAGAGAGGAAGAGTGCCTATTATGCCAAATATGTATATTATATAATATTGATAAAATAACAAATCAAAAACAACAAAATGTACTCCTTAATAGCTAATGAGTCCATCACTAACACAGTAACACCGCTTTTCTTGAATACCAAACAAAAGAAGTAATACAACAGTTGTGGAAATGTTTGTGCCACTAACATGACAATTAATTAGTAACCATTGTCTTACATACACACCCATGGTAGGCATAGTTTTTGCCAATACAAAAAAGGAAAAAAAAGACTGCAACAGGTACATAAAGAAAGCCCTATTTACTACAACAAAAAGCCTAAGCAACCCTATCCAGAATAATGAAATTCAGGGTGCCTTTGGTACTGCATCTCTAGCCACTTCAGCCGGACGTCCTTGTCATCGACAAGTGCTGCAAACATGCTCCTACCTTGTTCTTTTTCCATGAAGTAGAGGGAGCTGAACATATAAAGGCGATCACCCGATTGCACCCCAGGAAGAGTCAACACTATGTCCATAATTGATTTAAGCTCAACAGTTGTTTTGGAAGCACATGGTGTACGATTACCTATACTTCTACTTTCAACAATAACATTTGAGATGCTCTTCAAAGACTCGGACATGTCTTGCGCAAATGAATGCTTTCTTCTTGGTTTCTTGCCAATTGGCCTAAAGAGGTGGACACCGCTTGCGAAGCCTTTCCCCTTATCTGCCGGTCCTGCCCTTGACAATGATGGGCCTTCAACGTCCATTACGTCAACAGTCACAGAGGGTTGACATTGGGGGTCAACAAATTCTTTGCTATCAGCGGAGTCCCCAGACCCTTCAGTGCTTTCCTTTGGTATTTGACCGCTCGGGCAGAATGCATTTTTCCCCGTTGCAACCGTGCCTCCGAATATGATGTCCATGGAGTCTTTATTCGGCAAACCTTTTTTTTAAAGGTTCCTGCCTTGGGACATTCCTACATGTGAACAACCACTAGTTAGAACACAAATATAGTTGTAGACAGTGGAGTTTTTCACAATTATGTAAAGTGAACTAACCGCAATCTTTCGGGTCCACCACTCATCAGTTGCATCAAGCTTCCCAGTTCCAGGATCACAACCCAACCCAGTTTCACGCTCAAAACAGTCGTTATAATCCTTCCACCGTTTTCTCAAATGATCCCATTTGTTTTTAAATTGCGTGTGAGTCACCACTTTTCCCAGTTCACCCAACTCCTTAATCATTGCATCAACCCCTTCTTTTTTCAAAAATCCTCCACTCCTCCTACCCTCTAGGACTTGAACACAAAAAGCTTTTAGTTCTGCTGGTTCTTTCCAATCAGTTCTCCCATCATTACCACCGTCCTTCGATTTCCCCTTAAGCATTTCTGCTACAACTTCCTTCTATACTCATTGAGGCATTTCAACAAACAGTGCATGTGCATATCATAATCGGTTACACATGCCCACATGAAAATGTAAAGTAAACTCACATAGTCCAAATACAACATAGGTAGCAACAAAAACTCACAAAATTACACGCAGGAGAGAGAAACCCACGTACTAGTGTCATGGAAAACACAAAAACCACACACAAACGTTGAACACAAAAAACCAAGATTGAAGCCACATGGAAAACAATATAAGCAAACACCAACAGATCAGAGAGTATGAGAAGTTAGACTTCATTACTCGTGAATGAAGAGACCCACAGTGGCGGCGACGGTGTCCCAAGCGGAGAGAAGGTGAGCTCGAGCGAAGGAAGTACCGTGGGGATGGGGTGGGTTTGTTCCGCGTAATGGGTTTGCAATACAATAGACCTTGTTTCATCTGTTTTGATGGGTTTTTGGTTGGTAGGTAGCTGCAAGTCATTGATTCGGAAGAGGACAGAGCATTGATGAAGAACATTCAAGACATCTGCCACGGTAGTTGAGAGGGGAAACTCCTGAGCATGAACAGAAAAAATAGCCGTTGGCTGTTCCGTTGCGTTTTGTGTTTGTGTTCGTGGGTTATTTAGGTGTGAACAGTTCCGCCAGTTTTGTGTCCATGAACAGTACACGCACACGCCCCTGTTTTAATGAAACGGTGCGTAATGTTTTTTCATCCTGCGTTTCAGCTGGGAGCTAGCGCGTTTGTTTTGAGTTACTGTACGTGGGTCCCCTGTGTTGTAAACGCAGACGCAAAAACGTGCCGTGCAAAACGTGTAATCCAAACATATACTTATATGATTTTTTTTTAAGAATACTAAGTAATAGAAGTACTTGTAGGGCATGGAAGATAAGGACCGAGATTCAAGTCTCTAGGAGAAAACTTCACACACAACATATACACAAAAAGAGGAAAAAATGTTTTAAAAAAATTGACAGTGGTGTATATCTAAAATGGCTTATAAACCTATATAATTAATATAAATAACATATTTAGTAAGGTTATGAATAACAAAATTTTTAAGAACGAACTTGAGAAAAACTAACCTAAAGGATTCCACAAAAACTTTTATCATCTGCAATTAAATGGCTATATGAGATGAGAGAAGTTCTTTAGCTTGCAAAGAAGAGATGATAATAATCTTGGATAAACTCAAATAGCTTTCAGAATACTTAAATCTTAGACAAACTCAGTAGTATTAATTGCTGCCAAAGCTTCAATCTCTAACATTGATTGAGAGAGATGTATTAACAAATTTAAGACATAAGTTATGAAAAACCTGGTAAAATTAGTTGTGTTTTTTCTTCTTAAAAAAGGTTTTTTTTTTTTTTGAATGATTAATGCTAAAATCAAAAGTTTATTGAAGTGACATATTATGATTGATGAAATATTATTTTTAATGACATTATTGAAACCACTTATATTGTGCTCTAATCAAAATATATTAACTTTAACTGTTGTAAAATATAATTCTGATAAAAAAATTTAGTCATTGTAAAAATAAGATTATGAAAAAAATGTTGTGTATAGATAGGTGATTTTTTCAATAGATACAATATAACTTCAATATATGACATTCCTTATATGATGATTATTCTTTATTATAAACTTTATTAGTTAAGCTAACTGGAGCCAATAGATATAGAGTAGGTTGATGTTATTATTTTTCTTGGTAATTCTTAATTATGTTTTAAATTTTAAGCAAGACTAAGAAGGAGAGTTGTTGATGGTGTCCAACTATTTTAAGGCATAATTAATTAAAAATTTAATGAATTTTGAGTAAGTTATATTGTATAATAACAACCAAATATTTGGGTGTATTTGTGAGTTGTAAATTTGTGGCAGCTAAATGGCCATCAATGTTACCAAAAACAAAAACTTGATATAAACCACATAATTTTCTCTCTTTTCAAGTGTAAGAATTAATATGATAAATAAAGATGGATAGCGGTTTCAAATCTTTTTTTTTTTTTTTCCTTGGGAGGATAATTTATAATTTTATTTTCATAAGAAATAAAAAGTATCATTTAATTATAAGTAGTTCTTTTTTAGCTTGGTTTATATATACACCCCATCCCATGTCTTGAACCTAAGACCCCCCACAACCCTTAGGTACGAGATGCAATTAGAGACTAACACAGTTATTGGTACGAATATTTTATTATTGTTATAATTACTACCCTCTATGCATGCTCAAAGACTTTTCTTCATATTTTGTTATGTGTAAGTTTAATTTATTAAACTTTTTTATTTAGATCTATTTTTCAGACCTAAAAATATTTATATTCTAAAATACTAACAAAGTTCAAAACAACATTACAAGATGATATAATGGTATCTAATGAACCAATTGACAACAAGTTTCAAATCAACAAAGTTATTTGCTAGGAGAGAACCAATAAATGTGATGATCACTTATTCTTGATTGCTAGCTTCTTAATTTTGTAATAATGCCTAACCTCCACAGAGTAAAACTAATATAATTTTTGCTGATAAAGAATGACGATAAGAGTCAATTACTCTAACTTGCGTAGAGAATGCAACTTTTGAAGCTAATGTGATAATAGGGATGAATAGTACGTCAGATCCTATCTTTGAGAGAATATGGCATTTCAAGTTGTTAGCCTTCCACCATTCCAAAGCATTAAAATATGAATCTGAATCTTTTGTGCATATAAAAACACCTTCCAATATGCTGTAGATTAAAGTTTTTTGCCAACATGATATGCATAATAGGTCTTCGAATGAGTCGGATGGAAGGAAAACCAAGTTAAGTATGCAAGAGAGAAAAAAGGGCAAAACCTTCAATCAAATCACTTTAGAAACCATGGAAAAAGATGTAAAATGCTTCTCATAAAGTCTTAAGAAATGGATGACCACCTCTACAGTGTTAAAGGAATGACCTCCATGCCACAAATACAACTCTTGCCCAAATAAGAATTTGGAGACACTAAAAAGTTTGACAGAATCAGAGACCTTAAATAGCTAGCATGTGTGTTTGTACTTGAACATTACTCGGATGAAATGGAAAAATAGAGAGCACACAACTTACACGTGTTTCTCAAAGAAAAAAAAAACTTACACATGTCCCTCACAAGGAATTCAACCAAGTGGTATTACTCCAACGATTTGGGAAAGATGAATTTTTGGAGAGACCTCATTAAGACCTCATTTATGGGTAACCAATAGCAACTAGAGACCTTCCATCCCGATGAATGTCAGTTCCATGGCCTTTCAAGCTTAAAAAAAAGAAAAAAAAAAGAAAAAGAAAAAAGAAAAGTCAACTAGAAACCTTCCATCCCAACTAAGAGAAACTATACAATCCTATGGTAGACCACGTCATCTGTCCACCATTCTACTAAAAAACTCCCACTTATTTAAAATTGCTAAGTCAGTATTTTAAAAAAAAGCAAAAATAAAAAACTGACCCTCTAACTTTCACCTTTTTTCATTTTAGTTCTCTAACTTTCAGTTTTGTCAATTCAGTCTTTTAACTTTCAGATTTTGTGAATTTAAGGCTCCGTTAGTGTCCTGTCTGCTCTGCCGTTACCTTCTTTAAAACGACAACGTTTTGGTTTTTTTTTTTTTTTTTTTTTTTTTTCCGGAATAAAAAGAAAAAAAAATTCTGAAAAAAAAAAAAAAACACATTAAAAGGAACGATGACGTCATTCCCCTTCCTCTAAAGAACTACAAAACCCCAACTAAAAACACCCAAATCCGGTGCACTCTCTCTCTCTCTCGTATTTCAGCTTCGAGAAAATGACAAAAACAAAGAAATTGAAGAGAGAGAGAGAGAAACCAAACCTCGTCGTTGTTTGGATCCAAGTAAGGGTTTGTGAGTGGCGAACCATTGAGAATTGAGCTTCGCGACGGCTCTGATTTCAAAACTGATTCAGTCGAGCAAGAGCGACGAGGCGGCGTCGGGGTTGGAGATCTGGATTGTGACGATCAGAGGATCACCGGGGCGGTACACGTCCTTGTCTGGTTGGATTTTGAGAGTGGGAACTCATCGACGAAACTCGGACTCAACGGTGGTGGTGTTCGGTGGATTTCGGCTGTTGGCGGTGGTGGTGGAATTGGAAGAAGCTCCTCTGCCACTTCCGCCGAAGAAGGGAAGTGTTTTTAGTTGGGGTTTTGTGGTTCTTCAGGGGAAGGGGAATGACGTCGTCGTTCCCCGTCGTCGTTCCCCTTAATGTGTTTTTTTTTTTTTTTTTTTCAGAATTTTCTTATTTTCTTTTTATTCCGAAAAAAAAAACACCAAAATGTCGTCGTTTTAAAGAAGGTAACGGCAGAGCAGACGAAACACTAACGGAGCCTTGAATTGACAAAATCTGAAAGTTAGAGGACTGAATTGACAAAACTGAAAGTTAAAGGACTAAAATGAAAAAAGGTAAAAGTTAGAGGATCAGTTTTGCATTTTTGTTTAAAAAAAAATTTTAACTCAGCAATTTTAAATAGATGTGAACTTTTTAATAGAATGGTGGACCATGTCACTTATCCACCATGTAGACCTTATAATTTATAATTTCTTACTAGAGACCTCATTTTTGCTTTTCTTTTGTTAGATAAAACAATATTGTCTCTCTTTCCTTTGCCTTCGCCGTTTCCTTTGATTCTTTATTCTGGATTTCAGCACAATACAAAAAGTCAATGTCTTCATCCGAAGAGTATTTTTGAATGGATAGAATGGAGAAATCTCGAGTATGACAGAATAAATATAGTGAGCAGCAGGGTGAGGCACAGAAGACTGCAAGAGAAGACAAAATTCCTGATCTTGTAAATAGAGAAAATCAGGAGTAGTAGATGTCATAGTGGGATATTCACCCTCTCCGAAAATTCTGCATATGCTCATACTGTTTGAACCACATATTCTTTTCTAAAAGGTAGGCGTTTAAAAGGCATTTATATTGATTGTCATCCATGAAGTAACACCAATAAAGACCTTCACCACTAGTTATAAGAATCTAATACTATCAGGGAATAACAAAAAACAGAGAGCAAGAGAACAAGAAAGATGAGGAATTTCTGATTGTATTAGCATAAAATGATTCTGTACCACAAGATTACATTTATACAAGAAAAATTAGGCTAACTGACTTGTTAAGCTCTAACTAACTAAGCACATTATACGGAACTCGTGTGAGAGCTAGTTACAAACAGTTGTTGCACGTGTGAACACTAAAAAGATAAATAAAGAAATAAGAAGAAAACGATTTGTAGCTTTGCTATATGTACAAAATGCTTTATCTGTCGTATAGCCTGTGTTTACTTCCTCTCATCTGATGCTTGTATCTGGTTCTTCTTCTTGCTTTCATGTGTTGAACTTTGACACTAGTCACTGCTATTCTTCTCGCATTTGGATTAACATTCGGCACAGAATATTTAAGGTCATTCTAAGACCCGTCACTGATATTGTAAGTAAAGAAATCACCATCTTCAAATTCATCCCAATGCTCCAAATTCGGTTCATCATCCCCGAGGCTTGGTGATTCATAACCATCACCATCCCCGGAGCTCTGTGATACATCACCAGTGTATATCGATGTAGAAGTCGATGGCTTGGAGACAATAATTTCTTTTGTGGCAAGAGCAGAAATCATATGATCTGAATTAATTTGAGATGGAGGATTAGGTACACTTGTCCACTTACCTAAATCGGTGTCAAAAACCTCCATCCAGCCCACGTCGCCTTTTGGTTTGAAACCATCCAAACCACCTAACACATATAGCTTGCCATCTGCGACCAGTGTGTGAGGATTCCAACGATGGAATTTCATTTGAGGACCAGCCTTCCATTTATCCCAAGGACAGGTGAGGTCTAGATCCAAACATCCCTAGTCCCGATGGTGTTTTTGCAAAAGGATGTCATTGGCTAAAAGACCCCCTCAAGATCTGGACATACTGTGATTGGGCCGCCCTTCCACAACGAAGGATTTGGAGTGAGAAAATTCAGCAGCTTCCAATAATGGAAATAGCTTCTTTGGGCTGGACTCTTGCTTTTCCTTTTTCTTTTCCCATCTTGTACAAACTGAAAAATACGAAAGAGGAGGTCATGCTGAGTTAGGGCTGTAAACGAGTCAAGCTTTGTCGAATAGTGCATGTTTGAGCTTGGCTCGTCAATAAAAATCAAATGCTCAAGCTTGGCTTGAGCTTAAGACAAGCTTAAAAACAATGTTTGAACTCGAGCTCGTGAAAATGCCAATAAACTTGAGCTCGGCTTGGCTTGGTTTGGCTTGATTAATTAGTCAAGCCAAGCTCGAGCTTAAACTCGAGCTCAAGTCAAGCTTTTTAGCTTGGGATAAAAAAAAAATGCATCATCAAATGCTTATATCACCAAAAATCAATTAAACAAAAAACAATAATATACTCATTTTATCATGCTCCTAATTCCACCCGTGATTAAAAATTGCTCAAATTGCAACTTTACTTAATTAAATTCATCCATTCATCATTTATTGTCTATAGCTTGAGTAATTGTTCAAAATAAATTTTACATCCACATTTGTCATCCATGCAACTATAATCTTCATAAATCTAAATAAATTAACATTCCAAAACATATATGAATAAAAAAGCTATAAATTAACATTCTAAAACATGTGTAATGTCATAATAATGAGTTTATTTGGTAAACATATATCAACTTATAAACGAGCTTAAGCTCAGCATGTTTTTATCGAGCTCTATTGTTCACGAGCTTATTCACAAACAATTGTTTTTGTTTGGGCTCGGCTTGTTTATCAAACAAGCCTAAAATTAAGGTTCAAGCTTGGCTTATTTATAAACAAACGAATATAAACGAGCTTTTTATCAAGTCGAGCTCAAATTGTTTATGAACGATTTGGTTCGTTTACAGCCCTATGCTGAGCTTTGGGACTTTAATGAAATAGCAGCGTGCAAACCTATCTTCCAACCTTTCTCCACGGAAACAGATTTGAAATTCATAAGATGGGCTTGGTGGTGCTAACATTGTAGAAACAGATCCTTTCTCCATTGAAACAATTTTCAATGTGAGAAGAGAGATTGCCAAGGGTTCGAGTAAGGGGTTTTTTTAGCAAAAGGTAAGTAAAGGGTTCAGGTAAGGGTTAGAAATTAGGTATTTCAGGTTTGTATTATATTTTATATATATATATATATATATATACACACACTAGTTGAAAGCCAAACCCTATAAGAACGACACCATTTAGTTTTTATTTGTTAAAGAGTCAGTCACATGTTTTATTATAATTAGTCGCTAACCTGTGCAATGCACGAGAAAATTACTGAAAATGAAATCTAATGAATGCAAAGCAGTTATGCAAAATACCATTTAAATTAAAAGAAAAATATTAGTAAATGTCGTTATCCTTAGCTGTTTGTGTTGAATCTAGAGTTTCATATCTAAGTTACTACAATACTACTTGTAGCAACTAAAGCTCACAATATAAGTATATTATATAAGGCCAAAACTCATATTATCTTCAAGCTCCCCTTAGCCTTACAGAGTTCCGAAAAAAGTTTCTTTTGTATTGAATTTGATTTCAGATGACTTATTCAAAATTATTTGAATTAAGCCTCACAAATTAGAAGAAAAAAATTAAATAACATTACAACATTGTAGTTGATTAATATACAAATAAACTACCAATTTAACATGATAAATTACTATTAGTAATTTAGAAAGCAAAAATTAACAAAATTAAAGTTGTTGCCCACTTAGCCTAAAACTTTTCATATTCTAAAGTTGTCAAACACCTATTAACAAATAACTATTGATGTAAAATATTTTGTAATTACTTCAATACTGCAAGTTGTTCATGCTGTAAAAAAAAATGAGAGAATAACATAGCAAGCATCTTAAACTTTTTCTTGCTTGGATCCCACAAAACTATATATATATATATATATATATATATATATGTATGTATATAGCAATGGAGACAAAAAATGCCTTTAAAGAGACAACCAATTACGATAGTGTTGGAGGTAAAGTAAAAGATTAAAAAAACTGAAGAAGCAAGCAGTTTGGCCAGCATACTAGCTAGTTAATTTATATCAAAAGACATAAAAATCTTACAATAAAATAGAATCCATAAGTAAATAAATACATGTTGTACAATCTAATAAATAAAAGGTTTGTCAAGATGATCAAGTTTGACAATGAAAAAGACGCAACAGCTATTGATGAGAGTAATCTCTATCTTAAACTTGTGATGATGATGATGAAGATGTAACAACTACAAATTATGCAAATCTAGCATAATCCTATTTTGATTCAACTACAACAAAAATGACGATAATTATCATAAAAAGATTATATAAAAAAATAATCTTTTATGATATAGCCAAGAGTACAATCAAAGCTAATAGAAGGAATTTTAAATCGATTTCAATGATGAAGGAGGGATTCACTTAAATAAGGAGACCAAGAAAAAAGGAGATGTATCATGTTCTGAGTATAGTATTGAATTTTAAACTCTATAATTCAATTTGCTAAGGTATTTTAGTAGTTAGTAAATTGAATTTCTGCAGGCATGGATTACATCAATCAATTGAATTTCTGCAGGCACAATAGTACTAAAACTATATCATTTAATTTTCTAACTACTAAAACTCTATCACACGGATTACACAATATAAACCAATAATGTTACCGTCTTAAACATTTAAAAAAAAAAACAAATCAATTTTAAACATAGAAACAAACAATCATCTATCAATACAAATACCCAACCTAAATACATATAAACTCATATATGACCCACAACACAAAAGAGGTAGTAACAAAATTAAAAAAGAAAAAAAATCAATAAAAAGGAAAAAACACTATTAATCTAATCCTTACATTGAACTATTATGCAGGTAGCTACAAGAATAGAGGTCAAGAGCAACTGGGATTTAGAGATACCTAAACTGAATCATCCAGCTTTTTAGTATTAATATAGTGTGAGTAGAGGAAGAGATGAAGGAGTTAGAAAGCTGAAGGGTTGCCGTTTGAGATTTTAACCGTAAAACACAAAAGGTTGCTATTTAAAATTGTAACTGTGGAAGACAAAGGGTTGTCATCTAAAATTGTAACCGTGGAAGACAAAGGGTTGGGAATTATTTTCTTTTTATTAGTATTTTTAAATTTAAGAAAACTTATTTTAAATTGTAAGACAAATTCAGGAAAAAGAATAGTTATGACATGGCAGCTGATGTGGCTTAACCTGCGCTCTAACATTAAATGTTATGCTTCAACTTTTAGTAATATATAGATATAGATGTGCAATGCTATTGATTTGACGTTCATGAATGACAGCGTTTTGCTCTCCTTCCTTAACAATTTTTTTAATAAAAAAAATAAAAAATGAAAACTATGGCACTTCACTACAAGAAAATAGCCTTATTGCAATGAAAATTTTTGTTGCAATAAGCTTCATATTGTTGTAATAAACCTCTATTGCAACGCTTTTTTTTTTTTTTTTTTTTTGCTCGCTGTTGCGATAAAGTCTGTGGCTATAGACTATTGCAACAAAAATTTTGTTGCAATAGATTTTTATTGCAATAAGTTTGTTGCAATAAAAGATTTTTATTATTATTAAGAAAACTTTATTGCAACAAAAAATATTGTTGCTATAATTTATTGCAACAAAAATTTTGTTGTGATAGGTTGCTGTAACAGTAATTTTTGTTGCAATAAAGTACCTCTGGAAACTTATTGCAACAAATTTTTTTGTTGCTATAGGTCACTGCAACAGTAATATTTGTTGCAATAAAGTATTTGTGTCAACTTATTGCAACAAAACATTTTGTTGCGATAAGTTAATGCAACAATAATATTTGTTGCGATGGAATTTCATTTGAGGACCAGCCTTCCAATTATCCCAAGGGCGGGTGAGGTCTAGGATCCCAACATCCCCACTTATCGATGGTGTTTTTGCAAAAGGATGTCATTGGCTGAAAGACCTCCTCAAGGTCTGGGTAAGTTCGATTGTGACATACTCTGATTGGCCTGCCCATAGAATAGAGATGAGTGCCTACCACTGTGAAGGATATAGAGTGACAAAATTCAACATCTTCCAATAATGGAAATAGCTTCTTTGGGCTGAACTCTTGCTTTTCCTTTTCCTTTTCTTTTTCACATCTTGTACAAACTGAAAAATTTGAAGGAGGAGGACATGCTTCAGGCTCTGGGACTTTAATGAGATAACATCGTACAAACCTATCTTCCAACCTTTCTCCATAGAAACAAATTTGAAATTCCTAAGACGTACTTGGTGGCGCTAACATTGAAGAAACAGATCCTTTCTCCATTGAAGCTATATATATACTAGTCGAAAGCCAAACCCTATAAGAACGACACCATCTGGTTTTCATTTCTTAAAGAGTCAGTCACGTGTTTATTATGATGTGCAAAGGTATTGATTTGCTGTTCATGAACGATAGCGTTTTGCTCTCCTTCCTTAACAATTTTTTCCATCAAAAAAATAAAAAATGAAAACTATGACACTAGCTTGGCTCTAATGATTACCCCTAACCACTTAATGGATGACCATCTCTACAGTGTCAAAGGAATGACCTCCATGCCACAAATACAACTCCTGCTCAACTAAGAATTTGGAGATGCGAAAAAGTTTGACAGAATCAGAGACCTTAAATGGTCAGCATTTGTGTGACGAGAGTCTAAATCTCTTGTCTCACTTTTTCTACTCCATCTTATACTCCACAAATAAAAACATGTCACATGTCCACCTATCTAATTAAATGCTAAATTTATGTCTTTCTTAATTTCAATAACCTAAAAAAAAAAAAAAAAACAACCATCCTATTCCCACTGCCGACACCACCACCACCCTTTGCCAGTCGCCACTGTCAAGAGCTTTGACACCATCAATGCCGCCAGTCATAGCCAACCACCACCGCTAATCCACTGCCTCCAATGAAACTTATGCCTTTCCACTTCATTCGTCTCAAACCAATTAAAAAAACCCACTTGGCACCACCACGCTACCACTGTCCCCTCACCTCTCTCCATTTCATCAACCAAAATACCCTTCAGGCTTCAGATATCAAGATATTACAATCTGGTTAATTGGTTTTTCACTCCAATAATGTGGATCTTTTGATGTTTAAGCAGAGATGGGGCCATGTGACAGGCTAGGACGTATGAATCGTATTACCACTACTTCAAAGTACGTGAATAAGGATTGGGTGGGTTTTTTTTTTTTTTTGGGTTTGAGAGGGACAAAGTAGTAGAGTGATGGATTTCTTTAGAGGCGATGGGTTGGCGGCGGTGCTTGGCCATTACTTGATGGAATCAGCACTTTTGATAGGGGTGGCCGGCGAAGGCTGGTGGTGGTGGCAGTGAGAATACAATAGTTACTTTTTAAAATTTTTATTTTAGGTTATTGAATTTAGGAAAGACAAATTTAGTATTTAATTAAATAAGTGGTTATGTGACATGTTTTTATTTGTGGAGCAGATAATAAAGTAAGAAAAATGAGACAGAAGATTTAGACTCGTGTTAGTACTTGATCATTAATTACTAGGATGAAATGGAAAAATAGATAGCAAACCCTCACAAGGAATTCAACTAAATGGTATTAGTTACTCCATCGATTTGGGAAAGATGAATTTATGGGGAGACCTCATTGAGGTGTTTGTGAAGCAATTCTCCTACAATACAATAATTGATGTGCACTTGAAGGATTTGAAGACAATAAAGTCAAGGAGCAATGAAACAGTCTTTGAATATCTAGCCTAGTGAAGGGAAAATACGATAAACTGCCTCGCTCAAAATGACCAAGTAAATATGATTGTGAAAATTTTCTTACAGGTGTATTGTGTATTGTGATTGTGATTGACTATTTTATTTTCCCATTATGAATTTTGCGAAATTGAGTGACTAACTAACTATGGCATTTTCCCTCAAAGAAAAAAAAAAAAAGAAAAAAACTGACAATGGCATGAGAATTGAAGATGTCATCAATAATGGGTCTTTAGATTGCAATGAAGGAAAATCTCAACAAACTTAAATACGTTTGGAGGGGGAACCAATAGCAACTAGACACCTTCCATCCCAATTAATGTCAGTTCCATCACCTTTCAAACTTTAAAAAAATTAAAATTAAAATCAAACCAGTCACTTTTCCCATATTTTGTGTAGATTTTGAATTGAGGGTATCTTTCTGTGAATTTTAGTTCATAAAATTATTTGAAATAAATATTAATGATTTATTCATGTGAGATATTTAACGTAAAATATTGGAAAACAAGTCAATTTTACCCCATTTTTAAAAATATATTTAAAGAAAAGAGCTTTATGCCTGAAGAAACAAACAAACATGGCTTCGAATATAAAACACCAGTATAGTGTTGTAAATAGTACTTAATCTATTATTATTCCATAAGAAAGGCCTGGACATGTCGCTTTCCAACCATGCCTACTTATTGCTTGAAAGTCACCCAACACAAAACCTTATTATTATTATTATTATAATATCAAAAATAGGTAGAAGGGGACTACCTAAGTTAGCGTCTTCTACCTGGGCGTGACATTCTACTCGTTCGGCCTAGGGCTGCAGAAGCAAGGGGTTTTGATCGGGGATGGAGCTATCATTGGACTAATGGGGGCAATGGACCCCCCATTTTTTTAAAATTATTATTTATATGTGTGTGTACTAATTTTAGCCATTTTGTTCTATAAAATTATATTTTGTTTCCCTTAAACAATATTATTGATTCTTTTAAGCATAATACTATACTCACAAACTCTTTACCACATTTTACAAACTATTTTTATAGCAAATTCTTATAGGTTAGCATAATGAGCCTACCACTTACATCATTTTTTGTTTACTAATAACATTTATCATATCAGTAATTTATGAAAAAGCTTGTAACTCTAGCATTTTCTTCATTTAAGTGACCATAAAAATATTTACAGATCTTAAATTTAAAACAAAATATACAAGCCCAAAAATATAGCTCAACAACACAAATTACCAATAGTAAAACAAAAACAAATTAAGCTCAATTAACCAATTTTATCCAAAATAAACAACTCTACCCTTTAAAAAAATTCTAAAGAAAAATATTTTGTTCTTACCCACAAAAAAAAAAAAAAAAAAAAAAATCTCAATAGTTAAGTAGTAGCAAAGTCAAATGTTTAAACTGCCACATACAGTCAACGGTAAAGCTGTCCCTCCTAACTTAAAGTTCTGACTCCGTCCCTAATCTTGATTAGTCATAACTGTGCACCCAGTTTTATTGAGGACGCTAGTGAGCTATATATATAAAATCAATTATTATTAATATATTATTGTAAATATAAGTTTTTAAGTACTAAATTTAAAATAATTTAAAGTATTGCTTCTTAAACAATAGGATTATGATAGTTATTGAAACAAATGATCATTTCTTTAATTTAAATGTTTGAAGAGGTACGAAGTTGATAATTGAAAATGGATTTCAGCTAGGCCCGGAAGTTTGTCCGGTAGTTTAACCCACCATTCAAATGCTAGCGGGGCAGCTTATCCAACACCTACAAAAATACACAAAAAGACAAACCCAACTTCAAAAGAAGGAAGTTGTGTGCCACAAAGGCATACATTAACTCATCTATTTTTGAAAAAATCTTTTTGGGAATTGAAAAACTGTCAAAACTTTTTCAATTTTTGAAAATTTTTTCTTAAAAATAATAAATTATCGTGTACCCTTAGAGCATACATTAGCAAAATCATTTTTTGATTTACCGTTTATTTCTTGTTTGTATTGTTGATGATCTTTTGTTATTTTCCTCAACCACATCTCTTTCTTTTACAGTGGTGGCGAGGCAACTATCAAAGTTCCCTATTATTTTTCGGTCACAATTTGCGTCTCTTAAGCTCTGACTTGAGTGCTCTTATTTACCCGTGGGAAAAGAAAACGCTTGTGGCTTTGCTTTATGGATTTGCTTACCCACCCAAGCTCCCTTGTACTTAAATGAGATTTTCAGTGTTTGACCTGCTGAGATAATACTCATGCTTTTGAATCATTGCATGCCCACTCCCTTATCTAGGTGCTGGAGATGAGAAGCCTTTGACTTTCACAAAGAGACCATCTTTCCAATATTTAGTTGTGTTAATGAAAATGCCACAGAAAACATATTTCAATTATTTTCTCATTTATTCCGATCTCTCAAGCACATATATAATAAAGAAATAAGAAGTTTAGATCAAAAAATCTTGTAGCCTTTTATCTCAACAACTACAAAGTACTACAAAACACAAATAACAATACGCAATCAAACAAAACACAATCTTTCTCATAAAACTAATGAAATTAAAACAATAATAAATAAATAAATTGATCTAACCCATCAGCGTTGCATGTTGTTGGCGGCGGAAGCGAAGAAAACGACAAAGAAGGAAGATTGTGATCCCTCTGTTTTGTTTGAGTGAAACACTAAAACGTCAAACATGTGGCCTTTATATTTTTTGGGTCAAATTACGTATTTGGTCTCTATCCTTTATACCATATTTTAATTTAGTCTCTAACCTTTCAATTGTGTAAAGTTAGTCTCTAACCTTTTAATGCTATGTCAATTTAGTTATTGTCGTTATCTCTTTGATGAAAAAGTATAACGTGTCAAACGGCCTAAATACAATTATTAAAAAAACATTGCCACATCATATAAAACCACGTATTACTCCAAAAAAGAAGAAGAAGAAGAAGAAGAAGAAGAAGAAGTTATAGAACCACGTTAGTTTAAAAAAAAAAAAAAAACCTAAATCAAATCTTTGATAGAACCACATCAGTTTAAAGAAAAAACCCAAATGAAGTATTATTAGTTTGACAAACAAGGGCAAAACCCATCTAAAACACTTTCTCACTAAAATCCAAAATCACTACGTGAGGACAACGACGCCTTTTCCTTCCTTCTGGCGGTGCCAAGAGATGACCTGATGAAATCCATCTTGATCAGTCTCCTTATTAACATATTTGTTTCTAGTATTAGTTTAACCATGTTTTCTTCAATCTCAGTTTGATTCTTTGCTCTATAAAAATACACTTTGAGCAAACTCCCTCAAAATGGCCCTAGTTGCTTTGCTTTATGATAATAATCATACCAAGATTTAAAGGAATGTAGGAATCACAGTCTGTGCCTATTTTTCCAATTGGCATGGCTATCATGGTTTTATCAGTGAACCCAAATTGATGAAATCATGATTTAAATTATTGTTGATGCCCAATTTTTTTGAATCCGTACCCAAAAGCCCATACGGAGGAATGCCCAATGAAAAGCAAGGCCCAAAGGCCTGCCAAGAAGACCAAAAAACAAGAGTGGTCCAAAGAAAGAAATGCAAGGGAAAGCAATTTGCAACCTAATACAAATCTGCAGTAGAATATAGCTTTACCGCAGAATACAGTTCTCTAGCAGAATGGTTTTGGCAGATTCAGACAAATTGGGCCCAAGGAACGGCAGGAAGTGTCAGTAGCAGGAATCATGTGAAGGAAAGAAAAGCCAAACCAAAAGAAATGACAAACGCAGCAGGAAACGGATGAAGAAATAAGATAGAGACACGTAGCAAAACAAAACAAAGTTAATTTGCTACAGCAAATATGATGTGGGAACAAAAGAAGACAAAAACAGAAGACAGTTGAGTAAGCATAGAAGGGCCAGAGCACCACCAACCTGTATCCAGCCAATACAAGGGAGGTGGGCCCACGGTCAAGGGGATTCAGAGGGTGTGGTTTGGTGGTTGGGGGGGGAGGAAGGGGGTCTATATTTGGTTTCCAGTCATGACTTCTTTTGGAAATATACTTTGCTGGGATGACATCTTACCCAAAAGAAGTAATAGATGGTTGGGACCATCTGATGCATGCCATAGAGCTAGGTAGTGAAGTAATCCAATCCTTATTCATTTGAACCTAGAAGTAGCGGTATACAGCAAGAATAAACAAAAGGGAATTTTGTTATGAAATGAGTAGTGGTGCAGCAAACATGTATTGAGCAATGGCAGTGGTCGGGGCAACCAATAGGTTGATGGGTAGTCCTAAAGAGATGCCCATAACAAACCAAAAACAGTTAGTGAAGCCATAGGGGTAAAAGGGAGAAATCTCATTGAATTAGCTTACTATAAAAGGAGGAGGTAGCTATGGATGAAAAGGGGGACCCAAGAGGGAACCACCTAAGGGGGGAGACCTATGGTAAGAGAGCAATAAAAACCTAAGGGAGGCACTTAGAGAGAGAGAGGCACCTAGGGAGAGGGGGATTCAAAAGGGAAAATACCCAAGGGAGAAAAACAACCCATGGCAAGAGAGTAGTAAGCAACTAAGAGTAAAAGAACGGAGAGAAAGAAAGAAAGAAAGTGGTAAAAGAGAAAACACGACAGGAATAAGGGCATGCATCAATAGACCATCTTTACCCTCCCTCTTAGCAAATCCACTCTTTGAAGGCTTCAAAAGTAATAGCTAGTAGTTATTTAGGCATATTCTCTAAAATGCACAACTTTGATGGCAGAAGCCTATGACAAGGTTGTTCAAGTTGGGGTTTGGGTTTCTTCTTGGTTTACTTATTCTATGGGAAGATTCAATACTTGATTTTGATTGCAAATATATTTGATTTCTCTCATTATAACTTATATCTGCTGTATTTAGTCATTCTGCTGTAGCACATCTTTATCACGTTTGATGCATCAGTTGTCCTGTTGTGATATCTTTACTTGTTATACTAGTTATTCTGCTGTAGCACGTTTTAATCACGTTTGTTGCATCAGTTATTCTGTTGTGGTATCTTTACTTGTTGTACTAATTATTCTGTTATAGCACTTTTTTATCAAGTTTGCTGCATCAGTTGTCCTACTGTAGTATCTTTACTTGCTATACTAGCTATTCTGCTGTAGCAGCTTTTTATTATATTTACCGTGTTAGTTATTATGCTAGCTAAACCTTTTCTGCTGAAACTTTCCTATTTCTTTGTTATTACGTGTTTAACTTTTGACATAAACTAATCATTATCCTGCCATAAGTATATATACATATACATTATAGCTTATGTTCTGCCATATATTTTATATATGTATATGTGAATACGTATCAGTATATTTACGAATATATGTATGTTTATATATTTGAGAATATGCTAACCCATGTAAGCTAACATTTGCTTGATTGGAATTTTCTTTGGATTTTAGATTTTTTTATGTACAAGAAGTAAGAAAAAGTATTTTTGCAGTAATAAATGAAGAGTAGTCATTCACATTGCAGAAGGCTTTACTGCACAACAGAAGGCTTTACTGCACAACAAACAGTTTTATTGCACAACAGAAAGTTTTGTTCATAGTAGAAAAGTCAAACATGTGGCAAAAACTGAAGAAAAGTTCCTTCTGCAGTAGAAACAAAGGATAAGCCCAACAGAAAGTTTTACTACAAAGCGGACAGTTTTACTGCACAGCAGAAAGTTTTGCTGTACGGTAGAAAAGTCAGACCTGTGGCAGAAACTGGAGAAAAGTTCCTTCTGCAGTAGAAACAAAGGATAAGCCCGCTTTGTAGCGTCTTTCCTTGGACTTGGACTCAACGTTTGCGCATAAACTGGCAGCGGTAGAATGGTACTTTGGAGCCCATTCCGTAGAGCGCCAGGCCCGACTTCCTTCTTAAAAAAAGAAACGTAAAAAAAAACCCCGACAATTATTAGGAAGCAATGTTATAAATAAAGATCACCCAACACTAGACCTTCAGAGGGTTGCCTTAAGAGTTTTCACAAAAGAATCAGAAGGTTACCTTAAGAGTTTTCACAAAAGAGTCAAATTGAAGAACCAGCTATGGTGAACGAAGTTGGGGCTCTCTATCTCCTTGTACCCAAAAACCTGCACAATTAAAAGAGAACCTTAAAGGTGAACGAACAAGAAAACAAAAACATAAATTCGCCTAGAACTACACCAAAAGTCAATACCAGCTCAAACCGAACCCTTCACATTTTGGTTCGTTCCAAACAAACAAGAGAAAAAAACCTAAGAGGAAGATAATACCAAAAGAGAGAGAGATATTATTAGCAAATTGGCGACTCCGTCAGCCCTTAGCTCCAGTTGTCACTATAAGGTGTCACCATCGGTATAATCTTTGGCCACCATAGTGCCTCACCTTTCACTCTAGAGGACCAAAATGTGAAGAAATATGAAATTGTGACTTAGGGATTTTTTTTTTAGGGAAAGGGATTTTCTTTTGTTGATAGATGTGAGTTAGCGATTTTGATCCAAAAGTTTTTTTTTAAAACATTTTGATCCAAAAGTTACTCTCTCACTTATCTGTTGTTGTTGTTGTTGTTTCTTTTTTTCTTTTTTTTTCCTCTAATCTAAAATTATGTTGACATTTCATTAAAAAAAAAAATTATGCTAACATGTTAGTCCAGGTGGCAGTTGATGTGGAATTTTTTTTTTTAATTATATTTAAGCCGTTTAACACGTTAGACTATTCCATGCAAGAGATAACGACAGGAAATACATTGACATGATACTGAAAGGTTAGAAACCAAATTGACACAATTGAAAGATTAGAGACTAAATTAAAATATAGTGTAAATGATAAGGACCAAATACGTAGTTTACCCTATTTTTTGTTTATTGATGGAAGAAACGTGTGGCCTTTAAGTTATAAGTTTTTCTTTTATTGAAAATTAATGATAAGTTTTTACTAAAAAAAACCTAATGGTCAGCTCTTTAAGGAAAATTAATTAGAAGTTAATAAAAAAGAATAATAACTTCATAAAAAGGGATAATGATAAGTTAACGAATATTAATAATTAAAAGATAAAAACTAATGAATTTTTAGGAAAGAATTAATGAATAAACTCATTCCAAATATACTTATATTGATAAATTTAAATTTTATAGAATTTTCAAAGGACTTGCACAATGCTAACATAGATTTGATAAAGATCGACAAATAAATAATGAAAGAGTGATAATTAAAATTAGACCCTTAACAAAATAGATCATCGAATATTTTGAAAAAATTATATTGTTGGGAGATTTAAAAATATAGCTATTAGGAATTTGGAAAATATAGGCAGTTTTGGGAATGAATAAAAAATTGATAAAAAATAATAAAGGAAGATTAAAGAAAGAATATAAAATGAATGAAAAAATAATATTTAAATGAGATAGAGAAATGATAAAGAGTCTGTTAGAAACTGTATTTAAAAAAAGTAAGTTAACAAAAGGTAAAAGTATTTGTACATTTTCCAAATAATACAAAAATTTGAAAATACTAAAAGTCCTCGATAAAACAAAATGAGAAAAATAAAGAAGAGGGTAAGAGAGATAGTACACTATTGTATTGCCATATACACCACAAATAAAAAACCCGTAACAAATCTGTTTTGTGGGCACAAATAGAACAGGGCCCGGCTTGCTTTATGTTGGGCTTGTAAGAATTAGCAAAAAATGGCCATCAACAACCACAAAAAATGAACACCATCCTACGAAAAGCTCACCCAATTGTAACTTCTCTCTTCACCCACCCTTTACATGTCGAATATCGATCGGCCATTGACCAATCATTAAATTTATTTATTTATTTCAAATTAGTTACTTTGCCTACTTAAATTTTTGTGTAGATTATGAATTTATGGTAAGTTTTTGTAAATGAAATTTTTTGTTCATACGATCTGAATTATTTTATGGTTGCAATCAAATTGAAGAATACGAATCAATTATGTAAAAAATATATTACAAAAACCAATTTCTTTTTTTATTATTATTGGAACAAATAAAATAAGAATCAAAATTAAAAAAATATTGCAAATGTAGAGAGATTAAAAAATAAAATCTAAATGAGAATTCCAAACTTCCTAGTAAAAATTAAGAATTATATAACATAATAATGGCATTTTTTTTGGTGTTTTAGTTAAACAGCTGGATAAGCTTTCTAATTATCCTAATGAGTTGTCCAGTGAAAAGTTAAAAAGTCGTGAGATCACAGCGGGACCCATTGGCTGATTCAGTGCATGCGAGTTACGTGGAACTTGTTCAGACAACGAATATATTTTTGGGTTAATATGCCTATTGCCTAGTACTTACTTTAAAAAAAAAAAAAAAAAAAAAAAACCCAAACAAACGACAAAAACCAAACCCAACCCAAACCTCACAACACAAATCTTAAAAAAAATCAGATTCACAGATTAAGATTACTGTGCCGGAGACACACAAACAAACACACTCGCTTCTCTCTCTCTCTCTCTCTCCTGTTTTTTCTATCTCTCATCCGATTGCGCAGTTGCTCTTGTCGTATTGAGAGATTACCAAGTCTTTCACAAAAACCAAAGAAAAAATAAAAAAAACAGTAACTGAAACGAGAAGAACAATAAGGAATCGGAGAGAGAGAGAGAGAGAAAAGTCATAAGCGTTATTGAATCTGGTTCAAGAGCTGGTGCTTCTTCCTGTTGCTTCATCTGAAATCCAATTTGATCTTTCTGCTCACCGATCCTCTCCCTTACTCTCAATTTCCTCAGCTCTCTCAGGTGCTTTATCCTAAGAAAAAATATTTGTCTTCTTTTATTTTCTATTATCATTATTCCTACTTTTGTTTTTGTTTTTGTTTTTGTCTTTTTTTTTTTTTTTGGGTTTTCTTGGAAGATTTTGATGCGATTTTGAGAGCATGAAGGGGATCAGATTGACCCATTTAATTTTTTTTTCTCAAATTTTGAAACTTTTTCTATTTTTCCCCTTCCCTGCATGGTCCTGTTGATTTTTTTTTTTTTTGTGTTATAATTTTTTAATTTTTTGTTTGTGTTTATGATGTTGGTATTTGTGTTTAAGGCATTTGATACTGAATTGGGTAATTGGAAGTGTAAGAATTACAAGATTTTGTATTGGGTATTTTGAAATTGAGTGTCTTAGGTGATCTTCACAAAGCTTTGTTAGAGTTTTTGATCTGAGAATGCAGATGCTTACTCTAGCATGCATTGATTCTTAATGATCTCGCTTCTTCACTTTTGTCCCTTTTTTTTCTCTCCTAAAAATAATATTAGTGTAGAAATTTTTGATGTTTTAAAAGTTTTTTTGCTAGTGATTTTTTAAAGGTTTGTTCTTGATTGAGATATGATCTGGAGCTCTAGTGGAGCAATTATTATGTAAATTCCTTGCAATTTTTCCTCTGGTGATGACTTTAATCATATCTAAATGTAATTTGTACCAAAAGCTAGCACTTTGAACATTGTATCTGTTTAGTATTATAATTTTTTTGGTAAATACACATCAATTTTTCTACATAAGAAAAGAGAGGAGACATTGCCAATCAAACATTAGCCGACTCATATAAATAATGTAGATTTGAAAACAATTTCTATGTCTTCCAAACATTCCTTTGGCAACAAATTGGCAACAAATACTATTAATAAAAGACGAATAGAAGAATGTGGGTTCTAGTTAGCTTTTCTAGTGAAGTCTTTTGCCCTTGAATAAGGGACTTGGATTCAATTTTTGCCTCCACCGGAAAGAAACCATTGGTGACTTTGGCGTAATGGCAAATGGCAATCGTCATGTAGAGGATGCCATAGTTTTAAATTCAATCATATATCTATAAGGATGGCTAGATGAATGTAGTGTATGAGTTAGGGTAAAACATGTGTTGGGTCACATGGGATATGGCACGCTAAGGTAGGCTATGTAGTTTGTGCTTTTACAGACGTGTGGACAGCATACTAGAGGCAAACAAATGAAGTGCAATGGTATGGACAGCATACTTAAGGCACCTGTTGGAGTGCCAAAGGGTGCTCAATATAGTACTCTTGTATGTATGACTCTCTCCCTCCCCCCTCCCCCCAACCCCCTATTTTTGTTTGTTTGTTTTTTGTCCCTGAACAATTCTGCAGAGGAAAGAACTATTGGATCAAAATGTCAATTGACATAGTATTTTAAATCTATTAGAAAATAGGACTAAGAAGTGTTACCCCCTAGCTTGAGTTTCTTAAATATACTAATCAGCCAAATTTCATTATGTTCATGGGTTGTTTGAGAGATATGGGAGTGGAAGATTTATAGTTGTTCAATGTTGGCGTTATCTTAGACCTTTCAAATTTTATCTGTCTTAATGATTGATTGTTATTTATGGTTCTTCCCTTTCTACGCTTTTAGAACTTTTTAAATTCTTATGGGCATTTGCCTCAAATTAACCCATTTAGCTCACCATTCATGCAAAGACACCATTGATTATGTTTCTGACATGGCGTTGTTTCTTTATAGACTGTCAAACGAGGGATGTGTAATTAAATTGACCCATTAAAACTGCCAGTATTTGCAGTTTAAATAACAGGTAAGCTCTTTTTCTCGATCATTGAAGCCTTGAAGGTATTTCAAAACTTCAAAGAATGTGAGGATTATTATCATGCCTGTATCAATGTCATCTTATCTCCATTTAATTCTGCTAAGTATCAGCTTGAGGGTATTAAGGGTTAGCATATAACAACCTGCATATCTCATCCAAAAGTCATTGTTTTCTGCACCTTTTTTCCCTTCACTTGCCTTTAAGGATGGTTATTTCTGTTGTACTCTCAGGTGTAGCTTGTCTGGGCTTTCGGTTGAGACATGAAATGATGCAATCAGTCATAAGTCTACATCATTCATCAAAGTTGACATACATAGGATCCTATAAAGTTTAATATCATATGGTCTAGTAAGTGCCTGTTGCAAGAACATTATATTATCTTTTTGTCTACTTCTGTTGTTTAATATCAGAGTTTATACAGCTATTTTGACATTGTTATCTCTTGAGATCTAAATCACTTTTGGTGTTTATATGTATATTGTATCTTTTTCTTCTGGTTGCATGCTTTCAGGTGTGCCTGAGAAGTGAGACATAAACCGCCATTTTGTTAGAAGCTGGATTGTTGTGTAACATCATACAGTCTTCGTCACTTGGAATAAATTGGCCCTGATGCAAGGGCAAAGGATTACCTTTGATTCCTTCTCTGAAGTTGTGGATATTGGGCAGGGTTCTGTTTCTAATACCTCAGGTATGAGTCAGCAGGCTTCTTTGAATAACACGCTACATCCTGTAGAAAGTCCGATGTCAAATTATATGGTATCTTCTGCTGAGACTACGAGTCTGAATGTTAGTACACAGGATGTTCCAAGCTTTAGTGGGTGGAACACAGGTGAACCTAGCTCTAGAATGAATCCACAAAACCAAGCGAATGATGATGGGACAAAAACTGAGCATGGTTGGTCTTCTTCATTCAATATTCATTCTGGGTCTGGTCCAAGATTGAATGAAGGGCGATTTGAAGGAACCAATTTCCTTTTTCCCGGTAGAGTTAATATTGGCATAAGTGGCAATAGGGTTAGAAGTGGCCCTTTGTTCATGCAAGGCTCCAGCTCTACACATATCCCCCAGAACGTGAATTTAAATGCAACATATGTGGCTAACAGTGGGAACAGTGGCCAGGATATGGGATCTGGTATAGGCCCTAATCTTAACAGGTCAAGTGGACTAGAAATGGATCAGAGATCTACTGCTAGTAGTTCATTTGATAATGTTGGGACTTCATCAGGATGCCCCAGTTATATGGTGGAGGAAAATAATGGTGGCTCAAGTTCTTCTTTGGGGACTTGGGGTTTATCCTGCAAGAGAAAGTCCCTTGAAGGTACTTCTGGGCAGTCTTATACTGGTGGAAGTTCTAGCTCCTTTCCGCAGGGTGAGAATGTTGGATGGCATACTGGCACTACTCATTATAATCCTTCTGACAGTTTATATATGCCCTCACAGAATTCTCCTGTTGTTAGTCCTCCAGAACAGCAGAACCTAAGCATTGGGATTGGTGTAAGAGGAGCGACTACTGATGGATTTCCTTTAGGCGTTACAGGGGATGCAGATAGCTTCTTAAATTACAGTAGGAGGTTAGTTGCTAGACATCAACAGGAAGCTGTACCACTTAATTTATCTTCGACAGGGAGTATCAGGCGATCTAATTTTTCCTCTCATCAATCGCCTAGACCTGTACCATTTAGTGATTTTCCGGATTTGAGACCCACAGCAGCAGTATCAGCAACTTCAAGTGGTCCCCAAAGCCAATCTCATGCAATGCATATGCCTGGTTTGTCAGGAAATATGCATTCTTTCCAGTGGAATGGGGTTTCCAATTCAAGAGTGGGCAGCTTGTCAAGTTCTGTTAACTCTGGAGAACGAGGGCCTGCATTAAGAGAAGAATCAAACTTAAGAAGCATCCCAAGAAACAGTGCAGAGCACCCTATGTTTGTACCTGCAACAGATGTGAGAAATTCTGCAAATGATCCAACAAGTTGGAGTTTGGCTACTGGAAACTTGGGCAATTCTGGTGGAGCTCCTTCCACCTCTAGGATTGGTCCCAGTTCAAGCATGCAGACATTGCCCAATCCTACCTGGATTCCTCGCCACCCTCCCCCATCACAAAATCAGCAAAGACTGTCGGAATTTCCCTGGTCTTTGTTTCCATCCATGGACTCAGAATCTGGAGGTCCCAGTGGTCATTTTACCTCATTACCTCCAGGCCCGTCTACTTCACAAGATACACTGATGTCGTCTGGACCTAATAGCCAGGGCCGTCACCAACAATATCCAAGATCAGCATTCTTCTTGGAGAGACCAGGTGATGATGTTCTTGGTAGTCCCCATTCTTTGCGGGCTTTAGCTGTTGACATTGAAGGGAGACGCCGACTGGTAACTGAGGTTGGTATTCTGATAATACTTTCTCCTTTTCAAGTTTACTCTTTCTATGTCTTTGTTATTTAGAGGCTGTGTTCTGGCTATGGCATTTACTCAATTGAATGTGCAATAGTGGTAGTGGTATTGCAGCGGTGCAGAGTTATTAGTGATGCTGTAACTATGTAGTTTGATATGCTGCTTACTCATTTCATTGTTTACATTTTACTCAATCTAAATCACTTGACTCTTAGGGTATGTTTGGTTTGAGGTGAAATAGGGAGGATGGGAAAAAAAAAAAGAAGAGAAAAGTGGAGAGAAAATATTTTAGTGGGTGTTTGGTTTGAAGGAAGAGAGGAAAATAATTTGGTGGGGCCTAGGTATTTTCCACCCGGGCCCTCCAAAACAAGATCCCTCCTAATCCGAAAGAAAATAGGGAAGAAAATTGAGAATGAACCAAAAATTACCATTTCGTCCTTACTTACCAACGCTTGCTTCGTATGCTTATTTTTTCTCTCATCAGAACAAAATCTTCTTCTTCTTCTTCATTCATTCTTTGCCTGAGCTTTTTTCTTTCATCGCCTTTGCTTCTCTTTTTTTTTTTCTCCGCCAGTTTCTAGCTTTATATATTTATTTATTTTTTGAGGATTGCTAGTTTCTAGCTAAGAACAAAAGAGTGCTAGTCATTGAATCTAGATTTTGATGTGTCTGGATATATATTAATTGAAGATGTATTTTGGTTTTATTATATGTGGTTGTGGTTAAATTTGAGCCAATCACTACTCCTTTTTTTTTTTTAATATTTTTTTGTTGAGAAACATCAGCCACTATTCTTATCCTCTACTTAATCTTCTTTGCAATGTATTTTACTCTTTGTCATCACAGTTTATTGACATTTTTTACGATTATAAAGTGAAGTGTCCATATAATTTTTTTTTAATAAAAATATTATGTTACTTTTTGTTTTATTAACAAGGATATAATTGTAAATTTATATTAACTTTGTTTTCCATCCTCTCATTTTTCTTCTCAACCAAACAAATGAGTTTTCCATCTTTTCACTTTTTTATCATTCCAACCAAACACAAATGAGAGAAAACTAAATCTCTTCTATCCTCCCACTTTTCTATCCTTTTTCTATATTCTATCCTCCCACTTTTCCACCCCTCCAACCAAACAGACTCTTAACTTCTCTTTTATTTTGGTTGTCATAGTTCTCCTCGTCTTACACTTGACCTTTAATAATCTTTGTGCATTAAGACATTTGAAATTCATCTCAAACTAGTAACTAGCTAAATAGGAATTATAAAGTCTGTTGAATAGTGATCTTATAGCCCTTTTTTTTTTCTGGCTAATAATGAATTTCATTATATAAATAAACCCAATTACCCAAAAAGAGGTGCTATCCTAACACATGAGATGTTTACAAGAGTGAAACCCAAAAAAAGAAAATAAAGAAAAAAGAATTAACATCTAAAATAGTTTAGTTGAGCCTAGAATTTTCTTGGAGATCCCAAGTATCATAGGTTTAATTTTCTTTGAGTCCAAGTTAATCTTTTTTCTGGTTTTCAGTTTACTAGTCAAACCAAGAGTCCAAATACTATAAGTATAAGAAAGAGTCCTTATACATATTTGTGAGTGTTTTATATTGAGGCACGTTGGCCTTAGTGTCTTTTGAGCCCTATCCCTTCTTTGAAAGTGTTTTAAACCCAAAGTCCACAAATTCTTCCAACTCTATACCGATCACAAGCATATGTAGATGGATTTCCCAATTTTTCCTACATCAGTTGGTCCATCCACTTATGATATTTGCGTAAACTCACTCCATATGGAACCCTAACAATATCAGAACACCATCCACCCCAAGTCACCCCATATTTAAATCTTTAACTTTTCTTCATTGACTGTTTCTCTCCTCCATATATCTTCATAATCATTTCCCAAGTAATGGTCGTTGAAAACCAATAGCTTCCTAACCCCCAAACCACCACCTAATGAAATTGGATTACAAATCACATTCCAATTCACGAGATGGAATTTAATCAAACTCCTCTCCCTACTTGCCCACAAAAATCATGTCATAGTTTTTCCATTTTATTGGTTGACAAGAAGCAATGGAATCAAGGATAAACAATGGAATAAGAGTGTGTTGTTTAGTCTCCAACTTAATTTTTAAGTTGGAGACTAGACAACATACTCTTACTGTAAGGCTTCCTTAGACAAATGAAATTTCTTCCATCCTGCCTATTGCTTTTATATCTTTTTTCAAACAATCACCAAGCTTAGTCTCAAAATTTTGGGGGTTGGCTGTGGATTCTTTATAAATGAGTCAGGGTCGGTCACATGTATTTTCCTGATCTGTAGTGGCTCCATCATAATTAAGTGACGATTTATTACACTGGCTGTTAGCCTACTGCAACCATCTTTGTTCCAGGCATGGGATCAACTATGAACAAAATATACAACAATTGACACATGCAGAATTGATTTAAAATGTGCTTCTTGAGGTGATCCCAAATATAATTACAACCAACTCCTCCATATCTCTCATTTCACCAGCCGTTACAATTTCAGATTTACATAATCTTTAGGGTGCGTTCGTTTGGAAGGAAAATAGGGAGGATGGAAAATAGAGGATGGAAAACAGGGTGGAAAATACTGTTTTCCACTGTTCGTTTGGGGAAGGAAAATAGGGAGGATGGAAAACTCGAGAGAAAGTTTTCTCTCCGGGCCCACTTTTTTTTTCCTTCCAAATCGGAAGGAAAATCTGGAGAGAAAAGTTCTATAGCAGCACTTTTACAAAAGTACCCTTTTTCTACCTATTTTTTTCAACATTTTTTTTTTCTTCTTTTTTTTTTTCTTTTTCTTTCTGTTGACCTGAAATTTTTTTTTTTTTTACTGAACAAACAACGTTGTTCTTTCTTTCTTTTTTTTTTTTTTTTTTTTTTTTCACTGAACAACGTTGCAACGTTGTTATTGTTTTTTTTTTTTTTTTTTCCACTGAACAACGTTGCAACGTTGTTGTTGTTGTTTTTTTTTTTTTTTTTTTCCACTGAACAACGTTGCAACGTTGTTCTTTCTTTCTTTCTTTTTTTTTTTTTTTTTCACTGAACAACGTTGTTCTACGTTGGTTTTTTTTTTTTTTTTTTTTTTTCAACATTACTGAACAATGATGTTTTTTTTTTTCTTTTCAACTTTATATATATGATGTGATAAATTTTATATTATTTAATGATTAAAAAATAAATATGTTTCTTACATATTATGTAACAAGGGTATAATAGTCAATTTATATAAATTACATTTTCCATCCTTTTCTTTTTCTCTCCAACCGAACACAAGGGTTTTCCATCCTCCCACTTTTCCACTCTCCCAACCGAACACACAAGAAGAAAAACTAAATATTTTCCATCCTCCCACTTTTCCATCCTCTCACAATTTTCCATCC
Organism: Lithocarpus polystachyus; assembly: GCA_033629205.1. Classification (NCBI taxonomy): domain Eukaryota; kingdom Viridiplantae; phylum Streptophyta; class Magnoliopsida; order Fagales; family Fagaceae; genus Lithocarpus; species Lithocarpus polystachyus. The sequence continues at coordinate 43,821,535 of CM066172.1, forward strand.
TCTCACTTTTTCACTCCTCCAACCGAACAGACCCTTAGCCCCAACACACCTGAAATATAGAAGTTAATCCGCTCCATAGAAAATGAGTGTGCTGTCTGCAAAGAGTGAGAAATCTCCAATGATTTGCCACTGGCTTTGGTAATATAAAAACCAGCTAAGTACCTTTGATAGTAGTCTTCTCAGTGCTTCCATAACAATAACTAAGAGAAATAAAGGGATCTCCCTCTCTTAAGCCTTTGAACTTTCAAAAAAACCACCTTTTCCATTCACCAAAACTAGAAATCATAAAATGAAAATGCAAGATGATATCCAGTTACACGACTTCTTCCAAAAACAAAACCTCTTCAACAGATATAGTAGGAGCTCCCCATTAACATGGTCATAATCTTTCTCCAAGTCTAGTTAGTTTGTAGAACAAATACCAGCTTTCAACGCACTATCTGATAACTCATTTGCTATACGAAACAAATCCAAGATTTCTCTTCCATGAATGAAAGCATTTTGAGTGTAAAATACTAATTCCCCCAAAACATTGGTCAATTTGTTCAACAATACTTTTGCCTAAATTTTATAAATACTACCCATGAGGCTAGTAGGTTCAAAATCTTTTACATCCACAGCCTCTGCTTTTCTGGTAATGAGACATTTAAACTTTTCTCAAAGATAACTGTCTCATAAACTGTGGAATATTTTTCTTAGATGTTACCGTCTCAGAAGGTGTGGGATACCTTCACAATATATTCTCTCATCACTGCCTACAGGGTTTATTTTTATAGGTAAGACAATATTATTAACAAAAACTTCATACAAGAAGAATGAAGCAGCCAAAATACGTATGTACAGAAAAAGAAAAAAACTACACAAAGGGAATTATGTACAAGAAGAAAGAGAATCTAAAAATGACAGAATGGAATCCCTAGAAGTGAATCCCTCAAGCACGAGACCAAGCAAACAAAGTCCCTACAAACAATGCTAATTGCTGGTCCCCTGTTTGCTCCAAATCCTAAAAAGTATGACTATTAATGCAATTGTGAAACCATCTGGTCCTTGTTGCTTTCAACCTGTCCATGCTTTTCAGCACGTTTAGGACTTCTCCTTCCTTAATGCAATTGTGAAACCATCTGGTCCTTATTGCTTTCAACCTGTCCATGCTTTTCAGCACGTATAGGACCTCTCCTTCCTTAGTCTCTAACTCTCTCTAGATGTTCTACATTCACAACATTAATGGTAGAGAATTGCATCCCATCTACTTGAGGCCTCCACCCCTTTTATTTTTTCACGATTTAGGTTACTATAGAATTGCACAATTATCTTTATTTTCCTTTTTATTTGATGTGAGCACATCAATCTAGATTGTTGATAGTTATTCCTTCTATGAGAGTTTACCTATATGACGGGGGAAAAAAGACGTGTTCTTATTACCTTCTTTCAACCAAAGTTACCTCAATTTTTTTGGAGCTAAATCATCGTGCAACTATTTGTTGGCAAATTCTCACTCTTGAACAGCCCCTTTTAGTTCTCTTTCCCCCACTGCATTGTGCCGTTGGCCACAGATTTACTTTCTCACTATTAGATTGATGGCCCATCAACCCCATCACACTTTGTCGACCATCCTTACTGTTATCAGTGACCCATAAGCTCCACCGCACCTTGATGTGCTTTCTTGAAGCTTGTCACATTCATAGATCTCAGGGGGTAAGGATGGATCTTGATGATGTCGTTAGTTATTTGGTATGATCTTGATTATTCCAATCATGGATTTAGCTGCCAATGAGCATTAACTCAAATAGCAATCCTTCCCAAATTAGAGTAAGGTGGGTCATGAGGTTGTGGATTCAAAATTCATGCATCCGTGTAATTATCATTAAAACAAAATCCAATCATGCATTTCTGGGTAACATGTGGTGACTACTATTGCGATGTCTGTAACTTTCTGTTATGCAATCTTCGATTTTATTCTGTTTTTCCATGAATGAGTTATGATTTTGACAAATCTATGAACTATAGGTTCTTTTACATAACTAATTGCGAATTACTTCTCAAATCTATATCAACTTTAAGCTCATTGGTCTAAGATTTCTGTCACATGGGAGTGGAAGTGGGTACACGTTTATGAGTTTGATTCATGTAATCTCCTAGTTGAAGTAACTCTATATTTGTCCTAATAATATATTATGTACATATACATAGATGGATATGCCTGCTCATTATAGTTACTTTCTCTATGTAACTCACCAATGAGCTCCAGCACAATTGGCACCTTCCCCCACCAAACCCCCCTCCCCCCCCCCCCCCGTGCGGGGGGAAAAGGTGGAGGGTAAAAGCGTGGATTCACAACCCTTTGAGTGCATGTATAAACTCACCAATTAAAAGAAAAAGGACTAAAGTACACTTTTTCCCCATAAAGTTTGGGTTATTTTCATTTTGGCCCTTTGTGTTTGGTTATGTTTTCATATTGGCCCTGTCGTTCATTTTCCTTAGTAATGTGATTGTTAAGGCCCTTCATGTTTAACTATTTCATGAAATACTAGCTCTAGAATCCTATGGAATGTAGGAATTTTATTGTATTTACAGTCACATTACTAAGGAAAATGGACGGCGGGGCCAATATGAGAACATAATCAACTATGAAGGGCCAAAATGAAAATCTTAAAATGTAAAGGGCTAAAATGAAACAATCCTAAACTTTAATAGCCAAAAGTGTACTTCAGTTAAAAATAAAAATCTGTGTTACTCTTTGTTTTTGTTTTCTGTTTTATTTCCCTCCCTTTTTTTCTCTCTAGGATATTTTACTGAAAGAATGAGTTGGAACTGGATAATTTCATGTTAGCAAGGAATCTATATGTACAATATATTATATACCATATATTTACTGACCAACGGAAGTAATTATGCCTGAGATTTTTTTCATTTATAGTACTCGTACAGATACATACGCATGGAAGTTGTAATATTACTTTTGAAGATGTGGAGTGCATCTCAACTCAATTGCTAGAGTCCTTCATTAGTTCTCTTTATGAGTGATCTTTTGTAATGGGTCTCATAGATAGTAACTCTGTTCAATCTTTCGTAGAGTCGATTCATATGTAGTCTATGTAGATATTTCTTTCTATTTGTAATTCTTTAGGCTACTTTGTGTCTTTTTCATGAAGTAGTCTCGTTTCAATAAAATTATTCTTTCCTATCAAAAAAGAAAAAAAAAAGGAGTTGTAATATTACATAACGTGGATAATAGCTTTATGGTGTTCTTTGCAGTAGAACATGTGATCTATGGAGGGTTAATTATCTCAATGAATTAAATGTTGAGCTAGGGTTTAACAATCACAAAGTACTTGTCATCCTTTTATCACTATGTACCTATATTTGGGAAATGGGGAAAATGGAAAAGTTTTAACTGTGTTGAATGTCCAGTTCAAAATTTTTTAGCGTAAAATTCTCACCCACACCCCACAGGATGCAACTCTTGACATCATCCATTATCCCATTTTTATTTGAGGTGGAAGTGCCACTTAGTCCAAAGGATACTCACTTGAATGTCCAATTATGCACAAAAAACTCCTTGCTACTTGTATTCTCACTCATCGTGGTTTTTGTCTGACATGTAATATTATGTTGGTTGTTAAAACAACTCATTGACTGGCTAATTGATTTTGCAGATGCATTCCCACTGGAACTAACAATTTTTGTCCATCTCTATGTACCAGATTCGTCAAGTCTTGAGTGCCATGCGCAGGGGTGAGAACATACGAGCTGAGGTTCGATGTTTACTTTTATAATCATTATGTTTACTGTTATTATCATTTATGTTAAATGTTAAACTACTGTTTTTGTTTGAAGTCGGTATCTTAGAACTTATTTTGATCTGTTGACTGCCTTAACAACCTACTCTGCCTCAAGTTGATTCAGTTTCATTTATCTTTCTTTTCTTACTGTGGTATTCAAAAACCGATTGATGGTTCTATTGTTGTGTTTTTGTGCATTTCAAATGCTTCAGTTATTTAATGTGATTCTTTTATTATTAGATTCCTTCTATTTTAATATTATCAGCCAGGAGAGAAAGTGGTGATGCTTTGTTTATGTGATGGAATCATGTATAATGCCTAGCAGCTAGCTGCAAACAGTTCACACTATAGTGATACATGTACTTTGCAGTGGATAAAAATGGTTAAAACAACTTCCTGCTGAATTTGAAACGCCTTACATTTATCTTTACACCATATGTAAAAATTATTGAGCACCTACTTTTAACTACTCCCATGTATCCTTATCATCTTGAATCATGATGGTGCTAGCTTAAACATGAATAATCTATTATACCTGATATCCTGTGCAACTGATGGCACACGAACAAATTACAAGTATAATATTGGTGTGTGGATGATCTCTTCTTTTTTTCTTTTTTTTTTATTATAAAATTTTTATGCTCTTTTGGTTTAGAATAGGTGGCTTAAGTGGGTGAACTTGATATATTGTTTTAGGGTGATGGGTTATGGTCAACTGTTTGGGTATCGCCCTTTAAGTGAATTTAGTTTTTATTGGATAACAGCTTTGTTCATCTCCTGTCCCCATCCTCCTAGATACTTAAATATTCGTTTTTATCCTTATGTTTGATTTAACTCCTAGGGTTTGGATTAAATAGTTTGTGAGCTTGAAGGGAAACATAGGTTACTGTCTGGCTTGTACATCTTTCTTACACATCCTAAAAGTTTTTGCTATTCATAAATCAGCATAGTTGCAACTATGAGGAAGTACAGACCTTTACATGATGGCTCTGTTAGGCAAGCTTCTAATTAGGGGTCACTAAGATGCTCTGGTGATCCAGAAAATTGCTACTAGGAACTTATCATTCAACACTGATGATGGTTTTGTCTAACATTTGAACTTCCTTTGGGTGATATGCTAGGACTATATGCTTTTTGATCCCTTCGTATATCATGGAATGGCTGATATGCATGACAGGCATAGAGATATGCGGCTTGACGTTGATAACATGTCTTATGAGGTAAGAAAGGACAAATGATTTTTCCAATTGGAAATTTTACTAGTAAGTGTTCCCTTGATACAAATGATTGGGATATCAGGAATTGTTGGCTTTGGGAGAACGCATTGGAGATGTGAGCACCGGACTGAGCGAGGATACCATTTTTGAGTTAATGAAACAGCGAAAATATGCTACTGCAACAGAATCCCTGCGCGACTTAGAACCATGTTGTATCTGTCAGGTATGAGTTCCGTCTGTCTATATGTGGCAGTGAGAGGGAAAAAAAAAAAAGGAGAAAAGAGAATAACTAGACTTTCTTTCTTTTCCTCCAAGCCTTTTCTTATTCTTTTTCTTATAACTAGTAGATTTCTGCTTTCAGTTGCTGCACTCTTAACTACTTTCAAGTTTCAACTTTGTTTTCCTTTTCTTGAAATGTTACCATCGCATGCAGGAGGAGTATGCTGATGGGGATAATCTCGGGGCACTAGATTGTGGGCATGATTTTCACACCAACTGCATCAAACAGTGGCTAATGCTGAAGAATCTGTGCCCCATTTGTAAAACGACGGCCCTGTTAAAATGAAGGGACGACCAATCATTCTCTAAGCCCTGAAATTATTATTTCTTTGCTTATGGATCAACAAATCCATAATTTGGTGGATGATTACTTAAATACCTTTTTCTCCTAAAGCAGTCTTTCTCATTCATGAACTGCCTGTTTTCAAGAAAGACAAAAGATGCAGCTGTTTGTTAAAAAAAAAAAATGCTGCTTTAGTCGTAAAAGGGTTTGCCTATACCTTTAGCAATTGATACATTTATATCATAATGTGAATTATATTTACATTGGAATTATATATATCACATTATCTGGCATTGAGAATGGTGCTGGCAATAAGAATTACTTTTTTTTTTTTAATTTAAAATTTTTATTTCACCTATAGTTGGACCTGTCAATTTTGGTAGATTTTAATTTTTTAGTTCGGATTTTATCTTCATTTTATTAAAATCCCCTGTATCTAGAGTTGGATACATAAGGTCAAACTATGACTGATTTTATTTTTGGACTTCATTTCAGAGATGATTTTATCATTTTTTTTTTTTTTTTTTTTTTTTTTTTTTTTTTTTTTGGTGGTGAAAACTGATATTCATATTAACTAACCATCAAAGAGAGGTCTTTGACATAACCTATAAGAGTACAGGCCATTAAAATCATTCTCAAAAATAGAAACTATGTCCACAGGCGGACTTTGAAAATAAATTAAATCTAAGTTGTTGCTAATCTCCATCCTAGCAAGTTTGTCTGCGCATTTGTTGGCCTCCCTATAACAGTGATTGACTTGAAGCCGGCTGAATCGAGTCATCAATAGTCTACAGTCATGCAAGATCGGAGATATGACATTGTTAACATAGTCAGCATTAAGTAAGGCGTCCACAATTGCTTTGGCGTCTAATTCTACTACTAGAGAAGATATATTTAAATTACTGCATAACATCAAGCCATCTCCAAGCCCCCACAATTCTGCCTCAAAGTTGGTTGTGACCTCGATTCTCCTTGTGAAACTTGCTATCCAAATGCCTTCTTCATCCCTCACAACACCCCCACAGCCCGCCATACTTGAGCTTTCAATAACTGAACCATCAGTGTTCAGTTTTTTCCAGCCACCCAATGGTCTTTCCCATCTAATCTATTGAATTGATTTATGAGTGAGAGCTCTTGGAGAGGTAGTACAGTGGACATACTCCATGACCTGCTTAAGGATATCCACTGCAAAATTTGAGTTCATATTCTTCCCCCTAAACATTGAGTGATTCCTGCACTTCCAAATAAGCCATACCGCAAAAGGAAAGAGAACCTTCCATGGCATGTTGGCTAGGGTGACCACCTTGTTCTGAATACCATTATAATTAATCCATGTCTGGAGATTACTCTCCCAAAAAACCCAATCCCCTACCTTAACTCCTAGCTTCCTCCAAACAGATCTGACCCGAGAACAATCTTGAAGCGCATGCAACACTGTCTCTGCTTCCTCTTGGCAAATGGGGCAATTGACTTCCTTTACAATTCCTTTCCTTTCAAGGCAAGCCTTCACTCCAATACTGTTATGAGCACACTGCCATAAAAAAGATTTTATACGTGGGAGCGTATCTGCTTTCCATATCCACTTACTTTCGAATTTGGATTTAGCATCAAACCCCTCAGCTAATTTATAAGCACTCTTCAAATCAAATTTACCTTGAGGAGATTTAGACCAGGCCAAAACATCTTTACCCCTCCTTGTGAGTGAGATTGGGGTAGCTTGAATGACTTGTTTAATTTCTAAAGGAAGCTCAAAGGGTATCTTGCTCCAATCCCAGCCTGTATCCACAAGAAAATCTCTAATTTCTAGCTGATTTGCTTCCCAAGTCAGAGGGCCTTGGATCATGTTTCTAAGAGGCCCTTTGCTCGTCCAATTACTGTGCCATACCTTTAGATTGCTCTCCCTACCCACCATCCATCTGCTTCCTTTGCTAAACGTCTCCATTCCTTTTTTAATTGATTTCCATGTTGCCGAGCAAGGGAGCTTATTGGCATTTATATTGTTCAGTCTTCTAGGCAAGCAATATTTCTTCACTAGCACTTGAGCCCATGGCGCCTCCTTCTCCGTATGCAACCTACAATTTAACTTAGCTAATAGAGTTGTATTTCTTCCTCTTGCTGACTGCAATCCTAGCCCCCCTTCTTCTTTAGTCTTGGTGACTTTCTGCCAGCCAACCCAATGGATTTTTTTCCCCCCTTCAGAAGACCCCCATAAGAAGTTTCGATTAACCCTATCAATACCATCCAAAACTTTGCAAGGCAATTGGGAGCATTGCATCACATAAGCTGGAATTACTGCAGAGGAAGCTTGGATGAGCACAGTACGACCAGCTAGAGATAACATATTTGCCTTCCACCTTGCTAGTTTTTGTTTCACTCTATCCAATATGTAGTTGTAATCCCGAGAAGAAGACCCTGGTTGTTTTAGGGGAATGCCTAAGTACTTCCCAAGGAAAGGAATGGTTGCAAACCCTAAAATATCACTTAATGACTCCTTCGTGTCCCTATCCACATTAGGAGAGAAATACACCCTGGATTTGGCATCACTTACTGTCTTACCCGAAACCCTGCAAAAGTGATCGAGAACCTCCCTAATAACCAAACAGTTCACATGATCCGCTTTGGCAAAGAAGACAAGGTCATCCGCAAAGAGGAGATGAGAGAAGGCTGGTCCACTTTGAGATGCCTTCACTAGGTTCCAGAGCTTCGCATTGCACTTCTCCTCTATGAGTTAACCAAGAAAATCCATACACAAAATAAACAAGTACGGAGACAAAGGGTCGCCTTGTCTAATACCTCTAGAGGGAAAGATTGGTTCAAGAGCTTCCCCATTGAACAAAATGGAGGTGGACATTGTGGAAATACAGCTCATTATAATATCAATTAGATCCTCCGGAAGGTTCACTATAATAAGCATCTCCCTTATAAAGCTCCATTCAAGCTTGTCATAAGCTTTCTCCAAGTCTATCTTCAGAGCCATGTATCCTACCCTTCCTTTTTTCCTCCCAATAGTATGGATGATCTCCTGGGCTATAATGGCATTATCAATCCCTTTCCTCCTTGGCACAAAGGCCGTTTGAAAAGGTGAGATCAATTTCCCCAACAAAGGTCTCAACCTTGCTACAATGATCTTTGTCACAATCTTATAAACCGTATTACACAAACTGATTGGCCTGTAATCCCCCAAGGTTTCAGGCCCTTGAATCTTCAGAATAAGAGCTATGTGAGTTCTATTAATCACCTCCAGAATTTTCCTAGCCACGAACACCCTCTTGACCTCTTCAATCACAGAGTTGCCCACTATTAGCCAAAACCTTTGGTAAAACCCTGCATGAAGTCCATCTGGACCCGGAGCCTTAAAAGCTTTAAGGGACCACAAAGCTTGTTTTATCTCCTCAACAGTAACCTCCCACTAATACTGATTTTTTCTTCCTTCGTAAGTCTAGGCTGCCATTGGGTACTTAGAGGGCTACCTCACAAAGCACTTATCAGAGAAGTTGTATACAGCTCACGAAACCCAGCCCTAATAAAACCTTTGACATCATTTTCCTAAAAAATCCACTCTCCAACATTATCTTTAATCACAAAAATCTTATTTCGGTTTCGTCTTACCAAAGTTGACACATGGTAGAAAGCAGTATTTCTATCCCCTTGTATCATCCAATTGACTCGAGACTTCAGAGCCCAAGTCTCTTCTTCCTGCTTCAGCACCATATCCAATTCCCCTTGAAGGTCCCTCTCTAAATTCAGCAAGAAGCTCGAAGGCCTGATCGAAATTGATCGCTGGATTCCATTCAATCTTGCCATAATATTTTTCTTCCTTTTGAAGACATTTCCAAAGTGAGTTTTGTTCCAATGGGCAGCAACCTTAGCAAATTTATCAGTTGCCTCAACCAGTCCTCCCGTTTGACTCCAAGCTTCTGCTACAACATTTGGAAACATTGGATTCGAGAGCCAACAAGTCTGAAATTTAAACGGTCTCTTACTGGTATTCAACATCCTTGGCAACATCTCCATTAGCACTGGGCACTGATCAGAATGGCACCTTGTGAGGTGCGTGACTCTAGCTTCCGGGTACATAAGACACCAGTTGGGATTAACAAAGAAATGGTCAATCCTTTCCTGGATCAAAGCTTGGACTTCTCTATTATTTGTCCAAGTGAAGCGCGGCCCCGAAAGTCCGATATCTATCATACTGCATTTATCAAGGCACTCTTTAAAAAGCAAAGCTCTATTCACATTCACTGCTTGCCCCCCAAATTTATCATCCTTCAACAGAGGCTCATTAAAATCACCAGGTAATACCCAAGGCATGTTATGTAAATCTGCTACTTGCATTAAATTATTCCACAATATTTGCCTTTCGGCGCTCCTAGGACTAGCATAAACAGCAGAGAATAACCAACTAGAATTAGAAGAGTGTACCTTAACCATCACATGAATCTCCTGTTCAGTGTTGGCAAGAGGTGTAACCTCCACTATATCCGAATTCCACAAAAACCATAGGCCTCCAGCATAGCCTATAGTCTCTGTGTGAATTGCTCCATCGAAGGGCAGCTTGTCAGTAATCTCCTTAGCTCTCTCTCCCCCAATCCGGGTTTCCATCACCACCAACATTGCTGGGTTGTAATTCTGAACTAACTCCCTAATATGACTCTGAAAGGACGGCTTCAAAGCGCCCCTACAATTCCACGCTATAATATTCATCAGATGACAGATGGTATGGAGAGGATCACGAATCAAAAGGCAGCGTCCAATTGACCTTCTCCCTCAAACTCCATTCTGTCCGTAGCATCAGCATCATAATTAGTTGCAGAGCTACCATCTCCGTCACTTGGCTTAGCACTTGAAGATTGAAGACCATTATTAGGTAAAGCACTTGAATCACCTTCCTTGTTTGCTTGTTCCCCATCTTCCACACCTTTTTCAACATGCCGTTGAGCTGCCCCATGACCTATGTTGGACATGCCCTGCTCTCCGATATCTCTACAATCTCTTCACCCAAAATCATGTACCATCTCTGACCGACCTGGCGCTGTGAATTGAAAATCAGCATAGACTTCTGAATTAGCCCCTCCATTTTGGTTACTTTGTTTTTCACAAGCTTGGACTGATATAACTTGAGCTCTTCCTACGGCGTTATCAGAAGCTTGGAGATGTGCCTTTGCACGGGCATGAGCTTTTTTTCCCCTAATGGTGTCTCTCGTATTTGGCTTTAATGTCTCCAGGCTTACTGATATCCCTTTAGCCTCTCCTCCATCTAAACCCAGTTGAGCCTGGGCCTTTCCCTTGTCCACCTTACTTATATTTTGGATCACTCTTTCCAATTGGGCTTTGTCAACAACTTTCAAGGGGGAAAGCTTCCTCTTTGCCTCCCTTTGAGGCCTAGATTGGCCCACTTTATCCCCTGTAGACTTACCATCTCTCCATTCAACTCTATCTCTGCCTTGGTATCCCACTCCCCTCCAGTTGTCATGTACTATCGTGGGACCACCACTCCTATGAGTTTTTGTCCCATTCCTCTTACATGTTACCACCACCCACGGCCCGTACTGATCATCCTGCACAATCTTATTAGCGTCCTCTTGCATGCTAGTGCTGCGACTCGCTTCTGTCCTTGTGGTGTCAGTTTCATGCATATCGCATGCCTTATCGCTCCTATCAACAGTTTCCTCCCTGCCCGAGCTCTCTTGCTACGGTTCACGGTGTAGAGGACCGTGCTGAATAGAGTATGGGCAGCCCTCTCGATGATGGCCCACCCTTCCACAGCTGAAACAAAGCCTTTGGATGCCTTCGTAGCTCACTGGTTGCTGGAGCTTCCCAATGAGAATGGTTGTGATAAGAGGTTTATCCACATATATTTGCACACACAACCGAGCAAACCTTGCTCTAGACTCCTCCGCCGTGTGTGTGTCGATTCTTAGCACATTCCCAATTGACCTTCCTATCTGAAGGAGAGCCTTTGCATTATAATATTCGATTGGTAACTAGTTCAACCTTACCCAGACTGCGACTGAAGACACCTTGGCCAACTCTGGTTTGAAATTTGGCTCCCACTGTCTTATTAAGAGGAAGTGTCCACTCACGAATCAAGGACCTTTCTTTAGAACATTCTCATAATCTTCCTTCAATGATAATCTGACTAAGAAAAAACCAAATCCTAACCCAACACAGTCCAGCCTCCCTGCTGGTTTCCACAAGGATAGCAGCTTTGCTTGAAGAAAGCTAAACCCCATGTCTCTCCCATAAACCTTAACTATGAGCGCTCTAGCCCAGGGATTATGTATTTACTGTTTGAAATCTTTCGAGAACCTGACTGCAGCAAATCCCTCTCTAAGAGTTTCCACCTCGTCATCGGACCCCTCGTCGTCATCCATGGCATCGCCGAAGCTGAAAGCTTGCGTGAATGCCCCTGGAATCTCTCCTAAAAGTTTGTCTCTGAACGAACCTTGGTTGTTCCATCCTCCCAACCTATGACTCGGAGATGAAGCCCCCGACCCCTGGCCTCTTTCCATCTCCACAATACAATCATTCTTAACTTTTTTGGTGCTGCGAGTGAGCTCATCTGTTTCCTCGCATGAGAGCGACAGAGCTTCGTGAGCTTCGTGAGACATTCTTTCCTTTAGAGTTTTGTAAGTTTCATATGATTTTATCATTTCATACTAGAATCCTATGCATATTGTTGGTCTTCAACAAGTTATTCATCTGTTCTCATAGTGTTTCACATGGGTTCGTGATTAGTTCAAGGTTTTTGATCAATAGTGTTCGGTAGTTGTATCTTGTATGTTGCTTTATCACTCTTTTTTTTTTTTTTTTGAGAATCAACTTAATCTCTTATTTGTAATGGCTTTATATGCTTCCTTTACAATTTCTTCACTCTTAGGAGTTGGGAAGGCCTATTAGGAGTTCATTTTTTTTTATTTTTTTGAGAAACAGATCAACAAAAGAAAACAAGCAATTACACAAAATCTTTCCGGGTTACATCAGACACACAAGGAGGAATCTCTTCAAGCCAAGCCATCACTATGTCAAATTGAATAGCTTTGGGGGCTAGAGTGTGGGCAACCTAGTTTGCCTGCCTCTTTGAGTGATGAAATTCACAACTTTTCATTGCCATTGACAAATGCTTCACATCCTCTATGATGTGTCGAAAATCACAGGTAGTCTCAATTATAACACAACTAAAGCTAGTCTCAATTGCAAACCTGATAGCCCGCCGGATAGCCAAAGCCTTGATGACCCCCACATCTTGCACACCTTTCACTTTCTCCGACAAAGCAGCCAGCACCCATCCTTGACTATCACGCACCACCACACCTATTCCTGCTTCATTTGTCTCTTTGAATATAGCGCCATCAACGTTGATTTTGAACCAGCCTTGGGGAGGGGGAACCCGGGGAACCCATTTCAAATTTTCCTTTGGTCTAGCAGCTTTCGATCCCTCCTTCATGGATTGAAATTCAAATTTGAAGTTGCTGGCCCAAGAAACCACATCATGAGGGACTTTATCAAGCTCCTTCACCCTTATTTTGTTTCGGCAGAACCAAAGAGACCAAGCTAGGATTGCGAATAGTTCCTGGACCTCTGGCTTATCTAATTGGAAAATAAAATTTGTCCCCTCCTCAAAATTCTGGTGCTGTAATTTGCCAACCAAGCTCCAAATTAGGCTGCTTTCCCACACTATCCTTGCTGAAGGACAGAGCCATAGGATATGGTTTGTGTCCTCTTTGTCTGCACCACATCTTTCACAAACTTCCCAAACTTGTACAACCCGTTTCTTTAAGTTCATCTTCGTGGGCAATGAGTTGATAAGTGCTCTCCATAGGACGTGCTTGGACTTTGGAGGGATGTTTAGCTTCCATATCTTACGCCAAATAGTGTTCTCTTTGATGCGTGAGCTACTTGGTTGATTAGCTTCCTCCCTTGGGAGAACCAATCGATAGGCACTACGGACTGTGAACTTGCCATCCTTCGATTTAGCCCATATCAAGCGGTCAGGTGGCTTTCGATCACTCAATGGAATCTTTTTTTATAAGAGTAGCTTCTTCATGCCAGAAAATTTGGTCAATTAAATCATTTCTCCATCTCATGTTTTCCCAATCAATGAGCTCTTCAACTTTAGCATCATGAGGTAATAGACGAACTGGGGATTGGACTTTGTGTGAGTGTGAGTTTGGCAGCCATGGGTCTCCCCAAATATTCACATTATTACCTCTCCCAATCCGCCACTTGCTACCCATAACCATTTGTCCCACTTTTTTTTTTCCTGTTTGAAAAGTCAAATTTTTTAAGAGAACATCATTTATTGTCTTATCTACCTTTTAAAAATGTATAAGTTTCCAAAACTACCTTTAAAAAAATTTATCAAAAAATTGAATTAGTAAATTAATAGGGGTATAATAGGAACATTAGTAAATTAATGACTTTTATTTTTATAAATAGGACAATATTTTGGGACATCTCAAAATGGAATAGAGGACAAAAAAAGTGGGACGGAGGGAGTACATGTTTAAAGCCTTTCATACTATTCCAAGCATATGATCCCTTGGCCCGAACATTTAGATTAAGTATATTCCCATCTGGAAAGAAGCGGTGTTGGAAAACTTTGTAAGCCAGAGTGCTTCTGTTGTTTAATAGTCTCCAAAATTGCTTTGCTAGGAGAGCCTCATTGAACTTTTTAATGTTTCTAAAGCCCATACCGCCTCCAAATTTGGGTTTACAAAGTCTCTCCCAGTTTACCCAATGGATCTTGTGCCTCCTTTAATCACCACCCCACCAAAACTTCCTTATCATGATCTCTAGTTCCTTGCAAATCTAGGTAGCTGAAAATAGCTCATCACATACGTGGGAATTGTCTGTGCGACTGCCTTAATTAGAATTTCCTTGCTAGCTTGTGATAACAGTTTTTCACCCCACCCTTGTATCACTCGCCACACCCTCTCCTTTATATTACTAAAGGAAGCTTGTTTATCCTTCCCACAAAAGATGGCATACCAAGATATTTTTCGAACTCTTTGATCTCTAGAATGCTAAGACTTGCCCGAATGGCGTTCTTTGTGTCTTCATCCATATTTTTGCTAAAACAGATGGTGGTCTTGTCTTGGTTCAATTTTTTCCCTGACTTTGCTTCATACTTCTGAAGGATTTGTTGGAGGTTTTTGCACTCATCAATGTTTGCTCGGCAAAGAAGTAGGCTGTCATCTGTAAAGAAAAGATTTGTGATCCTGGGACCTCCCCGACTTATGGCCACACCTGTGATTTTCCCTTCCATCTCTGCTTCCTTCAATTTAGCTAATAGACCTTCTGCACAAATAAGAAAAAGATATGCGAAGAGAGGATCGCCTTAACTTAAGCCTCTCTTTGGGTGAATAGAACCACAAGGTTCACCATTAATAAGAACAAAATATAAAACTGAGGTTATACATTGCATAATCAAAGAAATCCATTTTTCCTCAAAACCCATTTTTCTCATTACTTGGCTAAGGTATCCCCATTCAACTCTATCGTATGCCTTACTAATGTCAAGTTTTATAGCCATAAAGCCCTTTCTACCCTCACATCTAGTTTTCATGCAGTGTAGTGTTTCGAACGTTACCAAAACATTATCAGAAATCAATCTACCTGGAACAAATGCACTTTGAGCCTCAGATATGATCTTTGATAGAATGGGTTTTAGTCTATTAGGAGTTCATATATTTCCCAGGTCAACCGCATTTCTTGGCAACTAAATAAAATTTAAGAACAAGGGTGTCCCATGAGCTTGGAACATCCATTATTTCTTCCAAAACCTTCACTTTCTTAGTCCTCTGCCAAAAAAAAAAATAAAATAAAATAAAAATAAAAATAAAAAACCTCTGGGCTATGTGTTTATGAATGTATGGGCTGGCATATCCTGTTAGGTGGGCTAGATATGAGATTCTAATTTTAAAAGCTCTTATTTATGTGGGCTCTGGCCAAATATGTAAGATCATGCATGTATGTATGGGATAAAAGCCTTGTAATTGAATTGACATAGTATAATTGACACTTCCAGATGTTTTTAAATGTGAATGTTTAGGGTTCATAATTCTCATTTTCCTTTGTTTTGACTATTAATTTTTTGAAAAGAAAGAAAGAAAAGAATGTGTATTTATGGGTAGACTTTATATTGGTCAAATATATTGGTGATTTACAATTTTAAAAGCTCTTATCCAATGTTGTCAATTTCATTTCGATGCCTGTACTAATTTGTTCATTGTAATGAAATATTTTGGTAGTGGTCAATTCTT
Organism: Lithocarpus polystachyus; assembly: GCA_033629205.1. Lineage (NCBI taxonomy): Eukaryota > Viridiplantae > Streptophyta > Magnoliopsida > Fagales > Fagaceae > Lithocarpus > Lithocarpus polystachyus. The sequence continues at coordinate 43,837,361 of CM066172.1, forward strand.
GGGTGCCATTTTAGGGTAAATGCTAAATTATCAATTAAAAATAAAATTAATACATATTTAATTCTTGTGTGCCCTTGCACAAATACATATTTAATACATATAGTTTTATGCAACATAAAACTATCAATTTAAAATAATCATACTAAATAATACAAATTCTTAAGTTCTAACATCATTATCACATGATATGACAAGAAGATTTATAATATCAATAAATCTAGAGACAACAAAATTCACATTTTTCTGAGGTGGCAAGTTATTAGTGGTAGATAATAAAGTTGTGTCAATGGTGAGCCCATATAAAAATAAATAATAACTTGCCAAGTAAGCAGTTATGAAAATTATTGTGTTGGTAGTATTGCTATTATATATATATATATATATATATATATTGGTTTTTATAAGAATGTTTTTATATTATCTCATTACATAACAATAGGTCTATTGTTATAAAAAAAGAAGTAAGTATTACCATCTAAGTAATATCTCTTTAATTCTAAAAAAAGAGTAATATCTCATTATATTTCAAGCCAACAAGGTCTATAATTAAAATATAAAATCTTATTACACAAACCAGCACTTGTAATAAAATTTTATATTTACATAATTACAATGGTAAATTATATATTCACATAAATTACAATGGTAGCAAATGTTTCCACACCTGTGTGGTTTAAACACCACCTCCCCTTCTTTACCGTTTACTTATCTTAAAAATAAATAAATAAATAAATTTCACCCTTGCCACAATGAAAAAGTAAAGGACAAAGTTTGACTTCAAATTTAATTGTAGCATAAGACTACAACCTCCACTAAAAAAAAAAAAAAAAAAAACGACTTACACAAACTAGCACTTGTAATAAAATTTTATATTTACATAATTACAATGGTAAATTATATATTCACATAAATTACAATGGTAGCAAATGTTTCCACACCTGTGTGGTTTAAACACTACCTCCCCTTCTTTACCGTTTACTTATCTTAAAAATAAATAAATAAATAAATTTCACCCTTGCCACAATAAAAAAGTAAAGGAAAAAGTTTGACTTCAAATTTAATTGTAGTATAAGACTACAACCTCTACTTAAAAAAAAAAAAAAAACACGACTTACACAAACCAGCACTTGTAATAAAATTTTATGTTTACATAAATTACAATGGTAAATTATATATTCACATAAATTACAATGGTAGCAAATGTTTCCACACTTGTGTGGTTTAAACACCACCTCCCATTCTTTACCGTTTACTTACCTTAAAAATAAATAAATAAATAAATTTCACCGTTGCCACAATAAAAAAGTAAAAGAAAAAGTTTGACTTCAAATTTAATTGTAGCATAAGACTACAACCTCTACTAAAAAAAAAAAAAACATGACTATATATTTTGAAAATCTAAGGGTATGTTTGGTAACTATTTTTTCTTCTTGTTTTCTATTTTCAAAGACAATTTTCTATTTTTGAAACTAAAAATCTTGTTTGGCAACTTAAAATAGACAGAAGACAAAAATTGTTCTCAAAATTCAATTTGTGAAGGAAATTGAAAACATGCAAAATGTTGTTTTTAATTTCTAGTTTTCAAAGTTAAAGAAAACATGTATTTGATTTAATAAATCTGTCTCATTAGAGTTCAAATCCTAATAACAACATATTTTAGTATTTTTTTTCTTCAATTTTTTTTTTAATTTCAACTAATCAAACATATTTTTAATTTAAAAAATACAAGAAAATTGTTTTTTCTTTATATTCCAAAAACAAGTTTTTAAAAATAAAAAACAAAAACAGTTACCAATCATAACTTAATTGTTGGATTTTATGTTCTTTATTTGTACTACTATTTAAGAAGCTTCTCCTTTTTGGACTAGATTTGTTGGTAGTTCAAAAATACCCCTACATCCTAAGTTTAAGCAGAGACAAAAATAAAGGATAATTCAGTAAAAACACAACTGTTACTCTCACCTACAATATTGCCTACAAATTAGGACCATTTTCCTATTGGTTTTCAAACTCAACTTCAGATGTATACTATCAACAATTTTAAATTTTTTTTAAGAGATAAATTTACACAATTATCCTTTTTTTTTTTTTTTTTTTTTTTTTTTGCAATTGGATAAGTTTACCTAAAAAAAAATTAAGTTTTTTTTTTACCTCTTTTCATTAAGTTTTTTTTTTTACTGTTATCCAAAAGTTCACATTAACTCCCACAGCCCCACCCATCTTCCATAATTCCATCCAACACGGCAAAACACACACACAACCAAAAAAAAAAAAAAAAATTCCCATTGTATTAGGCTCCCTTGATTTTCAAAATATCCTTACTAAGAAATTCTACTAATTTAAAAGCTACCCTTACACTAAACATTTATAATATTAAAGAACTTGAATTAACGCTACTCCTAACGGTGCATTCAGTTCTCCCATTTCCCATCACTTTCTCATCCTTATTTCTCTCTTGACTTCTCATCCATAACACGCACAAGGTATAACGACCCAAGGAAATGCGCTAGCCACGTCTGCACTATACCTCAAAAGGACTAGTCACAATTGAGGCTCCCTGTAGTTGTTAATAAAGCACAGATGTACCTAATAAATACCCGATGTGAGACTCATCATACATCCACACACATCACTCAATTAATCAAATTGGGGTATCACAATCTCCCCCACTTAAATCCCTAACGTCCTCGTAAGGGTCCACTTTGTGGGTAGTGTCTCTGAGCCCACATCGGATTACCGGGCCCACACCGGATTACCGGGCCGGCTCTAATACCATATGTAACGATCTTAGGAAAAGCGCTAGCTACATCTGCGCTATACATCAAAAGGAGTAATTACAATTGAGACTTCTTATAGTTGTTAATAAAGCCTAGCTACCTAGTAAATACTCAATGTGGGACTCATCACACACCTACACACATCACACAATCAATCAATCAAATTGGGGCATCACAATCTCCCCCACTTAAATTCCTAACATCTTTGTTAGGGCCCACTTTGTGGGTAGTGTCTCCACATCGGGTATTTACTGAGTAAATCTAGTCTTTATTAACAACTACAAGAAGCCTCAATTGCGACTAGTCCTTTTGAGGTATGGCGCAGATGTGGCTAGCGCTTTTCCTTGGGTCGTTACACAAGGTAGTTACCACTATTTCAAAAACATTTTTTTAATAAAAAAAAAGTGTAACACAAGCAAGATTCAAGTATCAGTTTTTCTATTTTCTCTACTTATTTAGTTTTCTGGTTTGTTTATTTAACTCTCTTGGATTTGATTTTTCATTTCATTTATCATCAATTGAATTCAATTTAAATTGGTAGTTTTCCCTTCGATCTCGATTACTCAGTGTAAAAAAAAAGTTTTTCTTTTTCTTTTCTTTTGTAGATGGAAATGCAAAACTTTTGAAGTAACCCAAGTTTGATAATAAACTATACAATAAGTGAAAGAGGTAAGTTTTCAATTAATTGAAATTTATGTGAATTTGTGTTTTCAAAGTTTGTGTGGGGACGAGGATCCCACATCTAATTTAAATGGGCAGTTAAGGCTATTTTCGAGGACGCACCTCGGACCTTGAGGACGAGCACTAGTTATGTAAGGCGTATAAAGTTCAAATATCAAAAAAGAAAGAAAGCAGACTTGGCACGGAATACGAGAAGGATGAAGAAAGAAGGGTATAGAAGCCATCCCCTCCGCATTAAATACAAGAAAACCACTTCTCTGGCTGCATTAATGAGGAAATGACCATGAATAGTGGTGGCACAGCTAAGATTATAGGGTAAAACTTGCTAGTTTGTTCCGGATGGAACAAGAGTTCTAGGAGTGCAATCTCAGACCTCCAAGTGTAAGATTCAGATAAGTTATAGCTGGATATAAAAGCAAGAGGAAGATCAAGACATATGGGGGGGCCAAGAAAAAGAAAGAAAGGAATCTATCCATCTGTAACCCCAACCTTGGACTAGACTCGAGAACCAACACTTGTATTTTTTCTTAACTAATTCTTAAATTGTGAATTAATAGAAGAAGCATCCTTTCTTATTCAAAGCTATGACGTAAACCTTCTTAGTTGGCACATTGGATATTATAATTTGATTTAACTTCCCATCTTTAAACAAATTTAATTGTGATAGCAATGGTAAATCTTCATTTATTTCCACAAGTTGATTAATTGCATTTTTCGTCGTTACAATCGGCGCCGTCTGTAGGAATCTCTTTGAATATCCTTGGCAACTTCATAATTATGGCTGGTCATGGGCGAAGCAGATCGCAGGAGTTTGTTGGCTCCCAACATAGGGACCACTTTGTCAATTTGGAACGGAGAAGAGATCGCCATGAGACTCATACACATTGTCAGGGAGCATCTTTTTCTTCAAGACGAATAGGACGCATGAGGCTAGTTATCAATCACTAGATGATAAAATGTATGATTTGAAGACAAAGTTAGAATGGTTACGTAGACGTCTTCGATGCAGGATGCCTGGGAGAATTGATAAGACTCCTTCTTCAGGCCAGTACTTGAGTTCTGGCAGTGATGAAAGTTATAGGTCCAGGAGTAGGACTCCACCCAATGAGTCATTTACGTCATCTTCTCGGCATACCTTAGGGTGAAAACACTATCGTAAGAAATCTGTTACCCCACCAAGGAGGGGTCAAGGTCATGACGCCATGGGTAAATCCCTTCTTCAAATATCCTGTTCTCCTTTTTCTCAACACATTGAACAGGTCGAGCTCCCTCGTTGTTTCAACCAACTTACTTTCGCCATCTATAATGGTAGGATTGGCCCTGTTGAACATGTGAGCCACTTTAACCAAAGGATGGCTATTCACTCCAAGAATAAGGCTTTGATGTGTAAGGTCTTCCCCTCAAGCCTCGTACCAGCGGCAATGAGGTGGTTTGATAGTCTGGCGGAAGGATCGATACATTCTTTTGAGGAGTTGACCAGGGCTTTTGGGGGCAAGATTCCTAACTTGTAGCCGAGTTCCTAGACCTTTGGATTCATTGCTTTCAATGTCAATGAGAGAGGGAGAAACATTGAAGACTTACTTCGATCATTATTTTGAGCTTTATAATGAAATTGATTGGGATTTCTAGGATGTTGCTGTACGAACTTTTAAGGTGGGTCTTCCTATGAATTTCGATTTGTGGAAGTCACTTACCATGAAACCCCCTCGGAATGTGCACCAACTGATGGACCGAATTGAAGAGCATAAAAGGGTCAAGGACGATCAAAGTTCCGGCAGAAGTAAAAGTAAGGTTTCTACCAGTAATCGGAGGGATAACTTAGGAGGCCGGTTTTTGTCTACTCAACGTCCCATGATGGTGCTGCTTCTCAAATGGTGAGCTTGGTGTTTAAGGAACCGATATTTCGAGTTCTAGATAAAATTAAACACGAACCATATTTTAGATGGCCGAACAAGATGGGGGGTGACCCCACTAAAAGAAATCAAAGCTTGTATTGCCCATATCACCAGGATTGGGGTTATATGACCGAGGATTGTAGGACCTTGTAGGCCTTTTTGGACCAATTGGTGAAAGCAGGCAAATTGAAACAATTTCTGCAGCAGTCAAATAATCAAACAGACCAAACTAGGAGTGGATCACATAATGGTTGCGCCTCTCAGGCGTCTTTGGGGACAATAAATGTTATTTTTGCAACCATGAGAGAGGAGCCTCACCCAGCTAAAGGGGTAATGTTGATGTCAACGGAGGTGGAAGGCCTTGAAGGAGAAGCCTCGAGTAAAAGATCTAGGGTCTCGGATCAACCAATCATAGGATTCTCTGAGGATGACAAGTTGGGAACCAATCAGCCACATAACGATGCTTTGGCGGTGACCATGCAGATAGCGGGGTATGACGTCAAGAGGGTGATGATTGACCAAGGCAGTGGGGCTGAGTGTACCCGGACTTGTTTAAAGGTTTAGGGCTCAAACCTGAGGATTTAAATTGTTATGATTCCTTGTTGATTGGGTTCGATGGGAGTTCCACTATCTCGAAGGGGAGGATCTGATTACCCATTTTCACTGGGGATAGGATGGTAAGCATGGATTTTATAGTTATAGATGCCTTTTCGCCATACACTGCCATTTTGGCCAAACTGTGGTTGCATGCTATGGAGGCAGTTGCATCTTTGTTGCATGTTAAGGTGAAGTATCCCACTAATGGAAGGGTGGCTAAATTGGTGGGATGTAAGTCAACAACTAGGCAATGCATGGTGGCAACAGTTAATCAACACGTTACTGAGTTGATTTCTTCTGAGGTTATCCCGACATTGTAGCAATCACAGCTAGGGTTGCCAGTGTCCTCGGACAGTTTAATATCGTGTGAGGAGTTGGAAAGGGTCACTATTGGGGAAGATGTAGATCGATATTTTCAGGTTGGATCTCTACTCCCAACAAAGGACAAAGTGTAGTTAGTGGATTTTTTGAAAGACAATCTTGAGGTCTTTGCATGGAATGCATATGAAGCACCTGGGGTTGATCTTGAATTCATTTGTCATCATTTGAATGTTAACCTTAGTGTTACTCCGAAGAAACAAATACCTCGGCGGTCCTCAAAAGAACATGCCGAAGCTGTTAAGGACGAGATCTGTAAGCTAAAATAGGCTGGAACAATTAAAGAGGTTTTCTACTTTGAATGGTTGGCTAATACAGTGGTGGTAAAGAAGAAGTTGGGAAAGTGGAGAGTATGTGTAGATTTCCCGGACCTCAACAAGGCCTGTCTAAAAGATCCATTTCCAATTCCTAGAATTGATCAATTGGTGGATGTAACATTTAGGCATCCAAGGATGAACTTCCTAGACGCTTTCCAAGGTTACCACCATATTCCTTTGGCATTGTAGGACCAAGAGAAAACTACCTTCCTCACTCCAATGGGAAACTTCTATTATAAAGTAATGCTATTCGGACTAAAAAATGCTGGGTCGACATATCAGAGAATGGTGACAAGAATGTTTGAGAGTCGGTTGGGAAGAAACATGGAGGTTTATATTGATGATATGGTGGTGAAAAGTAAAGAAGAGATTGAACATTTGTTAGACCTTGGTGACATTTTTGCAATTTTAAGGCAACATAAGCTGAGCTTGAATGCTTCAAAATATTCCTTTGGATTCAGATCAGGAAAGTTTCTGGAATATATGATAACTCATCGTGGGATCGAGGTTAACCTCGACCAGATTAAGGCCATTTATGATTTGCGTCCTCCTCAGAACTCGAAGGAAGTTCCATGCCTAACAGAAATGACAACAGCTCTGAATAGGTTCATATCAAAGTCTGCAGAACGGTGTTGACCATTTTTCCAGCTATTGCATAAGTGGAAGGATTTTACATGGTCTGAAGAGTGTGATAGAGCTTTTGTGGAGTTGAAGGCGTACCTAGCCCCTCCACCAATCTTGACCAGACCAGAAAAGGAGGAAGTTTTATACGCTTATGTGGTTGTAGCTTGGAATGTTGTGAGTTTGGTCTTGATACATGTGGACAAAGGAGTTCAAAACCAATGTATTATGTTAGTAAATCCCTACAAGAGGTCGAGGTTAGGTATCTTCACTTGAAAAAAGCAGTTCTGGCTATCATTCACGACACCAAGAAGCTACCTTATTGATTTCAGGCGCATACTGTGATTGTTTTGACTTAGTTGCCCTTACAGGCCTTGCTTCGAAAATCTAATTATACGAGAAGGGTGGCCAAATAGGGGGCAATGCTCGGAGCATTCAATGTCAAGTACATGCCTCGAACATCTGTGAAAGGTCAAGTTCTAACACTTAGATTATTTTTATGTTAAATAGAACCTCGACTAGGTTCGACTCCTCGGGTCACCTGCCTTGGGTATATTAACACTTGGATTATTTTTATGTTAAACAGAACCTCGGTTGGGTTCGACTCCTCGGGTCAGCTGCCTTGGGTAAATTAACACTTAGATTATTTTTATGTTAAATAGAACCTTGGCTAGGTGCGACTTCTCGGGTCATCTGCCTTGGGTAAATTAACACTTAGATTATTTTTATGTTAAACAGAATCTCGACTAGGTTCAACTCCTCAGATCACCTGCCCTGGGTAAATTAACACTTAGATTATGTTTGTTGTGTTCAATCTGACCTTGGTTAAGTTCGATTTCTCATTTCACCTACCTCAGGAAATTAACACCTCGGTACAAATACTTAATTATACATGAGCATGGTAAACAAATAGTAAATCATGAAAATATAAGTACAGGTTAGTAAGACAAGGTTCTAACAAAAGTTTTCCATTAAATGAAGTTCAAATGGGTACATAACAACAACAACCAAAGTAGCAAATAGTCCCACTATTACATTCCCTAGGCCTTGGGAGTTTTTTGTATCCCTGTCCCTGTGATGGGCTACGCTTTAGTAGTTGGAGTTGAAGCAGGGAGAACCACTTTAGTTGTTGAGAAAATTGTGGAGGAGTCTCCTATTGTTTGAGGCACTTTGGCTACCACCTTGCTGCTTTGTGGAGCAGCTGCATTGGGCTTGGATACAGGTGGCTCAATTTATTTGGTTTTAGCAGGGACAATGGTGCTTGGCTATTGTTCAGTTGGTTTGGATTGGGCAGGAGCAATAGTGCTGGACTTTGGTGTGGGGTTCTGTCAGTTCGTTTAGACCCCTGTAAACTAGATTGTTTAACCTAATTAATTAACCAAGTGAATACTTAGGTTTATTATTCAGATCTAGGTTAAAACAATAACAATCATATCAAGTAAAGCAGCGGAAAAATAAACAACACAAAGATATGATGACCTAGGAAACCACACCGGTAAAAACCTGGGGAGGATTTGACCTAGCTATCCTCAAGGTAAACTGAATCCACTATGAAAGAATTGAAGTTTACACAACAAGACTTAGACCACTAACATCTTATTGCTACCCAAGTGTAGGAAACTTACTACCACGACCCCATGATAGCTCCGAGATCCACGGACTCCTTCTTTCTGGAATTCTTCAGCAAATCCACAAGCGCACCTGCTTGTATATCTTTGTGCTCTATTGATTCTGCAACTGTATTGATCTACACAATTCTTGACATAAATCTCAAGTTTGTAAACCCTAAGTGTATGTGAAGGTAAACACCTCTAGATCTCACAAAGAGATTCACAAACACAGCAAAACAGAACTCTAAAAACATGGCTAGGGTTTTCCCTTTTATACTTAGGGCAAAACATAAAACCCTATACATTAAAACGGGCTTGGGCTGAGTTGGAATTTTCTGCAGAAAAAACGTTCTGCACGATTTTCGATCGATCGAGCCTAATTTTCGATCGATCGAGTCATACAGAAAGTGAACAGTAATTCTGCATAAAAACTCGATTCCAACTTTACATTAAGACCCATACTTTGAGCAAGTCTAACACACGACTAAACATTGTTTTGATCATGGTTTGCCAACATACAAATTGAAGTTCTAAATACATTAGATCCTAATCCTTAGAACCTAACAGGTTCTTAGTGGAGCTTGTCGAAGTTGGGCCAGAAGTATTGACAGGAGGCTAAGTGACTGAACGCGCCCTAATTGCTGGAGGGTAGAAGGCTTTCTTCAAATTCCTTAACTTAGAAGTAGGGTCTACTCTGGCAGCATTAAGGGCCTCATTTCTGGTTTAAAGGCAAAAGCTACGGCATACGACATTGAGTTGAGATTTGCTATGGGCCTTAGTCTCCTTCTGCCTTTAGTTATATGTGGTTTGCTCAACCTTGTTCATTTCCTTATCTTTCTAGCTTAGCTCTTTCTTCAGCTCGGAAATGGTTGTCCGAGCAATTGCAAGCTGGCTCTCTGTCTCCCTTAAGTGTAAGAGTTGCTATTGAGCTTGTCTCTTTGAGCTCTCTATTGAAGCTTCAGCACTCTTCCTAGCCTTCTCTCGCATTCTGTTAACTTAAGGAGAGTCTCCTTTAGCTTCTTGACTATTAAGGCAAGAGACTTTTGCGTGGCATAGCGCTTGGATTCCTCTTACTTTAAATCACGGAATGCCTGATCAACCCACTCTTCTGCTACATGTGCTGCTTGGGTGGCCTGTGCGTGAATAGTTGAGGTAGTAATTAATAGGAAAGTATGCGTAGAATGAACAAGACTGTAATAATGAAGTTTTAGAAGTAGAAAAGTGAGTGTAAGGAAATCTTACCAGAGCTAGGTCCCTCTTTATAGATAGAAAGAGTTAATGCTTCTTTAGGTTTCGAAGTTCATTCATATCTTTAGGGAGAAGAAGCGCTTGTTCCACAACATTAGCCACATAGCCCGCTCTTCTGCCGTCAAAGTTACGGATTGAAGAATCTTCATGGAGAGGCGAGCCATCCAATTCAAAGATAGGATTCCAATTTGGAACTCGAGATCGACGTTTAAAGACAGCTTCTGAGCTTTCTCCTCCCCTTCTTTGTTGGGCTTAGGTCATCTTTGCCACCTTGGTGGGCTCAGGAAGAGTTTCCTTCTGGACTTCTCCCTCTTCGATAGGGCCTTTACCTCCTTTCTTGCCTTTTTTTCATTTTTTATCTGCTGGTTCAGTTTAGGCAGGGGCAGGAGAAATTGGAGTTGGAGGTTTAGGAACTATTAGGACTTTGGGAGCTGTGGTCCCAGCATGGGATTCTAGGAGAAAGAGTAAATCTAGCAATCTCTTTTCTATCACCATCCTTTCAAGCACTTTGGTAGCCTTTTGGTCCTTACTAACTAGGGTTGCAACTGGATGTGGGCTTAGTCCTTCCTCCTTGGTCTCGTTTGTATGGTAAAAGACCTTAAAATCCTTGTCTCGGACAAGATTTTCAATATTCTCCTCTAAAGTATTATCCTCAGATTTTATCTCAGCTTCTTCGTCTGAGGATGTAATTTCCTCTACAATTGATTGAGGATCCTTGAAGGTAGGAAGCTCAACTAATTGTGTTCCCTCGGGAAGAGGCTTACTTATAAATACTTCAACAGCCACGTCAACTAGGGCAAGAAGAGAATCTTAGGCCTTGATTACATGCTTGGACACTTGGAAGCGATTGAAAATGGGTTTAAAACCCAGAATCACAGGAACTACATGAAGCTGACCGTCCCGATGTAGGAAGATCTCGGACCTCAAAACTCGGTTTAGTAGATCGAAGTTCACAAAGCTTCATCTCTTGGAAGTAGCTTTTTTATCTAAGGAAGAGCAATTAAGAATTCATGTTAGTTTGCAGGCCGGACAAGCTCAAGTTTTAGCAAGTAAAATACACACACACACACACACACACACAAATAAAACGATGAATGGCAGACATGTAAATAAACTATTTATAAGAATTTCCTAAGCTAACATAGACTTTTTGAGTGTCCCTAAGCCATCCCACCTGGAGTTCCGTCCTGGGTAGGACAGTGGAGTCTGTCATGCCACTCCCTTGAAACGATGAGAAAGTCCTTGTCCATGCCTTTGTTCGTCTTAGGGAGACAAGAGATTAGCCTAACGGCTAGAACCCTAGTTTTTAGGTAATACCCCCCGTTGACACCTTTTTGACAATTGTACGCCCAGTTTATGTCATGATGGGTAAGGTATATACCCAACTTTTCATTCAGTGCATCTACACTACTTAATATTCTAAACATGTTTGGAATACATTGGGTAGGGCGTAGTCTAAAAATATTTAAAAAAATCCCTAGGGACTCTACCCATAGGAATCCTCATACCCCTTTCAATGAAGGCAATCATGAGAATTGCAACAGCTCCGGTAGGCCTCTTCTCGTGCCATTCACCTAAGTTGCAATGCTGTATTGACACATTGCTAGAAATCCTATAGTATCTCTTAAACTCCTCTCGGTGTTCAGGAGTGTCAACCAAACTAAAAAATCTACCCATTTGGGAAAAAGAAAAAAAAAACTACTAGTCTGAAAGAATAAGGGAAGAACCCTTGTTAACGAAAATGCACACTTATGAATTTAGGGAAGGACTCCTCGGACGAGGTTATCAAGTGTGAGGAGCGTATTTATGTTCTTTTTTGCTGCTAGGGACACGAAATGGAGATAAGAACCTCACATATCTCTATATATAGGCTGGAAAAAAAAGAGCGGTAACCTTTTCGCCCCTTCTGGTGACAAAGAGCTCTTCGATCATGATCTCACCATAGAACGTAGGAAATAGCAGGTCGCCTGTTGCATTTATTGCGGAGTTGTGGATTACGAAGCGTCAGGAGCGAGTTACAGTCAATTGAAAGAGCGGTAACCTTTTCGCCCCTTCTGGTGACAAAGAGCTGTTCGATCACGATCTCACCATAGAACGTAGAAAATAGCAGGTCGCCTGTTGCATTTATTGCGGAGTTGTGGATTACGAAGCGTCAGGAGCGAGTTACAGTCAATTGAAAGGACGTACACACTTGGGAACCTATTTGCGAGCGGGCTATTATCAACAACTTTTATTAACCAAAACTGCACTTTTCTAGGTCAAAAACCAAAAATGAGGTTTTGGGGGGCTATTATGGGGATGAGAATCCCACATCTAATTTAAATGGGAAGTTAAGGTCATTTCCGAAGACACACCTTGGACCTCAAGGACGAGCACTAGTTATATGAGGCGCATAAAGTTAAAACATCAAAAAAGAAAGAAAGCAGACTTGGCACGAAATACAAGAAGGATGAAGAAAGAAGGGTATAGATGTTGGAAAAATACATGTTTGTATTGCATACAAAAACATACGCAGTGGAAAAATAACGAATCTACTTCATTCGCAATTGATAACATGTACTATATAAATTTCAAAATATAAGAATAAGAGAGTATACCTTGGTGCGGTGAAATTTAAAACCAAATATTAGAAGTACTTGGAAACACTTTTAATTTTTACTCCAATTCCACTTATGCCCAAGAAGTGTGGTCTCTCAATTAGTTTATATGTGTGTGTTCAAGGGAGAATAAAAGAGTGGCTTACACTCACATACACACCATTTCATTCTATTACAAAATTATATATGTTTCTTTCCTTATAATTGATTATCTAATTGAGTTGGCCTTTTGGGTCATTCTAATTGGGCTTTAGTATGTGGCTTGAAGTGGGACCAAAAGGGAACAAATAAGACACTAGCTCCAATAGGTTTTGAGCTTTTTTGTCAACACTTGACAAGCAAAAAATTACTATTAATTATATTTAATACCACTATATAAATATAATTGCACTCTAAGCCCTATTAATAAATTATATCCCAAGACTTTATTATACATTCAACCCCTTCATAAAATATTCGTAGTAATACAAAGTCATAAATGTAGACTGCCACTTTGAAGATTACTACATCTTAATCATTGAGTACTCGGTTTAATCCTTTAAGTTATTCATCATATATTTATGAAATTCAATTTCATAAATATATACTTTATTAACTTCTTACTAAAGTGGTTAGGCCTAACACTCTAAATAATCAAACCCATTAAACTCATCTTAAGGGAATATTTTATATCTTCGTTAAGAGATTATGAATTCCATTTCAACAATATATGTTCCATTAACACTAAATGTGGCTGTTCAACATACTGAGGTTTTGATCGTGATTTTAGATCTCACTTCTGATATATCAAAGCAGCCTACACTTCATGATTAAGTTCATTATTCTCTCAGAATTAAGAGTTCATGTAAATAAAAGTCGTGAGATTTATTATTCATTTGACAGTCGTTAGGAGAATAATAAATCTCATGGCAGTCCAGTTCAATATGTCTTAACTCTTAAAACATATCAACTAGAAGTTTCCACTTCCATGATCAAGACAAATCATCTTAGTTGATATGTTATAGTCTTCACAGATGATATGTCCAATTTCATCACCGACTACGAACTAAAATTCTGAAGTTACAAAGAACTTGTGACTTATATCTTCAATGACTAAATCACATACTATACATCTTACGAACTATATGACAATGTCCAAATATTCATATTATCATTATTTTAGATAATAATAAAATAACTTTATTAATTATAACATTAAGTCATTATAATGTCATATATAGCATCATACAATAGGATTTAAGAGCACTAATCCTACTAATAGAAGCCATCCCCTCCGCATTAAATACAAGACAATCACTCTCCTGACCACATTAATGAGGAAATGACCATGAATAGTGGTGGCATAGCTAAGATTATAGGGTAAAACTTGCTAGTATGTTCCGGATTGGACAAGAGTTCTAGGAGTGCAATCTCAGCCCTCCAAGTGTAAGATTCAGATAAGTTGTAGTTGGATATAAAAGCAAGTGGAAGATCTAGACAAAAGGGGGGCCAAGAAAAAGAAAGAAAGGAATCTATCCATTTGTATCCCCAACCTTGGACTAGACCCGAGAACCAACACTTGTATTTTTCTTAACCAATTCTTAAACTGTGAATTAATAGGAGAAGCATCCTTTCTTATTCAAAGCTATGACATAAACCTTCTTAGTTCGCACATTGGATATCATAATCAGATTTGACTTCCCATCTCTAAACAAATTTAATTGTGATAGCAACGGTAAATCTTCATTTATTTCCACAAGTTGATTAATTGCATTTTTCGCCGTTACAGTTTGTAGCTTAATGAATTGGTAATTTGCCTATTTATTTTGAGTGAAAAAGGTTCAAATTTATTTTCAAAGGGTTTTAATTCTTGCGTTTTTTTTTACTGGAAATTTTATTTATTTATTAATATCTGTTTGGTTACTAAAAAATATAGATAATAATGGATTTTTTTAAAGTGAAAATTCTAGGTCAATTTAAAAAATTGATTCAATTTAATAAAAGTTTTCTGCCGTTCTAAAAAAAAAAAATCAAACAAGGAGCCAACGCGAGGATTCAAGAGTTCGAATGGTACATTTACAGATTTACTCATGGTTTATAGGACTAAAATCCCTTTCACATGTTTTTACTATTCCCCCTACCCTCCCTTTTTCGTTCAAACCTTCACAAAATAAATTTGTTTCTATTTTTTTAATATCTATTTTTTTATTGCGCTATAATACTCCTTTATTTATTTATTTATTTATTGTAGAATGAGAGTCATGGAAAATTAAAGGAAATTTAAAATATTTATTATTAGTTAATTGTTGAGGATTTTTTCCACCAACCAAAATAGTACCATTAGTAACTCAATTTTTAACTTATTTGCAGGTTGATTCTATATATTAAGAAGGGTGGTTTGGGTTCTACTCCTATGCATTATGAAAGACGGTCAAACACACATCTTCTTCTTTTTCTTCTTTTTGGTGAATTGGGTGGTTAAAAAATGGATATAGGTGCTTGAGTAGTAACGCACGTAGCAAGTCCTTCACTTATTATGTAAAGAACTTATAGTGTTGAATATCAAATATTCATATATATATATATATATATATATATATATATATATATATTGTGATTCAATAGTCTTTACATCAAAATAAATATGCTCACCCTTGATGAATAATGATTACTAGCCTCTAAGCACACGTTTATATGCGTGCTCAGAGCCTCTTCTAATTCTTTTGATTAAAAGTTAATAATTTACAATAATTATAATTTGGGATTACTAAATTTTTTAATTACAAAAAAAAAAAAAAACATAGGGGTGTGATGAAAAAATTATTTTACCCACAAATGCATAATACTCATCACACCCCTAGGTTATTTTTAATTGGAAAATGTAGTAATCTCAAATTATATTTGTTGCAAATGATTAACCTTTACCAAAAAAAAAAAAAAAAAAAAAATAGAAGAGCCTCTGAGCACGCGCATGAGCGCGTGCTTAGTGCCTAGCGTTTTTAATACGTATGTCAAATTTTAGACCAATCAGATATTATTTACTATTTGATTAATAAACTTATTTTTTATGCATAATTTTAAATTATAAAAACATAAAATATAAACATTTTATTGATGAAATAATTATTGATCTTTGGTCTTCTACAAATTTTGCAAACATAAATAATATAAGAAGTAAATGTAATTCATTAAATGATGAATTTATCAAAATTCACATTAAATAAAAAGATATTGAAGTTTTTGGCCAAACTTTGTCTAAAAATAAATTTGAATATACGAATGAGAATCAAAATCATCTTAAGACAGCTGTACTCCACTTGATGCCACAAAGCAGGGGAGAGAGCAACTGAGCAAGCCACGTATCTTCTCCCTTAACGCACTTAACAATGGCGTTACGTCGCCGACTTTCCATAAAGACTAATTGGAAAAACAAAAATAAAGAAAAAAAAAAATGATTCGGGGGAGAGAGAGATAGAGGATTACAGTGAGAAGAGTAGTGTAATCCACTTTCTCAAAAACAACTTTTTCATCATATTGGTGAGTCATATAAAGATGGCTGAGTTTATCAAAAAAAAAAAAATGAAGATGGCTGACTACGTTAAATATTTATGAATGTTTAACCGTCTCTAGTTTTTTTTAAGAAGAAAAACTTGAACTTTCGTTAAAATAAATCAGCTATAATTGGTTAACAAAACATTATTGGGTTGTGAAGGAACATTTTTCATCCATACTGATAAACCACTAACATGTCTCGCATATTTAGCAAGGTTATGAATTACAAAATTTCCTTGTTTACGGATATGAGAAAAACTAAAACTATGAAAAGATTATGCATGAGCTTCAACCTCTGCAATGAGATCAGGGCCGGCCCAAGATTGTTTGAGGCCTAAGGTGAGAATTTTGTAGGAGCCTCTTTACCTCTAAATATTACTGAAATAATATTTATTTAATTTCAAATCTATAAATCTATTATTAATTCTTACTTATTAATATGACTAATTCACCCAAAGTGAGTTAATGATAATTACTATATAGGTTGTATAAATTGACATATCACTAATAAAAGAAAAGTTATTCAAGCATTCATTTTATTATATTATCTAAGTAACACTGATCATATTCCTGTCACATTAGTTTGTAAATTTTTTTTTCCTAAAATTGGTATTGGCTTTAATTAATATTTTTCATATACTTAATTGATAGGCCAAAAACGTATTGACCCCTTGTGATAAATTAACCAATTAATTTAATCAAGTGAATTAATTAAGTTAATTAACATGCAAAGCGCGTGGTAGCACAAACAAATTACCAAATAACTAAAGCATGCAGCGGAAAATAAAAGACACGGTGATTTGTTTACGAATGGAGAAAACTTACACGGCAAAAACCCCACCGAGTGATTTTAAGGTTATCACTCCCGAAATTCTACTATTATCACAACAAGCGGTTACAAGTAAAGGAATCCCAGTACCTTATACCAACCTACAGTTGAACCCTTACCCCAATACCCAATTGGACTTATTTTGTAGTGACAATTTTTCCTTTTGATGCATGGCTCCCAAGTACATGACTAACCAATTGCACAGATCCCAGTACACGACTTCAATCACCAACTAAAAAAGTTTGTTGGCTGCAAAGTTCTTCAATTCATCACACGATGAAGATCCAAAAGATGCTTGGTCACAAAACTCTACGGTGCACATACACAGCAATTTCTTCACAAGAGATGAATTAGGGCAAAACTTTCTCTCCGGTCACAATTTGCTTGAACAGACTTTGCTCAATGCTTGTGCAACTTGCGAACACTTTGACAGCTCTTAAAACAATTCTTTTATATGTCTAAGGTTAGGAGAAAAGAAGGCCCAAAGACATAATTACGGATCCCAAGAAAATCAGATTAGAATTCTGAAATTCTTAAACCTCGATAGATAGGAGCTGTTGAACAGCTGTCGAGCAGGTGTCAAGCGCACGGGGCTTGAGACAGCTTACTGAAGCTCAATAGATGCAGTTGTCAAGACAACTGTTAAGCTTTAATGAACGTGCTCTTTTAGCTTTGTTTCTTGGACAGACTTGAATGACTTTAACACTTGATCTTGAAATAAGGTTTCTTGAAGTATTAAAAACACCTAGATCTACCCAAATACAAGTAAAGTGCGTTTTGTCAAAAGATTAGCCAATTACACAAAATATTGACATATGTTCTTAACAAGTGGAACACATATGTTCTAACATTAATGGTGATTGTGTTGTATTTTTATTAATTCGTTTGTGTGTGTGTGTGTGTGTGTGTGTGTGTGGAGAAAATGCTAAATTTATTACAAATTTTTTATGATCACACTTCAACAAAATAATAAATGAGTATTTAATTACTTCATTGGTGACATATCAATTTATAGGACCTATGTAATAAAACTTGTGATATACTAATATAATTTTAATATTTTAGGCCTTCTTAAGATTGAGATAAATATACACCTAACTCACACTTTTTCTAACACTACTTAGAGAAATGGGGCTGTAGAACACTTTATCTTCCTCAGGGAGTGATAATCTTCCCCTCTCTTGACTCTGTCGATAGTAGGGCTAGTGGGTTCTTTTTCTTGGGGTGGGGAAACAGTAAACTTCTTTCTTTCTTTTTATTGTACTGAGCGCCCTCAGTAGGTTATGGAGGAAGTACTCAACGACTGGAAAAGGTTTTCTCTACTGGAGGAAGAAACTAATAGGGTTACTCTGGATGACGAAAACCCTGATGCTAAAGAGGTGATTCTCATAGCAAAATTCATGACTAGAAGAGCGCTTAACATCGAGGCGATTGGAAGAACTCTCAAGCCTTTGTGGAAAACCTGAAACGGTTTTGAGATTCGAGATGTTGCTAATCATATTCTACTGTTCGTGTTTGACAATGAAAGTGAGGCTGAGAGGATTTTAGCTTTTGAACTGTTGACATATGACAAACACCTTATACTTCTCTCTCGCTATGATGGCTCAAGCCTTATCCGAAGTA
This sequence comes from Lithocarpus polystachyus, assembly GCA_033629205.1. Lineage (NCBI taxonomy): Eukaryota > Viridiplantae > Streptophyta > Magnoliopsida > Fagales > Fagaceae > Lithocarpus > Lithocarpus polystachyus. The sequence goes on from CM066172.1 coordinate 43,856,065, forward strand.
TCCAATTTCACACTGTAAAATTTTGGATTCAACTCCATGGGCTTCCAGTAAATAGACTAAACGAGAAGACGACTTATGAGATTGGAAAAAGCCTTGGGGAAGTGTCTAGAGCAACACAGGCCGGAGAGCTAATTGGTGGTGATTTTCTAAGGGTCCGAGTTGTTGTTAATGTGACTAGACCACTCAACAGAGGACGTAAAGTCCTCCTTGGCAAGAACGGTGAAATACGGGTAACTTTTAGGTACGAAAAGATGCCAAATTTCTGTTATTGGTGCGGGGTGGTATCCCAAGATGCGAAGGAGTGCATTGTCTGGCTTTCTAGCAAGGGATCGCTGCCACTAGACCAGCAAGGGTATGGTGCGTGGCTCCGAGCCGATCCTTTCTCAATAGGGAAGAAGTCGTTCGTGTTTGTCTTAGGCACTAGAGGAGATTTTGGAGGGAGTGATGGCCTGACAAGAAGTAATAGGGGATTTGAGAGAAGGCAACAGACGGAGGAGACACCACAGACGGTGGTTGCTAACCCCGTAGACCCCAATCCATCAACTGAGTTTCAAACTAAAAAAACTCCGGAAATTCAGGCACCAAACTTTCCCACTTCCCATGCAGGTAACGATGTTGATGGCCCTGAATCTTTTCCTATTGCGTTGCCTGGAAATACGCACACCAAGACGGTAACCTTTAATGATCAAATTCAGAATATTGATATGGAATTAAATAAATATGATTCTCATGCCACTCTTTTAGCTAACCCAGATTTTTAGGAAGATGTGTCTCCTAGGGAGTCTAGAAATGTTGATGTAATCAATGTACGTGACAGTCATGCTCCCTTGACCCATATTGATGCACATATGCCCAATTCAAACTCACGTGACCATGATGGGAACCAACCATGTTTGAGACTTGCAAACGTTTGGCACGTTTGAATCAGAATGTTGAACCAGCCATGCATGCACCAACTCTGGGTAAACGTACTATTGAGGCTAAGGGTATTGAAGAAACAAAACAAGCATCTAAGAGGGTGCAGACTTCAAATGGTAATCACTATATATTGGCAGAGATTGCTGTGCAGTCCCGCCAGTCCTAATGAGTTGCTTAGCATGGAACTATCGTGGGCTTAGGAACCCATGTATAGTTCAGGAGCTTGGAAATTTAATCCAAGCACTAAAAATCCCTTTGTCGTGTTTTTAGCCGAGACATGGGCAGATGAAGTAAGGCTAAAAGAATTAAAGAGAAATTTGGGAAGATAATTTGCACTTGGTAGAAAGAATAAACAAAGGGGGAGGTTTGGCTCTCTTTTGGAAAAATAGTGTGGACGTGCAAGTTCAAACGTCTTCAAAAAACCATATTGATGCTATTGTAAATAAAGAGGTTGATGGAGCATGGAGGTTAACAGGTTTTTATGGGGAACCTGTGACACAAAAAAGAATAGAGTCTTGGAATCTCCTCCGGGATCTTAATTCTAGGATGGTACTTCCTTGGCTTTGCTTGGGAGATTTTAATGAAATCACTAGGCAATCAGAGAAACTAGGGGGTAGCATCCGAAGTTAGGCACAGATGCAACTCTTCAGAGATGCTATTGATGAGTGTGGTTTTATGGATCTTGGTTTTACGGGATCTCAATTTACTTGGAAGAAGCACTTTAATGATGGCCATTCGGTGTGGGAGAAACTGGATCGGGGTTTGGTTAATAGAGAGTGGATGTTTAAATTTGCTGGAACTATAGTCCACCATTTACCTTCCTTCACTTCGGATCATTGTCCAATATGGATAGTGCCATGGGATCTGATTTTTTCAACTACAACCAAACCTTTCAGGTTCGAAGAAATGTGGTTGGCAGAGAAAGGGTGCACAGATACTATTCAAGCTGTATGGGCTGAGCAGGACTTTACAAACCTGGGTATTAGAGTAATAAAGAAGACTGAGAGGTGTGGTATTGAACTGAAGAAGTGGAGTATGAAGAGTTTTGGCAGCATATGGAGAGAACTAGAATTAAAGAAAAAGGAGATTGTGAAAGTCGAGAAAGAAGCCATGAGGTCTAGACAGAATTTTTGGATTAAAGAACTAATGCTTGAACTCAATAATCTCATGGACAAGGAGGCTAGGATGTGGTTGCAAAGATCCAAAGTTCAGTGGGCAAAATATGGTGATAGGAATTCCAAGTACTTTCATGCACGGGCCACTCAAAGATTTTGACGTAACTCCATCCATGCTCTGAAGAAAGGTGATGGTAATTGGTGCCAAAGCCAGGAAGAAGTGGCCGAATATATTGTGGCTTATTATCAGGAGTTATTTAATTCGGCTAACCCCACTAACTTGGAGAATACCACCCAGTATGTAAACACCATTATTACTGAGGAGATGAATGCTAAATTGGTGGCTAATTTTGAAGCTTCGGAGGTGCATGATGCAATTAAACAAATGGCTCCCCTAAAAGCTCCAAGCCCGGATGGTATGCCACTTATTTTCTATCAGTCCTATTGGGATTTGTTAGGTGAGGATGTCACCTCTTCTGTGCTTCACTTTTTAAACACTGCATCCTTGCCTGCTAACCTTAATCATACTTTTGTTACTCTCATTCCAAAGGTTAAAAATTCGGAATTTGTGTCTGAATATTTGCCTCTCAGCCTTTGTAATGCACTGTATTAAATTTTTTCAAAGGTTTTGGTGAATAGACTCAAAAAAATCCTACCAAATATTATTACTAAAAATCAGAATGCTTTCACAAAGAGTCGTCTTATTTTTGATAATATTTTGGTGGCTTTTGAGTCCCTACGTAGCATGCAGAGGCATACTGGAAAAGATGATTATATGGCCATAAAGCTGGATATGAGCAAAGCTTATGATAGAGTGGAATAGGTGTATTTGGAAGTAGTGATGAGGAAAATGGGGTTTACTGAAAAATGGATTCGATTGACGATGACTTGCATTACTACTGTTTCTTATTCCATCCTGATTAATGGGGAACCAAAAGGCTTGATCACTTCAACCTGGAGTATCAGACAGGGGGACCCATTATCTCCTTTTCTGTTCTTGCTGTGTACTGAAGGTTTGAATGGTCTGCTTATCCAAGTAGCCAACCGTGGAGAGATCAAAGGCTTTGCTTTATGTAGAAATGGCCCTAGACTAACACATCTTCTTTTTGCAGATGATAGTCTACTTTTTTGCAGAGCTACAGATCAAAAATGCAGAAATATTTTAGAGATTTTGGAGGTGTATAGGAGCTGTTCTGGCCAACAAATAAATAGAAAATAAAACCACCATCTTCTTCAGTAAGCTCACTTTTGAAGAAAAAAGGGAGCATATTAAACAAGTTTTGGGGGTTTTGGAGATCAAATAGTATGAGAAGTATCTTGGGTTACCATCTTTTGTAGGGAGAAGGAAAAAGGCCAACTTTGAATTCATTACGGAAAAGGTTTGGAGAAAGTTGCAAGGGTGGGAGGAAAAATTATTATCTTAGGCTAGGAGAGAGATCCTGATCAAAGCAGTCGTATAAGCAATTCCCACCTATACTATGAGTTGCTTCAAATTACCCATAGGGCTATGTATTGAACTGGAGAGTCTTATCCGGAAATTTTGGTGGGGACAACAAGGAGGCCATCGTAAAATTCATTGGGTCAAATGGGAGACACGTGTACAATCCAAATTTGATGGTGGAATGGGCTTTAAAGAATTGGCTTTCTTCAATGACGCCTTGTTAGCCAAACAAGCTTGGCGTCTCCTACACAATAAAGACTCGCTTCTCCACAGAGTCTTTAAAAGTAAATTTTTTTCGGACTGTTCTTTCATGGAGGCCCCAGAGTGTGCTAGTGGTTCATATGCTTGGAGTAGTTTACTTAAGGGTAGGGAGGTATTGTGGAGAGGGGCACACTGGAGAGTGGGTAATGGAGAATCTATCAAAATATAGGACTACCCTTGGCTGCCTAGCTTAGAGCACCCGAGGGTCTTATCTCCAGTCATTGATGGTCTACATGAAGCTACAGTTAAATGCCTAATTAACCCAATGAGTAGAAGTTGGGATAGAGATGTTGTGGCTGGTTTCTTTGCTCCATTGGAAGCTGACCTAATACTAAAAATCCCACTTAGCCCCCCCAATGTTGAAGACAAACTCATATGGCCCCATGTATCCAATGGAGTGTATACGGTGAAGTCGGGTTATAAGTTCCTTGTTCAAGAAAAAGCTGATCCACAGCCTTCTCATCAAGTTTAGGCTGATATTCCAAGCGTTTGGCATCGGATATGGGGGCTCTCGGTGTCAAATAAAGTAAAAAACTTCCTCTAGAGGGCGTGTAAGGAAGCTTTACCAGTGAAGACCAATCTGGTTCGCAAGAAAGTCTTAGTCGAAGATATTTGCTGCCACTGTCATTTGAAAGCAGAAGATGGATACCATGCGCTGTGGGACTGTGCTGAATTTTTTGCCATTTCGGAAGCTGACACGTTATGGCTGTTTTGCAGGTCAAAAAATTTTACAAACTTCTATGAGCTGGCATGCTTTGTGTTGGAGAATGGTGGGAATCCTAAACTATTTGCAGCTTTGGCGTGGATGATTTGGTCTTGGTGCAACCAGCTTAGAACAAGTAACAAGCCTTACCTGCTTACTTAAGTCATTCCTTCAGCCAAACAGATGCTCCAAGATTTCACTCAGGAATAACTAGCTGTTTCTACTCTTCTGCCTCAGCCACAAAGGCAACAACCTAAGTGGGAACCTCCTCCTTCACCATTCTTTAAGATCAATTTTGATGGAGTGGTGTTTAAGGATAAGGGAGAGGCTGGATTGGGAGTGGTTGTCTGTGACTCTCATGGGAAGGTAATTGCCTTCTTGGTAGAGAAAATTTAGCTCCCATCCTCATCAGATGAAGTGGAAGCACTAACAGCAGTCCGAGCCATCACCCTAGCACTGGACCTCAACCTACCCTCTTTTATTGTCAAGGGAGATTCCGAGGTGGTCATCTATGCCTTAAGAAAGGAAGAGGAATCTTTCTCTTCTTTTGGCCATTTAATTTCCTCTATTAAGCATTATTTACATTCCTGCAATTGTATTTCCTTTTCACACATTTGTAGATCGGGTAACTCAGTAGCTCATTCTTTAGCAAAACAGGTGAGACATATTGATGGGTTCTCTATGTGGATGGAGGACGTTTCACCGCAAGTTAATGATTTACTTTTAGCCGATTTTGGCTGTTTTTAGTTAATCAATTCAAATGCTGGTTTCTTAAAAAAAAAAAAAAAAACTCACACTTTTTCTTTAATTAAAAAAAAACTTACCGCCCAATATTTGGGGGCCTTTTTATGTCAAGGGCCCTTAGGCCATGGCCTAAATGACCTAGGCCTAGGGCCGGCCCTGAATGAGATGACCAAACGATGCAAAGGACTGGTCTTCACTCTTTAAAGCTGAAATGATCACCTTGGAATCTCCCTCAAGAATAATAAAAAAATATACAAGAATATTAGAAAATATATTGGGCATAATAATAAAATACGAATAAATTTTATGGAGTACATGGGATTTGGAGAAATTTTCAGAGGAGATTAAGGAAGACAAGGACTGTTAACTATTTAATATATCAGTATATTATTGGTCAATGATGCTGAAAAGTGGTTCCGATATGAATCCAATGCCATAGGTTTCAATGGATAGGGATGGCTTTGCTACTTCAAGATTCAAATAAGGGAGCTTGGAGATTTAATTGATATGCTTGTTTTCTCAACCTTGATAAAACTTACATTTTAAAGGATTTATTTACTCAACTTCCTAGAGGTTGCTATTAGAGGTAGTAACTAGTAGGGGTGTCCACGGGTCGGGCCGGGTCGGATTTGTGCCCAACCCGGGCCCGACCCGAAATAGTCGGGTGGATGATTATATGGCCCGAAACCGATCCACTAATCTGGTCAAATTTTTCGGTTCGGGTCTCGTCGGTTTCGGGTCGTATCGGGTCAGTCTTGGGTTTCATCACCGGGGCCGAGATCTGGCCGGATCCGGCGAGATCTGGCCGAAATCTGGCCGAATCCGACGGGATCTGGCCGGATCCGACGGGTTCTGGCCGAAATCTGGCCGGATCTGTCGAGATCTGGCCTAGATTTCGTCAGATAACGGCGAGATCTCACTGGATCTAGAAGAATCCCGCCAAATTTGGTCGGGAATGCTTAATACTTTGCCGAAAACGTTGGAGGCATCGGTTCGGGTCAGGTTTCACGGGTTTTCAAATGAAAAACCGACACCCGACTCGCTGGGGTCAGGTTAGAGTGAACGGAACCCGAGTCCGACCGCCAGAGTCGTCGGATCGGGTGGCGGCGGGTCGGACTCGGGCGGGTTGGCCGGGTTGAGCGGGTTGACGGGTCACTTGGATAGTCCTAGTAACTAGTATTACAAAAAAGAAAATCAAATCCTCTGTATTGTGATCCTATGAGTGCAAAATTTGATATCGCGTAGTTTACATTTATGTGTGTGATCAACATTATGAAATTATAAATTTAGTCATATATCCTAGAGAGTTCACTGCTATCAAATTAAACCTTCAAGGAGGTGCTTTGGAATCGGTCATAGATTTTGGTAGTTAACATAGAATGGTTGTTTGCGAAAGAGTCCGTGTGAGAAGTTTGGAGTTTTGAAGCTAGTGTGGGTAGCAAAAGTGAGTTCATCTACTAAGTCGTAGAATCTAAGTAACAGGGATCATTCTAGATTGTAACTCATTCTGATATAGTGGGTTGCCTTAGTTGTAGTATGTTACCCTATAGTGGTTTTCTTTCTTTGGAGATGTTCTCCGTCGATTTTTTTTACCATGTAGTGGGTTGTAAAAGTGAGTTCATCTATTGTTTTTGTTGTTTAAATCATTAACATTGTTATCACATAATTGGTTTAACTGGTAATTAACAAATACATCTGTTGCATAATCTATTTCAGAATCTAAACAGGTCTTTTCACCTTTAACAAGGTAACACCAATATTCACGATTTAAAAAAAAAAAAAATTTGAGAGAATGTTAGAGAGTTAAATAAGAAGACATTAATTGATTTATTCTCTGCTATGTAACATAAAGTGGAGCATGATTGTTGAGTCAATGGATTTTGATTCTTCAAATGATCATTTTAAGAGTGCGTTTGTTTGAGTTAAAAGGTGACATTTTTTAAGCCTGCTTATGTATAGTAAAGGTGCTTTTTTTTTTTACTTCTCAACTAGGGTGAGCGTTTCCTTCTCACGCAAGGTGAGCATCCTCCCTCTCACGTTTGGTGAGCCGCCATGCCTTCTCAAGAGTTTCTTTCTCCTCTGTCTCTCTTTTCTCTTGTCTGGTGTGAGATATTCATGGTGCCCTAGTCATTGTGTTTCTGCCTTCTGTGGTCTAATGTGTTAAACGTATAAAGTGTAAGAGAAAGACTGAAAGTCTGTATATTGATGTATAACAATGTACAATAAAGAGCCTTATATAGGCTAGGTATGTGTGCAGTACAAGCAATAAGAGTAAAGTACAAGTACAATATACTGGGCTAAGCCCAATGGGCTAATCTAGCCTAAGCTATACACTAACACCCCCCCTCAAACTCGAGGTGGCAAGGAGGAAGCCAACTGGAGTTTGGATATAAGATCTCGAAGACGACCAGGCGGGTGAGTTTTGGTGAAGATATCAGCAGGCTGGTCAGCAGAGGAGATGGAGAACAACTTGAGATTGCCTTTCTTAAGATGCTGGCGAGTGATGTGGCAGTCGATCTCAATGTGCTTGGTGCGTTCATGAAAGACATCATTGTGAGCAATGTAGATAGCACTACGATTGTCACAATAGAGAGGAGTGGCAGTGGGCTATGGAGCATCCATGTCAGCCAAGAGCCAGCGAAGCCAGACAAGCTCGCAAGTGGTGTCGGCAAGAGCACGATACTCAGCCTCAGTACTGGAACGGGAAACCACATCCTGCTTCTTGCTACGCCACGAGACAAGAGAAGTACCCAGCAGGAAACAGAAACCTGTGATAGAGCATCGATCAGTCGGATCACCTGCCCAGTCCGCATCTGAATAAGCATGAAGTTCGAGAGAAGACCGAGAGGAGTAGTGGAGACCATGATAAAGTGTGCCTTTAACATATCGGAGAATTCGAAGAACAGCAGCATAGTGGACAGATCGAGGGGCATCCATGAACTTACTAACCATACCCACGGCATGTGAAATATCTGGACGAGTAACAGTGAGATAGATCAGACTACCAACCAACTGTCGATAGCGAGTAGCATCAGATAAAGGTTCACCATCCAAGGGTGTGAGCTTGGCATTGTATTCCAAGGGAGTGGAAACAGTCTTGTTGTCGGTGATACCAGCTTTAGAGAGAAGATCAGAAGCATATTTTGCTTGGGAAAGATAGTATCCATCAGAGGATGAGGTAACCTCAAGCCCAAGAAAGTAGCTGAGAGTGCCTAGATCTTTCATCTCAAAATGCTGACTAAGGAAGTGCTGAAGAGAGCGAATACCTGCAGAATCATCTCCAGTAATAATCATATCATCAACATAAAGAAGAATAAGAGTGATACCAGCAGAGGATCTTCGGACAAAGAGGGCAGTGTCATGAGGACTCGAAGTGAAACCCTGCTGAGCAACAACGGAGCTAAACTTTTCAAACCAAGCTCGAGGAGCCTGCTTGAGGCCATAAAGAGCACGGCGAAGGCGACAAACTTGACTACCTGAGTGTGGATAGCCAGGGGGTGGTTGCATGTACACTTCTTCTTGGAGGTCTCCATTGAGGAAAGCATTCTTCACATCCATTTGATAAAGAGGCCAACGACGAACAGCAGCCACTGCAATGAGACATCTGACAGATGTAAGGCGAGCAACAGGAGCAAATGTTTCCTCATAGTCAATGCCATACTCCTGAGTAAAGCCCTTGGCAACAAGGCGAGCCTTGTATCGTTCAACAGATCCATCAGCCTTGGTCTTGATCTTGTAAACCCACCTACAACCTACTACAGACTGACCAGGAGGCAAATCAACCAAATTCCAAGTATGATTTTTATGAAGGGCATCTAGTTCTTCGTTCATAGCTTGCTGCCAAAGAGGGTCAGTATGGGCCTCACGATAGGTGTGAGGTTCATAGAGAGTAGCAAGGGCAAAAGAGCAGTGATAATCAGTGAGATAATGGGGAGGAATGCTTACCCGAGTGGATCGACGCAGTTCAGGACCAACAGGAGACTCAGAAGAGGGTGGTGCCACAGGATCCAAGTCAGGCGGATCAGAAGCCGGGGACAGAACCGGAGATGAGTCGTCTGGAGAGGCAGCCGATGTCGAAGAATCCTCCACAAGTTCAGGATAGAGAGGGAGGAAAAGATCAGTAAAAATGGGTGACTCTGAGGAAGAGGATGCAGGAAACTGCTGAAGACTCGTGAAAGGACGATGTTCCCAAAACTCAACATGACGGGAGACACGAAGGCGACAAGAAATGGGATCATAACAGCGAAACCCCTTTTGAGATACACCATAACCAAGGAAACAACAGAGACGAGCACGAGGCTGGAGCTTTGTTCGTTCATGAGGAGGAAGAGAAACAAAGCAAGCACAACCAAAAACTCGAAGAGAGGAGTAGTCAGGAGTTTGACCATAGAGAAGCTCGAATGGTGATTTGTTGTGTGTGGTTGGTGAAGGAATACGATTTATGGTGTACACAGCAGTGAGAGCTGCCTCACCCCAAAAGCGCTCGGGAAGAGAGGCAGAAATGAGAAGGGTACGGACAACATCAAGAATGTGACGGTGTTTTCGTTCTGCACGACCATTTTGTTGAGAGGTGTAAGGACAAGACCGTTGAGGAAGGGTACCATGACTGTCTAAAAAGGATAGGAAAGATTTATCATTATATTCTTGAGTATTATCTGACCGAAAAACTTTGATAGTGCGATTGAACTGTGTTTCAACCATTTTATGAAATGTTTGGTAAATAGACACAAGTTTAGACCTATGGTGAAGCAGATAAATCCAAGTATAACGAGAGAAATCATCCACAAATATGACAAAATATCTAGACCCCCCCTCAGTGGGAACCGGTGCAGGACCCCAAATATCAGAATGTATAAGATCAAAAGGTGCAGAAGAAAATGAGTCACTATTATTAAAGGGCAATTTTGTTTGTTTGCCAAAATGACAGGAAGTACAATCAAATTTTTGAAACTGAACTGAACCTAAATGACCTTGAGAAGCTAACAACTGGAGACGAGATAAGGATGGATGACCAAGACGAGCATGCCATAGATCAGGTGTGGCAGTGGTAGCAGCTGCAGAAATAACTTGTGAAGGAATCTTCAAGTTATGAACCTCAAACATACGACCAACCTTACGGCCTGTCCCAAGCACTTGACCCGTCCGGGGATCCTGCACATCCACACCATGATTAGTAAATAGAAGATCTATGCCTAATTCACAAAGTTGACCAACAGAAAGCAAATTGAGGGATAACTTTGGGATATGAAAAGTGTCACTAAGGGATAAATAAGGAGAAGAGATTGTTCCTTTATGACTAACAGGCATAGGAGTTCCATCAGCAGTGTAAATGGTGATAGGGTGTTCTAAGGGTGCCTTATCAGAAAATTGGGATTCATCAGGAGTCATATGATTACAACATGCAGTATCAAAAAACCAAGGTTGTTTACCTGAGGTGACAGAAAAGGCAGTGGAAGTTCGGGATAAAACCTGATGAACTATTGCCTCAATATCAGCTGCAGTAGGTGAGGAAGCCAAAGATGGACCTGTAGGAACTGATGAATCTGAAGGACATACAGCAGCTGCCCGAGGAAGAGAAGCTTTATTCTGCTCTTGCATGAATTTTTGCAGTTTGCGACAAACTGAGATGTCATGGCCTTTGGCACAGCAAAACTCGCAGCGAGTACCTTTGGAAGACTGAGAGGTGGGACGCCCAGAGTTTATTCGTGGAGGAGCAGTGAATGCAGCAATGGGAGGCTGTAGAGATGGTGTAGCCAATACATGATCAGATGATGACATGTGATGAGTAGGCCGACGGTTCTCCTCAGAAATGAGCTCCTTGACTGCAGCATCAAGAGAAGGAGTAGGAGACCGGCTAAGCAGAGAAGCTCTAGTAGGCTCAAAATCCTCACGTAAACCCATCATGAAGTGCATAAATTTACGACGATCCCGATATTTGACAAAAAGCTCAATGTCCTTGGAACACACTAGTGGAGGATCTGCAGCAGAGAGTTGTTCCCACATAGTAGAAGTCTGAGAATAAAAATCAGATATAGACTGACTTGGCTCTTGTCTCATTTGATAAAGCTTTGATTCAATGTGGAACTCCAAGCTTGAATCATTAGTGCAATTATAACGATCAGCCAGAAATTTCCAAGCAGCCTCAGCAGTCTCAAGACGAGGAAGAAGATTATGAATGGAAGGGATAGAAGTATTGATAAACCAAGATAAGATCTTACTTTGAATGCTCTCCCATTCCTCTAGGCGTTCTTCATAATCATCTACTGTAACAACAGTCTTGGAGGCATCTTCAGTAGCTGTGGCTTTCGACTGAGGTTTTGGTACTGGCTTAGGAATTGAACCAGTCACATATCTCCATAATTTACGACCCTTGAGAAAGACAGTCATATTCTGAGACCATGCATGATAGCTAGTAGGACCATCCAACATAATGGTGATAGGACTTATGATATCTCGGTCACTTTGTTGAGCCATAATGAAGAAAATGACCAAAAAGTGAAATTTAGATACCTCAAATGAAGAAACGGAGCTCAAAATCGGAATCTACGCGAAAAACTGAGCAAGATAGGCTCTGTTGAAAAATTTTGACTTTGGTCAAAGTCAAAGTCAACGGTCAACAGTAGTGGTCAACGGTCAAAGTCAACGGCTGACGTGTGCTGACGTAGCGGATGACGCGGATGCTGACGTGTGCAGGATGACGTCAGCCTAGGGCTGACGTGGCAGAAGCAGATGTTGTCTGGCGCGTAAGGCGCGTGAGGCGCGTGAAGGAGAGTGGCCGGCGCGTGGTAGCGCGTGTGCAAGGACGGAGGCGCGTGGCGGCGCGTGTAGCGCGTGTTCGGCAGTCAGGAGCTTCAGGCAGCGCGTGTGGGCGCGTGTGACGTCTTTTCTGGCTTTTCTTTGCTGGGTTTTGCTCGGGATTGACTGTTCTATCACTCTGCGGCTTTGCTTTGGCAGTTGGCTGAACAGGATGGTGAGATCCGAGAGTTGCAGGGACTGTGGGCCTGACGGCGGTGACTCGCTTCGGACAGTGACTACTGGATGAAGGCGAGGGCAGCGGAAGAACACCGGAGATGTCCACAGGAACCAGAAAGTCAGAGGAATGGCTCTGATACCATGTTAAACGTATAAAGTGTGAGAGAAAGACTGAAAGTCTGTATATTGATGTGTATAACAATGTACAATAAAGAGCCTTATATAGGCTAGGTATGTGTGCAGTACAAGCAATAAGAGTAAAGTACAAGTACAATATACTGGGCTAAGCCCAATGGGCTAATCTAGCCTAAGCTATACACTAACATAATGGATGCCGATTTCATCGAATGGTTACAGAGCATAACTCTTACGGAGGAGGAAGGGGAAGCCATCCAAGTTGGAGCCCATCATAGAGAACAAATTCCAGAAGAGTGTTCGCTCAATTTGTTGGGGAGATTTCTCACGAGCCGTACCTATAATCAGTGGGCTGCCAAGTCTTTGCTGCGGTCGGTGTGGAAGATGGGAACTGACCTACGGATTGTTGATGTGGGCGAGGGGCTGTTTCAATTCAAGTTTGCTATGGAAAGCCAAATACGGTGGGTTCTTGCTAATGGACCATGGAGCTTTAAAGACCACCCACTAGTCCTTCGGAGGTGGGAGCGTGGTATGTCGGCGCGAAACGTAAACTTCACATCCATCCCGCTGTGGGTTCAGGTATGGGGGTTACCTTTTGACCTTATAACCATGGAGGCAGGGAGGGATATTGGTAGTGGCTTAGGTACTACGGTTGATATTGATAATAAAGCTTTCACTTCAGACTAAGCACGTTTTATCCGGCTGCGAGTTGAATTTCCACTTGATAAACCTTTACACTGGGGGGTGTTGTGCTTAATCCTGAGGGGGATAGGGTCCACGTCGGCTTTAAGTATGAAAGGCTTGTGGGATTGTGTTATCAGTGTGGCAGGTTTGGGCATGAGACGCGAGATTGCCCTCACCATGTGGGAACTACTCCAGCAGTTAAACCGTACAGGGAATGGTTAAAACAAATGGAAGAAGGAGAAGCCCACCACGTGCAGGAGCGCCAACTAAACATCGGGATCAGCCTGTTGTCGATGATACTTTAAGACCTAGGGGAAGTCCAGGGAGTTAAAGCTATGGCTTTAGAGGCAGGGATGGCAGTTTTGGAGGCATCACGTTTGGGGTCTACCTTGCCGATATAGGGGCCTAACATAGGCCACATTGACCTTCCTATGCTAAACGAAGTTGTGATTAATGATACATCTGATACTTTGGTTAGTGTCTTAGTGGAATATGGCAATGGGGACCTGATTAGGCAGTCTAGTAAATCATGTGACACTCCTACACCTTCTGCTACACGTTCAAGAGGTAGAAAAGGATGGACAAAGGTACAACAAGCACCAACATCAGCAATGTAAGGAACTCGAAAATTTTACCAAGGTTGGCTCGAAGAGGAATATTTAGGAGTGTGACTCTGATGAGTATAGAAGCTACCCCAAGAGTGGAAAAAGGAGTAAGGTGGTGATTGATAACCATGCACATGCTTTTTCAATGGCGGAGGTTGATGATCAGCCCCGCCAAGTACAATGAAAATCCTAAGTAGAAACTGTAGGGGGCTTGCGAACCAACTTGCAATTGATGTTCTCTCTCAGTTGGTGAGAGAAAAAGCTCCCAAAATTTTGTTTCTTATGGAAACAAAACAATTAGTGGAGGAGATGTGGCGGCTCCAAGTTTATTTACCTTACCGTTGCATGTTAGTTGTCCCAAGTATACGTAGATGTGGATGATTGGCCCTTCTTTGGATGGAAGACGTGAACTTGCATATTCAAACATACACTCTTAACCATATTGATGATGTGATACTTACTGAACCTTAAACTCCATGGTGTCTGACTGGTTTTTATGGTTGGTGAGGAACAAAATAAACCGGAGTCATGGAGATTGCTCTTCACTCAAGGTCTTCGGTCCCATGAATTTGTTGTGGGAATTTTAATGAGATTTTGTCACTTGAAGAGAAGCAGGGTTGATTACCTAGGCCACTTCGGCCTATGCAGGCGTTTAGAGAGGCTTTGCTATCCTATGGTCTGGTAGACTTGGGTTTCAAAGGTAACATTTTTACGTGGAATAATGGTCGTGATGGTCTTGATTTTGTGCAGGAAAGGTTAGATAGAGCATATGCAACTCTGGAATGGCGGGAGCTCTTTCCTTATATGGAAGTTACTCATATTTAGGCGGCCCATTCGGATCATGTACCCATTCTCATTACCACATCTAGGCCGATTCACCAAGGGAGAAGAAAGAAGTTTCCCTGATGTTTTGAAGAAAGTTGGGCAGCCCATGTGGATTGTGAGAGGGTGATTTGTGAATCATGGGAGTTGGATGTGTTGAATGGGAGTTTGATGTTTTATCTTTTTGAAAAAGTAAAACGTTGTCGCAAGATCTGGTGGATTGGAGTAAACTCACTTTCAGCCAGTCCAAGACAGAATTGAAAGAAAAGCAGGAGGAATTGGAAGAGTTGGCTCTGCAGAATAACAGTGAGCAAGTTCAGCGGGTTAAGGAATTGAAGAAGGAAATCCGTGCCATCCTTCATCGTGATGAACTGTTTTGGAGACAACATTCTCGAGCGATTTGGCTACCTGCTGGAGATAATAATACAAGGTTTTTTTTCACCAAAGGACTAGTCAAAGGCAGTGCAAAAATCACATCTCTGGCATCTTTGACAAAGATGGTACCTGTCGAACCTCTAAGGATCACATTGCTCAGATAGTAGAGCAGTATTTTCAAGAACTCTTTAGCACAGCACACCCTATAGGTATGCAGAGTATGCTTGATTCTGTGAATGGTATCATCACCTCGGATATGAACAACTCCTTATTACAGAGGTATACTCCAGATGAGGTTAGGAATGCTTTGTTCCAAATGCACCCTTCCAAATCCCCAAGACCTGATGGTATTTCTCATTTCTTTTTTCAAAAATATTGGAGCATAGTGGGGCCCGATGTGACTGAAGCTATTTTATCTGTTTTACATTCTGGTCATTTTTTGCGTAAGATGAAATATACTCATATTGTGTTAATTCCTAAGTCAAATAATCCAACTCACATGTCTAATTATAGGCCTATTAGTTTGGGCAATGTTATCTCCAAGATTCTCTCTAAGGTCATTGCTAATAGGTTGAAGCTTGTTTTGTTTTCTGTTATTTCTGAGGCCTAGAGTGCGTTTGTCCCAAATCAGCTTATTACTGATAATACCTCAGTTGCATATGAATTGCTTCACAGGATGGAAAATAGAAGACAAGGGAAGATGGGGCATATGGCAGTAAAGTTAGACATTAGTAAAGCTTATGACCGGGTGGAGTGGAGTTTTCTGAGAAACATTATGCTTAAGATTGGTTTGGACCATCGATAGGTTGATTTGGCTATGGGGACAGTCACCACAGCTTTGTACTCTGTTCTGATTAATGAGGAACCACAACGTTTTGTTCATCCTTCAAGGGGTATTAAACAAGGTGACCCACTTTCACCTTATCTGTTTTTGTTGTGCGCTGAAGGATTGTCAGCTTTATTGAGGAAAGCTGAGGAGGATCGGGTTCTTCATGGTATTTTGTCTAGCCAAAATGGAGTATGTATCTCTCACTTATTGTTTGCAAATGATAACCTATTATTTTGTCATGCAACAGTTGGGGAGTGCCAAAGATTATTAACTCTATTGGAGCGGTATGAAGCTATCTCGGGTCAGGCAATCAACAAGCATAGACATCTTTATTTTTTAGTAAGAACACAAGTACTGAAATGAAGAGAGAGATTCAACAACTTTTGGGGGCCAGTGTAATGACTGAATGTGATAATTTCTTGGCCTCCTTATGGCCAATGGTAAATCTAAGGTGGGGACTTTTAAAGAGCTGCAAGAAAAGATTACAAAGAGAGTGCTGGGTTGAAAGGAAAATTTTTTAACAAAGGCAGGTAGAGAGGTCCTTTATCAAGACAGTGGCACAAGCAATACCTACCTTCGATGAGTTTATTCGAACTCCCTAAGACTTTATGTGATAATATAAATTCTAGTCTTGCTAAATATTGGTGAGGCCAGAACAGAGATGTGAGGAAGATTCATTGGATTAATTGAAAAAGGTTGTGCACTCATAAGAAAAAAGGTGGAATGGGGTTTCGGGACCTTTATGATCTCGATCTTGCTATGCTTGCAAAACAGGCTTGGAGGTTAATTCACCATACCAGGTCTCTTTTTTATAGGGTGTATAAAGAGAGGTACTTTCCAAGGTGCTCTTTAACAGCAACCCTTCCTTCGTTTGCAGGTCCCTATTGGCTGCAAGGGACGTTATTAAGGCTGGGTCACAATGGCAAGTTGGAGAACAATTGGAGTATCCACACATGTATGGCTGAACCAGGCCCCTCGATTCTGGAATGCGCCTCCACCGAATCTGCGTGTGTGTGATTTAATTGATGGGCAGACTCGTCAGTGGGATCGAGGAAAGCTCTTTGATATTTTTGTGCGTCAGACTGCTGAGGATATCTTGTCTATACCCCTAACTCGCCTCCATACTCAGGACTGCTTGTTTTGGAAGGAGAATAGATCCAGGACTTTCTCGGTTAGGTCTACCTACCAGGTGGCTTTGCGCCTTCAACATCCAAACCATGCAGAGCATTCATCTGTGCAGGCTCATAGCAATTGTTAGGGGCAGATTTGGCAGCTTAATGTTCCTCAAAAAGTTCGAAATTTCATATGGCGTGCGTGCTCTCATTGCTTGCCTACCCGTGAAAATCTTCATAGGAAAAGAGTTCCAATGGAGGTGGTGTGTGAAATTTGCTGCCAGGCCCCTGAGACGGTCACCCATGTTTTGTGAGAATGCCCTTTCGTGCCTAATGTTTGGTCGCTTTTTAAGGGGACAACATAGAAGTGTAGTAACCAAGCTGAAGATTTCTTCCTTCTTTTCAAGACAATGAAGCAGAAGCTTAGTGCCACTGAGTTGGAGAAATGGTCAACTGTAGCTTGGGCGATTTGGAATGCACATAATTAGTTCTATTTTAAGCATGTTCAGGTACACCCGAAGATGATTTTTGAGGGTGCGGTAGGTCTGTTCGAGGAATATCAGTCTTTGATGTCTGCGCATCTGTGATGCTAGCTGGGGTGCTGTTCTGTCTTAGGTTGTTTTGTGTTGTAGTCTTTCGAGCTTTAGCTCGGGACATCACATGTTGTTGTTGATGGGCCCCTAGTAGCTGGCTTTTGGTTTTCTTAGTTGTTTTCCTTGCTGTATTAGCTTTTCTATATCAATAAAAATTTTCTGTTGTTTGGATTTCAAAAAAAAAAAAAAAAAAGTACTTGCTTTATTCTAATTTTTAAAATTTAAATAGACCAATAAATTAAGCTATACCAATGGACACTAAAATTTTACTAATTTCCTATAATGGAGTTATTTCATATCTTTGTGACCTTAGATGCGATGAATTCCTTTTAAAACACAAAAAATTGGCTTGCTTCTTTTATATTTTGTCTTTATGATGAATTTTTATTTTATGTCATGGTGACACGTGTAATCGCACTCACATAGGTGCGGTTACATACGTCATTATTTTTTTAATGAACATTACATACGTCATTGTGACACCAAATACCATCTCCTTTCTTATCCCTTTGTGTGTCTTGCTATTGTGTGTCTTGCTATCTTTTGACGTCAAATTGATATATACGTAATGATATTGTTTTTTTGGTAAAGCAACTTAAAAATGAACAATTTGAATTATGTTGATGAAGCATTAATTTTAAAGTAAAAACTGATTAATTAGATCAATTTTAGAAATTAAGTTCAATAAGAATATTCTAGACCAGATATGCACTTAGTTGCTTATCCTAGTCTACATTAATTTTGAGAACTCAAATGTCTTTGTGATGTGGTTTTGAAAATCCGGAGATATTAGCCTATTCTAGAGAGTGACTAAAATAAAGCACATTATTCTCTTTGAGCTAACAAATGTCAACTAACAGCTTGTGAAGATATACTAAGATTTCTTGTAATATGTGTATTTGACAGAAGATCCTCTCTAGTAAGGTGAATGGGTTCTAGTAAGGCTTCTTTTCCTTTGTAAATTGTTGAAGTACGGCTAGCTTATAACCATGAGTATCATAATTATAAAAATTTTCATAAAAATAATAATTTATTATTAGGTAAATCATTATTCTAGCCTCCCTTAAATTTTCTTGAAATGACTCTCCCTCTAAATGTTTATGAAAGAACACACATTTTAAGGTTTAAATAAATGCAATAATTAAGTTTTTAGTTTCAATAGCAGAATATTCTATGTTTAAAAAAGTGTACCATTAATTATGCGTATCTAAAGGTGGAGAGCGTCATTGATTTATAAATCTCAAGGAGGGTAGTGTCATTTTTTCCGCAATTTAGGTACTAATATATTTTTTTTTTATAAAAATAAAATATTCCATTAGTGTATCATAGTTTTGAAAGGAAATAAAACTCATTGTTTCACTTATACAAACCTCAACGAGGGACTATCATTTATACAAATTTACAAATGTTAGCGAGAGTATTATTTCAAAAATCCTGAGGGGTATTGTAGTTGCCTTCTATTATTTATATATATATAAAAAAAAAAAGAAGATAGAAGAAGTACCTCAATTCTTTATATGTATATATAAAGGAAGTTAAAATTGTAATTGGGAAAAAAAGAAAAAAAGAAAAAAAAAGAAAAGAGATTTGGGTCATTGCATCACCTTTCTTCCTTCTAATAAAGTCAGACACCGATATTGAATATTACTAATGAAAACTTTTTTACCCCATAGATTCTTGCCTACTGATAATTAGCCCTATTAAAGGGAGATAATTGAAATATAACCTTCGGAATTGGCTATGTTTTTTTTAAAGAAATATTTCTTTAGTATTATATTTGCTGAATATTTATTTTATTTAAAAGATAGAGAATTTTATATTCAATCCATTATGAGTGTAACATTTGTAGGGTAAAAGATTATTCTATTAATCAGTAAACTCTCACCCCTCACCCTCCAAATGAAAAAAAAATATATATAATATATATATATATATATATATATATATCTCTCTCATAAAAGTTTCATAAAAATTAATATAATATAATCTACGTAGATTTTCTTACCTTATTGAAAAAGATGCTTTCATGCATTATGAGGTTGCCCTAAAAAGCCTCTTATTATAGTATATTGTTGCCCCTGCTCAAAGAACACTGATATTTGGTATAAGTCCTGACCATAATCATTACATATAACAAAAAAAGAAACGCTTGCATCTTTCTCCTTATTAAGTACATAGCAGTTAGTTTCACTCAGAATATAGTAATTAATGAACATTGTCTTTTAGCTTTGAAAGGATGAGATTGAGAACTCTAACGTACGGGTGGATATATTTGAGAAAATTTACGCGTTTTCTGACAAGAAAAATTGAAAATTTCATAGGATTTTCTTTTTGAAAAAAGACACCAAGGAGAGGAAATAAGATTTTAATACAAATTTTAACAAATGATATTGTAAATGCAAGTTCGAAGATAATGACAAATTATATGGTCCTCCCACTAATACAATATCAAACAAATAAATTACAGAAAACTATGCCGTGCCAAAATCGGAATAATTTTGTTGGATTGATTTGGTTCAAAATGTCTTTAATCTTAATTTGAAATGGTATTCCTAGAACTTGGTTACATCATACATACTAGTTTAAGCATAGGGGATGGTTGGTTGTGCCTAGACTTATGGTCTTGAAGAAGCTGTGCACACGTACCAGAGAAGTCACAGACGTAGTGTTGAAAAACAATTTCAGTCTCGGTATTATTTAGATCTCGTTGGACAACAACAAGAATAAAGCTTTAGTCCTAAAATTTGTTTTTGAATCAATTATAGATCCTCAAAATATTATTATTATTATTATTATTATTATTATTATTATTATTATTATTATTTGGGTGGGGTAAAATTTGATTAGGATCTCAATTATTTTTTTTAACAAATGACATTATATTATTGATTCTATTGAATTGGGGGAACCTTATATATCAACTAATAGGAGTACTAAATAATTTATCCTAGATGAAGCTGTTTAATTATAAAGTTTATTAGGCTTGATTTGATAATTTAAATGGCTGTATGGTAAGATTAAACATGACTTTGATTATTTCACAATCAAGCCTAGTACGAATTGAACCCTAGTAACTTGGTGGAAACATAATTCAACTTTACTTAAAAAAAAACCTATGCAAAACCCCTTGTTTTAACCTTTTTTTTTTTTTTTTTTGGTTTTAAGGTAAAAACTTGTTTTACACCTCCTGTGATTTATAATAACTATAAAAAAAACGTTATTTAAAATCACGTTTTCAATTTATAAAAACACACTGCATGAAACAGACACTGTCATTATTTCAATGCCCCACAAGGCACAACCCTAGCAAAAAAGTTATATATATATATATATATATATATATATATTCATTTCCAATTGAGGCTAATCGCAGTAGTAATTTGTCTAAGGATAGGTATTATATGGTTTGGGCAGGCAAGGTCATCATCATTGTGGGACCCTTATCGAATACTTAGGGTATCCGTTTTTGTTTTTAAGCACAGTAACGGCATTAGCTTATGATTGTATTTTGGGTTCATGCCAGCCAAATCATCTCTCACACCTAAACCTTTGCCACCTTTTTTAAACGCCTCCTCATCACCTCTCTCTCTTACAAATCTCTCTCTCTCTCTCTCTCTCTCTCTCTCTCTCTCTCTTTGTGTGAGTGTGTGTGTAGCTATGTCTGAAGAAGGAGTAGGATGCCATGAAAGTTTCTTCTGGGAAAACCGATCATGGGGTTTTACTAATTCAGACAATTCAGCTGGTGGTAGTGAAGAGAAATTGGGCAATAAGAAGGTGCCAGGCTCTAGCTCGAATAGCCAGGCTGAGATAGGAATGGAAGAGGCGGTGCCATTGCCAATTGTTAAGAAGAAGGGAAGAGGGGGTGTGAGCAAAAATGGGAAGGGGAGTAATGGTGAAGCTGGGAGAGCAGGGAAAGGAAGCGGTGAATCAGATCATGACGTTCATATATGGACAGAGAGAGAGAGGAGGAAGAAGATGAGAAATATGTTTGTTAATCTTCATGCTTTGCTTCCTCAACTTCCTCCTAAGGTAAATGTATTGCTTCTTGATCATCAAAATGTGTGTTGCTTTTTCAAGGTTGAAACTTAATGGATGTTGTTTTTTGCATGTTGCCGCTCTCTTTTTCTCTCATTTTAATTATATATTTATAAAAAAGAGAATGCCCTTTATTATTTCAATTTTCCTTTCGATATTTATGCACATCAAAGATCTCAACTTTCATACTTTTGATATTTATAAATAGCAGGTTCTTAATTTTTTTTTTACTTTCTTTTCTTCTTGGGGAGTTAGAGAGAACTCTCTCTCTCTCTCTCTCTCATTTAAACAAGATATAAATTTATAATAATAAAAAAAAATTCTTAAAGTCACTATAGGTGCCCATCAAAACTAGGGATTCATAATTCATTCTTGGCGTAAATATTTTCCCTGGCAAAATGTGAAAATTGTAACCATATTGTTCATGCATCGATGTGCCCTTTCGCTTGTTTTGTAATTAAGGCTGCTTCTGACAGATAATTAAAGTGATGACAGATTCATCAAACAAAGTTTCAAATTTTGTAGCAAGAATATTCTCTAGGCATGATCTAAGTACGGATTTTATCTTGAGTTGGGTTGTTTGGCTATTCTACATATTTGGCTACCTAAAAAGAGAGTGTAAATCTTTTTTATCATCAAAAAAAAAAAAATCTTTTTTCTTTTTTGGTTCTTTTTTGTGGAAAAATGTGTAAATGTATCTGAATGATTGTTTCAAGTATAATTGGCTGGTTGAATTTGTTTCAGGTTTAATTAATATGCAAATCTGTTTGTTCTAGGCTTCTAAATGAGCGCTATTATAGCCCCAACTTAAATCCTTGAAAAAATAATATATGGCAATAAAACAACCATAGTGAAATTTCAGCCCCATGAGCCATCTTTCCTATAACCTGATTTGACAATGTAATTTCATATATATCCGTTTAGGAGTGGTCTATTTAGTTTTTTTTTTTTTTTTGAAATTTTTTTTTTAAAATGTGTTAAAGTATTCTTTTACTTAGAAAAAATGGAAAAAAAAAAGAGTAAAAAAAAGTGAAAATTTAAAAGGTTGTACATAAAAGAAAAAGAAAAAGAAAAAAAGAAAAAGAAAAAAAGAAAAAGAAAAAACACACAGATATCACCAAACAAAAAGAAATTTCATCTAATTTCACAAACGCAGTTGCTAAAAGTTTTTATATTCTGTCTTCTAAATTACCATCCATTTGAAACTTTTCGTTTAGGCCGACAAATCCACAATCGTG
The DNA here is from genome assembly GCA_033629205.1 of Lithocarpus polystachyus. NCBI lineage: Eukaryota > Viridiplantae > Streptophyta > Magnoliopsida > Fagales > Fagaceae > Lithocarpus > Lithocarpus polystachyus. The sequence goes on from CM066172.1 coordinate 43,878,647, forward strand.
GATGAAGCAGTGAACTGCATCCAAACCCTACAGCACACTCTCCAGAAGCTGCAGAAACAAAAGCAAGAAAGGCTCCAAGGTGCCTCATCAACTTTCGGTTTTGAGCCAAACACAATCAATTCATCGCAAAAGCTATCCTACGACACAAGGGAGGCATTCTTAGCTGATCAAGGATCTTCAAATATCCAGGCAATTGGAACAACTACTACTTGTTCAAATTCACTTCCGGTCTTGCGAAATCCTGTAATGTTTCAAACATGGACTTCTTCAAATGTCGTCTTGAATATTTGCGGCAATGATGCACAAATTAGTGTGTGCTCGCCTAAGAAGCCTGGCCTCTTGACCACCATCTGCTATGTGATGGAGAAGCATAAAATAGAGGTGGTATCTGCTCAACTTACCTCAGATTATGATCGGGCCATGTATATGATTCAAGCTCATGTAAGTTCTCTATTCTACTTGAATTTTCCTTTTTCAGTTTATGCTACTTTCACTCTTTGAGTAACTAATGTCACTAACTTTAACTTGCTCAAACTTTATTTTTAGTTTAGTGTTCCTAAGATAATTGTGGTTAGAATGCATAATACAAGCATGAAATCCTTGATTCATGAATTAGGGTCCTATTCATTTAGAATGAATAAAAATTAAAGAGAACGAAGCCAGCTAACCCTAGTTAATTTGCTAGTCTTTCAGCTACTTTTTGTTACAGCGAATATTATCCATATGCACTAAACATATATGAAAGGAAATCTTTAATTTCATTACATATATTAGTTTTTATGTTTGTTAAACATGAATAAAAATTAAATATTCTATTTTATACTTCACCTATAGTAACTTAAAATGTTTTCTTTTTTTTCATTTATAAAGTAAGGAAAAAGTTAGTTGATGCTTTGAGAGTACTGGTTTAGAAAATATTTTTATAAGTTTTTTATGAAAAAAAAAACTGAATTTTTTGATATCTTTTTATATTTTCCAATAAAAATAGTATCAAAATTTTTTTAAAATTATCCATTAATAAATGCGCTAAAAGACTAGGAGAAAAACTAACAAAAAAAAAAAAAATTAACATGACTCATAATAAAAATTTAAAATGAAGAAAAAAAAAATCAAACATGTAACATACTAAATTTGATAGAAGAAAAAGTGAAATAAGAAAAATTAAAAAAAAAAAAAAAAAGTGATTAACAACCATATGCTCATTTTGAAGCAGATTTTTAACACTACGGGTGAATCCTTTGTGCATTGAGCAGGTGACTGGAGCTTCCGTTCAATTCCAAGAGGCAGCATTTCCTGTGGAAGAAATATACAAGCAAGCTGTGGCTGAGATAATGTTATGGGTTTCTTCCTGATCATCCTGGACACCCAACGTAGAAAGAATATCAATGGTGCTGATAACTGAAGTTTTTCCGTTAAACTTCAATCAGTTGGCTAGTCATATGGATTCACAGCAGCCAAAATGGCGTCATATATAGTTGTTCTGGCGAATATATGTTCATAGCCATAGCTCCAAACAAAGCTGTAGCTTTTTTTTTTTGGTTGTTCGACTAGATTTTATGCTTTCCTAAGTAGTTCAATTTCTGCATATCAAAGTTCTACTGTGCAGATTTCAACTTCATCATCGTATCTCTCTCTCTCTCTCTCTTCAATAGTCAACTGTTCTCTCTTTTACATGCTACTTAGACCATATATCAGATAAGTAATAAAAACAAGTAGAACCAGAGTTATCTAGTCTAAAAACCAATAAGTCTATACGCTATAGATACACAAATTCTAAATTTTATCTTTGAAGAAAAATGGAAGAAGAACTAAAATAGTAGAATTTTCAAATAGATAGTAGTGTGGGTTTTGAAAAAGGACATCAAAAAAATTAATCTTTTCCCCTTTTGAGATATTTTGAACATGATTAATTAGAAACAGTTTTCAAAGGCTAGAAAACAGTTTGATCTTTTCAATTTTCACAATTTTTTTTTTAAATACTATTATAAACTAACCTTGTATAATAAAAAATGCAGGAAGCACCGAATGCCAAATACTACTTACAATGGTGCAGAATCACAATATTACTTATAAATGACTACACAGTATATTATATATAAGTATTTTATGAACAAAACCATATTCAGATTAATGGATTTGAAGAGAATTTGTTAAATGCCATTGACAAAAATATGCTAAAAGCTTCACCAATTGAAGCATTCAAACTCTTTTTTAGAGTACCATTCGAAGCATTCAAACATTTTACGGTGTTAAGATGGCTTCCATAGCCAAGTCAATAAATTAAAAAAAAATGGAAAAATGATATATAAAATTGTGAGGTTTTAGATGGAAAGTATTATGAAGTTAACTACAAGTCAAAATTTGTTGGTTTTAGGTGCAATTTTATATTTATGATTATTATTAATAGAAATTTACTATTTATTTTTAAAAATAGTCATTTACTTTGATTGTGTTTGTATATAGAATTATATATTTAGCATTAGAAATTGGCCAAAATTGGGAATTAACAGTGTTTCCCAAACAATATAATTAGTAGGCATTGTTTTCAAACTATATTTTTTACTAATATCTCGAGTCTAAACGACTCGATTTTGGGCTATAAATCGAGTCTCAAAGACTCGATTTTCATGGTCTGATCACGTCTGATGTGGCATTTTTTTTCACTTGGCGTCCACCTGAAAATCGAGTTTTTAAGACTTAATTTCCAAAAATACTCAAAAAAAAAAAAAAAAAAATTAAGTCCAAGCCATTCCCAGAAATACTCAAAAAAAAAAAAAAAATTTAAGAAATCACCACCAACCATTCCTTCTCTCACCCACCATTCCATCTCTCCCAAAACCCACCGGAACCACCCACAGATTGGCGCCACCCACCAGCAATGCCACCCACAGACTCCACACCACCAACCATTCTTTCTCTCACCTACCATTCCATCTCTCCCAAAACCCACCGGCGCCACCCACAGACCGGTGCCACCCACCAGTGTCGCCACCCACAAACCGGCGCCACCCACCTACGACGCCACCCACAAACTCCATATCTCCTCCTTCCTCTCGTCTCTCTCACAAAATCCATCGGGTCTAGATGTTGAGCGGCAGCTTGGGTTTTTGGTGGCTGCTCTGATCTTACTGGTGACTGTTCTAATCTTGCCGCCGCTAGATTTGCTGGGTTGTTGGACTTTTAGATTGGATCCTTTGTTCGTGGGTTTTCTTTTTAGGTTTTTGATCTAGTTTTGTGGGTATTTTTGCCTTTCTAATATGGATTTTTGGGTTGTTGGTGGTTGTTTTTTAGGTGGTTGGTGGTTGTTTTTTTGGTAGTTGGTGGTGGTTTTTTGAATCTTTGGTGGAGGCTGGTGGTGGTTTTTTGAATCTTTGGTGGAGACTGGTGGTGGTTTTGATGGCTGTCTTTTGAATGGTTGGTGGTGATTACTTAATTTTTTTTAGGTATGTCGAGAATGGCTTGGACTTAAATTTTTTTTTTTTTTTTGAGTATTTTTGGAAATCGAGTCTTAGAGACTCAATTTCCAGGTGGACGCCACGTGAGAAAAAAAATGCCACATCAAACATTATCAGACCATGAAAATCGAGTCTTTTAGATTTGAGATGTTAGTAAAAAATATATTTTAAAAATAGTGCCTACTAATTTATATTGTTTGGGAAACACTGTTAATTCCCAATTTTGACCTTAGAAATTTATTATAATTTTGTTTGTACATGAAACTATAATTTTGAGATCTCAAAAGCTTTTGTGGTACAGTATTATAAGGCGAAATTACACTATTAGTCCCTAAAGTTTGTTAGATAGGTGTAATTGATCATTCAAATTTCAAGTGAGTACTATTGGTCCTATAAATTTAAACATGAGTACTATTGATCCGCACTTTTTTAAATTTACTCATTATTGACACGCCAAAGAATTAGCTGACATGGGTCTTACCCATGGGTCTTACACATTTTTGGATTGTGGCACGTTTCCTGTGTTTCTGCATTTCAGCTGTTTTTTTTTTAAATTTTTTTTTCTTCAGCTTAGCGCTTATGGCACTGTTCATTGGCCATAAATAGTGAAAATAGGCTAATGAACTGTGTAACATAGTAATGAATAGTAACAAAAAATATTTTTTATTTTTTTCAGTTTTCAGTTTTCAGCAAAATAAGCGGTATCCAAACGCATACTAAAATGAGAGAGTGGGAGAACTGAACCCTAACAGCATAACCCGATTCGCATATTGTCCGTCACTACTCTGCCTCAAACGACAGCTCCGCAAGCCATACAGAGACCCAATGCCATCCCCTTTCCAACTAGTTTCGCACATCAATTTGAGATCTGTCTTTTCGTTTGATTTTGTTAGAATTTAGACCCCTGTAAAACTAGATTGTTAACCTAATTAATTAATCAAGTGGATACTTGGGTTTATTATTCAGATCTAGGTTAAACACAAATAATCATAAACAATAAAGCAGCAGAAAATAAGGAACACAAAGATCTGATAACCCAGAAAAACTAAACCGGTAAAAAACCTGGGGAGGATTTAACCTAGTTATCCTCAAGGTAAAATAGCAAATCCACTAAAAAAAATTGAAGTTTGTACAATAGAACTTAGATCACTAACATCCTATTGCTACCTTGAGTAGAAAACTTACTACCACGACCACGTGACAATTTCGAGTCCACGAACTACTTCTTTCCTTGGCCTTTGCAAAACACAAACACCCACGTTTGTGACTTTGAGATCCCACTCAAAGGTTTAGCAACACAAACTCTCCTGTTTGTGACTCCAAGACCACCCTTGAAGATTTAGATCATCAGCACATTTGATGACTAGAGAAGGCAACAACTTCAACAACACCGGATCTTGAGATTCTTCAAGAAATAAAACCGGTAGAAGATATGAGAGAGCTTTTTAGGAACAAAACCCTAAATACAAAAGAGGCACACTCTTCTCTCTCTAAAAAGCCTTATAAAAACGTGTTTAGGGTTTCCTTTATATACTGGGAGAAGTAGATCTGAAACCCTAATTCTTAATGGGCTTGAACTGCTGTTTGGGTCAACTTAAAATTCTGCAGATACGACTTTCAATCGGTCGAGCCTGTTTCTCGATTGGTCGAACCAGATAGATTATGAAATCTTCTTCCTGTAGCTTGTATGTTCTTGTGTGTTCACGATTTGCCAATTATTTTAAACTTTTAGAACCTAACAATCTCCCCATTTGGCAATTCGTGACAAAACTTACATACTAAATGAAATGCTCAAATACAAGAACAACTCAATACAATAAAATGCTCAAATACATCACAAATCATAATCTAAGACTCCTAAACTAGAAGTTGCAAGAAGTGGTAGAAGGTTTTGATCAGAATATACATGTCTTTCCTGAAAACACTCAAAAGAACACATCACCGCATGTGTGGAAAGAAAGACATATAAACAATAATATGAAACATAAATATAAAAAAATAAATTCTAACTCTCCCCCTAAGTTAGATACATCAAAAAAATTTTATGTTCTCTCCCTTTTAAAAACAATTTCAACTCCCCCCAAACAAAACATTTTTAAAAACCTTTTCCAAATTTCATCTATTTCTCCTCCTTTTTTGTCACGTATTGACAAAGATAACTCAAACAAAGAGTAAAGTGGCAGTAAACATGAGAGAAAAAAGAGAACCAAGTGAACATAAAACGATTTAGCTCTATAGAAAATAGAGATAACTCCCCCTATGAAGAGCAACAACTCCCCCTATGAACAACAAAGGCTAAAAAAAATTTCTCCCCCTATAAAAATAGGAAAAACAAAACAAGTTTTAGTAAAAACAGTTTTGGGGAAAAATTGAGTTGAGGATACACATTGAGAAAAATATTCTCTCTTTCAATAAATGCAAACTTAACACTATGTGACCCATAAACAGTTGCATGAGTAGAGAAAATATTTGCACATTATTATCCATCATATCTCTTAAAAAGATATTTTTTGCAGTTCACACATAAAAAATAGCATATACTAAAATGTACAAAGAACTCAAAAATTAATCAATCAATTTTTAATTCAAGTTGAGTACCCAATTTAGCAAAGTGTATGCATGTTATGTGTGAAAATAATGAGAAATATGACTGCAAAACTGCAAGATGGATACAGAAAAACAATGTAACTCATGTAAATCCTAACCATAAATGATGCATGAAAAATATTTGGTCAAAAACTTAGAAACTATAAATTTTGCAGTTTCGATCAGTCAAGCATCGATCGAATACCAATCGAGCCAGGCAGATTCAAATCAAAAATTTTAATTGCAGTTTCGATCGGTCGAGAAACAGATTCGATCGATCGAAAATCTAGAAAAATTAAATTTTGAAAAACAGAGCAATTTTATGTAGAAATTCCTTAAAGCACAATATTTCATGAATGAAATGCATGAGTATGAGATTAAAAGTTTTTCAAAAACATATAAATTCAACCCAGATCTTTCAAAAACAAGTTTATCAACCAATTTGTCCTCAAAACTCAAATTTTGCATCAAAATCAAAGAACATATACTCTTGGATGACCACAACAAAATCACACACAATAACATGTACAAAGTTTAACAAAAAAAAACTTGTGTAATGTGTGCAACTAGCAAATACTTGAGATACGTGTGAGGTGATATGTGAATAGTAATTAAGCACAATTTCTACAAAATTCATCACATAGAATTTGAAAGAGGCTATCATCTGAAGAGTTACATCATATAACTCTCACATCTCCTAGAATAAAACTTTGCAATCATGTAAGTTTCTTGTTTTGTCTCATAATGTACACACCAATTTTAATTGATTAGAAACTTATTAAAATAGTCGGGATAATATACACACCAATTTTATTTTAATTGTGAAGTAATTATAGCCCAATAATGTACACACCAATTTTAGCATTTAAACCGAGGCTACACCTTATGTTCTTTTTGTGCATGTGTTACACTTTCTCAAGCACAAAATCATACGATATGCACTAAGGTGTTCATGATTGACTAATAAACAGTAGTGAGATGGTTATTTATGCCTTTCTCAAAAAGTTCAAGTCTGACAATCAAAGGCATGTGACTTCAGGATCAAGATCATGTGATAAAAAACTATAAGCATCTTCCCACACAACATGCACTACAAAGTTCAAACTAGTAAAGTGCAAAAAGTAAGCTCATCCAAGCTAAACAAAGTACATAAACATGTTATGTAAAGATAATATGGCCAACCTTGATTATAAATCCAAGATACATAATACAAAACACATAAAAATCTTTTTGGTTAAAAAAAATTTTATGACCAAAACTAAAAGTACACATTATGCTAAATGATTAAAAATGCAAATGCAATGCATGATAATACTTAACTAAGCTATAGAGAGTACACAAACAAGAAATATCAATTTCTTAATTAATCCTTGAGTACATGTAGAAACTAGTATATACTCACAAAATCTGTCTGGCTCGATCAATCGAGAATTAGACTCGATCGATCGAAAGTCGTGCAGATTGTTTTTTCTGCAGAATTTCCAACTCAGTCCAAGCCCGTTTGACATGTAGGGTTTTATGTTTTGCCCTAAGTATAAAAGGGAAAACCCTAGCCACGTTTTATAGAGTTCTTTATGCTGTGTGTGTGAATCTTTTGTGAGATCTAGAGGTGTTTGCCTTCACATACAATTAGGGTTTCCAAACTCAAGATTAATGTCAAGAGCTTGGTGATCATTTAGTTGCAGATTCAAGAATTTAAAGATATACAAGCGGGAGTGCTTGTGCTTACTGTGAATTCAAGAAAGAAGTAGTTCGTAGACTCGAAGCTTCCACGTGGTCGTGGTAGTAAGTTTCCTACTCGAGGTAACAATAAGATGTTAGTGGTCTAAGTCGCTATTGTGTAAACTTCAATTCTTTCATAATGAATTTTTTTTTACCTTGAGGATAGCTAGGTTAAATCATCTCCAGGTTTTTTACCGGTTTAGTTTTCCTGGATTATCATATCGTGTGTTTTTTATTTTCTGTACTTTGCATGATATGGTATATTTGTGTTAACCTAGAACTCATAATTTACCTAAGTTAATCACTTGACTAAATAACTAGGTTAATCTGATTGGGTTTTAAGGGGTCAAAATTCTAACAGATTCTAAATAGTAGTGAGGTTTTCTTGGTTTTATTAGGCGTTGTGTTTTGTTATATTGTTGGCTTGTAATTCTTTGCGTTTGGCAGTAAGAATCAGTGGGTTTTCTTTGTTATTGTTGCAATGAGACGAGGACCATGGATCCTGACATGAATCCAAAACTTCCAAGTTCCAACTAAGCCCATCTCAAAGAACTCCTACAAAATCACAATCGCTATTCTAAAAGCCCCCAAAAATTCCTCCAATATATATATATACACGTTTTGCAGTGGCAGTGTGCAAATCGGGTTGGAAATGGGCTGCGTTAGTGTCTGTGTGTCAAATGGAGTACCGTAAGGCAGAGCCGTGGCATGGGCGGAGCCGCGTCATGGTTTAGAGACTTAGAGCTCAGTTCTTTCTTTATCGGGTTGAGCAACCTGTTTCCAAACAGGGATGTGGAGTAATAAGTGTAATTTATTAATTTAAAAAAGTGTCATATCACATAAAAAAATTTCATAGCTTCATTAGCCATGTAGGTAATTAGACTAACAGCAGTTACCAGAATGACCAGCAATGTTCATATTTGAAACTTAAGGGACTAATAGCGTTCATTTTAAACTTAAGGGACTAATTGCGCTTACCTAATAAACTTTAGGGACTAATAGTATAGTTTCGACATATTATAATGTCAACCAAAAGTTAAAAATATATTTTAAAAATATTATTGAAACTTTAGTGAGCCACTTGAAATTTTAATAGAGTTTGATCTAGATTGATTTATCAAAATGCAAACATTTATTGAGCTACTTGGGGTAATGATGGTACGTAATGTATAAATTTTATTACATTAAAATATAAAATTATTATTATAGGTGATCAAAATAATTAAAATAAAATTTAGATTTTATTTTAAAGTTCTTGAAATTTTTTGAAATAGAATTCTTTTTTTTTTTTTGAAAGCTTTTTGAAGTAGAATTCTAGTTGGATTAGAATTTTAAATTTCTTAAAAGTTAGCTAATAGAGTTTTAGCTATAGTAAACTATCATGATTAATGAGAATTTAACCATTTGTTGTGGAGAGAAAATAATCGTAGGCTTAATTTTTATTATATAATATATGATGTTACAAGCTACGTATGTACTGTGGCGGCTCCAAGATTTTTTTTCTAGGGGGGGTTAGCAATGGCGAAGCTAGAAATTTGTCATTTGTCATGGAGGGTGAGTAAAAAAAAATTATTTATATTTTTTTTCTATATATACAACTTCCATATTATATACAATAATCTAAACTAATATTCTAAATACATTTTAGTATACAATACATCTATATTATACAATAGTCTAAAAATATTATAAGATCGGTAAAAAAAAAACCATTAAATGCATAAACAAATATAATTAAATAACTAATTATACATTTTTGTCAAATTAATAATAACTTATTATATTTATATGTAATATCAATTATATAAAGATAAATGATAAAAAAAGAAGACTAGTAACACACTTAGGAGTAGGAGAAAATGTGAAACTGGAGTGTGTTTGGATACCACTTATTTTGCTGAAAATTGAAAACTTATTGCTAAAAACACTGTAGAAAAATAATTTTAAAATGGTAAAACACTGTAGTTGAACCCTGTTTCCGTTTTTCACTAAATAAGCGGTCCATGAACAGTGCTAGATCCCAGTCGCAAACACACAAACGCAGCACCAGAAACGCAATCCATAGTAACTAATATAATTTTTTGCTTTTGAAGTGGATGACTTCTTAACCATAAACATAAACATAATCACTCTCTTGAAAATGGAGATAGAAAGAAAAACTAAGAAAAAATAAAAGGGAGAAAGCGAGATAGAGAGAATGAGGAAAAAATTACAAATATAGATACAGATTTGTTGGTTGTAATATTGATGTAATTTTTTTGCTAATGAAGAAGAAAAGTGCAAGGAAAAATAACTTCATTCCACTGTCAAGTGCAAAGAAAGCTAGAATCTCAGAGAGAATATTCATATTTTTTTAATGAATGAGCAAAATTTTGAAACTGACACAATACTTTCACAAAAATTCCACAAAAAAAATCGAGGTGACCAATTGTTAAAGGTAGATAAAAAAAAATGATGTCAGTTGTGGGTCCAGATAAAAACCAGATACAACTTGCCACATATTATTATTGTGAAAATATTGTGAAAGTAAAATTAAGATAATCATATTCAAATTTTTTTTCAATTGGGTTGAAACAAAATTTATAATAAGAGTGTTCAAATTTTTATTTTAAGAGGGTCAAAATAAAAAAAAAATTATATATAAAAATTTTGTTTGGGCCACGTTGGGGGGTTCATTTGAATCCCCTGACCTTAATCTAACGTGGCCCATGCGTATGTACCATGTGTAATACCTTCACACCTATTAGTAGTCTATTATTGACACTTCCCAAAAAAACATCATAATACTTACCTATAAGGGTTTTTTTTTTTTTTGGGGGCAAAATTGCCATTTTCGTCCCTATATTTTGCCCTGATTCCCATTTTGGTCTCTACATTTTATTTTTGAGAAATGATATATGTCCACAACATTTTCACAACATTTTTACAACAAATCTTAAGTGGCTGGTTATTACTGGTTATTGTTATTGGGGCAAAAAAGTAATTTTATTCTTAAATTCAAATTTGAACTAATAACAACTAACCACTTATGATTTGTTGTAAAAATGTTGTAGACATAGCACTTCTCTTTATTTTTACCACATTTAGTTCATTTTTAGAAAAACACCGTCCATTTCAGTTATTTTTGTTAGTGCCCTATTGGCAAAATCCTATGTGACAAATGGAACTATTAAAATAATAATGAAAAAAATTTTATTTTGGCATTAAAAAGTTTCACGTCATCGTCTAAATTTAAAATTTTAATTTATTAATTTTAACTAAATAAAAAAATTAAAAACAGAATTAAAATAAAAAATCCCATGAATTAAGATCTATGTACATCTTGAACAAGAACAAAAACGCAAACCTAGATTTTAGAACAAGAAAAACATTTTCCTTTATTTGACATTTTCTTTTTTTTTTCCTTAGAAAACAAACTCAAAATTAATCATACACAAACCCAAAAGATTATATATATATATATATATATATATATATATATATCTCTCTCTCTCTCTCTCTCTTAACTGCTTAGACTCTTTCTTTTCTTTTATTTTCTTCTCTCTCTATACAGTAGTTATCCAAATCTGTAAAATTGAAATCAAACAAATAATATATATACAGAAAACCCGGTGAACAACAAAAACCCAGAAAAACCTAATCTGATCTGAGCAACAACCCAAAAAAAACCTAGCTGCGTCCACATCCTCGACCTTACTCCCACTCCTTCCACCCTTTTCGTAGACCTTGCCTTCTTCGACATCGTCGAAGGCGTCTACAACAACTCTCTCCTTATTGTTGCCATAGCCGATGGCTCTCTCAAGATCTACGATCTATCTCTTCCCCCAACCTCCAACCCAATCCGCTCCCTCCACGAACGCTTTTACAAGGTCCAGTCCGTCGACTACAACCCCATCCGCTGCTACTCCTTCATCTCCTTGTTGTGGGATGACTCCACCACTAACGCCCATTTTCGTTCACCGATAAGAGAGGAAAAGAGAGAGGGTGAGTTAGAGAGAGAGAGAGAGAGAGAGAGAGAGAGAGAGAGAGTCTAAAATTGCATTTAAAGAGAGAGCTTGAGAAAGTTTGAACTAGGTTGGAATTTTGATTTAGGTTTGTGGGTTTCAAATTTGTGTCTATATTTAATTTTTGTAATGTGTTTGTTTGCCAAGAAAGTTTAAGCAAAGTTGCCAAGAAAGTTTTAATTTGCCAAGAAAGTTTTAACTTTGTGAGTTAAAACTGGGTTTGTATTATCGTTGTTCTTAGTCAAGATACATTTAGATCTCAATTCATATGATTTTTGGTTTTTAATTATATTTTTAATTTTTTAATTTAGTTTAAATTAATAAATTAATTTTTTAAATTTAGCTGCTAGGGATAATTCTACCGTACCCCCCAAAAAAAAGAGGGGTACGGTACCCATTAGTAGGTAACCTGTTATACCAGGTTACTTTTTTCTCACATTTGACGGTTCTATTATCAAATTGTGCAGTTCCAACATCACATGTGATAGTTTTTTGTCACATTCAGTAGTTCCCTTACTTTTTTGTCACATTTGACGGTTTCATCCTCACACTGTGCAGTTCCAACATTACATATGACAGTTCTTTGTCACATTCGGGGTTTCCCTTACTTTCTTCTCACATTTGATAGTTCCAACCTCACATTGTGCAATTCCAACATCACATGTGACAGTTCTTTTGTCACATTCAGTGGTTCCCTTTCTTTCTTCTCACATTTGACAGTTCCATCTTCACATTGTGCAGTTCCAACATCACATGTGATACTTCTTTTGTCACATTTGGTGGTTCCCTTATTTTTTTTTTTCTCACATTTGATGGTTCTATTTTCATATTCGGCAGTACCAACATTACATTTGATAGTACTTTTTTCACATTGGTAGTTCCCTTTTTTTTTTTTTCACATTTGACGGTTCTATCCTTACATTGTGCGGTACCAACATCACATATTACTATACTTTTGTCACATTCGATGATTCTTTTATTTTTTTTTCTCATATTTGATGGTTCCATTGTCACATTAGGCAGTACCAACATCATATATCACATATAATTGTATTTTTCTCACATTTGATGGTATTTTAATTTTTTTTTCTCACATTTGACAATTTTATTGTCACATTGCACAATACTAATATCACATGTCACCGTACTTTTGTCAGGTTCGATGATTCCCTTTTTTTTTTTTTCTTACATTTGATGGTATAAATGTCTCATTAGGCAGTACTAACATCATATATGACTATACTTTTGCTACATTTAGTTTTACTTTTTTTTTTCTTGCATTTGACAATTACATCATCACATTGGGCAGTACCAAAATCAAATGTGACCGTACTTTTGTCACATTCAATTGTTCTCTTTTTTTTTTTTTTTTTACTCACATTTTACTATTCGATCATCACACTAATCAGTATCAACATCACACATGGGCGTAACCATCCCAACTCAACCCCTATCGAATTACCTAATAATCGATGAATATATATAACAAACATACTTTTAAAACCTCTAAAATTTCCAAAATATCCTTAAATATACTATAATTACCAAAACACATCCTAAATCCTAAAATAAGAGAACAATCGATCATCACATACTAATATATCCTTAAATCCTAAAAAATGACCGAAATGACCCTACAAACTAAAAAATGACTGAAATACCCTTTAAACCTAAAAATATGATCGAAATACCCTTAGAACCTTAAAAAAATGACCTAAATGTCCATGCAACCTAAAAAAATGATTAAAATGACCCTGTAACTTAAAAAGTGACTATAATGCCCTTAGAACCTAAAAAACGACCATAGTGTACCTTAAACCTAAAAAATGACCAAAATACTTATAAAACCTTAAAAATGACTAAAAAGACATTAAAAACTTAAAAAAATTTGAAATACCCTTGAAACCAATATAATGGCCAAATACCTCATAAAACTTGAAAATGACAAAAATACCCCCCAATTCCTTAACAATTACTAGAATATCCTTAGAACCTAAAAAATGATCGAAATACCTTTAGAATCTAAAAAATGATTGAAATACCCCAGAAACCTAAAAAAAGACCGAAATACCCTTATAATCGAAAAAATGACCCTAAAACCTAAAAAATGATTAAAAGATCCATAGAATCTAAAAAATGATCAAAATACTCATAAAACCTAAAAAACGACCAAATGACCTTGAAACCTAAAAAATGACTTAAATAACCCTAAAATCTAAAATAAAGACTAAAATGCCCTTTCAACTAAAAATGATCATAATGCCCCCAAAAAACTTAATAGAATTACTAAAATACCCTTGAAACCTACAAAATGACCGAAATGACCCCGTAACTTAAAAAATTATTGAAATACGCTTGAAACATAAAAAATGATCGTTATGCCCCCAAAACCTAAAAAATTACCGAAATATCCTTGAAACCTAAAAAATGACTTAAGGATTCTTGAAATATGGAAATGACCAAAATGCCCCCCGAATCCTCTATTTGCAAGACCAAAATGACAATAAAAATTTTATACAACCACTCTATTTGCTTGATTTGAAACCCATTCATTTTAAAATTAATGGATTTAAAAACCTTGATTTGAAATCCATTGATTTTTAAATTACTTGTTTGGGTCTTTTTATACAATGAAGGATTTGAAATTCCATTGTTTGGATGTCTAAATTTGGATTTGGATTTGGATTTAAGATCAATAAACTATTTTTTCGGATTTTTATTTTCTTAAACTTTCTACATTTTAATTTTAGTAACATTTTTTAATAAATACATAAGGTATTGAAAATGCCATTGATAATCCAATTGACAAGATGATGACTAAAAATTTATCATCATAACCAACTAAGAAAATGTCTTGCCAACTATTGACAACTAAAATGTTTTATATCAATAGAAAGAGAGAATCCTAATGCATGAGTTTTTTTCACAACAATTAAAATCTCAAACTAAAAAATTGTTTCAAAGTTCTTAATCGCTAAAAAGTTATATATCAAGAGAGACGATAAAGTATCCAAAATATGTGTCTTTTACACAAAATTTAAAAGAACATACTATAGCACTCAAAACATGTGTCATCATCAAGTTACTCCTGTCATGTTCTGAGATTCAAAACATCAAACAAAATTTATAGGACTTATGTAACACAAATTTCAATTTTTTTTTTTTTGAAAAAAAAAAATTACAAAGTACCCTACAATGGGAACATCAAACAAAAATCCAAGTCTACTTTCTTCGTCACTGCTTCTTTGAAGAATTCCGTCACCCTATTCATTTAGGAAGCTTATATTTTCCTCATTTTCACATACCATCATTTGAAACATACCAGTATATATGACCTCTAATTCCTTGGCCTTTTTGTGATATTTTTTCTTCTCTTTATCATTTAATTTCTCTTGTCCTTGTCTTGCATCACCACCTCCTTTTTCACTTTTATTGATGAATCAATGAGGTTTTTATATTGACTAAGAAATCAACCAAAATACAAGGCAAAACAACCAAGCCATAGCAAAACTAAGACTAGTCTCTGTAAAAAAAAGTTTTAACAGACCCACTACAACAAAACAGCAGGCCATGACTGCTTACACCCCTTAACAGTGTGCCATGATCTCAACAAATCAAGCTAAAACTGGCCACTCCTAAAACACAATCTACAACAAAATTTATACATTAATATCATCAAGCTATTACAACTTTTTAACACAGCACCAACATGTCACAATGAGCAATGAAACAATAGATCCTCCAGGCTTTGACAATAATAGAGCACCACAAGATATCCAACAATACCAAGCTATCAATAATTCTCCATCATAGGATAGACCAGTCACTAGTTTGATAATGTAGTGGCATTTCAAATTTGAGTCCCCACTAATAGCAAAGGATATGATTAAGCATTGAGTCACAACTACATAGTTTGCTCTCGAGTCTCCCTTGAACATCCTTCTTTATAATGCAAATAAGTGGATCTTCAGTGTATACCTTCCTAGAAAATATAATAGAATTTTTTTCTTCCATACATGATAAACAGTAGCCCACAAAGCTAGTTTGAAAAGGGTTGTTCTTAAGCCTTTTCCTTTAAGATTATTTCCCCCTAACTCTTACTATCCTGCCAATCAGTCTTTAGCAAAAGATACTAGAAACAAGTTAATTGTAATTTCCCAAACCTTCTTGGTAAAAGAAGAACCAAAAAATAAATGGTCCCTGAACTCAATACTAGAGCTGCGGAAAACACAAACCATCCACTGGAACTTGGAAGACCCCGTTGCAAGAATAACTATCCAACCAACAAATGAATGTTTGGGAATGGCCAAGTTAAACCACATTAAATGCATGCCACCATTCCATATTACTACCTCTGCTCCTAATTTCGTTTCAAATACCAACACAATCAAATTTATAAGAACCAACCCATAAAGCGCTGTCTTGCTCATGAGTTTAACTAATTTGATACCCATTTTTGCGACACACTTTTTACAAGCTCGATTCAACCAAGCATGACTTCCTTATAGGCCCAACTAATGTATTATATAATTTTTTATTCTTTTAAGCATGAGTCAGTTCCTTTCGAACCTTTTGCTTAAGCCCAACCCATGCGTGCTACCAAGTGGGTAAGGGACACTGGTAGCACATCAGGCCCATGGAGGAGGTCTTGTACCCAAAATTTTCACCTCAAAAGAGCTTTTATGCTTTGGGTGACTGTGCCCCTAATTTTCAGCCCAACTCCATTTTCCACACCAAAACCCAGCTGACCCTAAACTAATTAGCTAGCTTATTGTAGACACCAAATGCAGCTATCAAAAGCCTACAATGACAAGGAAACAATAGCTAATGGAGTCAGCCACTTTGTTTCCAAAATCATGCTAAAAGCATGCTAAACTCTTCCCTAAACAAAAAACAACCCAAGCCAAAACACCAAATTAGTATCATGGGGGATAAAAGCCTCTTCCACTACTCAAAAAGTAGTCATTAGCAACACCCCAAACTCTATATAAAACTCTCTTTTCAACTCAAAAAAGGACTAACCATGTTCTACCCAAATACCTAAAACTTCAGAGTAAAAGTATATTCAGCCAGTCAATAATCTCACAATTTCGAAGCTTGGGGGTGGAAATATAGGTACAGAGAAACCTTCCCTCTCTTCCTCACGACCTCCCTCAATTTCCTCTTCTCGGTGACTGTGAGTCGAAGTTTCAGACCTGTTGAACCACGTTCTACCCTAATACCTGAAACTTCAGAGCAAAAGCTCATTCAGCCAGTCAATAATCTCACAATTCCAAAACTTGAGGGTGGAAATATTGGTACAAAGGAACCTTCTCTCTCTTCTTTATGACCTCCCTCAATTTTCTCTTCTCAGTGACTGTGGGTCGAAGTTTCAGACCTGTTGAACCACGTTTTCCCCATAGAGCTGAAACTTGAGAGCAAAAACCCACTGAGCTAGGAAACATTCTCACAATTCCAAAGTTTAGGGGTGGAAATATGGATACAGGAGAACCTTCCCTCTCTTCCTTACGACCTCCATCAATTTTCTCTTCTCGGAGACTGTAGGTCGAAATTTCAAACCTATTATGTTTTTATCTTTTTCTGCACTTTTGTTATTAGCATTTTGATTCTCTCTTATCAAAGCACCATTAGCCTTTGTTTTTTTATACATTGTGAATTTTGGGCTTGAATCTCCACAAATAAACACTTCTAAAGAACCCAAGGGGAGATTTGGGCCGTTTTTGCATTTTTGGCCCTTGTCACAAAAACGTTCCCAACAACTTAACTTCCTCGCAACACATGTGTCCTTTGTTGTTAAGTTGTATTGTTGCTGAGTTAGCGCAGAGCATATAGGAGTTGCCGAAGGTGATTAACTCATTTTGGCACGACTATAATTGCCGCTGTGTGCAACCCTTCATAGCTGAATATTTTTGGCGTCACCGCTAAATGAAGTCTTCACCAAATAACTAAAGGTCATAGTTAAATGGCCCACCGCAAGGCTCTAGATATTCCATACACCAAGCCTTGAGCTAAATATTTTTGGCGTCATCCCTAAATGAAGTCTTCACCAAATAGCTAAATGGCCCACTGCAAGGCGCTAGACATTTCATGCACAAGCCTTGAGGTTATGACATACCATACATCAAGTCTTTAAGAAGCGACATATCATAAGCTAAGTTTTGAAGTCATACGAGCGATATACTATCGTTAAAGCACGCTAAAGCTAAGACTCTCAAGCACTCTATTTGCTAATTCATTTTTTTTTTATACATATCATTTAAATCATTTTAATCTTTCAAATTTTTAATCAAAATATTTTCTATAACTCGTTTATGCTACTTCGCTTGGCCATGACTATCACTTACTAATGTAAATCACATTTGCACTTAGGGTGAAACAGAAACCTTCTTGGAGCATCTGACAAAGAAGGAAAGTTGGACTCAATTCCCTCTCACCGAAGCCGTGACACGCTCATGCATTCTAAGCCATGAAAAGCTCACACATCTAAAATCATGGTCGATCCGCGCACGCCCAGCCATAGCATGTTTATATATCTTGAGTCATGACAAGCGCATGCAATCTAAGCCATGAAAAGCTCACACATCCAAAATCATGGTCGATTCGCACACACCTAGCCATAGCATGTTCATATATCTCAAGTCGTGACAAGTGCATGCATTCTAAGCTGTGACAAAGCCTTAATCCTTCTTGAATTTGAGATTATACATGAAGAGGGAAGTTCAAATGTTCCCATCATCAAGAAAATTGTGCTTGTCACTCAATTCTTGCAGTTGAAATCTGTGGCTAAGCCAACTAATAAGGAGAGTTTACGTGCACCTTTGAAGAATGCTTTACTAGAGCTCGTTCTAAACATTGGTGTCAAACAACTCAAAAATCATAAGCTAGTTGCTAGATATCCATTCCAAAGATTTTCAAATGGTATATTAGTATTGAGGTGAAAGCTCGGCATAAGAGGCATAGAGGCCAACAAGAAAAATTGTTGTGCTAGTGATGTGACAACCCTATGCCGATGTCTCTAAGGCTTAGCCCTGTCATTATCCAAAAGTTAGAAGCCAAGCAAGCAAAGTATGGAGCTGCTGTCTGCGGTACCATGTTTCTTCGACAAAGAGGCTAACTGTAGCATGGAAGAAAAATTGTTATGCTGGGAATGAAACAACCCTATACCAACATCTCCGACGCTTAGCCTATCATTGTCCCAAAATTAGAAGCCAAGTTAGCTGAGTATGGAGACGCTGTTTGCGGCACAATAAATCTTTGACAAAGAGGAATTATATTCTGCCCTCTATATAGAAAATGAGGAACCCTATTTTTGGAATTCATCTTAGAGGAATATGGTAAGTACTAAGGGAGGAATATTTCCCACCAACAACTCTTGGCAATGGGATACCATTGGTTTGGCATAACCAAATTCGCTAAAGTCGCCACGCTTCCAAGTGCACTCTAAGCTTATACGCATACATCATATAAGCCTTCAAGACGTGAGTGTTCCATAGCCTTTTATACTCGGGGGCTTGATCTCATCGGACCTATCCATGCACCCTTAAACGGGTACATTAAGGCCTTTATTGCCACTATGTAATTTATTAAGTGGGCAGAAGCAATTGCTCTCAAGAAAGCAATGATAATGGCCATATCCCACTCTATCGAGGAGCATAACATTCGTCACTTTGACATTTCACACAAGATCATAAGTGACAATAATATATCTTGCTCATACCGATTTTTAAAGGCAAGTCCTATGAAATACTAGGAAGCCAACGAACTATCATGTTATCCAAGCATTGTAAGATCCCTACATGCGAAGGAGCAATGCCTACAATAAGGTAGGGAAAGCCAATGCTTTCTTCTAATGAGAAACCTTGCGAAGCAGCAAGAAAATAAAAAAATTACTCTTACGGCAAAGCCTCTACATGCGAGAATAAAAAATACTCTCAATAAGGTAGGGAAAGCCAAACACATACTCTTTCAATGGTAAGCCCTATCAAATGGCTAGAAACCAATGAAACGTTTTATTATGGCAATATCCCTACTCATGAAGGCACGACTAGCCTTCAACAAGGTAGGGAAGCCAATGCGTCCTCAAAGGAAATCCCTACCGAATGATTAGGAAGCCGGCGAGATGTCATATCATTCATATATGGCAAGACCTCTACTTGCGAGGATGCAATGCCCTCGACAAAGTAGGGAAAGTCAACATTTTCTTAACGGCAAGCCTTACAAAGCAGTAGGGAAGCCAACATAATATCTTATAATTCAAGCGCGATGAGCCACTACACATGAGAACATAACCATCCCTTGGAAATATGGGAAAGTCAATGCAACGGATCACTACCTCATCGCCACATGGTAATTTGCTATACGCGAGGATAAAATTCTTCCTCATAAAATTAGCAAGCCTATGCATTGTATGTGAGAATGCGATCACCCTATGAAATGGTGATGAACAAATGCACCATGAGCAGCAATGCGCGAAAACGCAGCCCATATGTGGGGGCTTCTTGAAACTAACAAAATAGAAACCTAATACATTCGAGAAATAAGTCAACTACCAAGCAGCGAGCCAAGCTTCAATATATATGAGCTACTGTTTGTGAAACCAAACCTGCCTGTCAATAGAGAGCTGAAAAATGGTGTACGAACAATGAGACGTGTGTTTAGCCAAAACCTGTTCTCAAAGACATGGCAACCAAGCAACATGTCTACTGACTTGCCCTTGCAAAGGCAAAACCATATCCACAAGCTATCTAATCAAGCGCAAGTCATCTTCAAGAGATTAAGTGCGCATAATCTATCAAACTTTTGCTATTCAATCACAAGGTGCACATGACCTTCCTAGGCAAGATTTTCTCAACATACTCAAATGCTCATAGTCATACAAGGTTGTTTTCGCAACAAAAACATGCTCATAGCCTATTGAAGAAAGGTACAAACTCATTCTTAAGGTACAAAATACAAACTATTCACATCCTTGAGGTACAAATCATTCTTTTCATTCCAAAATTCAAAATTACATGTTGAAACATCATATGTGTTTCTTTGTACAAAACACAAATTGTATCTACTTACTATGACAACACAAGTTCAAAGTTTTCATAAATACAAGTAAAAGGAAGCTGCTTTACATACAAGCAGGCTGTCCACAAAGGCGAAATACAAAAGAAAGTGTCTCCAAGGTAGCAACTTTTATTACACATTACAACCAGTCTAAACTTCCAAATCCAGAGGCTCAATACAAAACAATTAGCCTATCCTCAATCAAGTTTTTGGCGACGCTCTTTCATTCAAACAATCGCTCCTCGACCAAAGGAACGAACCAAGTCCTATGCTTTTTTATTATCATAGCCACTTGCTAGTCATTAAAAAGGAAAGCTTTATGTTTGTTACTATCTTCCTCACCAGGCTCAACCAAAGAAGCCTTACAATCCTTTTAAGGTGAGCTAGGAGTGACGAGACTAGACATAAGAAACTCAATTTCAACTCGGGCACTCAATTTTACAGCAACTTATGATGTCGTCTCTTAACATTGGAGCTTAAAGCGACCTAGCCTTGCGCACAAACAGCAAGATGAAAAGTTCATCAAATGTCCAAAGCCAATAAGAAACAGACCGAAAATGGTTCAAAGTTACTAAAGGTAGCGATAGTACCATCTATTGCAGCTTTATGTTGATGTCCGTGGCAAATTCAACCTCAAAAATTGATGCTTTTGGAATGAGGTTGGCATCGTAAATGAAAGTCCTAATGATGACACCACAATTGCCTAAGCCAAAGCCATCCTACGAGAAACTATAGCACGATGCGCTTAATATACTATTATATGCAATCAAGAAAAGAAAATGAAGAAGACTTGTGGCTTACCAAATGAATTGCAAGTTCTCATTCAACAATGGCGTGGTTTGCCAAAGCACATTTATTCACTGTAGAATGGAGAAGCATCACACTTAACAACTCCTATTGGCATGACAAGAAGGAGTGGCAATGAACTTTGACTCGCCACAACAAATTTTAACTTGCCAAAAAATAAATTTGCGACTTCATTCTCAAACAAATAGAGCTATGACATCACCACAAGCGAAAGCGTCTTGGCTCAACGACGTTTCATTGAACATCTTTTATAGCCACGCAACAAAGAGGAATCTCCTACTTGCTTACAAGTTACTCCATTCATCATTTTAGTGTACACAACAGCTATTTTACAAGGCGATCTCTCATGCTATCATGGTAAATCTGGTCCTATCAAGGCCCAAGACGCGAGGGTTGTTATGGATGGGCAATACCACAATCAAATAATAGACGCTCTATGGAATCATCAATAATGGTTTCGCTGACGCTATGTCCTCATCATTTCAACAAGCACAAAGCAACAACTTGTGACCCCATCTTTGGCTTGCATTTGTCGCAAGAACACGATACAGGGGGTTGCCAACCAATGTAGCAGCTATGTCTCACCTCTATACTATATCTGCAAGTAATAGCTTCACCCTATCCCATCTCAAATGCATTGTACCAGCATGGCCAGCGATATTGCTTATTGCTCATGGTTACGGCATTGTCGAATCTAATCTTGGCAAACACAATCTCACCAAATTGACCAACAAGCAAGTAACGCAAGAATTACAGCATCCTCGATGTGGTCCAATTATTCATGGCGACCAACTCAAGGTCAATCATAATTGCACTATTTCCATGCCCTGCGACTATCGAAATCAATAAGGAGCCAACTTCAATATGAAATTCAACCTTAATTACAATGACTTAACTTTATAGGTCAGAACTAGGGGTGTCCACGAGTCGGTCCGGGTCGGGTTTATGCCCAACTCGCAATCGACCTGCTTACATCGGGTGGACTATAGAACGAACCGCCGCCGACCGCCGACGACCTCGGGTCTGATCGGATTGGTCTCCGGTGGACGGCGGTCGAGTCGGTCGGCCTTGGTACTGAGGTAAACCATCGAACCTTCCTCGGATTGAAGCTTAAAACCCACCACACAAACCCAGATTTCATAGAAAATCACAAGATCTAAGCAAAAATTGAAACAAAAAGCACCATATCAAGCCCAGATTTGAGCAAAAGCACCACATCAAGCAAGATTTGAAGCAAAAATCAAGCCCAGATCGGAGCAAAATCGAAGCAAAAGCACCACATCAAGCCGGATCTAAGTAAAAATCGAGCAAAATCTTCATCTCACCACCGGATCTAAGCAATAAAACCAAGATCTTCGCCGGATCTAAAGAGAAAACCAAGATCTTCACCGAATCTAACCAAAAATTACCAAACTTCTCACCGGAAAATCGATGAATATGAACGGATCTGGGTAAAACCGGCGTTCTTTCTTCCGTTTCGGCGGTCGGATCGGGTATATCGGGTTTTGCAGAAGAAAACCTGCCATCCGACCCGCCTAGATCGGTTTTCGGTCGCGGAGATCCGTCTCCGACCGTCACCGGCTCGGGTCGGCCGATTTTCGGGTCGGCCCGGGCTGTTTGGGCGGGTGGGTTGGTTTCCGGGTTCTGATGGACACCCCTAGTCAGAACCTCGCAAAAATTTTGTGATCTCCAAAGGAAGAGCCAACCTACACAATCAACGACACTATTCATTCAACATGTCGTCAAATACATCCGAGAGATCAGGAGAAAAAAAAAAAAAAATATATATATATATATATATATATTAACTCACCAGGGTGAGTGTCGCATCCAATTTTATCGAGCTTGCACAAAGAACAGATTCAACATCTTGTCGCCGCATTTGACATCAATCTCTTACAACAAAATCCTCACTCCTTAGTGAAGAAGGTTCCTTCCTCTTCGCCAATAACATTGCTTAGCCAAAATTGGTATAGATGGTCTAGCGGCCATGGGCGGCAATCTATCGCAAACCTCCACTAACATCATCGATGGAACAACTCTACTCTTTGTCGATGGGTTTCCTCTTCCTTTAGCAATGGCACTTCGTCCCACCTAAATCCCGACATTTTGAACGGTGGACGGTGCTTAGCTCTTCGAATAATCCTCTCCGCCAATAAAGATCTCCTCCAGTCCTCTATTTCGCTGCCATCATCTCACCGCTCTTGGGTTTCAGCAAATGTGGGTTAAAGCAAATATTTATAGCTCTTGAAGCAAATAACAAAGAATAGAAGAAAATATGAAAGATGACATGTCAGTGAAGAAGAAGAAAAGGCCACCAAAGGAAGCCAAAAAAAAAAAAAAAAGTGGCGTGAAGCTTTAGTAAATCTTAAAAAAAAAAATCCCACTATTAATAATAGGAGGATCTTTCTCCTACACTCCTACAATAACAACAAGAGGGGGAGAAGAATGGCCTAAAACAAGAGGCGTGATAGCCACTAAAAAAAAAAAAAAAAAGAGGTGTGGCGCAACTGATCACTGATGGAGAAACAAAAGCCAACTGAAGGAAATGAACAAATTGGAAAAGTTAAAGACCTTAGAGCATCCACAGCAGTGGATGTAAATTTCACTCATCTAAAAGTCACTTTATCTATAATTTTAGCTATTACCTCTACACACTCCACAGCAATACAACTATATTTTTAGCTATTTGATTAAAATAATACAAAAAACTCATTACAATAATAATAAAATCTTTTACAGTAAACTTCAGCACAGCCATCACCACCACCGCAGCACAGCCATCACCACCTCCACAGCAAACTTCAGCACAACCATCACCACCACCACCACAGCAAACTTCAGCAGTTCATAGTAAAAAAAAAAAAAAAAAAAAAAAAACCCAACGAAACCCAAAGAAACCCACGATGAAGATCGGTGAGATTTCAGACGGCGATGGGTTGGCTACCATCAGCCACAACCACCACCACCACCACCACCACCACCACCATCACCAGCAGTCCATAGCAGGAAAAAAAAAACCATGAGATCAACGATGAGGGAGAGATGGAGGACAGCGAGGTGGGACAGCGATGGAGGCCGGCGAGGTGAGACGGCAATGAAGATCGTCGATTGAGAGAGGCGGAGCTGAGATCGGCGATTGAGAGCGGCGGAGCTGAGATCGTCGATTGAGAGAGAGGTGGAGCTGAGATCGGCGATTGAGAGCAGCGGAGTTGAGATCGGCGATTGAGAGTGGCGGAGCTGAGATCGTCGATTGAGAGAGGCGGAGCTGAGATCGGCGATTAAGAGCGGCGAAGCTGAGATCGTCGATTGAGAGAGGCGGAGCTGAGATCGGCGATTAAGAGCAGCGGAGTGGCGGAGCTGAGATCGGCGATTGAGAGTGGCGGAGCTGATATCGGCAATGAGGGAGAGAAAAAAAAATTTGAGAAGGAAGAAGAAAGATGAAGAAGAGAAGCCGGAGAGAGAGAGAGAGAGAGAGAGAGAGAGAGAGAGTGAGAGAGAGAGAATGAGAGAGAAATTAGTTTTTAATTGAGATAGGAGAGAGAGAGATAATAAAATAAATTTTTTTTTTTAGCTTTGATGAACAGTGCACATTTATTTATAGATGTGCACTGTTCACGTGAAGCTAAAAAATAGCAAAATAGCTCCACTGCTGGAGCTGAAATTATGTATCTGAGGAGCTATATTGCTATATATTATAGCAATATAGCAATTTGAGAGCTCTGCTGTGAGTGCTCTTATATATACAAAGGAAAAAGGCCTTATATATTACAAGGCTAAAGTAACGTGGTCAATTTAGAGCTATGTACCCTTTGAGTGGAGGAATTTCACTGCTACCTATGTGAATAAAGGAAGTAGGTTTGAAAAGTCAAAGACTAATAAAAGTGGCGTGAAGCACATCACTAGTGTGAAACCAAGAGCCTTTTGAAGTGACTTAAATGAAGAGATACAGTGTTTTTGGTTGTGGACTAATACTGGCCAAGTGAAGGTTTTTCTTGGTGGAGCCTATAACCATCCATGAAACTTCTACAAGACGCCTTCCTCGTCCGGTATCTACTCAAAAAAAAAAAAAAAAAAAAAAAAAAAATTGGAGCATTTGGGTAAACTAATTCCCCATCCACACAACATTTACAAGTAATAAGAAACATCAACTACTTGCATGCACACCGCAAACGCCATGCATACTTGGGGGGCTAATGTTGATACCCATTTTCGCGACATTTTTTACGAGTTTGATTCAACCAAACCTGACTTCCTTATGGGCCCAATTAATGGATTATATTATTTTTTATTCTTTTAAGCATGGCCCAAGCCTATGCAACATATGGGAGAAATTGAGGAAGTGTGGTTTGGAGGATATGGGTCGGTTCCTTTCAGACCTTTTGCATAAGTCCAACCCATGCGTGCTACCAAGTGGGCAAGGGACACTGCTAGCATCTCAGGCTTATGAACGAGGTCTTGTATCCAAAATTTTCACCTCAAAAGAGTTTTTATGCTCTGGGTGACTATGCCCCTAATTTTCAACCTAGCTCCATTTTTCACACCAAAACCCAACTAACCCTAAACTAATTAGCTAACCTATTGTAGCCCCCAAATGCAGCTATCAAAAGCCTACAATGACAAGGAAACAACAGCTAATGGAGTCAGCCACTTCATTTCCAAAATCATGCTAAAAGCATGCTAAACTCTTCCCTAAACAAAAGCAACCCAAGCTAAAACATCAAATTAGTATCGTGGGGGATAAAAACCTCTTCCACTACTCAAAAATCAGTCATTACCAATGCCCCAAACTCTATATAAAACTCTCTTTTCAGCTCTAAAAAGGACTAACCACGTTTTACCCACATACCTGAAACTTCAGAACAAAAGTCCATTCAGCTAATCAATAATCTCACAATTCTGAAGTTTGGGAGTGGAAATATGGGTACAGAAGAACCTTCTCTCTCTTCCTCATGACCTCCCTCAATTTCCTCTTCTCGGTGATTGTGGATCTAAGTTTCAGACCTGTTGAACCACGTTCTACCTAAATACCTGAAACTTCAGAGCAAAAGCCAATTCAGCTAGTCAATAATCTCAAAATTCTGAAGCTTGGGGGTGGAAATATGGGTACAGAGGAACCTTCTTTCTCTTTCTCATGACCTCCCTCAATTTCCTCTTCTCAGTGACTATGGGTCGAAATTTCAAACCTGTTAAACTACATTTTTCCCATAGAGCTGAAACGTGAGAGCAAAAACCCATTGAGCCAGGAAACATTCTCACAATTCCAAAGCTTGGGGGTGGACATATGGGTACAGGGGAACCTTCTCTCTCTTCCTCACGACCTCCTTCAATTTCCTCTTCTCAATGACTGTGAGTCGAAGTTTCATACTTATTATGTTTTATGCTTTTTCTGCACTTTTGTTATTAGCATTTTGATTCTCTCTTGTCAAAGCACCATTAGCCTTTGTTTTTTATACATTGTGAATTTTGGGCTTGATTCTCCACAAATAAACACTTCTAAAGAACCCAAAGGGAGATTTGGGCTGTTTTTGCATTTTCAGCCCTTGTTGCAAAAACGTCCCCGACAACTAACAAATGCTTACTTTGTATATTCAATAAGTGGCCTAATCTGGCATAGCAATAAAACAACACAAACCCACATACACATGCTACTTCAAAAGAACAAACCGACACAAACACTAGAAACCCACATACCCTTATATGCGAAAATTTATAATAATAATAATAATAAATAAATAAATAAATAAATAAAACATAACAAATGAATGTTGATACTGTTAATCAACTCATATAACAAATCATGGAGAAGATTAAAGATTCCTCCCCCCCCCCCCCCCAACCCACCCACCCCATACCCAATACCCATAGAAAAATCAACATTAATCCTTTGAAATAATTGCATATATCTACCTTTTCAAATGGGTAGCCTTGAAAAACCAGCAAAGAAAAACAAATACAAAACAATGGCAATGAAACTAGGTTTCATCGTTGGATCCTTACCTTTAACAATATCAAAGTGATTATGATCATCTCAAGAAACCTTCATTGGATAGTAAGTCGAAGAGGTGCTAAAGGGGAATGACAGAATGAATGCAAGAAGAAGCAATCTGGTTTTTGAGAAGAACTGAAGAAGCAATCAACGAGAAACTTAGAGAAGGATAGAAAGCAGCATGAAAGGAACAATCTGAATTTTATTTTAGGTTTATATATCTGACCTACTCTACCAGTAACCTGTAACCCATTAAAATAAAATGAACCGTCGGGGTTAAAACTTCACCAATTTTATGGTCATGATTTGTGTGGGTACCGTACCCCCTTAAAAAAATAGGGGCTACCGTAGAATGATGCTAACGTGGTATTTTTTTAATGCCAAAATAAAATTTATTATTATTATTATTATTATTATTATTATTATTATTATTATTATTATTATTATTATTATTATTATTATTATTATTATTATTATTTTAATAGTTTTGTCTGCCACCTAAGATTTTGCTATTAGGGCACTGATGGAAAGGATTAAAATGGACGGCGTTTCTCTAAAAATAGACTAAATGTGGTAAAAATAAAACGTAGGGACCAAAATGGGAATGGGGGAAAAACGTAGGGACAAAATTGGCATTTTCGCCTTTTTTTTAGAGAGTTTCAATTTATGGGATCCGCTCTTAATGATAACTCTTTATCATTAAACCAAGATACCAATCGATTTCTGGTGTAGGTAGAAATTGAACCTCAGATCTTCTATTTAATCATCAGAGACTTTACCAGTTAAGCTAACACCATAAAGGACAAAGTTTAATAGAAGTAATTAAAGATCAAAAGTATCCACTACTTAAAAAAAAAAAATTAAGTTGAGAAGTCTTTTGATTGTAGTTTTTATTGATTTAAAAATAGACCCTATATAAACTCTTAGGTGAAGCATTTGGAATGATCACATCATTGACACTATCATGATCATTGCAAATAACAATATTAATTATTAATAGTCTGGGTAACTTGCAAAATAATAGATGCTAGTACTAAACACAATTGTACTTATTATTCCTATAAAGAATAATTGTACTTATTGAACAAACAATGAAATTGTAAATTAACACTTCAAATACCAAGTTTAAACTATAACAAAACATACACAAAAGACTCTAGATATTGGAGCATTCTTCTTCTGCCATTATAATCTATCTACTCATGAATCAAATAAAACCAAAGTTTGAAGGGACCTAGTGCAGTTAAACCTAATACATCTGTATAGCAAACAATTTCAAATCTCTTTACTTTATCTTTTATCCAAAAACAACAACCTCCAAAAACCTCTGCTAAATTCAATCAAAATTGTTATATACACACACACATAAGATAGAAATTCTACTCTAGAATAATCTATATTATATAAAGTGTATAGGTGTGTGAAGCTCCCTCTTGGAGACTTGAATCCTAATCCTTGCCCTCCACACCTTACAAGTACTTATACTTGTAAAGTGACCATCATACTAAAGGTACACGATGATAATGCAATCAATTTTCTAAATAAAATAAGATTGTGCATTTTTTTAGTTCTTTTCCTTTTATATCTTCCCTTAAACATTGTCTCCCATATATATTAACATTAAACCCAATAAGAAAACTTACATATCTTTTTTGACAAAATAAACCCAAGTCACTCCAAAAACCAAAACAGTGCAAAGATCGTACAACAAAGTGGTGTTGGAAGTGTAGAAGTGGTTCTCTTAAATAGGAGGGAGTAAGGATAATGGGAGAGAGATGTGCATTGTTGTTATTTGTATTTGGCTAGAAGTATCACTTGCATTAAGGTTTTTTTTTTTTCATTAACTTTTTTTTTAAAAAAATTGTTGATAAGGAAAATTGTGAAGTCACCAAAGTGACGTGACAAAATATTAGAGATTCAACCAATAGTCAAACGTCTTTGGCTATTATATATTATAGATTATAGACTAGTCAGTAACCTGTGTAATGTACAAAAAAAAAATTAACATACTATGATTTTTTATTTTTTTATTTTTTTGTCTAAACCTGAAATTTGATAATTATGATAGTTGATAATTAAACCGTGCCAAATTATATGTCTTTTGTTGAGTTTTAATGTGTTGTTAAAGTAGTAATTGAAGATCAAGTTGAAAACACAAAGTTTGCTTAATAACAGCTCAAGAAAAGTGCATTTTCAACATGTCTCTCAATACCTTAAGCTCTTCTAGGCCACTTTTTGTCTCCTTGATAGCAGGCTCGATACCTTTCAATTTATCGAGTTTCTCATTTTAGCATAAATCAGCAATGCAAAAAAATTTATAACTTTTTTGTTTCAAGCCTGATTTGAGATCCATTTGATCCGATATATAAAGGATGTTATAAGCCATCTATTAGGAGGCTTTTTAAAGAAAGAAACACTTCATTTGCACAAATAGGGTTTTATAACCAAGTTCTCTTAATTTCATCATACTAGAGAGTTCAAGTAAATCTGAAATTTGATTGGTGAAAAATTTAAAGTCATAGTAACCACTACAAACTTTTTGATGTGATTCAAACCTTCAAGAGGTTTTTGGAGTCGATCGGAAGTTCCAATAGGGTCTAAATTGGTTAATTCTATGAACCGGGATCTAAATTTCCTAACAAAATTCAAATATATATATATATATATATATACATATGAAAATAATGATATGTAAAATTGCGATACCTCAAAAGCTAATGTGGTACAATATTATGAGGTTATTAAAAAAATCAAATAACTTTAGTTTTATATATATTAAAGATAGATCATAAATTGGTAAAAATGAAGTCATACCCAAAAACCATGAGAAATAAAAAAAAATAAGTGGGACGGTATCTTTCCACACGCGGGCGCGCGCGCGCGCGCGCACACACACACACACACACACACATATATATATATATATATATATATTAGGTAATGGGAGTGTTCAAAAAAAGTTAATCCAACATTATTTATTTATATCGCTTAATTAAACAAATTATTTTTTATGATATCATTAGTAGTCAACTTCCAATATATATATATATGAAAATAATGATGTGTAAAATTGTGAAATCTCAAAAGCTAATGTGGTACAATATTATGAGGTTATTAAAAAATCAAATGAATTTAGTTTTGTATATATTAAAGATAGATTATAGATTGGTAAAAATGAAGTTATACCCAAAAACAATGAGAAATAAGAAAAAAAAGTGGGATGGTTTCTTTCCGTGCGCGCGCGCGCACATACACACACACACACATATATATATATATATATATTAGGTAATGGGAGTGTTCAAACAAAGTTAGTCCAACATTATTTATTTATATAGCTTAATTAAACAAATTATTTTCCATGATATCATTAATAGTTAACTTCCAGTACTAGTTATATAAAAGCAGAGAATATCTTCTCTGAGTTAGAGATTATTGATAAAATTATAGTGATGTGAATATTTTGCATAGGTAAACCATTCTAGGTTTCAGAATTATGTTCATGCATAATATTTGGATATTTTTCTTCTTTTCCTTGCAAAGTAGTAAGTTTAGTTAATTCATGTTTAAAATGCCAAAATATATTTAAAAATATTCATTCATAATGCTTAATTTAATAAGTTATCTTTATGGTAGCCGTAAAGAGTAAAGTCCCAATACAAATTATACAAGTGATGAAAAAAAGAATATTTTATTTGAGATCAAGTTTTTTTTTTTTTTTTTGAGAGTATATGATATAATGATGGTTGATAAAAAAATTATAGCGAATATTTTGGCCTAGTTTTCCTTTTATTATTTTACTTAAATATTTTTATATCAATTTATGTTTATAGTTTTGTAAATACATATTTTCATTCTCATATGCAAATGCACATGTGCGCACAAATACAAAAACACAACTGAACTTATGCCCGCGAACAATGAGATATAAAATTCGTAAGTATTTGCAAACTAGTTCTAAGTAAATTAGAAATTATATAAAAGGTTCAAAACACAAGCTTGAATTTTAGTTCAAATCAAATTAATTATGGAAAGGCTTATACTGTAAATTCTTAAATTATAATTTGAATCAACCAAAAACAATTCAAATGGGAAAAGAAAAAGCCTAGTTTCTAGTTTCCACCCTCAAAAAGCACACTATAATCTGTTACAACTTACAACCAACTTCATAGACTGTCAAAGTTTTTCTACTTCTGCACGAATATTTTTATATTTTTCCTCAATTTTAATGGAATTCTCTAATTCCTGACTCATGTTATTTTCATGGTGGTTTATCTTTTGAGCCATTTTCAGGACTTTCTGGTGTCATCATTGTACCCTTTATGATGCACTTAAATCTAAGCAAAGATTTTGTAAGAAAAGGGGTTAGTACATTAAAAGAAAAATTAGTGTAGAGATATTACTAGGGATTCGTTACATTATTTAAAAAAAATTAATTAATTAATTAATGTAGGTCTCCTGGCACGTATATTTCAGCATTTTGCCCAATTTGTGAACGAAACATGTGGTTGACTAGTCTTTGATAGGCTTCTCTTGCATTTTTCAAACCAAATGACATGACTATGTAACAAAACAAACCTTAGCTTGTGATGAAGGATGTTTTCTCCTATTCTGTCTTGTCCATCTTAATTTGGTTGTACCTTGAGAATGTATCCATGAAACTCAGCAGTTGGTGTCTTGCTGTCGAGTTCACCAGCTGGACAATGCGTGGAAGGGTATAACTATCCTTAGGGCATACTTTGTTCAAATCTGTGAAGTCCACGCACATCCTCCATTTGCCATTAGCTTTTTTGACCATCACTACATTACTTATCCAATCAAGGTATCAAACTTCCCGAACGAACTCTGCTGTTACCAAATTTTGGACTTCTTCTTTGATGGCATTGTCTCGTTCTAGGGCGAACATTCTCTTTTTCTGAGGAATGGGCCTGTAAGATGGGACACATTTAGGTGATAAGTAATCACACTTGGGTCAATCCCAGGCATATCCTCATAGCTCCAAGCAAAAACATCCATGCTCTTCTTGAGTAATTGGACAAGGTCTTGCTTCATCTTCTTTTCCATGCTTGTCCCGATCCTAGTGAACTTCTTAAGGTTGTACTTGTCCAATGGTACATCTTCCAATACTTTAATCAGTTCTACCAATGTTCTTCTTTCTTCAATGTTCATCGTTTGTATCTGCTCGTCCATTGCCAACATTGCTAAGTAACATTCTCCAGCAGCTAGTTGATCTCCTTATACTTCCCCAATGCCATACTCCATTGGGAATTTAACAGACAAGTGGTAGGTGGACGTTGCAACCCTCCAACCATTCAAAGTTGGTAGTCCGATGATGGCATTATACGAGAACGAACAGTCCACAACAAGAAAATTCACTTCCTTATTGATTTGCTGTGGATAAGAGCCAACCACGACTGGCAAGGAGATAGTACCCATTGGTAGAACCTTCATTCCTCTGAATCCGATTAAAGGCACACTCATTGAATGAAGTAACTCCTTGCGAATTCTCAGTTACTGGAAGGCTGGATAATAGGGGATGTCTGCAGAACTCTCATTATCTATTAACACCCTTCTAGTTGTATAATTTGCAATCGTCAAAGTGATGACAATTGCATCATCATGAGAATGGTGTAGTCGTCTTGCATCTTAGTCCGTGAAAAGATGGCAGGCTCGTCTTCTCTAACCGTCCTTGGTGGTTTTCCGGATAATTGAACATTCTGGACTACCCGTAAGTAGGTCTTCTTGGCCTTGGACGAGCTTCCAATTGATGTGCCCCCTACAAGGACCCTTATTTCTCCAAGCAGTTGACACACAGGTTCTTCTGATTTTCCCTTCATTGGCTGCCTTTCGTCCTTCTGATCTCATCCAAGAAAATTTTTCAACTTTCCCTGCTTAATGAGAACTTCAATTTATTGCTTCAAGACATAACACTCGTCTGTATCATGTCTATGGTCCTAATGGAAACAACAATACTTGCTTTTTTTCTGCTTGCTAGGATCTCCTTTCATCTTCTCAGGCCATTTTAAGGATGGGTCATCCTTAATCTAAATCAATACTTGGTCAAGTGGGGTATTCGGGGGAATGTAGTTAGAAAACTGTCCCGAGGACGACCTTGCCTTCCTGCCATCTCGATCCCTTTTCTCCCCTATCTTGGCTTTCATTGGATGAGGGCCTCGTTTCGGATGATATGCATAACTAGTTTCCACTTGTTTAGCATTCTTTTTCTACTTAGAAATTATAACGTCCTCAACATTCATGAAACTTTGAGCTGAGTGTAATAGCTCAGCCATCATCTGTGGCTCTTAGTCATACAACTTATGGATGAACAAATCTGAAGTGACCCCATTGTAGGAGGCTACCAAAAGGATCTTGTTGTCCATCTCGTCCACCAACAGGGCTTCCCTATTAAAACGACTAATGAGAAGTACGCAAACTCTCATTTTCTACTTGTTTTATGTTCAGCAAAATGAACAAGGAACGCTTATGTCTTTGGCCCCCGACAAAGTTGTTAATGAACAACTTACTTAACTCCTAAAACAAAATTATGGTGTTTGGTGGTAGCTTATCAAACCATACTTTGGCTGGGCCTTTCAACGTGGTAGGAAAGGCTCTGCACATGATTTCATTTAGAACACCTTGGAGATGCGTGGTCATCTTGAACGTGGCAATGTGATCGTAAGGGTCCCGCGTTCCATCATATGAGTACAAGGTAGGCATTTTGAATTTGGAAGGTAGGGGTGATTGGTGATGGACGCAATGAAGGGAGAGTTAGTCCTGTGGACAAGGTCGTCCACGTGATTTTCCCTCCTCATGAAGTCTTCATCTCCTCCATGGCTCTTTTCATTTGATCCATCTCTCTCTCCAAGTGGGGTACTTTACAAGTGACAGTACCTCTAGAATGATCTCCTCCCTCGGCATCGTTTTCAACTCTTTCATTCTCTAAATTTTACTCGTGCTCCTCACCATGGTGCTATCGACGATGTTTGTTAACTTCTCTAGTTAACTCTTGGTTTTATTGTGTCAAGTCTGCCTTTGCAGCAACCATGGACTGCAACTATTACTAGACGGTCAGTGGTGGTGCTAGTGCACGGTTTGGGTTAATGGAAGCGTTTCCACTCTCCAGGTGTTCAGTACTTGTGGCCATTGACCTATTTTGAACCATGCAGCCTTTTTGTCTTGGAAAGCTAGGTGGTTTGCACTTGGGAACTTTGCTTGCCACGTTATCTTGTCTTACTGCTCCCCACAGACGGCGCCAACTAATGATGCATGAAAATCAGTAGGCTGGAATGCTTTGGGCTATGGTAATGGCTTTAAAACCTGAACAGAAAGAAAAGACTCTCAATGGTGACCGGTGTAACCTGGCCAAGGACCCTCTGACAGTTAATTCAGTTTTCTCTCTAGAACACATGGATGGAAAACTATGAATAGTATAACTTATCTCTGTTGAATGAGACTTGATCCTTTTATAGAGAGTTAGAAGTGGGTCTAGTTGCTTGGATCCACTATCATCATGAGAGATGTATGGAGTCAATGGAGAAAATGAAGTGAATTTCGGGGAACCCTCCCCACGTTCTGGAATAACAAATCATGGTTTGATTGTATAAATTTTGTAGCGAATTTCTCTAAAATTTACTGAGTGTTATATGATCATCCATACCCTTATGATCTATGGACGATCATCCTTGGTTGTCCATACCCTTGTGAGGCATGGATGACCGTCCTGGCTTGGACAGTTGTAATATCTCATGGAGGGATCTTGTTCATGTTTGGACCTTATCATAGGGTATTTGTGACTAATTACAAAATAAACTAGCCTCTGAGCACGCACTTACGTAGGTGCTCAGAGGCTCTTTTATTTTTGGTAAAAATTAATAATTTGCATCTATTATAATTTAGGATTACTACATTTTTTAATCACAAAAATACCTAGAGATGTGATGAGTGGTATGCGTTTGCACCAAATATTAAAATTATTGACCTTTTTTCTCGCATAACACTCATCACACTCCTAAGTATTTTTATGATTGAAAAATATAGTAATCTCAATTTATAATGAATGCAAATTATTAAGTTATTAACCTACCTGCCACTACCCACATTAAAACACACACAGTACTCTCTCTTACTCTTTATTTTGTCTAAACAATACTCTCTCTCTCACAGTGTCATATTCTTCTTCCTCCTCTCTTCTTTCACCAAAAAAACTCCTTAAACAAACCTCAAAATTTCACTTAGGAATGGCAACGGGTCGGATTCGGGTCGGGTTTTTTAATATCCGAACCCGACCCGCGGGTCTGTCTCAAAAACCCGAACCCGACCCGTTTAATAAACGGGTTTTTTCCCTGCGCCCCAGACCCGCCCCGTCGGGCCCCGTGGGTCCCGCGGGCCCCACCCAGCCCATGCAACTTTAGGGCCCAATCCGTGGCCCAAAAAAAAAAAAAATGCTTGAAGCCCTAATCCTCCACAAACCTAGATCAGAAATCCCAAAAAAAAAAAAAAAACCCCAAGATCATGAGAAACCCAAAAACCAAAAACAAAAACCCCAGAGCATATTCAGATATTCTTCAATTCGAACAGAGTAGCAACTAAAAACCCAAAAACAAACACACAAATTTCAGATTTTTTATTTTTCCTTTCAAAATCACAAACACAAACACTCCTGTAACTGTTAACACAGAAATCAAAAACCCAAAACAGATTCTCAAAAAAAAAAAAAAAAAATTGAAGAATAGAGATGAGAGAAAGCTTGGGACGACAGCGGTGAATCACCAGGAGTGATTCCCAAAACAGAAATCACTCCTAATGACACTAACAAAGCTTCGGACGGCGGCGGTGACCGGTGAACTGACAGCTTGGGACGGCGACGAAGGCTTGGGTAGCTGGCCGAAGGTGAGATTGAGAGTGAGTGAGAGAGATTGTGATTTGTGAGTGAGAGATTGTGATGTGTGTGAGAGAGTGAGATTGGTGAGGGAGATTGAAGAGAATAGAGAGGAGAGAGGCGGCTGTGAGAGCTGAAATGTGAAGAAATGAAGATGAGGAAATATTAGGGCTTATAACAATATATATATAGGAGGGTATTTTAGGAATTATAATTATATTATATAACCGGGTCAGGTAGGGTCGGGTCCGGGTCGGATTTTTACAAAAACCCGGACCCGACCCGGACCCGGTTCGGGTTTTTTTTTATAAAACCCAAACCCGACCCTATTTCTAATCGGATCGGGTAAAACCCGGCCCATTAGGGTCGGGCCGGGCCGGGTATCCGCGGGTCGGGCAAAAATTGCCATCCCTAATTTCACTTCAACACAAACCCATATCAATCCAAGTCCATTTTTGGCATTTGTAGATTGATCTAAGGAAAACTCAATCCCTGAAACAACCTTCACAGACCTGATTTGGTTCAGTAAGGTCAAAATCTTCATTTTCTCTCTCATGGCGGTGGCAAGCAATCCATCCAAACTTCCATGGCAGCAGCGACAGTAGCTATGGCATGGGTTTTGGGTTGATTTGGTTTCTTCAAATGGGTTTTCCATTGGATTTTGTTTTGGGTTATTTTGAGTTGGATTGGTGATGAGTTTTTAGATTTTTTTGAGTGATTTCTTCTTCTTCCTCTCCTTTTTCTGTGGATTGAAGAGAGTTAGGGAGAGAGGGAGTCAAGGGAAGAGAGAGGATGCGGGTGAGAGAGGAGAGAGGAGAGAAAAATGATTTTAAAAATGAAATAGAAAGTTACAGTAATCGTGTAAATATGCATGATTATTGTAGCAATTTTATATTTGCACAATATTATAAACCCATTGATCGATGTGGGTAGTTTTTGAGCAAAAATGTGTAAAATTTGCAATTTTTTCTATTTTACTCTTTAAGATGCAATTGCTATAATGATGTGTTACTTTGTATACTAATCAATCAATAAAATAAAATTTTAACCTTAAAATGGAATTTTCCATCTTGTTCTTATGGTCCATAGAAGAAAAGTTGAACTTGTCAATAACGACAATTCCCTCATCACCACCTGATTTGAGTTGAAAATTGAAAGACAATGGGCTTGAAGAACATTAGCAATGACTTCCTTTTCTTTTGGTTGGTCAAGTTGAAGAAGGACTTGTACGAATCGTCTATTTGTGCTCTGTGTTCTTAAGACTTTCAATTTGTGTTTTTGTACAAAGACGTTTGACTAAATTGGTAGATTAATTCATTGCGATTGATATCTTAATGGAGAGGGTTTATATCTGTGGGATGCAATAATAACTGCAATGCTGCGGTACTGGATTGGATTGAATTTCATAAATTTTATTGTGTAGGTTCTAAATGTATGTATTAAGTTGGTCTAGATTATATAAATTTTCTAATTATTACTAATTTTTAAGATATAACACGTGGTTAACGTTTTTCTTTGAATCTTGACAGCAATAATAATGGGGGATTGGGAAGAGGGTTTGGACGGTGATCGAAGAAGAAAGATATATATATATATATATATATATATATATATGTATTTGGTTATTTTATTTGTCACATGTGTGCTAAGAAATCATTCTGTTAGTTACGTAAACAAGAGTTCTGTTAGTAAGATAACCATAAGAACCAAAATGAAAATTTTCCAATGATGAAAGGTTTAGATTAAGACAAAAGCCTTTAGGGAGGCGTTTTTTTTAACCAAAAGTATGAAAATGTAACTTTAAAACATTTTTATATAAAAATTTTATATATATATATATATATATATATATATTGCAATCTGTTAGCCTCAAAGTCTAATCATTTCCCAATTCCCATATTAATTTTTTCTCAAAAAATTGTCAAATTTTCTTAACTCATAAAATTGAATATTCGGACATCTCAACCCAAGTTCATACTAAGCACAACCCACAATGTTAATGTTAGACACTTTAATGGGACTGTTACCATATTCAACCATCTAAATTGTTCAGATGAGATATATAGGTTTGTTCGGCCCGTCCTAAGCAACCAGTTGGTGACAGGCTGGAAAAAAAGGCCCAGTTCAAGTCAAGTTATTGTAGTCCACCCCTAAGAAAGAAAGTATAATGTGTCTTTAAAATTGGCTTAAACCAGTTAGTCAATTATATCTAATTGTTAAGTTCATAATCCTAGTAAATTGCCCCTTACGAGATTTTTGAAAGATTAACAAATCTCCCATAACTAGAATTCTCTAAGGAGAACAGAAGCTATAAAAATATATTTTTTAAATTCAAAAAAATCGAATTGAAAGAAAAAGGTAGGGTTCATTTATTGAAAAAGAAAGAGTCTACAAGAAAAAGGTAGGGTTCATTTAGCTTCCACACTTTTTAGAGATTTAGAAATAGGGACTTTATGTTTTTACTTTTAGAAAAAAGAAAACTTGTATTTATACAGTGAGGAGTTAGAGATGTTTTTGCATTTGCCATTTATGAAACTTAAGGTTTTCCTTTAGTTTTTATTAATATTTTACTTTTCTTATAATGATTAGTACGTGTTTAGGCATGTAAAGTGATGTTTCATTTAAATAATTTTTCCCTTAAAAAATAAAATTATTTTAAATTAATTAAAAATTTTACGCTTTTTAAAATTTAAAACTATTGATACACTCTAAAATATCTAATTTATTTAAAAAATGGGCGAATTCCAATTAAATTCTATAATTTAGGGTTTCATGGGACTAAAATTTGCATACGCATATGCATGTGCACTTTCTCACAAACACACACACATATATATATAATAACAACATATGTATACTTATATTGTTATATAATTTTGATATATAATAGATTATAGTATATTGATTACAATTATCAATTAAATGTAGTATACCACAAAACATACATAAAAAAAAAGTTCACCAAACAAAGAAAATAGTTTGTGAGGGATGGGCAAAGTTGAAAAATATAACAATTTGGGAGTCTGGTGAGTTGATAGTCTTTCAGCATCTGTTGTTACAGCTAACATTATCCATATTCAATAAACATATATGCAAGGAAATCTTTAAATTCATTACATTTATGTTTGTTAAACATGTGTAAAAATTTCATGTTCTATTGATGCAAGGAAATCTTTAATTTAATTACATATTATGTTTGTTAAACATGTATAAAAGTTTCATGTTCTATTTTTGAAAGTTCCATTTTATACTTCACTAATAGTAACTTATTACATTTTTTATTTATAAAAAATAATGAAAGTTTATAATAAAGAAATTATAATAATAAAAAATAGAGACACATGACATACTAAATTTGGTGGAATATAAAGTGAAATACTAAGTGGGAAAAAAAAAAAAAAAAAAAAAAAAGGGGGTTAATATCTACAAGCACGCGCTTTGTGCAATGAGACTTTTTTTTTTTTTTTTAATAACATGGGAAATGGGTAGTTTTTGGTTTTTTGATAGGAACTATTGGTAGTTTCTGACTTTTTTTTGTAGTAGTTGTTTTTTATTTTTTGGTAAATTACAAAATTAATCCTTATTCTTTACACTATAATTCAATTTAGTCCCTAACCTTTCAATGGTATAAATTTGGCTTCTAACTTTTTCAATGCTATCTCAATTTAGTTCCTAATGTTATCTTTTGGATGAAAAAAAAGTTGATGGGTCAAACGGAATAATAAAAAAAATATTTTACATGTCACATCAACTGCCAACTATTCTGTCATATCATTTAAAAAAAAAAAAAAAAACAAATTAAAATCTGCACACATGAGATAAGTTTTGGAGAAACTAATAACTTCTAAAATCCCTAAAATCAGTACTCCATCTCTTCTCCCTCATCTCCATCCTAAAATCTGCACAATAAAGTTTTCTAAATTTGTTGACTATGATTGTAACAGCAGATTGGCTTGAACATCTAGGCGCTTACTTCTTCTGATGGTGGTAACTCCTAGCTAGTTTATTTGCAAACACCATAAGGGACAGCTGGGTTGGTGTGTTAATAAGTCTTGCCATTGCATGTTATTCGCTGCTACACATCCGGGCTGATGGGTTCAAAAATTCTTTCACAAGAGCCAATGGTTTATCAAAGACAGTTGAAATAGACTCCTTCTGTTTGTCTATCTTGTCTAGGCATTGGTACTCAGTGTGCTATAGGCGCACTCTTAGCGGCATATGATTGTTTTGATGATTGTAATTTTTGGACTTACTAGTTTCCCCAAACTTATTTGTGCATGTGCATATTTTAATTTAGTTCTTTTTTTTTTTTCTTCTAACTGACGTGATGGTTTAGTTGGTAGTTCATGTGACATGGAAAATAATTTTTTATTGTTCTACTTGACATATCAGCTTTTTCTATCCAAATAATAACGGTAGAGACTAAATTGATATAGTATTGAAAAGTTTATGGACCAATTTGACATAATTGAAAGGTTATGAACTAAATTGAAATATGATATAAAGAACAGGGACCAACTTTGTAATTTACCATTTTTTATATAAATAAATTTAGAGTAATGCTACAACCATAAACTATTTTACAACATTTTTACAAAATATTGATATAGCGAACTTCTTATTGGTTTTCATTTAAGCCCATATGGTGGGCCTTTCTGAAATTGTGGGCTGGGCTGCCTCCTACCACACTACAGCCCAAAGGTTCTAGATAGAAGAGTTAAGACCGGTCCAATTGCAACTCACCTTGAATTGACTTGTGCATAAACTAAAACCCCTTTGTCAAAACTTTGGTCACATGCCCGTGGTATATGAAACCGTTACAAAAGAGTTACGGCAAGCAAGTATAATATAACAACAATAAAAGAAAAGCGCTTACTGTTAGTCAAAACAAGCAAAGAATTCTCAATTAAAGAAAAGAGCAGCGCATTATACGAGGAAATGATAATAAAAACAAAGGTAATACCGATAATTAATCAATAAGGTTAAAAGAGAAAATGTTAATCTGTCGTGCTTAATTGTATTACGGAACTAAGACCAAAGAGGAAACCACTTCCTCAATGTGGATAACCTCACAAGAAGTTCCTACTGTAGAAATTACTCACTTTGAGAAGATGGGCCTAAATGGTTTATGTGTAAGAAATCCTTAATCTTTAATAAAGGGTAGGCCTTCGGAGGGAGAGAAGGGATTACCCTATTGGTGCATGTCTGCTATCACACTCTTGCATACTCTCTGTTTTTCTTTCTCCCTATTTTCCTTTTCTAGGTTTTTGTTACTTTGCTCTTCCCACTCTTTTCTTTTTTAGTTCTTGCTCGTGCGGTGTTATGGTGATAGTTGTGTTGTGATACTGTGACTCTCGTTGTGATTGTTGCTGTGTTGATGTTTCACTGTGCACGACCGAGGCTCCTTATATACTGCTTGCTGTGACTGGTTTTTTTACCATTCACCTTTTAACCACTTTTGTCTGGGTGTAGGTGTCCTTCCAGACCACCCATTGGTTTGTCAGCTGCCACCACCACTTACCTTTGCTAGCCATGCCACATCCCATTACCAGACAAAGAATTTTATTTTGTTTGCTAGTTCACCGTGGCATTTCCATCCAAATAGGGGTGGGCATTCTCTCCCACTATCCCTCATAGCATGTACCTAGTGGTTCCAACTCATCCTTCTCTCTTTTGGGTGGTATGTCATCCTAGAAAGACATTTCTCCCAAAAGAGTTTGAGTGGGAACCCTAGAATAGACTCTTCCCTTCTCCCCACTGCCAGACCATACCCTTTCTTACTTCTGACTTATGGCCCACCACTCTTGTATTGGCTGGGTACAGGTTGGTGGTGTCTGAGCCTTATGCGTGCTCCACTTCCGTGTATGTCCAAAACTTGTCTGCTGCTCATGCGTTTGCCTTGGCCTGAAGGCCTGTTTATGCATTCTGCTGCTCGTTCTTGACCTCTTATGGCGTGAACGGGTTTCTGAGCCTTCATTCTTTATGGCTTGCTTCTTTCAAGGGTTGGGCCTTGCTTGATCGTGGGCTTTTCTCTCTTTAACCCACTCTTTGCTCCTTCCGTAGACTTGCTAGCATTTCTGCCATGCCATTCTATCATTCCTGTCGTGGTATCATTTGGTCCGTGCTTGCTGAGCCTCTTTCGGGCTTGCTATATGCTTTCCTTTTACTTAGTTATTGGGGCCCAGTATTATTATTAGGCTTGCATTCATACTATTTCGGGCTTTCCCAACTCATTCCATTGCTTACGGGCTTCCTTAGCCCATTTCTTCCTTCTTGGGCATCCTCAACCTATTTCCTTTCCTTAGGCATCCTCAGCTTATTCTAATTCTGCATCCTCATGATTTTTTGCTAACTCTTTTGGGCTTCTCCAGCCTAATTACCATATCTTTTACTTTTGGGGTTCATGGGCTTTCCATTAACCCTTTACTCACTTACTTCATTACTTCGGGCCTTCTTTGGCCCATTCTTGCTTTTCATAATATTCATGTGTTTACTACTTCTTTCTCTCGGCTCCTTTAGGCCCGCTTGTTTCCTTTGAGGCCCATTTATTATTTTCTAGGCCTATGATCCATTATTCCTGCCATTCGAGCTTAATAGTTTTCTCCCAATTTACTAACTCTTTTCTTCCCAAATTGTTGGGCTTCTTCCTGCTATTGGGTTTTTCTGCCAAAAATGAGCTTCAACAGCCCACCATTAATATCATTTTTTCATTTATCAACAATCACTCATCACATCCACGGTTTATAAAAAATTTTGTAAAATAATTTATATCTCTAATATTATTCATAAATTTATAAGGATGTAGGGGTGGTGGGAAGGAATAAACAATTTTTTTAATAGGAATTTTTTTTTATTCTCTATATATTAAAAGGATGTGAAAAGTTAGTTATTGTCTTTTCTACCATAAAAAATACCCTTAATTTAATTAACTTATCTTTATTCCTAAAAATCAGCTTTTTCCATCTAAGTGATAATGGCAAAGATTAAATTAACACAACATTAAAAAGGTTAGGGATCAATTTGACACAATTGAAAGGTTATGGACTGTTGATACTCATTTTCGTGACACATTTTCTACAAGCCCGATTCAACCAAGCTCGACTTCCTTTTGGGCTAAATTCATGTATTATATATTTTTTTTATTCTTTTAAGCATGGCTCAAGTCCATGCGACTTATTATGGGAAATTAAGGAAGTGTTGTTTGGAGGATATGGGTCTGTTCCTTTCGAACCTTTTGCATGAGCCCAACACATACGTGCTACCAAGTGGGCTAGAGACACTGGTAGCACCTTAAGCTCATGGAGGAGGTCTTGTACCCGAAATTTTCACCTCAAAATAGCTTTTATGCTTTGAGTGACTGTGGCCTAACTTTTTCTGCTATGCCATTTTTTTCCTAAAACACATAGCTAATCCTAAGTAGTTAGCCTAGTCTGCTGCAACGACCAAATGCAATCTCCAAGGACCTGCCATGTCTAGGAAGCATTAGCCCATGAATTTAGGCTACTTTATTTCTCAAATTATGCAAAAAGCAAGCCAACTCTCTTACCCAATTAAAACAAATCTGACTATAACCTCTTTGATTTAGACCTTGGGGTTCAAAGCCTCTTCTATTGACCAAAACCGGTCACTGAGAGCACCTCAAACTTAATACAAAGGGCCCTAATTAGATTCAAAAAGAACTAACCACGTTCTACCCACATACCTGAAACTTCAGAGTAAAAGCCCATTCAGCCAGTCAACAATCCGAAAACTTC
The DNA here is from genome assembly GCA_033629205.1 of Lithocarpus polystachyus. NCBI lineage: Eukaryota > Viridiplantae > Streptophyta > Magnoliopsida > Fagales > Fagaceae > Lithocarpus > Lithocarpus polystachyus. The sequence goes on from CM066172.1 coordinate 43,922,896, forward strand.
GAAACTTGGGGGTGGAAATATGGATACAGGGGATCCTTCCCTCTCTTCCTCACAATCTCTCTCAATTTCCTCTTCTCGGTGACTGTGGGTCAAAGTTTTAGACTTGTTACACCACATTTTCCCCATAGAGCTGAAACTTGAGAGCAAAAACCCATTGAGCCAGAAAACATTCTCACAATTCTGAACCTTAGGGTGGAAATATGGGTACAGGGAAACATTCCCTCTCTTCCTCACAACCTCTCTTAATTTCCTCTTCTCGGTGACTGTGGACCGAAATTTCAAACTTATTATGTTTTTATGCTTTTTTTGCACTTTTGTTATTAGCATTTTGATTCTCTCTTATCAAAGCACTATTAGCCTTTTGTTCATTATACATTTGGAATTTTGGGCTTGATTTTCCACAATAAACAACTCTAAAAAACCCAAGGGGAGATTTGGGCCGTTCTCGCATTTTCAGCCCTTGTAGCAAAACATTCTCGACATGGACTAAATTAAATATAATATAAACGATAGGAATCGCCTTTGTAATTTACCCTCTATTTATAAATAAATTTATAAGGACGTGGGGGTGGTAGGAAGGAATAAGTAACTTTTTTAATAGGATTTGTTTTTAATCTCTATATATTAAGAGGATTTGGAAACTTAGTTATTGCCTTTTTTACTTTAAAAAATACCCTTAATTTAATTTACTTATCATTATTTCTAAAAATATAAGATATGAGGTTAGAATAATGATAAGTTAATTAAATTAGGGATATTTTTTATAGTAAAAAATGCAATAACTAATTTTCCAAATCCAATGTGGGATAAACATCCTTTTTTAGTAAATAGTAATATTTATTGGAACACATACGAAAATAGTATTACTAGTATTTTAAACCGGGTTTATAATACATTACATAATTAGAGTACAACTACAAAATGGTCTAACCATTATAATTATAAATTGGGGTTATAAATAGTGGACACTAACACATAACCAATGTGGAATAAACATCCCTATTTTTTTTGGGTAAACAATAATACTTATTAGAACACACACGAAAATAGTAATGATAGTGTTTTAATCCGAGTTTATAATAAATTACACAATCATAGTACAACTACAGAGGGGTCTAACCTTTGTAATTGTAAACTGAGATTATAAATAGCGGACATTAAACACACACAACAAATGTGGGATAAATATCCATTTTTTGATTAAATAATAATACTTATTATAACACACACGTAAATAGTAATAATAGTATTTTAAACCGGGTTTATAATACATTAGATAACCAAAGTACAACTAAAAAAGGGCCTAACTTTTGTAATTATAGACTAGGGTTATAAACAACGGACACTAGACACACACAACCAATGTGAGATAAACATCTCTATTTTATTTTATTTTTTTGAGTAAACAGTAACACTTATTAGAACACACACGAAAATAGTAATAATAGTTTTTTTTAACAGGGTTTATAATACATTATGTAGGGATCAGGGCCCAAAATTGAATATTGGGCCTTGGGCTTTACCTAAGGGCATGGGCAGGTCCGAGAAGAATGAATTAGAAAGGAGAGCTCCAGTATGGAATCTCATGAACACAAGATAAGGAAGGGTAATCCAAGGAGGAATCTCTGCTCGAACATAACAGACATCGAAGAAATTCGGGTCCCCACGATGGAGGCGGCACCCACAGAAGTCTCGGCGACAGAATTATGCCCCATGAACTGGCAAGGAGGAAGGAAATCCAAACTTGTCTAGGGAAATCCACCACATTCAATGCACTACAGCTGCTTTTGGCCGCATTTATGTGGAAAAGACCCTTGAACAGTGCTGCCTTGGCTACTACAACTCACAGAAAGCTAAAGTGGGTGCTTGATGTGATGGATACTCAAGTGGATGCTCAGATGATCAACAAGTGTAAGATCAAGATGTGCTCATAATGACTATATAATAGGCAAGACACTTCAAAGGAAGGGGGAGAAAAAGAAAACTTGTAACGAAACTGAAAAAGCAATAGAAAAGAATTAGTCACCTCGGATTTTGCCGAATACGTTTTTCCTCTTCTGAACGTTCGTTGTCTTTCTTTCCTTATTACTTTAACCTACTGGATCATTATTTGTCTTACTATAACCCAGCTCTTCAATCCATTTCTCTACAAATTTATTGTTTGGGCTTTTTTGATTTGGGTCCATACATCCTTTGGGCCAAGAATTCAAACCCAGCCCTTACACATTATATAACCAAAGTATAATTACAAAAGGGTCTAACCTTTGTAATTGTAAATTGGAGTTATAAACAGCAGATATTAGACACAAATAATCAATGTGAGATAAACATCGTTATTTTTTTATGAGTAAACGATAATACTTATTAGAATACACACAAAAATTGTAATAATAGTGTTTTATACTGGGTTTATAATACATTACATAACCAAAATACAACTACAAAAGGGCCGAACCTTTATAATTATAGATTGGGGTTATAAATAGCGGACACTAGACACACACAACTAATAAGGGATAAATATCCCTTTTTTTGAGTAAATAGTAATACTTATTATAACACACACGAAAATAGTAATAATAGTATTTTAAACCAGGTTTATAATACATTACATAGCCAGAGTACAACTGCAAAATGGTCTAACCTTTGTAATTGTAGGCTAGAGTTATAAACAACGAACACTAGACACACACAACCAATGTGGGATAAACATTCCTATTTTTTTTTTTTTTTTGAGTAAACAGTAATACTTATTAGAACACACACGAAAATAGTAATAAATATTACTGCAGACCGAGGTTAAACTCGGTTTAGAACACTATTATTACTATTTTCGTGTGTGTTCTAATAAGTATTATTGTTTACTCAAAAAAAAAAAAAACTTTCCAAATCTGAAATAATGTTTCAAAGCAAATTTTAAATTCTAGATTGGGTGAAGTAATACTTTGTGCATATATAAGCAAGCTGTGGCCGAGATAATTCTATGGGTTTCTTCCTGATCATCTTGGACACCCGACATAGAAAGAATATCATCTGGTGCTAAAAACTGAAGCTTACCCCGAAAGTACAATCATTTAGCCAGGCATATGGATTCACAACAACCAAAATGGCATCAGATATGTTCATTGCCATAGCTTCAAACAAAGCTATAGCTTGCAACTAGATTTTTTTCTTTTCAAAGTACTAAGTAGTTCAATTTCAGCATATCAAAGTTCTTCTGTGCAGATATCAACTTCATCAGCACAGGTAAACCATTCTAAGTTTCAAAATTATGTTTATGCATAATATGTGAATATTTTTCTTCTTTTTCCTGCAAATGAATAGATTTAGTTAATTCATGTTTAAAACGCCACAATGTATTGAAAGATATTCATTCATAATGCTTAATTTAATAAATTATATCTATGATAGTTGTAAAGATTAAAATTCCAATGCAACTTATACAAGTAAAAAACAAAAGAATATTTTATTTCAGATTAAGATTTATTTTTAGAGAATACAAGATAACGAGGGTCTGATAAAAAAAAATTATAGTGAATATTTTGGCATAGTTTCCTTTTATTATTTTATTTAAATATTTTATATATATATATATATATATATATGTTTATGTTTGTGATTATGTTTGTGTCATTACATATTTTCATGCTCATATGCACATGCACATGTGCCCATGAACACAAAAGCACAAATCAACTTACACCTATGAACAATGAGAAATAAAATTCATTAATATTTGCAAAATAGTTCAAAAGAAATTAAAAACTACATTAAATGTTCAAAACAAAAGCTTGAATTTTTGTTCAAATCAACTTAATTATGGAAAGGCTTAAACAAATAAATTCCTAATTAAATTATAACTTGAATCAACCCATAACAATTAAAACAGATAAAGAAAAGGCTTAGTTTCCACCCTCAAAAGAACTTTATAATCTATTACAACCAACTTTAGAGACCATCAGAGTTTGTCTACTTCTCTATGAATATTTTACTTTTCCTCAATTTTAATGGAAGAATCTACTTCTTCGCTAATGTTATTTTATTCTTGGTTTAGCTATCTGATCATACTATTGAACTTGCAATAAATAGGTTGGTTCTATCCCTTATATTGCACTGTATCTCAGCAAAGGTTTTGTAAAAAAAAAAGAGTTAGCACAATAAAAGACAGATAGTGTAGAGATTTCTAAGGGCTCACTGTATGCATTAATTTTTTTTTTTTTTTAAATATTTTTTACTTTAAAAATAAGAAATGATTTTTTTTTTTTTGGTTTATTTATTATTATAATAATGGTATGGATTTTTCAATGTTAAGTAAATATTTTTTGTTATTTTATTTGTCACATGTTTGCCAAGTAATCATTTTGTTAGTCACATAAACAAGTTTTGTTATTGAGATAACAGAAAGGACCAAAATTAAAATTTTTAAATATATAGGGAGCAAAAAGTTTTTTTAACTAATAAATATTTATTTATTATATTTAATTTATAAAATTAAATTTTCAAAGCTAAAATTTCTAATACAAGTGATAAAAAAATATAGAATAGATTCAAAGTTAGTTGAATATTTTGTCTTCGTTTTTCCTATTTCTATTTAAATATATTTAATTAAATTAAAATTTGTGTTTAAGTTTAAGTTTATGTTTATGTATTTGTGGTAATATATTTTTCTTATTTATTTTAGACCCAATACATATACTTATGCTATGTAACTTTAAGGAATGATACACTCATACATCACTTGATAATTTTTTATTGGATAAATAAATTGGAAATTTCACCATTAAATTATATGTTGACTATATTTTTAAAACTCGTGCCGAATTTCACATCAGTTTTATTTATTATTTGACCCATAAATCCATCTTTGATACATAATTTTAAATTTCAAAAACTTGAACTTTAAATATTTGAATGATGACATAGTTATTGATCTTTTATTATATTGAGATTTTGCAAGCATGGAGGACACATGAAGCTAATGTAATTCAATGGTGAATTTGTTAAAATTCACATCCAATAAAAAAACATTGAGTGGTGTAACATTGTTTGAAGTGATTGTAAATATCATATTTAGCACCCATAATTTAATCTTGGAAGATGACATGATGGACATTTTCACATAGTAAAAAGTATGACTGTAATTTAGCCACTAAATCATTAGTTACATTGCAAAAAAATGATATTGAGGTTTCAACTATCGTAATAATACACTTGGTTCTCCAATCGGACAATCAAATCGAAAGATATCATAAGATCAAATTTTAATGGTCAACATGAGTTTGATTGGATGTAGGTAGTCTCATAGGATTAATTACTAATTAAAATTAATTGAATGAATTTTTGTGATTGGTTGGGTACATGTCTTAAAATATAGCACGTTGTAGGGAATTAATTTAGATGAGCTGATAAAGATCAAAAGTTGTTAGATAATGTAATTTTCAGACAATTATCTTCTAGAAAATTAATTTAAAAATCACAATTATCATTTTGGAACACATTTTATCATGAAAAAAAAAACAAGAAACACGTCCAAATATATTTTTTTTTTAGTCTAGAAAAATGCTCAAAATTGTGAAAACAAAGAAAAAAAATTGGAGAATCTACTAAAGTGCCAGATCAGCACTTCAAGGGTGCATGCCAATTGGCACAATTGAAGTGTTAAATTGCTAGATTTCCCCATATGCGCTTTTTTGATCTTATGCCCCTCCAAATCGCTTTTTGTTTTTTTTTTAACATAAAGCCTACTCATTTTGTAGTGGCTGACCTTTTAAGCCATGTTAGCTTATTTTTTAAGTCACTAACCCCTCTATAAATAGGTGGGAACTGGGAACATCCATCATTCGGCATCTTGAATTTCCCTAATTTTGGAGAGACTCTTGAAGTACCATAGAAAATCTGACATTCTTTAGATCAAATGTTATTTTAGGTTCTTTTAGGAAAACACAACCAATCAGAGACCCTTATTTTCCTTGCCAATGGATCAGCTTTGGTAGGATCAAGTTTCTTTCTATTTGTAACTGTTAGAAATACTATTAACAACCCTACCTATTACAAAAGATCTTGACAGACATACAGTAAAAAGAGGATGAATACAAGATTCGTATAAAGGGGGGCCAAAAAAAAAAAGTGTATGATTATTATGAGAACAACGTTGGCATTGCTGAATGTTTTCATTTTCACTTAACTCCCAATATTTTGTAGCTATTGCAATCTGTTAGCCTCAAAGTCTAATCATTTCCCATATTAATTTCTTTTTGAGAGTGTTAAGATAATCGTCAAAAAATCTTCTTAATTCATAAAATCGAAAATTGGGACATCTCAACCCAAGTTTATTCTGGGCGCAACCAATTATTTCAGGCCAGCCCGTGTTAGCCCACTTTAATATAACTGTTACTATATATTCAACCATCTACATTGTTTTGATGAGATATATAGGTTTGTTAAGCCCAACCTAAGCAACTAGTTGGTGATGGGCTTTTAAAAAAGGCACAGACTAGTTCAAGTCAAGTTGTTGTAGTTCACCCCTAAAAAAGGAAAATATTATGTGTCTTTTTTTTTTTTTTCTTCTTTTTTTTTTTTTTTTGTCTTTAAAATTGGCTTCAACCAGTTAGTCAATTACGTCTAAATTGTCATGTTCATAATCCTAGTAAATTGCCTCTTCTGGGCTTGTTAGTTTAACAAATCTCCCATAACTGGTCCTAGAATTCTCAAAGGAGAACAGAAGTTATTTATAAAATTAAAAAAAAAAATTTAAATTGAAAGAAAAAGGTACGGCTCATTTCCTGAAATAGAAAGAGTATACAAGGCTCTTGGCTTCCACACTTTTTAGGGATGTTGTGCTTTTATTTTTAGAAGAAATAAAACTTGTATTTTTTATGGTTAGGAGTAACTGAGTTAGAGATGTTTATATGAATTTGGCATCTATGAAAATTAACGTTCTCTTTTAATTTTTATTATTGTTTTATCTTCTTATATTGCTAAACAACCAAGTTTGTTGCTAAACATTGTCCAAAGTTAAATTATGTTGAGCCTAAAAAAATTCAGGCTAGTTACAATTATTTTTTAAGTGTAAAAAGATTATAAAATTTTTGAAATTTATATATGTTGGGTTAAAATGAATTGACCCTTTGCAAATTAATTAATTACCCAAGTTAATTAATTAGTCAAATTTCATGTTATAGTGTGGTAGCACAAACAAATCACTAATTAAACTAAATGCAGCGGAAAATAAATTTGACACAGTGATTTGTTTATGAATGGGAAAAACCTCCAAAGCAAAACCCTACCAGATGAATTTAAGATTACCACTCCCGAGAATTCACTATTATTAATCACAAACGGTTACAAGTATAAGGAATCTTACCAAACTCTTTGGTCTATCCCGAAATACAAACTTACAGTTGAATCCTTACTTCAATACCCAATTGGACTTGTATTGTAGCGGCAATCTCTCCGTTCAATGCACAAATCTCAGTACGTGACTCACCAATGATGCATGGATCCCAGTACGTGATTAACTCTACCAACTTGAAGAAGATTGTTGGCTGCAAAGTTCTTCAGTTCATCAACAATGAAGATCAGGAAACTTCTTGGTCACAAAACAATTGGCGTAAAGACGTAGTAGCTTTTACAGAAAGAATGATGAACTAAAGTGATTTCTGCTTCCGATCACACAATGTATGTATTGTTCTTGCATCACATTATAATGGCCCTTAAAATAATCCTTATATATGTCTAGGATTGTGAGAAAAGAAACCCTACACAAATATATAGAAATATGTGTGTAATCAGATCTGAAAAACCTGATTCCGTAATTCTCGACAGATACAGCTTGTGTCGAGCTATTGTCGAGCTTCAACATTAAATCTCGATAGAAAGGATTCTATCGAGACTTCTGTCGAGCTTTAATGAACAGCATTTCCTTTACTTGTTTCTTGATCAGACTTGTATGGTTTTAATACTTAACTTGAACACTTGTTTCTTGAAGTACTAAACCCATCCTAGATCTATTCATTTACAAGTAAAGTGTGTTTTGTCAAAGGATTAGCCAATTACATAAATATGTCCCTAACAATATATAATAATTATTTTTTTTCTAAGTCAGGGTGGTCTTTTGACCACCTTGCCTTCAGAGCCGCCCTTGTTTTGCTTTGTGTGTCTAATTTGAGTTTTACTTAGAACTTTTCTTTCCCACAACAAACATTGAACTTTAATGAACCAAATCACATCCTGTTAGTTTTATGAGTTTGGGAACCAAATGATAAGTGGGTGAGTTTGATTTTATGAAATAATTAAGTAACAAGGAAATAAGTGGTATTTTTTTTTTTTTTTTTGTCTTTTAAACTTAATTGCCAACCCAAACAAAGCACATGATACGATGAGTTTTTGCCCACCAAATTGACTAGACTAAATGCTACTGTAGATAGAGCTCTTTGCTCTTTTTATATAGCTAGTAGAAAATTCCAAAAAAGGTGATACAAAAAGAATATTTTATTCGAGATTAAAATCTTTTGGAGAGAGTACACAATATAATGATGGTTGATAAAATTATACTGAATATGTTGGCATTTTTTCCCCTTTTATTTGTTTTCTTAAATAGTTTTTTTTATATGAATGTTTATGTTTATGCTTATGTTTATATTTGCATCTTTACACATGCTTGCGCTCGCATACACAAATAAACTTATACTCGTGAGCCATAAGAAATATAATTCTGAAGTACTCCGAATTACCATGGAGATCATTGCATTAATTTATAATAAAATAATAATAATAAAGTTATTTTTTAAGGTGGATTTTTTTTATCTATTTAAATGATGATATGTCTTTTTTTTTTTAATGCTAATTAAATATATTTTGTTATTTTATTTGTCATGCGTGTGCGAAGTAAATATTTCATTAGCCAGATCAAAAAGTTTCATTGCTGAAATGACGGTAAAGAATAAAATAACAATACCCTCAAAATATAAAGACCAAAAATTTGTTCTTACTTAATAAATATCCATACATAATATAGAATTTATAAATTCATTTCTAAGGCAATTGTCAAAACTAATATTTCTAATATATAAAATACATTCATTATGACTTGAATATTTGTGGCTTTGTTTTCCCTTTAACTATTTTATTTATATATTTATTTAAATTTAAATTTGTTTTTATGCTTATGTTTATATTAATGTTTATGTATTTGTGATTATATATTTTCATACTCATTTTAGATAGTTAGCAAACTTGTAACTAAGACAAGGAAGTGTTTGAATCCTTCTTACCTCATTTCTCCTTTTCTTTCTTTCATGTCTAGTTGTCATTGCCCATTCCCTTTCTCTTTCCTATAAATTGAGCATCTCTTCTCAATGTCTCTTAATTGGCATTGAAGAGGGTTGGTTTAATAAACCCATAATAGGCTTGTTCAAGTTGAGCATGAGATAGATCTCATTCATAAAAATTTTTAAAAAATATTATTTAAAATGAATCCTCTTTATATTTCAATTTAAATATTTCAAAGTTAAAATTGTATATAGTGTCATGTCATTTAAAATTTTAAAGGTAAATCATAAAGTTGGTCTCTAATGTTTCAATTTGGTCCTTAATATTTACAATATCGTGTCAATTAAATCTCTGTTGTTATCTCTTGGATAAAAATGCTGATGTGGCAAATAGAACAATGAAAATTATTTTTCATGCCACATCAACAATTAATTGTATTACCACATGAGATTTAAATATTAAAAAAAAATTTGGGACACGCGAGGTTTCACCAACCAAACTCATTTATTACCAACCAAACTTATTTATTCCCTTATTCTATACCACAATAAGAGGATTTGAAAATTCTCACAAATACCCAACTGTGAGAAATTCTTTGTTTAAATTATTATATGGGTTGTTAACATTAATAGCAGGCCATAGCTTAACACAGTAATAAAGTGACAACACGCACAAACATTTCTCAATTTCATTTTCTTATGGTTATTTTTGACATTAGGTTTTTGTGCTTTTAGTGAAGAATGGGAAGTAACTAGAAACAAAGCACAAACAGTGGTGGAGCTAGGAATTTTTCCTGGGGGGCCAAGCTAAGTATAATATAATACAATTATTAAGTAAAAAAAAAAAGTTATACATTCATAGTTAAACAATCACTAAAAATTGTCCATATTGTCAAAATTTAGGATGAGTTTTAAGTAAATAATATCTATTTGCTTAGATTCACATTTTTTAACCTTTTTAGGCGGTTTATCATTTTAGAATTTCAGCATTTAAAATAAATAATTGAATTACAATTTCCGAATCTTGAATATTTTTTCTTTTAATGTATGCATAAAATGTGGATATTTTGCTCATAGATTATTCACACTTTAGCTAAGGGCGTAAACTCAGTGAGATAAAAACAAACATTTAAGCAGGCTCAAAACCAAATATAAATACATTAATGTACAATAAAAAAACCATTTTATATAATATTAATATATATGATATTTACTTTAAACTGACCTTATCATTTTACATTAGGCAATAGCACAGTAGCAAGTAATCAACAACACATGCCCATTTCTACCCAAAATAAAACAACACATACCCATAAAAAAAAAAAAAAAATACAACAGTAAAGTTATATAAACAAATATGTAAAGAAATTGGACAGCCACAATTATTTTTTAAGAAAAAAAGAAATTGGCAAATAGCCACAAATTAAAACACAGTTGTATAGCAATATAGCACACAGTATCTTAAAACAAAAGCAACAAAAGTAGTAAAGCTAGGTAGTAAATTTGCTACCTAGCTTTCTATTCACAGGTTACACACACACACACACACAGAGATACTAGTGGTTCTGGCATTCTTCTAGGTGATGGAGCCCGGAACCGATGAAAGGCAACGCACTCAGATAGAGGGGACTAGCAGCGCGATGGGAAGGTGGAATATGCAAATTAGTTTGTTTGTTTTATTTATTTATTTATTTATTTTTGTTTGATGATATATTGTAATTTGGATTTTGGAATGTCTTAGAAGGAAAATTTGGGTTTTTCCTCTGAAGGGCCACGGGCTGAGGAATGGGCCATCTCATAGTTTTTTTTTTTTTTTTTGGTCTTTATGTATCATTTAATAAATAAAAAAAAGAGGTTCTACGTCCACAACATTTTTTATAATATTTTCACAAACCTGCCACTTAAGATTTGTTGTAAAAATGTTGTGAAAAATGTTGTGAACATATCATTTCTCATAAAAAAAATTGTACCAATTAAATTACTAGATTGCTTCAACAATTTGAGCCAAATTCTGAAATTTGATGGGGGCCAAGGTGTAATATTTTTGGGTAAATCATGACATATTACCCACTCTAAAGGAAAAAATGAAAAAGCTAGGAGGGCCATGCCCCCCTTAGCTCCGCCACTGAGCACAAATATAAGAGCCCAAAAAATAATAAAAACAAGAAAGGAAGAAACAAAGGCAACAGAGCTTGAAGAGTGAAGCATCTTACATAGGGACAATGTCACTCTCGGACATAGGGCGCATCCTCCTCCCCCCCCCCCCCCCCCCCCCCCCCCCCCCGCCAAAAAAAAGATTGTTTTTATAAAAATTATTAGTATACATATAGGAATTAATTTTAGCAATTTTTTTTATAAAACTACATAACAATAACCACTAACCATATCAGCAATTTATAAAAACATTTGTAACTCTAGCATTTTTCTCCTTTTAAAGGCCATAAAAATTTATAGATCTAAAATTTAAAACAAAATATGCATGCCCATATAAAAGAAACAAAAATTACCAATAGTAAAAATATATTATGAAGCCCAATCAATCAATTTTACCCAAAACAAACAACCTTACTCTTTAAAAAATTTAAAACAAAATAATTTTGTCATTACCCAGTGTAAGCACCAAAGATACTAAAAAAAAAAAAAAAAAATAGAACCTCGGCGGCTAAACAACAGAGCCAAATACCGAAGCTGCTACATGCAGCCAGTAACAACCACCCCACTAATTTCGATTCTTGGCTTCTCGTCTCTGGTCTTGCAGGTAGAGTTAGTGTCAAAGTATAAAGTATAAACCCTAAAGCTAAGTTGCCTCAGCTAAGTGACTAAACAAGCCTTCATAAACATGAAGTAAGCAAGGATGAGAGAGAGAGAGAGAGAGAGAGAAGAATGGTAGGTGTGGAGTGAAGAAGAAAGAAAGAAAAAAAATATTTAAAAAAAAAGAGAAAAGAAGAAAGAGAGAACTAAGCATGAGCTGAAGAGGAAAAAAAAAGGAAGAAAAGAAGAAAGAGAATTGATGTGACAAGGCCTTAGGTTGGTCCCATTATTTTTGTGTATTTACCAAAATGCCATTTAATTCATACCTTGATAGATGGGGAAAAAAATTGTTCTTAATTCTTAACTCTTAACTCGTTTTTTTGAGTCATGAGTGATGGAAACTGAGAAAAAAAAAATCAAGCTAAATAAATGGAGTTGATGTGGGGCCCACAATAAGTGAGTTACGGGTGATGGAAATTGAGTGATAAGTGATGAAAATCACTCAAACCAAATATGGCCTTAGCTTTTTGTATCATTTACATTTATTGTTGCTATTAGGCTCTTCTATATATTTTTTAAAAAATTAATAATTTTCAACCAGTAAATATATATGCTAAAAAAGGCTGAAAATTTCTCCAGGAAAGAAAGCCTAAAAAGACTTTGAAGATAAATTTTGATTACATCAATATTGTAAAATAGAAAGAAGAAGAAGCAAACTCAGAAAAGATTGCTATTAGCAACAGCCAAAGTTTACCGCAACAACATAGAAAGCTGTCGCAGATTAGTATTACCGATGGCAAAAGGCCATCGACGATTGTCGAAAAAAGCCTTGTCAGTAATACTATATTACCAACGAGGCCGTCACTAACACTCATTTTTTACTGCACAACTCCGTCGTAAGTGCTTGATAATTTCCGTTGTAAATTCAACTTCATACGAGGAAGTTGGATGACCAAATACTTTTTGCGACAACCTTAGGCCGTTTTTAATGCATAATTTCAATGACAAAATGATGTCATAGTTATTTCATTTGTCATTGACAATACAACTTCATATAAGGAAGTCGTATGACCAAATACTTTCTACGACGAACTAAGACGTTGTTAATACCTTTTTTTGAAAAATAAAAGCCGTCGTAATTTTTTGGTTTGTCATCGACAATGTAACTTTATATGAGGAAGTTAGACAACCAAATACTTTCTACAACAAACTAACACCGTTGTTAATGCCCTTGTTTTGACGAATAAAAGTTGTTGTAAGTACTTGGTTTGTCGTCGAAAATAACTTTTGTAATGAACTATAGTCGTCGTTAATGTAGTTTTCCAACAACTAAAAGCCATCGTAATATACTTGGTTTGTTGTCAACAATACATTATCAATGTGACCATTTACCTTTTTCAATGAACTTTGACCGTTATTGAAACCTATTCACCACGTCACTAATACATTATTTGCAACAAAATAACTCTGTTGATAATAAAAGAGAGATCATTTCTAATATTTTAATTGCAAGGAAACATAAATCTCTCAGAAGTTTCTCAATTCAAATAACAAGCACAAATCCATAATTGTCCAAAACTAGAAAGTGCATAATGCAATAATAATAAAATGTTAAAAAGTCTACAAAATAGAATCAAATGTTCATTAATACATGAAAGCTATAATATCCTTCACCAAACTTGAAAACATAAATATTGGAAGATCAATCATCATCTAAGTCAGTATTCTACTTCTAAAAGCCCTATGAGTCAGTATTTTCCTCCTTAGAGTCATGTTTTGTGTTTTCGTCCACATTTTGATTTCCTCCTTGAACGTTGGTCGGCAATATTTTGATTAAACTAAATAAGTATACAAAAAAAAATTATTACTATGCAAATTATATTTACAATACACATAAAGATATTGAAACATACTAATTTAACAACATTAACAACAATCCCCACAATGAATAACAATGGTATTATCAATATCAAAGAATACAGAATCCTTACTAACAAGAACCTTGTAGTTCTCCTGTGAATGAGAACTTCAAAGAATAAATTTGCCATCAATAATCACATTGCTTAGTAACATTAATAACATTTTCATAACAAACACTACAAATCATGTACTTTGCATGGATAGGTAAAGAGATACTAATTTAAATAACATATTTTTAATCTAAATTTAGAGATCCAAATAATTGAAATCTATAATGAGCAACTTTACAACTTATTTCAACAACCTCAAGAAAATAGCAAAAAATATTAATGTTGATTATATTAAAAAATATATAAATATACCTATGTAGTAGGTTCTTGCATAGAATTAAGGCCCATTTTTTCCAAAACATTTGCTATAATATGAGGCATTTCCTCTTTCAATCAATTGATTGTTCCCTCCAATTCCATTTTCTCAGCAAAACTTTTATCCCCTACTTTTTCAAACGAAGCTCAAAATCCTCATTTTCTTTTAAGCGATCCCCTTGACATTGCTTACTACACTGGCTAGAAGAACTTGGGCCATACACATCTCTAGGCTTGACACCGGCACCCATGCCAAGCACATGACCACAAGTAGGAGGTCCAGTCACTTCAAAGAATATTTGACTATCATTAACAATCTTACCCTGAGATACAACCTCTGATTTCCTTGCATCCATTTTTTCCTAAAACAACATTTATTCCATTATTAGATATTTACAAACTTTAAATTCAATAAGAAATTTAAAAATAATAATAATGATAATAACATACATATAATTTTTGTGCTTTTTCACCGGCAAAAGTAACACCATCCTTTTTCATATGCATTAACCTAAAACATTTGATTGGACTTGACATCCATTCTTCTCCTCCTATGACCATTTTAAAAGGAATTAATATTATAGAAATTTAACATGGCAATTTTATCATACCAATTCTTTTTTGCGCTTAACCATTGGTACAGAACCTGTAGTTGCAATGATATCTTGATTTTCTTTGCGATTTTTTTTTTCTATCACTTTTATCCTGGTTACACGAAAAATTACACTAAAGGAGTCAATTTTTAAACATTTGCTTCTAAGAAATATTTTAGAAAAAAATATATTAAAAAAAAACTATTAATAAAGTTCAATTTATAATCACCTTCCACTTGCCATCATTCCATTTGTTGCACATCTCTTTCTAAATATTTGGAGTTACATCATCTGGGGGATGCTTGTACCATTCATCTCAAGAAATTTCATTTTTTACGCACTCTTCTCTAAGGTGCCACATCCAATCAGGATAGCGTCATTTGACATGCTCATCAAATACCTCCCTCTCAAGAACTAAGTCATCTGCCTCAAATTGTGCTTCTTTGTATAACTCATAAAGCATATTCAGTTGTTCTTTAGGGTATTCTGAAAAAGTTGTCCATGGCCCAATAATATCTTGGGAGAACTTGATAGCAATCTCTTGGGTTATTTTCTTTTCTATGAAAATAATAAAATGAAAGAAACACAAAGTATGTAAAATATAACATATAAATGAACTATAAGCACTAAAAAATAAATTATTAAAATAACCAAAAAAAAAAAAAGGGAAAAAGACATTCTGTCATGTATCTCACACTTGCGGTTATGGCCTGGATAAACACCCTTAGCATTTCCCCAACCTCTTTTCTTTTGTACAATAGATCCTACCAATAATGGAATAAGTAAAAATAAATAAATAAGCTTTAGGTAAACAATTGGTATATTAGCATATAAACTTTAGGGAAATATTAAGTATTACCTTTGCTGCCCCCATTAATTGCACTATTAGAAGAAACAAGTGCTTCATTAGTTGGAGACTTAGACGATGAAGGTGCAACTTGTGATTGACTAACACTATCACCCTTATCTCTCACTTGTTCTATAGCTCGCTTCTTAACTTTCTTTGCCATTCACCTATAACATATATATATATATATATATATATATATTTTTTTTTTTTTTTTTGAGGAAAAAAGCATGCCTGAAATTTTATTAACGAACTACAAAATCAGGCGAAACAAAAGTATCAATATTTTGTGGAACAAACTCCATCTAGACTAACAATAGAAAAGAAAGTCTTGCTCTCTAGGCTAAGACATGTGCAACCGCATTTCCTTGCCGAACAATGTGAGAGAAAGAGAAACTCTTAAGGGAGCTAACGTGGACTAAAGTATCTTTTACTAGGTGGCCAAATGAGGAGGAAAAGAAAGTACCCGTTTATAGACCCTTTATTATTGTTTATGAATCTCCTTCAAAGTGGGGCTATTGTATTCCAATTTCAGTGGCAAAAATTACAGCTCGCCTTGCCGCTAACATTTCCAAAATCTCACTATTGCAAGGCTTCCCCACTTTTTCAGCCAAAGCAGGTCAATGACCTGGCCTAGCGAATCATGCACTACAATACCAATCCCTGCCTCCTCGCTCTCGTTAAACATCGCTCCATCAAAGTTTATTTTATACTCACCTGGTTTTGGAGGCAACCATTTGCATCTTCGTATCACCTTTATCGGTTTACTGTTCAGGGGGAGTCTCGGCTTTGCTTGAAAATCTTCAGGAAATTGCATGCCGTATCTTTGATCATCTCCAGCGGTACTGTGTGCTCTTGGAGTGTGGTCTTGTTTCGATGAAGCCATATATTCAAGGAAATTGTTGCGAACAGCTCAGTCACTCGAGGTTAAGATAGTAAATGACCAACTAGATCCAAGAAGTCCCCTTGAGCCGCTTCAAACTGATTTACCCAGCTAAAATCTATGCACAAGACGAGTTTAATCACCTCACAGTCCCATAATGCATGCTTTGTATCTTCTTCACACCATCCACACCGATGGCACACCGAATCCAACATGATTTTCCTTTTAAGCAAATTTTCTTTTGTTGGCAAGCTATTTGTACATGCCCTCCAAAGAAAGTGTTTTTATCTTCCCTTGCACTTTGAGTTTCCAGATTCCAGACCATAATTTTGTTGTTGCTGCCGAGTTTGATACCGAAGCCTCATCCATATTAGCTTACCCACAGATGGCCTTGTACCCTAACTTCACCGTATACACCCCATCTTTTTCCGGTGCCCAATCTTGTATATATAGGTATATACAAGGATAAGTTGTAATAATGATGGTTGAGTTTGGAGAATATGGTTTCATAAAGTGAAAATTCGAGTTTTTGAATTTTCTAAGTGAAAATTCGAAAATTTGAATTTTCTGGAATCTTCTGTAAAATTTTTTGGTGACTGTTCAAAAAGGTTGAAGAGGTTTCAATCTTTGTTAACCGTTTTAGGAAGAAAAAAAATAACTAACTCTCCATACGTGCCATTTCATGAGACATAACCCTATGGGTATAAATAGAGGCTTATATTCACAAGGTGAAACACAAGAAACACAAAAAATCCCGTGATCATTCTTCAGAATTGCTGTCTGTAATACCCAACATCTTGATTGTATCCTGGAGACAAATTTGCGATAACCCTTTAGCAACAAAAGTGTGGGGGCAAATATTGTTTAAAGAAAATGATATAGTTCCTCCAAGTTATCTATTTTCTGTTTGTCTTTTATGTTAATCTTGATCTTCCATTATTACTTTGTGTAATATCCCCAACACCAGTACATAAAATCAGCTTATGGGGGATACACAAAGAGGAATAGACTTGATCTGTTGTGCTTCAAAGGGGAGGAAGCATGAATCAAGTAGTTACTCGTTCCACAAATTCTCATCAAAGTCCAGCAAATCTGCCACTCGTGCCTCACTGCCCAAAACCAAAGAAACCAAGGGGACTATACTGCTTGAGCTTCCAGACAGCCAGCAATCCTTAAAAACCCGAATAGTTTGTCCATCACCCATCCTCCATTTTGCACCCGACAGAATGACTTTTCTCGCCTTTAAAATGCTTTTACAAGCAAATGAACCCAATGATTGTTTAGCCTAAAAAATAGTACCATTGGGAAAGTATTTTGACTTGAAAACACAACCGCTGCTCTCGCGGGTGCTTCCCTCTAAGGCGGAACGCTCCCCTACCGATGCCTTTTTACATCCCACAGCTTCGGCAGATTGCTTAGCCCCGTTCATCTTCGGCGCAAGAGCGCTCGATCAGTGAGCTATTACGCACTCTTTCAAGGGTGGCTGCTTCTAGGCAAACCTCCTGGTTGTCTCTGCACCCCTACCTCCTATATCACTGAGCGGTCATTTAGGGGCCTTAGTTGGTGATCCGGGCTATTTCCCTCATTCAGTATATATCTATTATATAGATATCTAATTATAGAGACATAGAAAAATAGAAAATAAAAATATAGAAAATAAAATTAGTGATTTCATTTAGGTAAAGTAAGCGCTCGAAATCGATATCTCAACTCCACTATTCCAATGAATATAAATTTAGATATATACCACCTAATGCCCCAAGAATATTATCATAAAGCCACATCTTTGATAAGTTGTAATTATTTAGTCAACAAAAATATAATTAAAACCAAGGACCATATTAGAAATATCAATTAAAACCAAGGACCTATTATTACAATCATTACAAGGACATTTTATCTTCATATCCTTATCTTTAATATGTTGAAATGCATAATCAACAAACTCTATTACTCCATTTATATATTCCTCACATGACTACAAGAAAGATTGACCCAAGATTTATCAACTAGCATTATATTTACACCCTTCAAAAATGACATAAATATCAACAATTATTCCTGCCTAAATTGTGATTAATAAACTTATTATAAAAACTAAAAAACTAAATTAACAACACCACCACTAAATATATTGTAAATTAACTAACATGAAAAGCTTAATTAAATTTAAGAGGTCCACTAATTTAATTAAATAATTAGATACAAATAACATACATGGTGCAAATCTTTTTTTTTTTTTATCATATTGAAAAGTGGTAGACAAGCACAAATCCTACGGTTATCTCCAGTCTCCACTTGTGGCATTATAGACAAAATATTCAACAGTATTAATTAATCTTATATTATTATATATTCATAACACAAATACACTAAACACCACCATTCATTTAAATATAATTTTTTAATCAAAGTAAATTTCAGCCATTCATTCCAGTAACTTTTTGGCTCAACACCCAACCATTCACTATCACTTAGCTCTATTCATTCAACCAAAACGTCATTCTGCAGTATAACTCAAAAAAAAAAAAAAAAAAAAAAAAAAAAAAAAAAAAAAAAAAAAAAAAAACAAGAGCAGACAAAGAGAGAACAAGATAGTAAGTGATACCAGTGACTCAGTGAGGCGAATGGATTCCGGCAAGTATGAAGAATGATGGTGTAGAGACAGGCAAGGATACTGACGAAGCGAGAGAATAACTATAAGACAGATTTGGGTTTTTTTTTTTTTTTTTTTTTTGGGGGGGGGGGGGGGTTAACTTTATCGTTTTGTTGAGAAAATGGGTTTGTTAACTTTGTTGTACCAACTTTATTTTATTTTTTGAATTTTTTTCAACAAATTTATAAGGTTCAATTATAAAACTTTAAAATACAAATTAAAATTTTCTTTGATGAACTAAATTTTAAATTTTGTGCTGCCAAATTCTAAAATTTTGGGGGGGGGGGGGGGGGGGATGGACGGCGGCAAAGAAAATTTTAACTCATGTTGCAATTTTATTCCATCTCAAATAGGAAGTTTCAAAAGTGATGGAAATATAACCTCAATATCGTGTATAGGTGGATTTCTTGTACAAAAATATAACCTCAATATAAAAAAAAAATGTGTATTTTATTTGGCAAAACCACCCTCATTTGAAGGGAAAAAAACATTTTCCACTAGACATCCCATTAACTAAATTTTTTTAAATTAATATTAAAAATATTGTGTACTAACCTACCCGCAAATTTTCAAAATTATCTTATTTCATAATTAAAATTCATTGATTTAAAATTTTAATTAAAGTTTCCTCAAAAAAAAAAAATTTACTTAAAGAGTATTTAAAATATTTAGAATGACAACTTTTTTTTTTCTTTTCTTTTTTCATCGGGTTGTGGAGAGAATTAACGTTGCAAGTATTTTGGTGGTTGATCAACTTTGTATTATTATTCTAAAATTTTCAATATTGTATGTACAATTCATTGTTGACCCAATATTGACCAAGTTTTACAAACTTTGACTACTAATTTTTCACAATCTAGCCATCTAATTGATGTCATATTTTGCCAACACCAATATCTCACCACATTCTTCCAAGCCAAAGGTCGGATTTTGGATTTGAGTCTAGAGCATTATGGACATGTGTTGTACCAACACACCAAGAAGTTTTGATTGGCCATGTTCTACTAAGCCAACCGTTTGATTGAGTTCAAAATTCATCAAAACCAATATTTTATCCTACTTTTTCAATTCAATGGTCAAATTTTAAATCTAACTATGGTACAAGATGGATGTGTGTTGTATTTGCCTGTAATGAAACTTCAATCACTAAAAATATCCAATACTCTACTAATTAAGAGAGTTATACACTATATAAATATTACTAAGATTCGAGAAAATAATATGCAAAATACAATTAAAAACCTACAAAATGACCTTGAATGGATTTGCATATGACTTTTGACTTTGCCATTTTAAAACTTGAAACTGATAAAAGCATGAAAATCAAGAAAACCTTGAAACACTAACCAATACCCAATACCCAATACCCAAAACCCACTCAAAACCTCCCTACTCAACATAATTTGATCCTACCGAGTGTCATAGACCCAACTTCGATGGTTGATCATGTTTGACCAAATATTAACCAAGTTTTGCAAACTTTGACTACTCATTTTTCACAATTTCCCCATCTAATTGATGTCATACTTCACCAACACCAATATCTCACCACAATCTTCCAATCCAACGGTTGGATTTTGGATTTGAGTCTAAAGCATTATGGACATGTGTTGTTGTACCAACACACCAAGAAATTTTGATTGATCATGTTCTCCTAATCCAACAGTTTGATTGAGCTCAAAATTTATCAAACCAATATTTTATCCCACTCTTTCAATCCAATGGTCAAATTTTAAATCTAACTATGGCACAAGATGGACGCATGTCGTACCCGCCTATAATGAAACTTCAATCACTAAAAATATCCAATACTCTACTAATTAAGAGAGTTATATACTGTATAAGTATCATTGAGGATCGAGTAAATGATTTGCAAAATACAACCAAAAACCTACAAAATGACCTCAAATGGATTTGCATATGATTTTTGACTATTCCATTTTAAAACTTGAAACAATAAAAGCATAAAAACCAAGAAAACCTAAATACTGACCAATACCCAAAACCCACTCAAAACCTCCCTACTCAAGATAATTTGATCCTATTAAGTGGTCATAGACCCAACTTTGATGGTTGATCATGTTTGACCAAATATTGACCAAGTTTGCAAACTATGACTATTTTTCACAATCTGACCATCTAATTGATGTCATACTTTGCCAATACCAATATCTCACCACATTCTTCCAATCCAACATTCAGATTTTGGATTTGAGTTTAAAGCATTATGGGCATGTGCTATTATACCAACACACCAAGAAATTCTAATTGGTCACGTTCTCCTAATCCAACCATTTGATTGAGCTCAAAATTCATTAAAACCAATACTTTTTCCTTCTCTTTCAATCTAATGGTCAAATTTTAAATTTGACTATGGCACAAGATGGACTCGTGTCGTATACGCCTATAATGAAACTTCAATGACTAAAAAATCCAATACTCTACTAATTAAGAGAGTTATACACTATACAAGTATTACTAAGAATCAAGAAAATGATCTGCAAAATACAACTAAAAACCGACAAAATGACCTCTAATGGATTTGCATATGACTTTTGGCTTTGCCATTTTAAAACTTGAAACAAATAAAAGAATGAAAACCAAGAAAACCTTAAAACACTAATCAATACCCAAATCCACTTAAAACATCCTTGAACAACCTAATTTGATCAAATCTAGTGGTCTTAGAACAAACTTTGAATTTTGACCAAAGATTGACCAAGTTTAATAGACTTTGACGAAGTTTTGCAAGATTTGAGTACTTTGTTCTCACAATTTGACCGTCTGATTATCACTTTAATAAACACATATATTTCACCACATTCTACCAATCCAACGGTCAAGATTTTGGATCTCCATCTGTTTTCATGATGGGCACGTGTTGTTGTCCCACCACTAGGAAACTTTGATTAAAACCCATTGACACAATCTGACCATTCAAAATGGCTAAAATACGCCATCAAAACTAGTAAATGACAAAAATACCCATAAACTTCTAGAGTGACAAAAGTGCCCCTAAAAGCTTCAAAATGATCAAAATACATTTTACTTCTGAAATGACCAAAATAGCCCTCACGTACTTGGAGGGTCTTTTAAGATGTTTTTTTGCTACTTTCAAAATTAAGACAAAATTCTAGAGTTCTATGATAAAATTGAGGAAAATTTATTATTCAAAGTAAATAATCATATTTTACGGCCATATGTATGTTGGAAATCACTTTTATTGTGACAGATTTAGCTTACCGTCATTAATACATTTTTTTCTTAAGAAAATTTTAACTATTAACGACAACCACAACATCCATCGCAAATAACAATGCAATATATAGTGATGGAAAAAACCATCAAACACATGAAAAATAAGGGCATGATTTCCCCCTTTTAAAAAAAATTTACCAATGTCAACGATGTAGGTCCATCGCAAATATTATTTATTAGGAGGGATCCAATTCCATTACTAATACATTATTTCTTTTAAAGCAAATTAACTATTTATAACAGTCAACGTGTTTGTCGTAAATAAAAACTCAATTAGAAAAATTAAAAAAAAACTAATTGCAATGGTTAAATGTCGTCACAAATGTGAAAAGTAAGGGGAGAATTTTCCCTCCAAAATATTTTACCATTTTCGATGGCTTTGTGTTTGTCGCTAATGCCGTTTTTTTATTTACGATGGAATAATGTTTGTCGCAAATAATAACACCATAAAAAATATATATTTTGTATTTTCGACACACAAAGGCCGTCACAAGTGTTAATAATGCTGACGTAGTCGTAAATAATACCCCCTTTTATATTTACGATGGACCATTTTTTGTCGCAAATACTAACACCACAAAATATATATATTTTGTATTTTCGACGTACTAAATCTGTCACAAGTGTTAATAGTTCTGACGGTTTTTCTTCAGTTGTCGTAAATAATTCTTTACTAGTGACAAACATTTCTATGCCATCGTAAAAAGTAAGGTGGGAACAGTTCCCTCCAAAAAAAAAATCACATTTTCAACAAAAATAATAGGCATTTTCGACAAACTCATTTTGCTGTCACAAATGTGTTAATATTTGACGACTAATTGTCGACAGAAGAGACTTGCCCTCGAAAAATCTAGTTTTTATGATGGCTTTTTGTAGTCGTCGAAAAAGTTTCGTCAAGAGGACAGCAATACCCACCTACCATCAAACACAACAATACCCACTAACCACCACATTCATCGCCGCCAAACCTTGAGTGTTGGTGGAGAGAGAGAGAGAGAGAGAGAGAGAGAGAGAGAGAGAGAGTGGAGAAAAGAAAGCCATATATATAAAGAGAGAGAAAGAAAATTTTATTAAAAAAATCTAACAACCTACTACAGTAAGGTTGTATATTTATAACCTTACTTTTCACAATTGCCAAATTTTTTTAGCAATACCCACTCGGGTAAAGCATCATTTTGGCTTATGAGGATGTAAATAGCAACTGGGGGGTTTTGCACCTCGTTGACACCTCATTTTGCAACTCGCATTTAACCTCACCTGGAGGGTAAAATGGTAATTTTGCCTTGGAAATATACATCTTGATTCCGGTCATTAGATCCTTAATCTTATTTCACCAAAATGTTCTTGATGTTGTAATGATCAAATTGGCCGGTCATAAGTTCTAATTGGACCACCAGATTGAAAGTTATCATCAAATCAAGTTTTAATGACTGAGATGCACTATCACAAATTGAGTCCGACTATATGTGATTATGAACAATTGATTTCAATTGGTTATAAGTATAATCAATTTGAGATCAATGATGTGTCATAATTTAATTGGTTAGGACTGCATTTTATGATAGGGTTGCACACACTTAATTAACTAGATAGTTAAACATTAATTATTCAATGAGTAATTTGTGCAATTATCTTTTAATTAGGGTAAATTTGGAACTAATTAAGTTTGAAATAGGAGTGATTAGAGCCTATTAATGTTAATTGGAAACTAATTTGAGACCTATTAATGCTAATTGTGCTAAAATTGTTTTCGAACAAATGACCTTTGTTCACCATTTCATTGAAATCTCTTAGAATATCTCTCATGATTCTTTGTCAACCCTCATTAAATGACCTCCCATTCATATTTTCTCCACCACTACTATATAAACCCCCCTTCTCCTCCATTCCAAAAACCTCCATCTCTTCTCTTCTCTTGAGTTTTAGTGAAATTGAGTAGTCTTGTCATATCTTGGTCTTCTTGAGACTCAAGGTATTGAGTGAGACTCACTCTCCCTCTCCTAGCTCTTCTTTTCCTCCACCCTTAGGACTTCCATCAAGAGTCTCCTCCTCCATCATATGGATTTTGTATAAAGGTATAATCCCCTTCCCTAACTGTTTTTTTATGTTGCCATGATAAGCATTTAATATTAAAGTATGCTTGAATATGTTTAAATGTTCTTAATTGTTCTTATGTGTTCTTCACATGTTCTTAGTTGTTCATCACATGCTCATGCATAACACTAGTTTTAATCTTGAATCCACATCAAAAATATGAAAAAACATGTTTGTTTCATAATTTTTTTCAAATTTTTGAATCTAGGATATCACCATCCACACACATTCACTAGAATTTATTTTTCAAATCCAAATGCAATGCTTAATAAATTGAATTTGGATTTATCACATGCACACACATTAAATTCAACATGCAAATTGATTGATAACATATTGGATGATGTGATATGAATGTTGACCACCATAGTCTAGAAGACTGGTTTCACTGGGCAAGGTGGGTGCCTAACACCTTCTCACCTTGTAACATAGCCTCCGAGCTTAGATCAAGGGTTAGTAGACCAATGCTTATCCTTGTGATTTTTAATTTCTAGATTATAACTAGGAAACAAAACTATGTACTTTATCTTAGATTATATCTAGGACCAAATCCATGTAATTTTCCTATGATCAATGTAAATTCAATTGCAAACTAATAAAATGAGGAATTTTTCAATTTTGGTTTTCTTATTTATTCCAATAATTAAATAAGTGGTGACTCCATTGTAAATCCCTTAATTTAAAAGGGAGAATATCATCAAGAGAACCTCCATTTTGAGAGGCAATAAAACGACTCCACTCATTCACGTGAGTTTGGTCCAATACCATAAAAAAAGGGGTCGGGGGCGCGGTCTCTCACACACCTCCCAATGCTAATGCTCTTAATAACATGTATGTATAAAAACATTTTTTAAAAATAAAAATAAAAATTGCAACAACCAATACATATTTCTTCATCAAATATTTAGACAATTAAAAATTAAAGTAATGAAACAAAAAAGAATAAGAATGCCAAACCACAAAGAAGCACCCTCTGTTGTCAGACCCTCTATTCTCTCTCTCAACTTCCAAGAAACCCACACCCACCTACAATCTCCACCAAAGTAAGTCAAAAAGTAATCTTTTCCCATCCTTTAATTAAACGATCTCCACTTATAAACCTACAATCCTTTCTCCCTCTATCTCCAAGCCTTATCTCACCAAATCTGTATGAATTGCACGATCACCACACGTACTCATCTCATAACTCTCTCTCTCTCTCTCTCTCTCTCTCTCTCTCTCTCTCTCTCTCTCTCTCTCTCTCTCTCTCTCTCTCTCTCTCAGAATAACAAGAAATTTGTTGCTCTTTGCCTCAGTGGTGGCTTCATGAATTTTCTTAGGGTGGTCATTAAAAAACTTAAATTATACAAAATTAAAAAAAAAATAAAACTTCATATATTGACAAAATACATACACACACGCGCACACACACACACACACACACATAAATACATGAAGTCTTACAATGTCCTTCTATGAATTTTCTTATGTTGAAATTGTTGCATGATAGTCTCTTTATCAATGCTGCAAGCTACATCTCTTTCAAAATTTTAGTTCAATAAAATTTTTCTTAGGCCTTCTATTTTACTTTGTAAGGGCATAATATAATGTTAAAGGGACCAAAGTTTAAGGATAAATTTTGATTACAAACTTAGTTGTAACTAGGGGTAGCTAAATTTGACACAACCTACAAGTCTAACACGACTAACCTATTTATAAACAGGTCATGAGTTGAAGCTAAACGAGTTCGGGTCATATTCAGGTCGCCACAGTTGACCCAATTAATAAACGGGTCATGTTCGTATTCAACATATGAACCTGTCTGACCCGTTTGACTCGTTTAGGTTATAAATGTATTAAATTTTGTAATTATTATTTTGTTATTATTGCCTAATTTTTTGTTGTAATTATATGTTTATTACTATATTTATGGTTGTAATTGTATCTTAATTTTAGATATATGAAAAGTGATAATAGGTTATTCAAGTCAGGTATGACCTATTAATCAAACAGGTTATTAAATAGGTCATTTGTATTGACCTTTACATGACTTGTTAATTAAATAGGCTAAACGTGTCGTGTTGGGTTGACCTACTTAATAAACGAGCCGAGTTAGGGTTGAGGATTCTTAACACATTTACTAAACAGGTCGGGTTTGGGTCAATCCATATAGCTGAGTACTCATGACTCTACACGACACAAACCCAACTCGCAAACATGAATTGCTACCCCTAGTTGTAGCCTAAGGCTACAATTCTCACTAAAAAAAATTAAGATAACTACATATTTTGAAAATTTAACCGTTAAATTGCATGTTTATTTATGTTCTTAAAACATATATCAAATTTCATGTCAATCAGATATTATTTACTATTCGATTCATAAATTTATTTTTTTATATATAATTTTAGACTACAAAAACTCAAAATTTAAACATTTGATTAATGACATAGCTATTAATTTTTTATCTTCTTGAAATTTTGCAAGCATGGAGGATATAAAAAGAAAATATAATCCAAGGACACAATTTTGCAATATTGGGCTCTCAAGCGAGATGAACTTAGGCCCAACACATGAACAGTATCCGTGCAATAAATTTGTAAGAGAGTGGGCTCAATAAACTGGGCTCGAAAATGAGGTGATTGATAGTCAAAGTGTGATTGTAAAAAAATTATTATATGAAGTTGTCCTCGGTTTGGTCCGAGGAGAAATATTCTTACAATTGTTTGAATGCCTATAACTTTCTCTCTTTCTCTCTCTCTCTCTTAGTTGTTTCTTCTCTTTTTCTCCGGCTTCTTTTATGAATCTTTTTCTTGCCTCTAGCTCCATTTATATACCAGTTTCTCTCACGTGCCAGTTAGGTGATTTTTTCTTGATACTTATCCCATCAAACTTCCCTTAAAGTTTTTACACGGCAGCTGTAAAGATTAAGAGTCACTGTTCAGACATCCTTTCCTCATTAATGCAGCTAGAGGGTTAGCTGCAGAGCCATTAATGCGGTGGTAGCAGCTTTCCTTATAGTACCAGATAGCCTCCACCTGTCTTATATGCTCGTTGGATGTTCATATACTAGAAGTATCCTCAAAAATATCTTATTAAGTGCTAGAGTGTGCATTTTAGCTTCCTCTTTGATTATTCGAAGAGATAGTTCTCCTCGGACAATTCCTCTCAGTTCATATGTTGGTCATATCCTTACGAGGATCGTCACAACGAATCATTCTAGTAGCTTACAGTCCTCGAATAGACACGGTTCCTCGGACAGGCCGACGGCCCAATATCTAAAATTGGGCTTTTGCCCCCTACAGTGAATTTGTCAAAATTCACAATACACACACACACACACACACACACACACACACACACACACACACACACACATATATATATATATATATATATTGAGTGGAGTTGTAGACATAGTAAACAACCAAGTTTGTTGCTAAACATTGTTCAAAGTTCAATTATGTTGAGCCAAAAATAATTTCGGCTAGTCACAATTATTTTTTAAGTGTAAAAAGATTATAAAATTTTTAAAATTTATATATAATAATTTTTTTTCCAAGTCAAGGTGGTCTTATGACCACCTTGCCTTCAGAGCTGCCCTTGTTTTGTTTTGCGTGTTTGGCTTGAATTTTACTTGAGCTTTTCTTTCCCACAACAAACGTTGAACTTTAGTGAACCAAATCATATCTTGTTAGTTTTTTATGAGTTTGGGAACCAAATGATTAGTGTGTGAGTTTGATTTTAAGAAATAATTAAGCAACAATGAAATAAGTTTTGTGTTGTGTTGTGATTTTTTTTTTTTTTTGTCTTTTAAACTTAATTGCCAACCCAAACAAAACACATGAAACAATGCGGTTTTACCCACCAAATTGACTAGACCAAATGCTACTGTAGATAGAGTTCTTTGCACTTTTTATATAGCTAGTAGAAAATTCCAATACAAGTGATACAAAAAGAATATTTTATTTGAGATTAGAATCTTCTTGAGAGAGTATACAATACAATGACGGTTGATAAAATTATAGTGAATATGTTGGATTTTTTTCCTTTTATTTGTTTTCTTAAATATTTTTTTATGTGTATGCTTATGTTTATGTTCATATTTGTATCTTTACACATGGTCGCGCTTGCATACACAAATAAACTTATACTCGTGAGCCATGAGAAATAAGATTCCGAAGTATTAGTAGACTAGTTCAAATTAAATTAGAAATTACATAAAAGTTTCAAAACACAACTTTGAATTTTTGTTCGAATCAACTTAATTATAGAAAGACTTAAGTAAATTAATTCTTGAATTAGCTTGAATCAACTTAAAACAATGTAAATAGGGAAAAGAAAAGGCCTAGCTTCGACATTCAAAAGCACTTTGTAATTCCTTTTATCCAACTTCCAAAAATCTTTTGGACTTTGGCTATTTCTTTGTGAATATTTAAATGTTTTTCTTCAATTTTAAATTTTTAATAATAGTCGTTATCTCTTAACTCAGGTTAATTCTTAGGTGGTTTAATTGTACTAAATATGTAATGAATGGATGGTTTTCTCCATATTTTACAAAGTGTTTGTAAAGGTGTCCGAATTACCGTGGAGATAACTGCATAAATTTATAATAATAAAAAAAGAATAAGTTGTTTTTTAATGTGGATTTTTTATCTATTGAAATGATGATATGTGTTTTTTTTTTTAATGTTAATTAAATATATTGTGTTGTTTTATTTGTCATGAATGTGCGAAGTAAGTATTCCATTAGCCAGATCAAAAAGTTTCATTACTGAAATGATGGTAAAGAATAAAATAACAATACTCTCAAAATATAAAGACCAAAAATTTGTTCTTACCTAATAAATATTCATACATAATATTGAATGTATAAATTTATTTCTAAGGCAATTGTCAAAACTAATATTTCTAATATATAAAATACATTCATTATGACTTGAATATTTGTAGCTATGTTTTCCTTTAACTATTTTATTTATTTATTTATTTAAATTTAAATTTATTTTTATGCTTATGTTTAATTAATGTTTATGTATTTGTGATTATATATTTTCATACTCATTTTAGATAGTTAGCAAACTTGTAACTAAGACAAAGAAGTGTTTGAATCCTCCTTACCTCATTTCTCCATTTCTTTCTTTCATGTCTAGTTGTCATTGCTTTCCTATAAATTGAGCACCTCTTCTCAATGTCTCTTAATTGGCATTGAAGAGGGTTGGTCTCTCTATGTTGCCATTGAAGTTTAACGAGCCCATAGTAGGCTTATTCAAGTTGAGCATGAGATAAATCTCATTCATAAAAATTTTAAACAAAAATTATTTAAAATGAATCCTCTTTATATTACAACTTAAATATTTCAAAGTTAAAAATGTATATAGTGTCATGTCTTTAAATTTTAAAGGTAAATTATAAAGTTGGTCTCCAACCTTTATACCATGTTTCAATTTGGTCTCTAATACTTATAGTGCCATGTTAATTTAATCTCTGTCGTTATCTCTTGAATGAAAAACACTGATGTGGCAAATAGAACAATGAAAATTATTTTTCATGCCACATCAACTGTCAATTGTATCACCACATTAGATTTAAATATTAAAAAAAAAAAAACTGGGACACGCGAGGTCTCACCAACCAAACTCATTTATTACCAACCAAACTTCTTTATTCCCTTATTCTATACAACAATAAGAGGATTGGAAAATTCTCACAGATACCCAACTATGAGAAATTCTTTGTTTAAATTATTATATGGGTTGTTCAGTAGGCCATAGCTTAACACAGTAATAAAGTGACAACACGCACAAACATTTCTCAATTTCATTTCCTTATGGTTACTTTTGACATTGGGTTTTTATGCTTTTAGTGAAGAATGGGAAGTAACTAGAAACAAAGCACAAACACTGGCGGAGCAAGGAATTTTTCCTTCGAGTACAAGCTAAGTATAATACAATTATCAAGTAAAAAAAAAGTTAGATATTCATAGTTAAACAATCACTTAAAATTGTCCATATTGTCAAAATTTAGGATGAGTTTTAAGCAAATAATATCTATTTGCTTAGATTCACATTTTTGAACCTTTTTAGGCGGTTTATCATTTTAGAATTTCGTCATTTTAGATAAATAATTGAATTACAATTGAACCTTTTACATTTTTGAACCTTTTTTGGCGGTTTATCATTTTTAAAGTTTGCGTAAAATGTGGATATTTTGCTCATAGATTATTCACACTTTAGCTAAATGCGTAAACTCAGTGAGATAAAAACAAACATTTAAGCAAGCTCAAAACCAAATATAAATACATTAATGTACAATAAACAAAACCATTTTATATAATATTAATATATATGACATTTACTTTCAACTAAACTTATCATTTTATATCAAAACCATTTTATATAATATTAATATATATGACATTTACTTTAAACTAAACTTATCATTTTATATCAAGCAATAACACAGTAGTAGGTAATCAACAACACATACCCATTTCTACCCAAAATAAAACATGTACCCATAAAAAAAAAAAAAAATACAACAGTATAGTCATATAAAAAAAAATGTAAAGAAATTGGATAGCCACAATTATCTTTTAAGAAAAAAAAGAAATTGGCAAATAGCCACAAATTAAAACACAGTTGTATAGTAGTATAGCACATAGTATCTCAAAACAAAAGCAACAAAAGCAGTAAAGCTAGGTAGTAAATCTGCTACCTAGCTTTCTATTCACAAGTTAAACACACACACACACACAAAGAGATACCAGTGATTCTGGCATTCTTCAAGGTGATGGAGTCTGGAATCGGCGAAAGACAACACACTCAGACAGAGGGGACTAGCAGCGCGATGGGAAGGTGGAATATGCATATTAGTTTATTTGTTTTTTATTTATTTTTGTTTGATGATATATGGTAATTTGGATTTTGGAATGTCTTAGAAGGAAAATTTGGGTTTTTCCTTTGGAGGGCCACGAGCTGAGGAATGGGTCATCTCATAGTTTTTTTTTTTTTGGTCTTTATGTATCACTTAAAAAAAATTGTACCAATTAAATCACTGGATTGCTTCAATAATTTGAGCCAAATTCTGAAATTTGAAGGAGGCCAAGGTGCAATATTTTTGATATATTACCCTCTCTAAAGGGAAAAATGAAAAAGCTAGGATGAAACAAATAAGAATTAATTTTAGCAATTTTTTTTTCTATAAAAAAAAAATTGCCCCCCCCCCCTCCTAGTTCCGCCACTGAGCACAAATATAAGAGCCCAAAAAAGAAAATAAAAACAAGAAAGGAAGAAACAAAGGAAACAGACCATGAAGAGCGAAGCATCTTACACAGGGACAATGCCACTCTTGGACATCGGGGGCATTCCCTCCCCCCCCCCCCCCCCCCCAAAATTGTTTTTATAAAAATTATTAGTATACATATAAGAATTAATTTTAGCAATTTTTTTTTCTATAAAATTACATAACAATAACCACTAACCAAATTAGCAATTTATAAAAACATTTGTAACTCTAGTATTTTTCTCTTTTTAAAGGCCATAAAAAATTTATAGACCTAAAATTTAAAACAAAATATACAAGCCAATAAAATTTAGCCATGAAATAAAAATTAACAATAGCAAAAATATATTATGACGCCCAATCAATTAATTTTACACAAAACAAACAACCTGGCTCTTTAAAAAATTTAAACAAAATAATTTTGTCCTTACCCAGCAAATAAGCACCAAAGACACCCAAAAAAAAAAACCCTTGGTGGCTAAACAGCAGAGCCGAATACTGAAGCTGCTACATGCAGTCAGTAGCAAAGCCACCCTACTAATTCCAATTCTTGGCCTCATCTCTGGTCTTGCAGGTAGAGTTAGTGTCAAAGTATAAAGTATAAACCCTAAAGCTAAGTTGCCTCAATTAAGTGACTAAACAAACCTTCATAAACATGAAGAAAGGATGAGAGAGAGAGAGAGATAGAGAGAGAGAGAGAGAGAGAAGAAGAAGAAGAAGAAGAAGAAGAAGAATGGCAAGCATGGAGTAAAGAAGGAAGAAAGAAAATACATATATATATATATATATATTAAAAAAAAAAAAAACTAAGCATAGCTTAAGAAGAAAAAAAAAAAAAAAGATAGAGAATTGATGTGACAAGGCCTTAGGTGGGTCCCATTATTTTTTTATATTTACAAAAATGCCATTTAACTCATATCTGGAAAGATGAAAAAAAAAATTGTTCTTAATTCTCAACACTATACTCATTTTTTTAAGTTATGAGTGATAGAAACTGAGAAAAAAAAAATTAAGCTAAACAGATGGAGTTTATGTGGGGCCAACAAAAAATGAGTTATGAGTTATTGAAATTGAGTGATAAGTGATGAAAATCACTCAAACCAAATATGGTCTTAGCTTTTTGTATCATTTACACTTTACCGTTGCTATTAGGCTCTTCTATATATTTTTTAAAAAATTATTAATTTTCAACCAATAAAAATGTATGCTAAAATGCAGAAAATTTCTCTAGGAAAGCCTAAAAAGACTTTGAAAATAAATTTTTATTACATCAATATTGTAAAATAGAAAGAAGAAGAAGCAAACCCAACTAAAAAAAATATCAACAAAAAATTCAAAAGTCCTAAAACTCACATAGTAAAATAATCATAAAATTTGAGGCAGCCGCCCACAAAAATTGTTAGATCCCATTACTTTTTCTTTTTCTTTTTTCTTTCTCTATTTGACATAATCTACCACTTTGTACCTTCTTCTTTTTGTCAGAAGTAATTTAAAAATTTTCACAATTTTTTTGGTTGTTATTTTTATAGTAAATGATTGTGGGAAGTTATGAGAATTGACACTTACATTATAATTGATAAGTAGTTTTTTTTTTAACACTAAAAAAATAAGTGGTTTTTTTTAAAAAAAAAAAAGAAAAGAAAAAGAAATAGATAACCATTTAGGGGGAAAAAAACTTGTCTCATAATTTTTTTTTTTTTTTTTTTTTTTTTTGATAAGCAGTAAAAAGTGGATGGCAAGGCAATGTGGGGTTTTAACGTGGGTATTGAAAAAAAAAAAAAGCATAGCCGATTAGAAAAAAAAAATGCAGCCAATTCAAGTGCACGTGTTTAGAAGCTTTTCTATTTTTTTTTTCTTTTAAAGATTAATGATTTTCAACCAGTAAAAATATAGGATAAAAAAAAAGGCGGAAAAATTCCCCGAGAAAGAAAGCCTAAAAAGACTTTGAAGATGAATTTTTATTACATCAACATTGTAAAATAGAAAGAAGAAGCAAACCCAACCAAAAAAAAAAAAAAAGATAACAAAAAAATTTCAAAAGTCATGAAACTTAGATAATAAAATAATCATAAAATTTGAGGCAGCCGCCCACAAAATTTGTTAGATCCCATTACTTTTCTTTTTTTCTCTATTTGAAATAATTTACCACTTTCCTCTCATATAGTACCTTCTTCTTTCTGTCAGAAGTACTTTAAAAATTATCACTATATTTTTTGTTTTCATTATTTTAGCAAATGATTGTGAGAAGTTGTGAGAATAACACGCATATGATAACTAATAAATAGTTTTTTCTAACACTAAAAAAGTAAGTGGGTCTTTTTTTATTAAAAAAAAAAAAAACCAAAATAGATAACGGTTTGGGAAAAAAAAAAAAAAAAACTTGTCTCATAAATTTTTTTTATAAGTAGTAAAAAGTAGATGGTAAGGCAATGTGGGGTTTTAATGCGGTTTTTTTTTTTTTTTTTTTTTTTTTAAGTGTAAACGTGGAGTGATTAAAAACCAACATAATAGTAGTCCTATTTTATAGGTAACGTTTTAGAATTAATTTTTTTTTTTTTTTTTTGTATTGTCCTTATGTTTTGGCCATATTTAAACTTAGGATGTAAGAGTATTTTTCTTTTACTCAAAAAAATGTCCATTTCAAAGTGTGAAAACCCCTTAAATAGTAATATAGATAAGTACATAATTTTTTTTTATAAATATATATAAATCATCATTGGTCTAACATTTATGATTCTTAATGTTTATTTTAAATATAAACTAGTTGAATTTTTGTGTAGACATGAACTTACGACAAATATTATTTTATTGAAAAACAACAACTAAACGAAAATTTATTACTTAATTTTAAAATTCTTATCTAACTTACAACATGATCGCATTTGTAATTTTTTTTAATAAGAAATACTTCATTACTAAAAACTTAGGAAAACAACATTACATCCTGAAGAAGAGCTTGTTCAAGAAAATAAGGATTCTCTTCGATCCAAACAGAAAAGTCATCAAGGCCTAGAGCATGTTTAGCTAAGAGATGGGCAGGCTCATTGCCTTGCCGCAGAACATGGGAGAATTCTACTTGACGAAACTCGTTGGAGACAGCTAAAGAACCATAAATCACAGCAGCAATCGAAGAAGGTGGGGGAGAGGCCTCTCAAAAGGGCATTTATCACCACCAGTGAGTCACCCTCCAAAATGAAGTCCTGAATCAGCATGTCCTTAGCAAATTGCAAACCAAACTCAACTGCCTTAGCCTCCACTTCTACTGCACTAAGAGAGACCTAAAGCTTCTTACAACAAGCTCCAATAATCTTGCCATCTGAATTCCTGATAAGTACGCCAATACCCATTGACTTTTGAGCAGCAAAAACGGCACTGTCGACGTTAATTTTATACCCGTCTGGCGGAGTATTCCAACGAGTTTGGACACTTGAGCTCAAATCAGAGACAGCACGAACACCATCCTGATATTCCGCAAAAAATTCCAATGCTCCTTAAACCACCTGCTGGCTCGACCTCTTCCACCCCTAACTCTCAACTTGTTCCGATTTGTCCACACTGCCCAAGCTACCATAACAATCTGCTCAACCCTTACCAGCTCCCAATCGGCTTCCATAACCCCATACCACCACAAATCCATAAAAGTACGAAACTGAACCACCAAATGTGTTGGAAGGAGCTTCGAAACCTCCCAGACTTCTCGGGCTAATGCACACTCACAGAATATATGGTCAGATGACTCCAAATCCGCGTGGCATGCTTCACATTGCCCCTCCTACAGCACCTTCCTTTTCAAGAGGTTCTCTTTAGTGGGAAGAATTTCCTTACAAGCTCTCCATGCAAAGTGGCGGACTTTATGAGGAATATTGAGCTCCCATAGTATCTTCCAAAACCTCCTCAACCAACTATCATCTGACACAACCCCCTGCAACCCTCCTTCTGCCATGTCCATAGCTACATTATAGGCACTTCAGACTGAGAATCTGCTATTCGCAGACGGGGCCCATACCAGCTTGTCCTCAGGTAAGTGAGACCAAGCCCAAAATCACCTCGGCCTCATGCGGTAAGAATATGCAATGGATTAACTTAAGATTCCAAGACCTCATGGTAGGATCAATAAGCTCACAGACCCGAGACTCATCCTGGAGCAGAGGAGGAGAAATCACCTTATACGTCGAAGGTGTTGGGAGCCACCTATCCTGCCAAATCCGAATGCTCTTCCCATTGCCCACCTGCCATCGAAGCCCTCTACTCATTATGCTTTGGGCTACCATTATGCTCCGCCAAGCAAATGACAGGTTACAACCCACCTTGGCATGAACAAAATCACAATTGGGAAAGTATCGAGGTTTGAAAACCCGGTACAGTAAAGAATCCCTTCCTACTTGAAGTCTCCACCCTTGCTTGGCCAAGAGAGCTAAATTGAATTGTTTTAGATGCTTAAAACCCATACCCCCTTGAGATTTAGGAGTACATAGTTTATCCCAACTAAACCAAGCAATCTTCCACTCCTCTTTTTTCTGGCCCCACTAGAAATTCCTCATCAAGCTCGTCATCTCCTCACAAAGTGATTCCGAGATCTTAAAACAACTTATGGAATAGGTAGGAATTGCTTGGGCCATGGCCTTTATCAAAATTTCTTTTTAAACCTTAGAGAGGAGCTTTTCCTTCCAACCTGCCCATTTTCTAGCCAACTTACCTTTAATCTCCTTAAAGGTATTCTTCCTATTTTTCCCCACTAGTAAAGGTAAGCCCAAGTACTTCTCATGCTGTTTGATAACTTGAGCACCAAGCCTTGACTTTATCTCTTCCTGGACATCTTGCGCAGTATTTCTACTAAAAAATAAGGAAGTTTTAGCTCTATTCAATTGTTGACCCGAAGCCAATTCATAGACCTTCAAAATACGCTGTAAAGAGTACAGTCCTCAATGGATGCTTTGCAGAAAATTATACTGTCATCAACAAAAAATAAGTGAGATAAAATAAGACTCCCTCTACACACAGAAACACCTTCTAGAACCCCATTAGCAATGACTTTTTTAATTAAGGCCGAAAGGCCTTCAGAACAAAGAGGAAACAGATAAGAGGAGAGAGGGTCGCCTTGGCAAAGCCCCCTTGAAGGGGTGATATGGCCCCACGGCTTACCATTAATTCTGAAAGAATAAGTGATAGATGAAATGCATTGCCTCATCAAGCTACGCCATCTAGGATGGAATCCCAATTTCTCCATAATTTTATATAAACAATCTCATTCCACCTTGTCATAGGCCTTGCTCATATCAAGCTTCAAAGATTTCTCCTTTCTTCCCTGTTTTTCGTTGGCTAATAAGATGCATAGTTTCAAAAGCAACTAGAACATTTTCAAAAATAAGTCTACCATTAACAAAAGCACTCTGTGTCTCACTGATTATGGAAGGAAGAATTTTCCTTAACCTATTAGCAAGTGTTTTAGTAGCCAACTTATAGATCACATTACACAAGCTAATAGGCCTATATTCAATAACTCTTTTAGGCTGATTAATTTTAGGAACTAAGACAATATGATTTTCATTAAATTTTGGGGGAGTGATGCCAAAATTAAGAAAAACAAGCACAATTTTAGTTAATAGATTTCCCACTGTAGGCCAAAATTGCTGATAAAAAAGAAGGGGCAAACCGTCAGGACCTAAAACTTTTAAAGGGTACATTTGTTTGAGAGCACGATGGACTTCTTGTGGGAAAAACTCCTTCACTAGTTGCCCATTCATATCCAGAGTGACCTAGGTTTGGACTGCTTCTAAAATTTCTGAAAAGTCTGTGGGGGAGGTGGAAGGAAAAAGCTTAGAATAATAGTCCTCAAACACCTTAGCAATGGCTGTTTCATCATATTGCCAAGCCTTTTGCTCATCAAAAATACCCTCAATAGTGTTTTTTTGAAACCAGGTTGAAGCCTTGGCATGAAAATAGCTCGTGTTGCGATCACCTTCCTTAAACTAGTTCAGCCTTGCTCTTTGTTTCCACGTCATGCTCTCTTTTTCAAGCCAGCAATTAAGGTCACTTCTAGTCTCACGGATTCTCTATATAATACCCGCATTTGTTGGCTGCAACTCTAGCCATTCTAAGCGCTTTTGAAGCCTAGCAATTTCACTCCCCACATGACCAAATTCGAACATGTTCCATCCTTCTAGTTTTGATCTGCATGAGTTCAAACATGTTAGAATAGGGTGAGGGAAAGAGCCAACCAGACCCTCTGACCACGTCGAAGAGACAATACTTTCACATCTAGGATCCTGCAACCACATGGCCTCAAATTTAAAACCTTTCTTTTGTCTACCCCGAGTCAGTCTCTTAAAGAAAGTCTAGAGCAGCGGACAATGATCCGAAATAGAGGAAGACTTATGAAATAAACGAGCCATAGGAAACAAAGCAGTCCAATCCAGAGTCACAAGTGCACGATCAAGGCGTTCTCTGATTTGAAACCCGTCACCCCTCTGATAGAGCCAAGTAAAGTTTGGACCAACAAATTCCAAATCCTTCAGCCCACAAAAATTTATTAAGTTGTTAAAGCGTGCCATTTACTGATATGGCCAAGCTGCTCCCCTTCCTTTTCTTCAGCACACCTAATCTCATTGAAATCCCCTATGACCAACCATGGCAAATGGGAAACTGTAGATAGGGAGTTAAGGAGTTGCCATGATTCTACTCTTCTAGATGTCTTCGGGTTACCAAAGAACCTAGTTAAGTGCCATGGACTAAAGTTACTACCACCCTCCACAATAGCATCAATATGGGATAAAGAGGAGCTTAATACCTGAAACCCAAAATAGAGCTAGACCTCCACTGGATCCTTCACTAGAGACAATAAAACCTTCCTTAATAGCACAACGATCTCTTATCACCGTCATCCAATCAACATCAGACTTTGTTTCCAATAAGAAAAAAAAGTTGGGCTTCTTTATCCTAATAGCCTTCTTTAAGGCATTAACTGTCTAAGGGTTCCTAAGCCCTCAACAGTTCTAGCTTAACAGACTCAATGGGCTCGGCGAAAAGGATACCCAAACTCCTGGCTCCCTCATCCATTTTCAATTTCTTATCTTTCCTCCCTTCATTTATCTCAGGACCGTTAGATTTTCTCTTAGACCCCGCCTCTGACAACTACATCCCTTGATCCCCCTCCACACAAGCCCTTTTGGACAATCTGGTCCAACATCCTTTTTTCGACCCACTGTTAATCTTAAGGTCTACCTCAGGTACCTTGCCTCTCTTTTTTACCTCCCCCCTTTTATCTTTTGCTTTCTACCCACCCTTATGAGAATCCTTAGATTTAGTCTTGCCCAATTCAAATGTTCCTAAGCTTTCCCCTACAACCCCTTCATTAGGAATCTGCAAAGGCAAAGAATTTACATTGGTCCCACCTGTCTCCAATAAACCTGGCATCTTATGGTTTTGGAGTTGGATAGAAGGAATCTCCAAAGTTTCTTGGGTGTCATTCACAACTATAGGGTCAGGGTTAATCTTTCCTGAAGAGATAGCCTCGTCAATATCCTTCAATATTGCCTCAAAGTCAGCCTACTTAGTTTGAGAAATCAACACTCTATTGGTCTTGGGACTTACCAATTTCGAACTCCTAGATTCCGGTGAATGCACCCCCCTTAATGCCATCATTTCTCTATCTGCCACCCCACCAATCCTGGTTGCACCATCCTCGGCCTGCTTTGAATAGTCACTGCAAGCCGCCACTCAAGTTTCATTAACCAGACCTCGTCCAACCTTTGTGCGTGTTTTGGGAACCCCTTCATCATAGCCCTTGACCTCAATAGACTGACACTTAGTCATGCTGAATTGAGGGGCTCTCAATTAGTGTCCAAATTGCTGATCATCCACCAAGAGCCTACCTTTACTGTCATCATGGGTTAACAATCCACACCAAAAGCACAGATTAGGCAGACGCTCGTATTGAAAAGCAACCCAACCCTCTATACCATCTTCCAACGCAATTTTCCTTCCACGACAAAGAGGTTGAGATACATCCACCCTAACCTTAACACACATAAAAGTTCCTCCTTTCATCTCTAAGGGGTCCGTAGACTGGATTACCTTGCCAATGGACTCTCCAATTAGAATTACTAATTCCGGAGTCATGAACTTGAAGGGTAGGTCATGAATCTGGATCCAAAAGGTACAAAACTTGAACTCCATGTCTTTTAAAGATTGTTTTCCATCGAAGTGCTGAAAAACTACCAGGTGTCTATCAAAAGACCAAGGCTCTCCCTGCAAAACCTTTTCAGCATCAACTTCTGACTCAAATTCAAAAAGCATAATGTTATTCCCTACGTTAACCACTTGGAAACTCTCCCGCATATGCCATAATGGTCGAAAAGTTCGGGCTACCGCATCCATATTCAGGTTCCTCTTAGTGAAGAACTTTGCCACTAGGGCATGTTTTGAAGTAGACATCTTCCTCGGTAGCAAAACCTTATTCCTTTCCTTTGTTGTCAGGGATAACCCATCACACCACCTAATTATCTCTTCCATACTGACACTGGACAAAGCAACCACACCACAACGTCACAAACTAGGCCCTTCTAGCAACCAAGGTCACTAAATGGAAACTGCCTTACTCAAGGAGAAGGCAATGATGATACTATCGTTTAGGGTTTTGGTGGCGCATACTCTAAACCCTAGTGGAGAACTTTTTTCCACACAGAATAATTTAAATACATCTAAATAGTATATCTAATGAATATAATAAGGTTTTGTTGGCAATAATAATGAAAAAAAAATGCATTGAAAGTGGTTTTTAATTTTTAGAATATTATTAAGCAAAAACCTTTTTTTTTTTTTAAGAAGGAAAGCAAAAACCATTTGGTGTTAATCTCTTTATAAACTATGCTTTTGGGAGATTATTGAATTCCTCTTTATACATCATAATTTTACTTTATCCCTCTTATTCTTAAGTGTTGTTCTTTTTCAAAATTTTAGACTTTTAGAATTTGACAAAAGTCATCAAATTGATATCAACATTTAACATCGTAAATTATTGTTCTTTTTATGATTATTAATAATAATAACAATTTTTTTTTTGAAACTCTATTATAATAATAATAATAATAATAATAATAATCATCATCATCATCTTAATCTCTACCAAAAAACAATATTAATAATAATAATCAAAACTCCTAAAATTAAGGTTATCTACTTCTTTAAAAAAAAATACTACTTTTACAATATTTTTACAATAAATTATAGGCGATAAGTTATTATTGACTTTAATTTGAATCCAAAACTTAAATTACTTTTTTACTTACCAATAACATCACATAACAACTTATCATTTAAAATTTATTATGTAAACTAGCCTTTGAGCACGTGCTCCCGCGCGTGCTCAGGGGCTCTTCTAACTTTTTGGGTAAGGGTTAATAATTTATATCCATTATAATTTGGGATTATTACATTTTTCAATCACAAAAAAAACCTAGGGGCGTGATGAAAAATTATTTCACCACATATAATACTCATCACACCTTTAGTTTTTTTTTTTTTTTTAATAATTAGAAAATGTAGTAATCCCAAACTATAATAGATTCAAATTATTAATCCTTACCCAAAAAGATAGAAGAGCCTCTGAGCACGCACATGAGCGTGTGCTTAGAGGCTAGTATGAATTTATATGGTTATCTAAATCTCTCATGACATTCTTAGATTTATTAGTAGTTCGAAATGCATAATATTATTGGACAAACGTGTAAATATCAAATTGGAATAAATAAAATATTATCATTAATCCCCAAAAAGAAATTATAAATATGTATCATGGAATTAAGGCATAGTACTAAAAATATAGGGTTTTAGATAACCTTATATTTTGGGCCATAACAACATTTGCACATTTCTTTAAAATGTAGCGTTTTAGATAACCATATAAATTCACAATTGGAAACCTTTGAAACATTCTCATATTTTGCACAACCAAGTTAATACAAAAACTGGAAGTGAGCCATTGAGTTAAAACTTAAAACACTTCAAATTTTAGAAATTCATATGTGAAACTCTTAGCATGACCGAACAAATTTTCTTCAAAATCATTCTCTTGTATTTCAAAATAGAAAATTAGGACATTATTAAAAACATAGTGACCCATAAATCTTCCAATCCCCCAAAGCAAAAATTCAGAAGACGCATTAAAAAAATTACAAAATTGTTTCCCCAATTTTTACCATCTTCAAAGGATAGCAACTTCTTAAACATTGAATTAAGAAATTGAAATGATTTTGAGTAATCAATCTAATCCAAAGTATCCGAATAAAGGAAAAACAAAATTTTGGAAGCGTAACTAAAAATTTTGTCTAAATAAATACAACAAAGCATTAAAATAAAAAAGATCTTTGAAAAGTAATGAAAGCTTTCAAAAGAGAGTGGAAGTGATCATAGGATTTTTGGCTTGCATATTTCTCAATGTAAACAGTATTTCTCAATGTAAACAGACAAAATATAAACAAGTTCTAATAAAGACAAAATACAAACAATTTTGATAAGTAAATGAACAACTTACATATTACATCTTATGCACAACAATTAAAAAAATCCCCACACATCAATAAACCCATCTTGAGACATAAATTATGAATAGAATCAAAGAAAAAAAATATATAAACCCATCACTTTGCCGATGGGATAAGAGGGAGTCCTAGAACTCTATAGAAACAAAGAATGAAACTGGTGATTGCCATTGAATTGCGATTCCTCAATCAATCCATGACCATCTCTGATAAA
Organism: Lithocarpus polystachyus; assembly: GCA_033629205.1. Taxonomy (NCBI): domain Eukaryota; kingdom Viridiplantae; phylum Streptophyta; class Magnoliopsida; order Fagales; family Fagaceae; genus Lithocarpus; species Lithocarpus polystachyus. The sequence goes on from CM066172.1 coordinate 43,965,547, forward strand.
ACAAAACTTATACACCCATTCCCACTACCCATTAATCATTACTGTGAGGAATAGCATTGGCCTCCGCCTATCCTTTGGCACCTACGGTAGAAGCAATGTATAAAAGTTCGATGAATTGAAACTCAAGTGGTGGTAATGCTCCTTCGATGGAGAATCTGTAAAAAATTTGAAGTCCTATGAGCGTTTTTATTTTTAATGATCTCATTAGAAAGAAATATTTGAGAAAATACCTTGTAACTCCGTTTTTGGTGGTTCCCTCCTCCTCGCCGGTCACCACTCTTAACAAAATGCGAAAATGGTTATTGCTTTGAGTAACATAGCAAGATTGGCCTCTTTGTGTGTGTGTGTGCGTATTTTCTTTTCTTTTTCATTTTTTTTTTTTTTTTTTGGGTAACTTTCAGGAGATTTGAGGATAGAAATGGATTGACTATTGTGCATTGAAAGTCTGTAGTGAATTTGAGTTTGTTGAAAGGCTGTGGAGATATTTTTTTTGTTCAAGATGAAAGAAAAAAAAAATAGAAGCAAAGAGGAGGATGTAAACTGAAACTGTAATCTGTTTTTTTTTTTTTTTTTCAATTTGATGGAGGATAAGAGATAAGGCAGTTTTTGGGTTGTAAACTGCCGAAGCAGAGTTGGGAAAAAAAAACAATTTTATTTGATTTTAAAAAAAATTGTATTAGTTTTTAACTATTAACGTGAGAGACAAAATGTGGAAGTGGGATAAATAACTGTTTTTTTTTTTTTTAATTTTAAATTTAGCTAAAATTTAGGAGTTTTTAAATTTGTGATTTTACGTATCTAACCCTATCATTAAAGCTTTACAAACTGGTAAATTGGAGGTATTTTGGGCATCAAAATTAAGGAATCCAAACAGGAGACTTCATTTCGTATAGTGATAACGCTTTCTCTTTAAAAAAAAAACTAGCCTCATCACACGCGCTTCACGTGCAATGAGTCTTTTTTTTTTTAGCGGTCCTATTTTGTAGAAAAAAAATGTGTTTTTTTATTTTATATATATAATTTTAATTTTAAAATTTTAATTTTTGAAAATCTAATTTATAAGTGAATAAATCAATTTGAAAATTAATAAGAGAGTTGTCCTAATTTTTAAGCAATATTTTAGTGGGAGTTAGAGTTGCATTTTATCAGATTGTCCTTTAATTTTGTATTTACTTAAACATAGAAGTGTAGAGGCATTTTTAAACTAAAAAATGAGAAATCCAAATAGGGGAAGCCTCTTAAATAATAGTATAGATAAATACTACTTTTACAATAAATTATAGGCGATAAGTTATTATTAACTTTAATTTGAATCCAAAACTTAAATTACTTTTTTACCTACCAATAACATCACATAACAATTTATCATTTAAAATTTATTAGGTAAGTTCTGTATGCATCACATTTCTTAAAAAAAAAAAATAAAGGTTGTTTAAAACGCAGCGTTAAACTAAATGGATGTTGAAAAAAAACGCAAACAAAACATACAATAGACTTAAAGTCAGATCGAAAGAGAGAATAAAAATGGAAAGAGTTGTTAGATTGTGCATTCCGTGAGGAGCAGAGAGACACCACCAGACCTAGTCACTGTCAGACGACCGGAACCGCTAGACAGAGAGACTTCATAAGGCGGAGATAGAGTGTTTCAGAGGACCGTTACCCGTAAAGTTTTCTCTTTTCTCTTTTTGGTATTTTGGTTGGATTGGTTTTAGGTTTTGGTTTATATTCAGTTTGTTAAATATTTAAAGTTAACATTTGCAAACAAAAAAGTTGAATTGTTTATTTTGAGGTAAGGCTTGGGAAGTTTGAGATTTCATTATTGATTGAGAAGAGTGATGGGGATACTGTATCAGCATAGAGAGCAGAAACTGTTTTCGGTAATGGGTCTTTTTGGTGTCTACAAAGTCTTTTTGGTTTACATCTATCATTGATTGATTTCAATTCCAAATATGTGTAATTACAAATTAAAAGGGTTTTCCTTTGCTTTTCTTTTCTGGGTTTTTAGGCGGAAAGCCAAATCCTTGAAGCAATCCAAGTCTGAGAAGAAACAGTATGACCAGGTATAGTTTTTTACTTCATTGAAATTTCTTTTAATTTTTGCTTTCAAATTTTGTAGCTTTAATGTATTGGTACTTTGGTTATCTATATAGGGTGAAAAAGGTTATTATTTTTATAAATTTTATATAATAATAAAAAAAAAACTACATTTATTTGGAATAATGATAAGAATAATAATTGATTTAGAATATGACATTCCTCCACATGTTTAGTTGATTTGAAAACAATTGATACAAAAGCCATAAAAAAAAAAAATGAAATATTTGTGAATTCACTAAAATTAATCTTAACCAACTCCAGCTCAGAAGTCAGAATCAGTTACTTAGCTTATCATTTCATTTTCATTTCGCAAATTGACAGTGCCACCACGGACACAGACGGGCGAGTGAAGATGGGGGAAGAAGAAAAGAATTCTCTTGAGATTGAGATTGAGAATCTACCCGCTATCTTCGTCCTTGGATCCTCCAATGTTGGCAAACGGACCCTCCTCTCCCGTATGTTCCTCTTTACTTTTTTCAATTAAAAGAATTTTTCTTTTGATGATAATGATATTTATATAAATGGATCAAATCTGGATATTTTATCTGTACTGTGTATTTCACTGCTTCTCTCTATAATCAATCAATATTAATGATTTACTTAATATAAACCCTATACCTAACCTAACTGCTAATTCTTTTGCTAGATATTCTTTATTCTAGTCAAGTGGTTCATTGATTTTGTATTTGAATCTATATTTTAGCCAATTAAGTTTTAAACCTATCTATCTTTTTATCTGCATCAGTCAGTAGTTCTTGAGCTCACTTGTTTAAAGTGAATAACCAATCTACTAATGCTCCTGATTTAATCACTGCCTGCGTAATTTTGGATGATTTCAATTGTATATTATTACTTGTTTTTAGGATTACTCTTTGTGGATTTTGAAGAGGCTTCTGATTCATCGTCTGATTTTAGGATTACTCTCTGTGGATTTTGAAGAAGCTTCTGATTCATCTTCTCAACTTTGTGGCCATGGGTAACATTCTTCTTCAACATTCTTACTCTATGTTACTTGTATTATTATTTTATTATTATTAATCTAAAAAGATTTGCTAGAACACAAATAAATGGTGCTTAATAGATGTTCATCAACAGCTGGACTATCAACACCAAGTATTACACGGCTGACGTTTCTGTATGGATGGCTCATCTTCATGATGCCTTCTCTATTGGGACATTGCCAATGTTCAACCAGTTGGCTGCCTTGGTCATGGTTTTTGACATGAATGATGTTAGACTCTTTCCCCTTTTGCATCTTTACATTGCAAATTCTTTGATGTTTTATGCCAGTGTGATTTTTTGATGCACTATATCGCTCTGTTCATTCATTATGTGCAGTTATCATCTCTTGTTGCCCTTAAGGATTGGGTAGCTCGAACTGATATTCAAAATTTTGAAATATTATTATGCATTGGCAACAAGGTGGATCTCCTTCCAGGGCATCCAGTTCATGCTGAATACAGAAGACACCTGCAGAAGCAGCTTGGAGATTCCTCTGCTGATCCTTATGCAGAGTCTACTGAATATGGAATTTCTGAAACTGAAGGAAGTAGTCTATTGGGTGACGAAGAACCTTCGTGTGAGATTAGGAGGTCTTGTTTGGAATGGTGCACTCAACATAACATTGAATTTATTGAAGCTTGTGCTTCCAATGCTGATTTTGACAAGTGTAAAGCCATTCTTTGCCTTTAATTGCAATTAGCTATTTTGCATTCCTTATATTGCCTTTATATGTTGCAATTAGACAATATGTATACAAAAAGGAGCAATTTGAGATACCTTGCTCAATTGCAAAGATTTTTACTCAGTCATAAAGGTAATTTGCGCTATTAGTTTTACTTCAAACTATAAAGCCATAAATTCTATAGAAACTGTACATGATATGAAAGACGACCATACTTTTGATGTTACATGGACATCATATTTTGATTGAAGTTTTATTTTTTATATTGATAAAGAGGTTTACATAGTAGATAGAATTACATGTTTATTTTATATTGGAATAAGAAAGAGCATGATGGGGTCTTCTCTACATAACTTGATGGTTTTCAGAATATTAAGGGACTGAATTAGGTATAGATTATGTGGTTTCATACATATGTACGTACATACATGTATGTATGCGTTTGTGTTCAAACTTATGTAAAGAAGTTGTTCTTGACAGGTTTATCAGTTGATGGTGATTCACAAGGAGTTGAACGCCTCTATGGTGCTCTTTCTGCTCATATGTGGCCTGGAATGATTCTAAAATCTGGCAATAAGATAACTGAACCATCATTACCTGAAAAAGAAGGTTCCCCTCTCCCCTTCTAGAAAATTATAGAGTATTGCTATTCAGTTTGAACTTATTTGCTAATTGTATAGCTAAATTTTTTCATCCCCTCTTCTCAGAGTTATCTTCAGGAGAATCTGATTTTGAATTTGAGTATGAAATCCTCTCTGCTGGCTCAGCTGAACCATGGGATGACACAGATAAAGGATGGGTTTCTGCAAATGCTATGACCCCATCCTCAGAGATGGCAGGGTTTGTTGCTCAAAATAGCTCTGTCGTTGAACGTGATCAAGAGAATGGAACCAGATCTGATGAAGAAAAGCCTTCAACTTCAATGGCACCATTGCAGGATGAGACTGACCAGGGTCTGATACCAAATGCATCTGAGCAAGCCACAGAGGTGGATGAGAGTGCACCTTTTGAATTAGAGGATTTGGAACAGTTGATGTCTGAGATAGGGAATGTGCGTGAAAACTTGAGATTGATGCCTGATTTTCAGAGGAGGGAAATGGCAGCAAAGCTAGCCATGAAAATGGCTGCTATGTTTGGGGGTGAAAGTGATAATGATGAGGAAATTTGATCAGGGAATGGGCTTACAATGCTTTGGACTGAGTAATTTCATTGAATATTGTTCTTAGTGTCATTCATGATCTTATCCTGGGAGGACATGAGCTGTCTGTTTTATGTACAAAGCATCTCTTCTGTGTTGCTATTCTGCTCTCTGCTTCTCTTGTCACTGCACAACATGGTTAGTCATGGATTAATATGCCCGTGATGTGCTCAAAGAGTTAAAGCCCAGATTCTCCAAAACATTGATACAAATAAAAATCCTTGTAGAGGTTGCGTGATGATAGTTAAATGCTTTCATATGTAGACTGACATTAATAAGAAAAATTAGCCAAATTTTGCTTGTCTTTAAATTGCCTGTATTGCCTCTGCATTTCCTGAGTTTTTGTGCATGAATTGATGATGAAAGAACTAAGGATATTTGTATTGCCTTCTCATTCATTTTATCTAATACTGAATGTTTACCAGTTAAGAGGCCCATGTCTAAAATTTTAACTCTTCTATGTGCAAATCAAAATCAAGATTAAGTAGTGTTAGTGTTTAATGTTTTAATTATATCAGATAAAAATAGGTTTAATGCTTGTAGTAGTGGAATAGTGGTATTGAGATTAGTGGCTGAGAAGAGAAGTCAGTAGTCTGGTACTTTGGGAGTGGTAGGAGGAGACTAAGGTGAGAGAGTTAGCAAAATATTACAAAATGAGAGTGATGAACAATAATTTGGAGTTTAGAGTGTAATATCTATTATCGAGTGCTCTTTTAATCATGGAGGCCAAGAAGAAGAAGAAGATATGGGTTGTAACATGCAGGCTATTGTATACAATTTTACTTGAAAACCGAAATTTTCACACACCCTTTTAGCTTTTGTGTTAAAGTGGCATGGGAGTGTTGTGTGAACTTTTTTTATGGAAATTTTGAAGCCTGTAAAAAGTTTCTACAAAAATTATTTAAAAAAATTAGATTGTCAAGTGTTGAGATTAATTGTCAATCTTCATTCTAGGCACAGCCGATTTTATCAGGCCATCACAGATATACAGGATAGGACTGTTATTTTATTCACTAGGACTATAATCAAGCATCTATATTGTGGCCCAACCTAAGCAACCAGCCTGAAATTTAGGCCTAGTTTGGCCTGGGCACAACTAGTCGACTAGTTCTAGTCAAGTTGAGCCTCTCATTGTAGTCCGTTCATTTAATGGGCCCATAATAAGGATAGTTAACGTGTCATTAAAAATTGGTTTCAACCAGTTAGTTACGAGTAAATTGTTTAGTTCATAATCCTAGTCTTTTGGGCTTTTTAGTTTAACAATTCTCCCATAACTTGTCTTAGAAATCTCAAAGGAGAATAGAAGGGAGTAAAAAAAAAAAAAAAAGGCATGTCTCATTTCGTTGACATCATCCTCTCTATTTCACTTGAAATAGATCAAAGCAATTTCATTATTCACTAAATTGTATAGAATGTCACGTTATTTAGAAATATTAATAATGTAATATTTGATATGCCTTTATATTGAAATATATAAACTGAACCTAAAATGAATATATTTCAAATTGAGAGAATCTTAATATCATTTTTTTGGGAAGAGAAATTATAGATTGAGTACAAAAGCCAGGAGTCTTGTAGCTCAATTGACACCTCTTAATGTAAAAAAAAGAGAAACATACTTTTAGAGTATAAAGCAAAGTGTATTTCGTACAGGCTATTGTAACTTGATTATATACAAATAATGAGCAAGTTGTACGGGGAATTAAACAAAGTAGCTAGAGATCTGTATTTGCTCTCTAATCACACAATTTTTTTCTGTATTTGAATTGGTTAATTGAACTTCGTTAGTTTGGATCAAGGGCACGACACTGCCTTTGTAGTTTGTAGCTAAGGTTCTTTTCTTTTCTGCATGTTTAACGGCTGAGTCTTGATTTTCTGATTTCACACTCACCCTCAAATTGGTAGGAGTTCATGGAAATATGACCAGTTTATTGCAAAGGGTGTTGAACTGAGTTTTATGCATTAGTTTGGTAAGAATATCAGCAAGGTTGCAATGGAGGGGACAAACAGAAGCTGTGAGGAACTCGAGAGCTACTCTTTCTTTCACAAAAGAAGTTTTATGTTAATATAAAATTAATCACATTCATTGCAATGTCAGTTTGTAAATTTTTTGTTGTAAAATTGATTGTTTGAACATTTATCTTATGTAAAATGACTAATGTATCAATTTTTTTTCCTTCATGTTTTGTAGTAAAATTGTAGTAGTTTTAACAGCTTTCTAATGTAAAATTATTAATGCATCAATTTTTTTTCTTATTACTCTAACTGTCTAACATCATACTTTTAGTGACTTAAGGAAAAACACTAATCTCATATGCGATATATACTTCAAAAGGATTAGCTTAGTCACAAACTCACAATTACGACTTCTTGTAGTTGTTTAGAGTGCCCAAATTTGAACCAATATATTTCTAATGTGAGACTCGGCAAATACACACGCAACAATTACTCTCAATTAATTTAATGTTAGTATGTGGCATTATAATCTCTCCCACTTAAATTTACAACATTGATATTGCCTTAAAATGTATACTTGTTATATATTTATGTGGTCATTATCTCCTTATCACTATACTTAATTTGTATAATTAAGTCATGATTTGCATTAGTCCCTACCATTTATCTTTACATAATTTCTTGAATAAAATGTTATTTATTACGTGTAATTTTCTGTTTTCAAGAAATCATGTGAGAAAGATGAGTTTACAGGAGTTTGTGAGAGAGTGGAGGCCAAACTAGACTTATAGTGGAGCTAAAGGATCATGCTTAAATGTCTAAGGAGGTGCAGCTGGAGTGCTTGAATCATCTACCATGTTTGGAAGCTTCAAATAAGGAAAGAAATCAAAGAGGTAGAATCTAAAATGGAAAAATCAGATTTGAGCATTGATCAGTATTTTGGGTATATCTCTCTCCTCAAAGATACAATTGACACAAGGCCAGATGAGTTGAAACTGTGACTTAAATATCTACAATTTCCCAACTTTGAGTTTTTCAAAATTCACAATTTTTGAAGGCTAAAATTAACTCACAAGTTACTGTTGTAAATCTGGACGAAAATTAAAATTGTAAAAGTTTTTTTTCTTTGGACACTTTGTCGTTAAGGTTTTGAAGGGAGGCTGTGGAGAACGAATTTTGAAGAAAAAACCTTGTATTTTCCTTTCCCTAATGGCAGCCTAAACTCTTTGCTAGAGCTAGGGTTTATATTTCTTCTATACAGTATGAATACTCAATGTGATTCTTTCTAAGATTTTAGACAATAACATATTTGATTGTTCGATTAGATTTCTTTTGATGTATTAGTTCTTCCATATTTTCAATAAGTTCAATCATGTTTTTCTTATTGTTTAAATGAATTTCTAATAGTTTTAAATAGAAATCACATTTTAAAGTGAATGAGTTTTTCTGAAATTTATTATAACCGCATTATTAATTTAGATTATCATGTGTTCTTGAACTATTTCAGTTTAACCGAATCATAAGTTTTTAATTAAATAGGAACAATCAATTATGAAATATATATTTTCTTAGATCACAAAAAATTTCATATTGATATAAGGAAACACCTCGATGCCCTAATATTTACATCATTGATTTAAATTAGTTTTTATTATTATTCTTATTAATAATCACCAAGCAAAAGTATTTTTCTTCTTCACCCAAATTGTTGTTTAATTATATAGTCTTTGAATTTATCTTACTCCTTGTGATTTGACTTCGGTACTCCGAAAATTATATTCCTACAATCTCCTGCACTTGGGAGTGAGCAAGCAGGCATCCTTATTAAGTTTCACGTTGTAGGCTAATATCTTCGAGCCTATAGGTGCTTGCCTGGTTGACTTTGAAATATTTTTAACGACCTAATAATTCAATATCAATATGCAGCATGATAATCTCCCTCCCTTATATCTTTGGCATCCTCGTTAAGGTTCACATTGTAGAACAATATTTTGAAGCCTAGAGGTGGTTACATGGTATACTTTGATATATTTGTGATGATTTAAGAAGAAGTATTAGTCACATTTGCACTACACCCAAAAAAGATTAGTCTAGTCACAATTTAGCTTCTTTGTAGTTATTTATAAACCCAGGTAGACTTGGTTTATGCTCAATGATGGACTACCCACACAACACATACTTAACTAATATAATACTAATACAGGACATCACAATAATTCATTAAATTAGAGTGTACTTAAGGATATATTTCTAAATCTAGAAAAGTAATCCTCTTTCAGAAAAGTTCTATAATCTTTTACAAAACCAAAACCCCTTTTTATTTTGTATTTAGAGAATTAGAAATAGGGACATTACATTTTTATTTTTTAGAAGAAAGAAAATTTATGGTCTCTACTGTTATGATTTTTTTTTTCTTAATCTTTCTTATTTATAGACTAGGATATACGTATATCAATAAAATGGAATAGAGGGAGTTTTGGTGATGACTTTTCGTTATAGCTAAAATGTTAGTGCACTTGTTTATAAAAGCATGATCAATGCAGCTATTGGGGAATGTCTTGAATAGTTCCTGCAATCGTTGGGAACTTGGGATGTTCAATAAGATGATTAGAATGGTTTTGATGAAGCCTTAGATGGAATATTCTGGCATTAAGTTCATCATGCAGATTAGAAATTTCTGTCTACTACCGATATAAAACTATCATTCAAAGGCCATAGCTTTACTCCAATGAAGCCTTTGATCCATTTTCCTTCACTGTCCCAATATAAACCTTCACACTCGCCAACCCAAATTGCCGCAGAATCTGTTCAATTTCACCCATCCCTCTCTTTGCTTATTCCACCTTTCGGGGTTTACTTCAACTTGTTTGAACGAAGTTGTTCATCACAGCAGCAAGAAATGTTCACCATTCGAACAAACAACGGATATACTTACATGAGTTCATGATTGCAAATCGGTTTTGTGAGCAATACGATAAAAGGAAATCATTTTTCTTCCCTTAAAATTTATTTTACCATTGTAGGCGGGGTTTTGTTGCGCGCAGATTATTTATTCGACGACAAGAGATTTTAATAGTTAAATCAATTGACACACCTAAAACAAAATGTGAAATCTTTTGAAGCGAAGATCTTAAGCCATTTCTCTTAACAGCAAGTATTTTTAAAATATGAATCAAGTGATTCTTTCATCAGCTACTACTATTGACAATTTTTTGTGATGAACAAAGTTTTTCTCGTGTAATTTAAAGTGGCACACGTGCGCATGTAAACTCTGCCATCCAAGGCTATTCCAATTCTTCTCACTAGAGGTCGGTGGTCACAATAGCTGACCTTGTCACCGACTCCTAGAGAGAGTAATAGAGTACCATTGACGGTGGCAATTTAAGCTCTGCATTTTCATGTGTATATCACAAAAGCAAAAATTTCTTCAAGAATAGCATGCAATATTTATGTTAAACGAAAAGACAGCCTAGTTTTTCTTTGTCACTAAGATGAAGATGGTTTTTAAACCTAACGTCGAATATACTGTCACCAAAAAAAAAAAAAAAAAATCCACCTAAGATAGCACCTTTTTCATTTTCTTCTGCATCTTTTAAACTGTATTCTTTACACCAACTCCTTTACCACTACCACCTAAATTAGGTGACACTTTTTTCTTATTTTCTTTACTTTTTTAACCCAGAAAACTAGACTTTACTTTCATCACACTTTACCCTATAAAACCAAATTACAAACGTTTAGAAAAAACCTAACTGGGGTAGTAATCAATAGCTTATAATGGAGAATCCAACAATATGCCAAAATTCAAAAGGTTAAAGAGAGACGTTTGAGAGTGTTGGGTCCCAAATGCTGGATATCATGGGTGTTTCAAAAGACAAACGTCGAAGTTCTTGTGACTAATATTAGAGTAGGAACATAGTTGGGTTTGGCATGTGAGCACTAGTAGCCATCACACAACAAAGAAAAAAGAATAAGAACAAAGCCATGTGAATCCATGGTTTTATTCCAAAAACATGTGACTAGTACTGTTTTTATCTTCTAAATTTTCAAGCCACAAAAACTCTTGCTCCATTCTTTTTAAGTAGGTCCTTCCATAGAGAGAGAGAGAGAGAGAGAGAGAGAGCCCCTGCTCATTACTACTTTGTTAGCATATATGCCATAATTCTATTGTAGACCCCTGGCTTGCACGCGGGGCCTGTGTGTGTATCAATCTTTGTCAGTCCTAGGTCAAACCAACTCAAACACCTCCATTTACCTCTCTATACATATATAATTTCACGCACACTCACTTCAAAGTAGGAAAATTATTAACAAAACATTCCTGTTATCTTACTTAGAATACAACCCTCTTCTTCTTCTTTTTTTGTTGACCCACGTTTCTGACTCCTCTTAACTTTCAACTAAGCTTATTATAGCTTTAATTGGGTTCAGGGCTGGTCTATCATCTATCATCTATGTACTACAAAATTTCAGCAATTCCAAAACCAGCCAACTAGGCCATTAAAGCCTCACATCTAGGATCCCAGTCAAACACTCCAACGTTCAAAATCTGATTTCCAGGGAAAGCAATAAGCAATGAAACATGTGTCACACCCAACCCCAAGTATTCAAAAAAAAAAAAAAAACTTTGATTATAGATTTGCATATTGCTCAATTTGCTCAATTACCAAAACACTTTCTTTCCCCATATGCCATATCTTCCCATTTGCATTATTAGTAAAAGTGTCTATTATCAACAAGTGGTGGCAATGGCAATGAACATTCTTTCTCCATATCAATCCCACACCCAATAAGCATAAAGATTCCACAAAACAAATGAACCACCAACCACACACTAATCACCATTATCAGTCTATCAATACAATGCAATACAATACAAAACAAATTGGCCCCCACTAAATAAAGAAATTTAAATATAATAAATAAAAGCAGAAAAACAAGAACAGATCTATATTTTCATTTGCTTTTCAACTTTCCAACAAAAATTCTTACATACAAAATTACATACAGAATTACAATTCACTATAAACTAATCTAAAACCTCAATTATCATTTTTTTTTTTCCTTCTTTTTTTCCAATTTTTTCTTATACTAACAACAAAGAAAAATTGAGACCGGATTGACAAAAAAAAAAAACATAATCTTAATTTTTTTTTTTTTTTTTTTTTTTTTCATTCTAAGAACAACAAAACCGTATCACAACTTCACTGCAAGGAAAATCGTCCGAATTTCCGATAGAATCTTCGGGCCACGAATCCCGAAGAAGCTTCAATAACAGCTGAGCCTTTCTCTTCGCTCTGTCCGTACAATCACTTTGTACTAACAATAGCAACTGAGTTAGTACTCCTGCGGCCACCGCATCTCTCTGGCTCATCTCCGATTCGGAGCAGAGCGAGAGAAGAGCTCCCGCCGCGTATTCGGTTGCGCGGTCGGAGATCTTCAGTATTATCTTTACTAGTAGAGGAACGGTGAGCGCGTGCGCCGCGAAGGCTGCGCATCCTGCGGGAACTCGACATAGTAATTCGATGGTTGCCAGCGCTCGCTCCGCGTCGCATTTTTCAAAATCGGATAAACGGTCGATTAGAGTCTCGGCTGCTCCGGCTGAGACGGCTTTGGTACGAGTCTGCTTCACCAAGCACAAGGCGAATAAGGCCTTGACGCCGATTTTGAGAGCGCGCGGATACGAAGAGATTGGATTCTTCATGATTTCGATCACGCCTTCGAAGATGTCGTCGACATTGCTGACTTGAGCTCGGAGCTCCGGCGACCGAGTCCCGGCGACGACGATTTCGATCAACGCGGCCGAGTTGATTCGGACATCGATCGAGGAATGGAAAAGCAAGCGCGATAAGTAAGCGATTCGGTCCGAATCGGAAACAACCAAAACGCACTCCGATTCACCGAGCGGGAACATAACGAGTAGCGCGAGCGACTCGTGGCTCAACTCGGAGTCGATATTGGCAAACACAACTTGCAAAAGTATTTCCCGCGCGTTGAGAGAGGAAATAACGGAACGATTCTTGTCCGAGTCACGAGCGAGTCCCCTGAGCCGACGAAGCGCGGTGAGGCGCGAGTGAGTCGCGTTGGACTCGGACGAAGCCTGAGTGAGTAGCGAGCGAACCAACGCCGGGTCAGCAGGCTGTTTGGGAGTGGGAATACGCTCAACCCCAAAAGAGCGGTTAGCGACACACCAATCCTGGATAAGGCGACGGAGAGTATGGTTGGGGATAAGAGTAAAGTCCGTGAGTGGAGCTCGTGTAACCGGACACGTAGTATTGCCGGTAGCGACCCAAGACTCGATGCTAGCTCGGTCGTAAGTCTGACCGGTACTGACGGTCACCGGGTCGCACATAAGCTCAAGCGAAATCGGACACCTGAAATGGTATGGAATCTGGACCCCCAAATCCAACGGCTCTAAACTCCCAGGCATTTGGAAATGGAAACAAATTACTACTCAGTGGGTTGGTTTTGAATAGAAAGAGTTTTGTTTGTGTTGTGTGTTTGATAGTACCAAAAGTGTTAAAACTAAGAAATGCTAAATCTGAGAGCTCTGCAAATTCTCTTTTAACTTTGTTACGCTTTGCTTTCTCTTATACGAAATGAAAAGAAAACATAGGGACATACCCAACAGCTGGAGGGACTAACCTGACCAGACCCTGTCTTTCCCTGCCCTTATCTGACTCTTTTAGCCACACGTGTGGTGCCCATTTTAACTTGAGGACCTAACCCTGGTTAAGGGGAAAAAAAAAAAAAAAAGGTTGGTCAAATGAAATGTGCGACTAGTGGGTCCTACATATTTTCAGCCTAAAAATGAAATTCTTACTTAACTCCTGTTTACATCACTGCATTAACAAAATCCCAAAAAACAAAAAAATATCTTGATAAAATTATTGAATATTCTGAAAGTATTATAAATATATATTACTCTCTTATATAATTATAAGTCTCACTAATTTATAAGATCTATTATTTATGTGCGACTAGTGGGTCCTACATATTTTCAGCCTAAAAATGAAAATCTTACTTAAAACTTGTTTACATCACTGTATTAACAAAATCCAAAAAAACAAAAAAATATCTTTGGTAAAATTATTGAATATTTTGGAAGTATTATAAATACATACTACTCTCTCTTATATAATTATAGATCTCACTAATTTATAAAACTCATCATTTATGTGAGAGAAGGGAGTATGCATTTATGGTGCTCTAGAAGTACACAATAATTTTCTCTAATTTATGTAAGAAGGAAGAGTACACATTTATAATACTCTAAAAGTACTCAATAATTACCCAAAATCTAGAATCACAAAAAATGTACAACTATCTATGTAGTAGATTATAAGTAATAGATAAAAAAAAAAGTAATAAATTCAAGTAAAAATGATAAATAACTAATCATATAACGTAAGATAATTGTAAAAAAAATTGTAACATTTTATGTGCGGTTGTATTACTGTTTTGAGATTTGATTGAGCATCATTCATTATGAGCGGTCTTTGCTTTGGTGCCCTTGTGCTTGTGTAGATTGTTTGTGATTTCTTTTCACTCTCTTTTTACTACTTTCATCTTTTGTAATCAATTGTTTTTTTTTTCTCTTGACTGACTCACCTTTTTTTTGTCTAATTATTTTCTTTGACCCTCCTTTTTAATAGAGATTAACTTTTCACTATTCTCAATAAATCTGTACCCGTGATTCAACAGGAAAAATCAGTTAATTATAATTACTTTTCTCAACCTCTCAACGGGCTGTTCCCCAATGCAAAAGCACCAAAGGCCAAAAGATTCTTTCCCAAATTTTGTTCAATTTGAAACCCTTCAAATATGTTAATTGGGTGAAGAAACAAAAAATCTTGATTGAATTTTATGAAAAGAAAAGAAAAAATACTTTGTGCTTTTAACTACTTTATAAAAAGTAAAAATATTTAAAAGTCATTTGTTTAAATTGATAGACAAGTGGGTTCCAAAAATGTAATCATACATATACTTAAAGGACCTTTTATAATTAATATATTAATAAAAATATTTAAAAAAAAAACTTAAAAGAAGAAAAAGAACTAAAGGAACTTTGAGAAATATCCATAACAAAAGTTTGTCAATGGTAAAAGTTTCTGTTATGTTGTTTCTTGTATTTTAAAAGGCAAATCACGTACCTTAGTCTTTGCCTTATGCTAGTAGATACATTTTTTTAAACCATTTTTAAAAAATGCAATTGTATTTTTGTTTAGTTTATTTTTTAAACAAAATATATCACGTAAAATAAGAAATACCAAACTCTACTTTAATTGAAATTTTGATCGATCCACAAAATTATTATGTGAGTAAACATTTAAAAAGTGAAATCATAAGAAATTAGGTTTTACTATCAAGTATAGACATGTGGATAAGATCTCCTCTTGTTAATTCATTTCCTTAAATATCATGTGTTTCATATCCGGTCAAAAATGGGAACAAATTTAGAAGATTCAATTAGAAAGAATCCTTTTCTATTGAGTCATTTTCTTTAATGTATGTGTCACAAATTCGGATAAAAATATGAGGAAATTAAAGGATTCAATTGAAAGGAACTATTTCCCCTAGATAATAAACAATATAAAATATTCATGCCATTTAAGACTCTAGTTGAATATGATTTTCTATTAAAGTAGATTTGGCACTCTATTTTGCAATCAAGTCATGGATAATAAAAGCTTAAATTGCATAAAAGATCAAAACTTGTTTCTTAAATTGGGAGTCAAAGGCACAAATGAAACGAAACTTCACATAAACTTAAACTATCAATTAAAAAGGAAGTGAAGAAAAATATCAAAAGTTGTCTTTTAAAATTAGGAGTCAAGGGCACAAATAAAATGAAACTTCACATAAACTGTCAAAAAGAAAAAGAAACGTAGAAACATATCAGAACTTGTATCTTGTGTCAAGGACACAAATCAAAAGAAACGTCATATAAAACTGTAAAAATGAAAAAGAAGTGCAGAAAAATCTCAGAACTTGTATCTTAATTAAATTGGGAGTCAAGGGCACAAATGAAAAGAAACTTCACAGAAGCCCTCAATGAAAAAGGGAATGAAGAAAAACATGGCGTACAAAAGAGATATCGTGAAATAAAAGGGACAGGAATGCAAAGTAGATATGATATTAAATTAGGTTTCAATTGTCTGTTATTAGGTAGTGGGTAGTCAAAGGTCAAAGATGAACAGATTACAAAGGAATGTGCGGGTCCAGGTTGTCTCTCCACCTCTTTATTTGGGCTCAATTTTTTTCTTGTCGATGACATTAACATACTGTGGTCTCTCGACAAGTGGCTCTCTGTTACTGGGTCCCACCATGAGTAAACAATGTCTGTATAGATATTCATGTGTGAACCACCAAAATAATTTCTCAAAATTATTATAAGATTTAATACCCACCAAATAATTTTAATTAACTCAACTAGTAACAAACGTTTCGTTTGTTTTGATGAAAAATATTGTGTAAAAATAGTTTTCATATTTTTTAATATTTGGTAGCATCAGAATAAATGAATCTCAGGAAAACTAGGAAAAATTACAGTAAATCCACCTATGATTTGGCCTATTTTCACTTTGTCTACCCGTGATTTAAAATTTAACACTTTGTCCACCTAAATTTTAATCCGTTTACTCTTCGTTACCCATCTCACCCTCAGACATTAGAAAAACATCATTTTATTAAAAATCAAAACATAATACGAATCAAAAACACGAACTATTGAAACTTTTTCTCACGAGCCCTAAAAACAAGAAAAACCCCATTCTGCATCTGATATTAAAATCCTGGTAATGGAAGATGGCAGAAAAGCAAATTTTAACACAAAAACATAAAAGAAAATTAATCAAACACCTCTCAAGAAAAACTCTCAACCATTTTTCTCTCCAAGATCATCATCCAAAATACTGCATAGTAGAGGAAAGTTCCCACCCAGTTTCATTAGTCTACATCTCTTCATAGTACTACTCTTTCTCATACACGGAGAAATGAAACAAAGAAAATCTCAGGTTTGTTATTCCAACCTGGGTTTTGAATCACACTTTGAGCATTGATCTATTGGGTCCAATAGTTGAGTTTGTGGCTTATACGTATGAAATGAATTTTGTTTTGAACCTTCTGTTTATTGAGAAACTTTATCAAAAAGCACAAAGGCAGCAAACATTTCATGTTCGCAATAACCCAAAAAATTAGCAGTTACAACCAAAAATTACATTACACAATTTTTTAACCGAAAACCGTAGCAATTACAACAACCCAAACAATAACAACCCAAAATCAAAGGACGATCTTAATGAAATTGAAACTAGGTCTTTAATGGAGAAACAAATTGATACCATTTTGTTCAATGAGTTGACATTGAGTTAGTTCTTGAGTCTAAGAGAATCATCTAGGTCCATTAACACGAGGAGCTCTTCGATTCTTTATAAAAGCTTCCAAATCCGTTTGATTAAGTAACAATCTCTTGCAGTTTCAAACTTTTGATTTGTCCATCGTGTATACAGTTTGACGTCAGTGGTGGTGGCAAATGGCTAAGATGGGTAATGAGAACTTAGGACTTTTGGCCATGAAGGCCTAATATGAGTCTTTAGAGAGAGAGGAAAAATAAATTGTGAGACAAGGAAAAAGAGAGTTCAACAAATTGCGTTTTTGGGGTTTCAATATTAGATGCAAAATGGGGTTTTTGTGTTTTTGGGGCTCATGAGGAAAAATTTCAATGGTTCGTATTTTTGATCTGTGTTATGTTTTGATTTTTAATAAAATGCATCTGAGGGTGAGGTAGGTAATGGAAAGCAAACGGATTAAAGTTTAGGTGGGTAAAGTATTAAGTTTTAAACTACTGATAGACAAAGTGAAAATGGGTCAAACCATAGGTGAGTTTACTGTAATTTCTTCGGAAAACTATCTTTGGTCAACTAAAAAAGTATGCCTTATTTTTAGAGATTATTTTCCGCTCATTTTTTTTGAAAAACAACTTTATCTTACGACAAGTTAAATAAGGGAAGTTAGGAGATTTTTTTTTCAACTCATTTAAAATTGCTACTAAACATTAAAAAATGAGATAGTTTTATAGAAAATACTTTTTGAAAAATGACTTATTTTCTAGAAAACATTATCTCCAAAACAAACAGAGTGCATCGCTCTTTTAGTTAGCTCAATTGGTAAAAGAAAAAAATTATTATCGAATAAGAAATTTGGGTTCGATTCCCACCTACACCAAAAATCAATTAGTATCTTGGTTTGATCAAAAAGACCAATTATTAAGAGCGGACACCATAAATTAAAACTATCTTTAAAAGAAAATAAATAAATAAATAATAAATTACCACAATGACAGTGTTGTTAAGAGATAATATCATAATCATAATGATAACCTTGTGTGGATGAGAAGGATTAAGAGCTGGATTAAGGTAAGGACCGAGGAAAATGTCATTGTCTATTACTATATTTAAGTATAACCCTTTCTTTCATGTATGTACGTAATATTGTAATAACAAGAAAATCAACACACAACAAAATTATGGTATTATGTTGTTAAGTTATTTTCAATCGAATTTATAGATTCAGTTTAGAAAATATAATTGGTTAGATGCTAATGATTGGTAATTAGATAATTAGATGAGCTAAACAGACGACTATGGTCAAATTAATTATGCTCTAAATAATTGCTTAACATTTCTTAAGACTTAAATCATTTTGATTGGTCACCATCAAGTAACAACTAACAACCATTATAGATAATGTTTTGTTTTTTTTTTTTTTTTTTTTTGGAATTTTAATCTCTTAAAAATAATAAAGGATTTAACAAATTATTGGAATGCATTAGTCTTTCTTTTTTTTTTTTTTTTTTTTTTTTATACAAGATAGAATTCTACTCTAGCCTAATCTAAGTGTATATGTATGTGAAGCTTTCTCCTGGAGATTTGAACCCCGAACCTTACCTCCCATATCCCACAAGTGCTTATATTTGTGGAGTAACCATCGCACCAAGGATGTGCGGTGGTAGAATGCATTAGTCTTCAAGACTATTCAATGGTCTAAAAAGGATTAAATTAAGATGGTTTCCAATTAGTGCACAGGATTAGAAAAATACATCATCTACTAATTTGGTAACTCCATCTACGAAGAGGATTAAAATGTTAAATTTAGAGGGGGAAAAAATAACTCCATGTATTAACTGTAGGGAATTCAATCCGAAATTCCCAACCTGTGAGAAACAAAAAATAGAGAAAACACACGCCAAAGAAAACAATCACACGCACAAGACAATATTTACGTGGTTCGGCAATTTACCTACGTCCACGGAGTTGTAGGGATTTCACTATTATCAGGAAAAAATTACAGAGTGCGGTCGTACAGTTTTCTCTCTCTCAAAAACTACAACAAGACAAAACCCTAATTACCAAAAAAACGGTTTTTATATCCTATGCACAGGAACTACAAAACGGGCCCAAAAAATTTTCCCCGGGGGCGTTGCTCCCGGACCCCCAAAAGGCTTGTCCATAAGCGCTCCGACTTGGGCCTATCGGCCCAAACCTCCGCTCTATGGACTAAGCCTCAAAAAATCTCCCATTAAAAACCACGCAACATTATTCGAGTCAGGTCATGTCATCAACCGGATCAAATATAAACTAATCTCCACAAAGCCCAACATTAACCATATGGTAAATTTGAAAGATAGAGTTAGACGGTAAATTTAGATAACCTCATTTATGAACTGGATTGTAGTAATTTTAATATGAAAAGATATTATTGATTTGAAAAAATAATATACTCATTCCCCACCCCACATTATTTTTATTTTTAGAATCAATGTTAAGCAAAGTAGGAGTGAAGCTTTTCCAACCTTATTGAGTGGAATGGAACTCAAATGTTATATTATGTGATATCCCATTTGGATTTTTTTTTTTCCTGACTTTACTAAAAAGAAGCTAGCTGTCTGATATGACCTCCAATCAATTTGAATAATTAATATGATTAACATTATAATTTTAATATTTTTTTATTTGTTTTTACATAAATCAAACCCTAATATCTTCTTTTATTTATCAATTAATAATAACTTGCAACTTTAGTAATTATAAAATTTTGAATGCTTCTATACATAGAACATATATATCAACTGTGTAAAAATTTTTGTTTATTTTAATATAAAAATCTAATTTTTTTATTTTATATATATTCACTTTTCAAAATACCATATACTAGATTATTTATTTTACATTACATTTCATTAAAATAATAATTTTTTAAAAAAATTTATCTCTTTCTTTACTAGTCCAAATCTTTTGTTTTGCTTTTCTTACTCCACTCTATACTCCACTAATAAAAACTTGCCACGTGTTTACCTAATTAATTAACTTCTATAATTATTGACTTATTAATACTATATTTTATTAACTAATAGTAGTATTTAGTTAATTAGGCGAACAAGTGACAAGTTTTTATTGGTGGAGTATAGAATAGAGCAGAAAAAGTGGGACAGAAGATTTGGACTCTTTCTTTACACACAACAGCCACCATCTACCCTCTTCTTTTATTTTCGAGATACATAAAGAAAAAATAATTAACTAAATGTAAAATAATAATGTTAATATAAATTTACACCGTTACCGTTATTATAGTAAACTTGTAAATTTACACGATTATACACTGACGTGAATAAATTAAAAAGAAAAAAGAAAAAAAAGAAGAAGAAGTATATTCTACACTTTTTCTTATACATATGAATACTCTTGTTAATTTGTTGAGCTGGGATTTATGTTTTATATTTGTAATTCAGCAAAAAAGAAAAAGGAAGAAGAAAAAAAGTTTACTCTTTGTTGAACTTGACCTGTAAAAATAGAAACTTTCATAAAGACCTTTTTCATATGTGATGCCTAGCCCCCACCAGTTGTACAAATGTACAATAACCATGACAGCTTTAAAGTTTGAAAGTTAAAGTTTTTAAAGTTAAAACCCCATTGGAAACTAAAGGGGGAAATGTTCCTAGTAACCTTTTACTCCTACTTTGACAGACTATCCAAAACCAAAAATAAAAAGGAGAGAGAGAGATCCAGAGTCCAGACAGTCAGAGAAGAACAGAAGAAGGTACTGATCAGAGAGAAGCAGCAAACGCAAGGCAAAGGAAAAGGGAAGGGAGGCGGTGTCGTTTAGCGGCGCAAATCACACACGCGTGGGTTACTAACAGAGGGAGACAGTGCGTCCCACGAGCCACGCCCCCCTCACTGTGACCTTCTTTGTCTCTGGTCAACCCGACAACCTTGCCTGCCGATACAATACAACTCACTCACTCGATCACTCACTCACTACTTTCATTTTCTTTTTCTTTTTTTACTATATACTTCCCCCAATGCACGTGCTCTTTCTCCAACCTCGCACGTGTTTCCAGCTATTTCTAACATTTAAATAGAAAAAAAAATTGACCCCTTTGTTTGCTTATTTTGACAACAAAATTTTAATATTGTATCAAAAATCACAACTTTTATTACAATTGTTTACTTATAAATTGTGACATGTAAAGAAAAAGCTATAAATTCATATAAAATTGACCGGTAGCTAATTTATTGTGCAAATTAGTTAGGCTTGATGAAATTCTTTATGCTATGAATTTCAGGTTGAATCAAGATCAGCACAATGACTTAGAACAAAATGTAGTATTATCAGTGAGAAGAAAGAAAGAAAATCAGTGAGAAAACAGAGCAAGAAAGGATGAGAAAGAAAGAGAAAGAGAGAGAAAATTATGAGAGAGAGAATCACTGCTATTAAGAGGAAAAATCTCTGTTCTTCTTCTACAACTGATTACAAGCTCCTATTTATATTACACACTCTACAGGTCTTAACAGAATAATAATTAGATCCAAATTATGCGGATCAATTCCGTAAATCACGGAAGAAATAACCGCTCAATAACTAACTTTGCGCCACACACTCCTGAAGCTTGAACTGAACCAAACCGACACCGTTTTGCCATTTTCTTATTGCTCAGGTACAGACTTCTTCAAAACGATGCGTTGCAATACAACCTTTAATGAAACTGTGCGTTTTGCAACACACATTAAGTTCCACCGTTTTGTTCTCCTTGCTCTGTCGTTTTGATCTTCTTTGATGTCAAACCATCTCTGTCTTCAACATCCCCCCTGAAACGAAAGGGGGAGGAGTCCACCATGAGTTTGTGTCTGAAAAGAAGGAATGAAGGAGCAGGTAATGGCTTGGTGAAGATATCAGCTAAATTATCTTTACCCGAGACAAAGCCAACACACAAATCCCTGCGCAAGACCTTCTCCCTGACAAAATGATAATCCACCTCAAGATGCTTGGTGCGAGAGCATCAAGCATATAAAATTGATCGGTAGCTAATTTATTGTGCAAATTAGTTAGGCTCACAACTTTTATTATAGTTGTTCACGAGTAAGATATGACAAATAGAGAAAAAGTGGTGGATTGAAAGTGCCGAATAGCTTGTTCTTGTGCTAGATAGTTGTGACTTTTACTACAAATGTTCATATATTTACTGTGGCATGTAAAGAAAAAATGGTAAGATTATATAAAAGTGATTGGTAGTTAGTGTATTATGCAAAATTACGTGTGATTTATAAACTGTAACAGATAGAAAAATGGTAAATACATATGAAAGTGACAAATAACCAATCTCTTGCACAATAAAATTGTAACTTTTTTTATAGAAAAATGTTAATCAGTACTCTTAAAACATTGATTTAGAAACCATTTTTAAAAGTATTTTACTAAAAGAATGATAAAACAATTGTTAACAATTTTTTATATTTCTTATAAAAATAGTATCAAAATTTTTTTATTATGATTTATTAATAATTGATTTCGTTAACCCAACTTTTTTTTATATTGTAATTAAATTAGTCTTGAGTCATGAGTCTTGACCATACCCACTGTATTTGTTTGTGCTGTGTGCGAGTGTGTTGTCACCGTGGCTGGCTATTCACCCTACGTACGGAATTCCAAGTCTTCCCTCTGTGAACATTATCCAATGGGTTTACCAGTTTTAGTTTTGAGACTCGAGAGAATATCATAGACATGTGTGCCTCCTCTATCATATATATTTATTTTACACGAACAACGACATCTTTTTTGGTGAAATAACAACAACAACGACATCTATGACATTAGAATTTATTTAGATACTAATATTGCTGAATCTAGATATCGTATGGTGTGTTATTGTGTAGATTAATGGATACTGATTTACCTAGAAAGCTGGTTTGATGATATATGTAATAGTAGTCGACTTAAAAAGGGACAAGTTTGGACGGTTTTGTGATCTTTTGAAGAAAGAATATACTATGGTTTGTTGCACTTTAGAGAAGTTATTAATAAATTATTTTTGTTATACAATTTTTGTAAGAAATATAAAAAAAGCGTAAAAAAATTTGTTATCGTTAACTTTTCTTAGCATATAAAACAAATAATTTTATTTTTATTTTTGTTTAAAAAGATTTAAATGGAAATCTTCCTCTTCTTATCTCTTTCTCCTCTTCTTCCTTCACCTCTTTCTCTGTAAGTTCCATTAGTTTACTGTTATTATCTAACTACTCACTTTTATCATTATTATTTAATATGAGACTGTTAAAACTTTACTATTTAACTAATCACATTGCTCAACATAATCATTTTGATTGGTATTTTGATTTGATGATAAAAGAGCACAATCATTAAATGCAAACGTCATAGTTTAAAATTCTATAAAAAAATAAATTAAAATAAAATAACACACACATTGCTCAACATGAATATTTCTATATTATCATATTATTGGAATGAAAAATCACATTAACTAATTGATTACCTAATTGGTCTGATATTACAGGGAGACAGAATAATTTCTCCAAATCGCCACTAGTCAATTTTAAGTAGAATATGTGTTGGGGTAATGGGGGTGATGGTCTTCTTTGTAAAAATTTAAATCCGAATTAAATAGTCAATCAATTCTACAGTACATTGTACCATATATATATATATATATATATATATATATATTATATTACATTTATTCCTCAACCTAATTTTATTAGATTTGAGTTGATAGATCCTTTAAAAAGCATATAATAAGTTCATTATGTTTGATAAATAATCAATTTAATGGTCACATCAGAATCCAATTGAGAGAATTTCTCTCCCCAAATGCATATTTTTATTTTTTTTATATACCCCATTATGTTATAAATTAAGAATCTCGTCTAAAAAGGCTTCTCAATGATACAGACATCATATATTCCTTTTCATTTGTCTGCAAATTGACAATCAACTACCTGTTAAAGTTCACACCGAGAAAGAAAAATTACCCTATAATCTAAGGAGTCCTGGTCACATTTCTTACTTTGGTTTTAAACTTTTAGTACATGAATTTTATTAAAAAAAAAAAAATACATAAAGCAATGATTTTATTAGAGTGATACCTACTACTTCCGTGCGTTGTTTGGACAACATATAGCAATGAAACTTGAATTTGATTCGATAGAAATTCATAGAAATGCAAAGAGATAGTAAAAGGACTTGTTGGATTGAAATTTTAGTGAGCTATTTCAACTGTGAATTTTATTTTTTTGAGTAAACAATAAAACTTATTAGAACATATTCGAAAATAGTAATACTAATGTTTTAAACCAGGTTTATAATACATTCCATAACTAAAGTACAACTATAAAATGACATAACCTTTGAAGTGTAGATATGATTGTTAGTTTCCCATTGAAGCAAATTTTCAATATTCTAATGACATAATGTCTTGTAATGAAGCACCAATCATGTTTTGGCATGCCACGATTAAAAGCAAACTATTTTCATATATATATATATATATATATATATAAAGTGTTTCATAAATCACTTTAATGAGATTATATCTTACCAGTTTAATTGATGGATGACAGAGCTCCTCATGTCATAGTTCATATTAGTAAGAAGCTCAGCTCAAACTCTAAAGTCTACCTTTATTAGGAGAAATTACAATTTATATTCTATTGTTTACATTTATTAATAATTTTCAAGGCACCCATTAGAGTGTAAAGGGGAAAAACCTAGTTGGCCTTGTGATTCGGCCTAAGATTTTTATCTTTTGTGGTCCTCTTAATCAAATAATTGAATCCACTTTCCACGTGTGTGGTCCACACATCCAGCACGTGTCCAATCTCTTTGTGATGCTGACGTGGTCCATAACCAAACATTTTTGTCAACTTCTAATTTTTTTTTTTTTTTTTGGGAAGAAACTAATACTTTCTATTTTTTGATGGCTAAGTAAGGTAAAAGTTAACTATACCCTAAGCGCATTAATTTAGAAAATATTTTTAGTAACATTTTATGGAAAAAAAAAAGTAATTAATTTTTTTGACATTTTTTTAATTTATATTTCTCGTTAAACTAGTACAATTTTTTTTTTTTTAAAAATGATTCATTAATAAACACCTATAAGAACACTTGTTAACCGAACCGTATAAGTAATAACACAAAAAATTTCATAGATGTTAAGATGATATGTTGTGATTAGTATACTATATAAATTATGTTATTGGCAATGAGATCCATATAAAAATAATATTGCACTACTCACAACTTTTTATTTTAAGAAATTGTAAAATATCAATTATATTGTATAGCTATTTTTTCTATATGGGTTTATGGCTCTCCATGTCGCCTTTAAAGAGTTCCACCCAAAAGCTAAGATACAAGGAAAAGTGTACATGTTGATAAAAAATTTCAACCAAATATAAAGTGATTTTGATTTGATATGAGACCATTTTCTAGCCATTCTTATTCTTATCAAATGTATAATCTTTATTACTATTAAACATCACTTTTTATTTCTCTTGGATAGATTTTTCACCATGAAATGGTTGGCGGAACATTTTCTATCTTATTATGGGTGAGCCAAACAAGGCATGGTTGGCACGCATGAAAGAGATAAGGACGAAATCCAACTCAACAAGCTAGAAAGAGCCGAACTAGCTTATGTAGAAGAAAACATTGACTATATCTTGACAAGATCGTATCTAGTGACATTCATGTATGGCATCAATTTTTTTGTTAAATTATTAGCATAAAAAGGATTGTTAAATTGTGGATTATTTGAAGTATAGACTGATCTTATTTGATTTTTCTTCCTCTTTTTTACACTATTTTGATTTCCAATTGCAACTAATGAAGCTAACTGAGATCATTGGACTTAATAATGATAGGCTAAAGTGCAAACTACGACCTTAAAGTATAGAGGTCTTTAGATTTTACATAATGAAATTTTAGAATTTATATTTTACCTCATAAGGTTACAATTTGTTTGCTTCAGCAGCCTTCAATGTTCATATTTTCACATTTTCTGTTAAGTTCCACATAAACTTATTATATTTGTTTAGTTCTTTTAATAAAATGATGCCACATGGCATAATGAAAATGACATGGTATTATTTTATTGGAAAAACTAAATATGTATGACAAACTTACGTGACATTTAGCGAAAAATATGAACGGAGAGACTACTAATGAAAATAAAATATAAATTCAAAAAGTAAAATTAAAAATATGAACAGAGAGACTACTAATGAAAATAAAATATAAATTCAAAAGGTAAAATTTAAATTCTGAAATTTTAAGATATAAAATTTAAACACCCCATACTTTAGTATATAGTTTACTCTTTAACATCACGTTTACTATGGTTATCCTAATCACTAACTTAGTTTTATTTAAACTATAATATAATGAAATAAAGTTACCCTATTTTATTTTAATTTTTAATAATTCTTGGCCCCATTTGGCCATATAATTGGATCTTCCCGAAGGGATTGGGAGACTGGTCATAGGTACTAGCCAATTAGAAAATATGGGTTGCTTTCAAACTTGGCGACTGTTACTCAAATGTCATATCTTATAATGATGTGCATTCAAAGTGAGTGGGAAATCTATACTCCAATCACGGAAGAAATCGGTGCCCTTTGTGTAAATGAACTCATTATCCAACTAATAATTTATAGTTTTCTCAAACCAAAAAAATAAATAAATAAAAACAAATAATTTATATAAATAGTTGCCATTGGACAAAGACTATACTCATGTGCGACTTCTAGAAGACCTAGATGCACTAACTATGGTAAACATGTTTTAATAGAAAATATTCGAAGTCTAACTAAATATACTATTTACGTACGTGAGGTTCAGGAAATTTAGGTTTTCTATTAGATTTATATTCTGTGCATGGGCATTACCAATTAACAATTTTTTGATTTTTTCCCCATCATGTTTCGTTTTTTTGGGTCATGGCACAAATACAATAATACTAAATATAGCGAATAGCTGGGTGAAAACTATGTGAATAGAAAGCAGTTCATGAGAAGAGACACTATAGCTGGCATGTTGTTATCATGTTTGTGAGGTTCATCCACAAATTGTTTTCAAGAATAAATTATAGAAATACATGAACTTTATTGTCATTATATATATATATATATATATATATATTTTTTTTTTTTAAATTTCTATGGCTACAACTTCAAGGATGACCCTAAAAATGCCATCTAATTAATCTCAAAACTTATTTTGGTCTTGTTATTTGAAAATGTGGCCCTATGACTTAATGACATTCTGTCCATTCATTCGAGTTTAGATCCAAAGATTAAATCCCCAACTAAATACAAGTAAGCTAGAGCCAATTTCCATCCCATCCAACCACAATATGTCTTCAAAGGGATTTATGAGGGCTGTATATGTTTCTCAAATGGATTTGTGATTTTTATCTCAAAAAAATTTTGTGGTTTTCCTTTTTTTGATTGAAAATTTCCCTTCAATAAAGGTTTACGAACTTCTATCCTCAGGACATTGGTTTATTTTTTGATAAATTGTAATTTCATTAAGAATTAAAAAGTAGTACGACAATCGCACCTGCAAGCTTCCAGAACCACAGAAGGCAGATTGCAATCAATTATTACAAAAGAAGCTAATTTCAAGAATAACAAAAAATTTAGCAACAGAATTAACTGCTGAGTTAAAAAAATCTCCTAATCAAACAAAACCCGCAACAAGCAAAATACAAACTTAAATGAAAAGCAGTAGAAATAAACCTCTTTAGCCAGAGAGCATCAAATTGACTTATTGTTACATGGTGGATAGGTCATCTTTT
The DNA here is from genome assembly GCA_033629205.1 of Lithocarpus polystachyus. Lineage (NCBI taxonomy): Eukaryota > Viridiplantae > Streptophyta > Magnoliopsida > Fagales > Fagaceae > Lithocarpus > Lithocarpus polystachyus. The sequence goes on from CM066172.1 coordinate 43,993,630, forward strand.
ATGAAAAAGGAAAAAAAGAAAAAGAAAAAAGTATTTGCTAACGTGAATAGGTCATCTTTTATGAAAAATATCATGTTAAGAAACCAAAGAGGAGGCATCCAGTGGTTCAGTATGTCTAACCAAATTTAGAAAGGTCATAACTTTGAAGGCCATGACGATAACTTTGTGTTTGCTTGTCAATTAATCTTATCTCACTGGTGAAATATTTTTTTATTTCACGAGACACGTAACTTCAAAATCTACCACAATAGAAAAACTATGATACATGCATGGACTAAAAGGTTAAAAAAATGTACTGATGTTGAAAATTTCTTGGTCAGTGATTCCCCCAATATACCTATAAATCTATATTCCATTACTTAATGCATGAGTAAACTTAAATAAATGAGATTAATGTCTTTGATCAGAGTGCTTGGTCAGAAATGTGTAACCCAAACTTCTTACATTTTAATCTAACATTACTTACCCTTGAATTGCTAAAAATTAAAGAAATTAAGGTTGTCTTGAGCCGTGCACATAATCTTATTTAAGCATCAGTGCCCTTGAATTACGCTCTCATTTATCTTAAAAAAAAAAATTCACCACACTCTTGAGTTTTGACTCTTGACCCTAATCAAAGGCAGCATCTGAGCAATATTACATATAAAGAAAAGTTAACGGATGCCTTAAAAAAACTTTTAGAAATTTTTTATGGCAAAAAGAAAAATTAATTAACTTTTTGGGCAATTTTTTTTTATATTTATCATAAAATTAGTATTAAATTATTATTATTATTTTAAAATAACTCATTAATAAATACTTTAAAAACACCAATTAATCAAACCTTAAATATAATAAGTTTGAGCCGACCTAGAGATTAGAGAGTAAAATCTAAAAATAGGCCTTTTCAATAGGCCCAATTGAATCCACTAAAAGTAGGCCTTTTCAATAGGCAGAAAGACGATAGGTTCCAAGGTAATTTCATAACTCAGAAATAATTGGGCCGTTGCTATACTTTTTGGAAAAGCTGAGGTTAATGAATTTTTTTAAAAAAAAACATGAATTTAAATCTTATTATATGAGTTATGTCGTTGAAAGTAACATCCCAGCTTAGGAGGAAATATATCTTGTTTCGGGTGTGTGTTTTTTTCCACTCACAATTTAGTGGGTTCTACTAGTTGTGAGGAGGCATACACTTAAAACGTGGTGTATTTTTCCCCAGCGTAACTAAGCATATTAATCATTCTTAAAACTTAAACATAGTTTAATCAAAACCTTTTTAATATATGTGTGTATAAATGCCTTTAAAAAAAATTGTTGGCTTAGGGAATATGTTCTCCATTTTTACAGTAAATCAATTAAATTTTATAGTTTTTATGTTGATGAGAATTTCAAACTTGATGTAACATAGCTTTCCCCAAGAAATAATTTGCTCATCTCCATTGAATTTAGCTTGTGCGGCTATTGTATGTCGTTGAGAATTTCAAACTTGATGCAACATACCTTTCCCCCAAGGAATAATGTGCTTATCACCATTGAATTTAGCTTGTGCGGATTCTTTTAAAAATAAAATTAAAAAAAGCTTGTTCGGGTATGGCATGTCTTCTTGTTTATCAAATTAGTTTCTTATGGATTATTAATAATTTAATAACATTCACAATATTTTTGTTTTTGAGTTTTATATGTTCCACTCTTGATTACGTGAGCATCAGTTTGCAGGGTCTCCACTCTCCAAGCAAGCAAACCCATTTGATTATGTCACTATTTTCACTAGGGATTTTAGTTTTTATTAAATTTGAAAAGGGCCTTCAAAAGTAATACAGATAACTTTTATTTTATTTTATTAGTTTTATTAATGCTGAAAACTAATACTGGATATACAATTTTCATATCTACTATATATGATGAGAATAAACATGAAATTGTCACAAACCAACTACCGCAGTTCACTTGTCTGCTACACCAATAATTAATTAAAGGTACAAAGTATTTCTCCAAATCATGTTGAATTAATTACACTATTCTTGTAAATTAAATTGCACGATTTATTAGAGTGATAAATGTGAAAAGCCACAAGAAACTAAACATGCTTCAAGAGATGATAGCCCATAATTCAAAAAGGAGTTCCTGAACCCACAAGGAAAACTTTAGGACTACCGATCGCATTCCTAAGACAACTTAGAGATACTAAAAACTCTATTTCGTGTTAGGCACAAAATTAAGCTAGAAAATTTGGAAAAATAAAAAATTACCCAAAATTTTGCAAAATTGAGAATATTACAAAATCACAACTTACGGTCTTTTAGGGATGTCCATTATAGACGAGAAATTATTCTGATTTAATTGTAAGTTCTAACAAAAAGGAAAATAACCGTAAGTAGCAAAAATGACTAATTATAGGCCTAAACAAAGAAATGTGCGTGAAAAAGCAACATAGGTCATTGCCAAAAGGCAATGAATTCTAAAGCTCGCAACAAATCCCTTTAACTCACCAAATTTCATGCTATTTCCGTCATCAACTCCAATGATTTCTACACTTCTTGCATATTAATTCATGATGATCTCTCAATTCAAGGAAAGTCTGTGTTGTTCGTTCTACATCAAAGTAGGTTATATGACTAAAAGTACATTTATATATTTTTTTTAAGTTGCAATGCTGTGGGTTGGAAAAAATTTCCTCTAAATTAGTTGGGAAGAAAACTCTGTCTTGGATTCATGCACCGTCTGGATGGTAGGACAGCACCAATGATCTAAAGTAGGTCACATGCTACACAAGTCATGTTCTTGCACATAATGACATAGTATATAAACTTAAAAATTCACCACAAGCTCCCACTGTAATAATCTCCTTCTGATTCTTATGATATTCACCAGTTACTTTCACTGTTCTGGTTGACCATTATTTATATTTAGAATTTTGTAAGAGAAGAAAAGCAAGGGGAACTGAGATTATAGTCATCATGTGTTTCCTTAGATGCTTTTGAAGTGAAAACCACTATCATTTCCGCAAAGAACTTATTTTGGCCATTTGGTGATGAAAAATGGCCTTCAATTATGATAAAGCAACAAACAGGAAATAAATTAATTGAAAATAAAGACAAATTCAAAATGGCACACTGAGAATAATTTTTCTTAGTAAGAAATTAATGGAGTTGACTATCTGAATTCAACCCCATTTGTGAGCCCAAGGCTTAGGGTCCCTTTTATTTATAGATTCTGAACTCATAAATCAGTTTTAGTAAATGGATTCATCAAGAAATTTATCAGTACTGAAACAAGTCATTCATTGGAATAATGGATCTCTCTCTCTCTCTCTCTCGTGGTTGCCCTGGCCTTAATGTAACATATCACGCATTAATAACCCTACAACACTATTCTGTACAAATGACCTTAGGTAGTCATGACACCCACAAACTCACAACTAGATAAGTCTCCCATCAGTAGCCAATATTCTTCCAAGTGAAGTTCTTAATTTCTGGTTCTCTCATCATTGATAGTCCCATATTTATATTATATATATATTATCCTTTCTAATCATGAACCATTAAGGCTTAGTGAAACTTGCGTATGGACTGCACCACTGAGTTGAATTATATAGAGTGCACTAGATCACCGGCAAAAAGTCAACACAACATTAAAGCCATATAGTAGCCTGACTCCTTAGCTAGTAGGTCTATCATATAGAGTAGTACCCTAGGAATTAAAGCCATCCTCACTCTGCTTAAATAATAAATACCATGAGAAAGTTATAAAGTCAAATGACCTTCATTGGGTCATTACATAATGTTGATTTCAGTATTTAAAAGTTGAGTGTTACAAGACCTGCAGATGGAGAGGGGTTGATTGGTTGAAGGAGGAAAGGATCACCTTCAATAGAATCTTTGGATGCTATCCTTTTTTTAGTCAAATGTGGTAATACTTATTTTATTTTTAAGTGCTACACGTCTTATATCTAAATAAGAATTTGAGAGAATTGCAAGATTTAATAAGAGAACATCTACATATATAGAGCGAACTTTTTATAGAGCTCTACCAAAAAAAAAAAAAAAAAGACTTTTTATAGAGTCCTAAAGTCCTAATCCTAATTTGTGGCAGCTAAGATCCAGGACTAGGAGCATGTAAGTTGCATCTGACTTACTCTTTGAAGCTTGCTTTTGCATTATGAGTTGTTAACCTCTTATCATGAATGGGTAAGGGTTGGGACCAGCATTCTTGTGTATTGAATCCACTGTGATATAAACACGTGATAATTATTTGACACATGTCCAAATCTCAACGGATCCAGTGCATTAGAGCATTAGACCCAAGCCAATTCTATTATGAATAACACGATTTAGATAAAATGAGTACCCTTTCACGTAATAAAAACTTTCAAATTAATGAAGATAAACAAACTCATTAAAAAAAAATCACACATTAAAGTGAACATAACTAATTCATTGAATACCAAGAGGCAAGAGCCTCACTTATAAGAAGAATTAGGTTTCAAATCTCCCCTCTTTATTTGTTTAAAAAAAAAAAAAAAAGCTCAATGAAAAAAATGAAGGAATGTGATACACAGACCTCTAAAGTCTAAACTAGGATTAATCGATTGGATTAGAAATATTGCTCTACATTTCGGCTTGTGAAACACTTCACACAATGCAAGCCCGAGTTGCAGTCAATCTCTTAAGCATGTTTCTCCTACTTGCTAAAGATTGAAAACAACTATAAAGTCTTATCCCAAAAGGGCCAAAACTACATGCTCGTTATGAATTCTCAACATGATTTCCTCTTTACTATTATATCGTATCCAAAATTATATCCTATGTTATGTTCTTACTCAATATCATTTTTTAGTATTCTTAGTAATAATGCTATTTTAGGATGTTTCCCAAAAAAAAGAGAAGAAGAAGCTATTTTAGGTCTTTCTCTACCTATCTTTGTTCTCTCAACTTAAATCAAATTACTCTTCTTTAAGTGCATTAATCATTCTCTCTTGTGGATAACAATCCATCTCAAGTGATTCACTCAAACTCAAAAGCGATGGGAGTTCCTTGCTTGGGAATATGATAATCATATGTCTAATTATTCACCATACTTCATAGCTCTAGATTGAGTTCTCAAAAACCTTAGCCCTAGATTGAGTTCTCAAATACCTTTCTTCTTTTTTAGTAAGATAGTAAGATGGGTTCTGTCTACCAACTTAGATTAATCCATCACAAAACAAGCTGCCCAACTTAATTAGACACGATGATTCTTTAATTTATTATGACAAGCATGTAATACCAACCGAAACTAATCCTAAATATAAGTCACTTTCTAATTTGAGAGACGATCTTGCAAACAGAAAATAATGCTTCAAAATGAACAATCACATTTCAAAATGACATGAAGAAAAGGCCACCGAAACTCTCCGAGACCACCACAGTTGGACTGGTCTGTGTGAGAGCGTCCAATTTGACAAGCCTGTTATAACAAATAATGAATTTTTTTTTCTTCTCTTAATTAGTGATTAAGAATGCCATTAAAATGTATAATAAATCGGTTATCTTAGTCTTGGTTAGTTTTCCTTTTCTTTTCCATGAAATTAATGCAGAAAAAGATCACAGGTAATAGTGGTACATCTACATTCACAATGACAAGAACAAGGCTGAGAAAGCTGTCCCTAACAGCCACCGCAATTGAAGTGGTTTGCTATTTACAAAACCAAAGCCAGAGTCATGTGCTACTGCTGCAGGTCTAGCCGCTGGGGCAACTTTTGCCTCAGGAATGTCACATACTCCAAATGTCACATTTGCCTGCATGTAATAATCAAATTTTTATAAGTTAAAATAGAAATTTATCATAGCCTCCCATTTTAGTAATCTCCTATTAAGTTGTGACATTTTATCTTTATTAGTTTTCTTTTCCTAGTCAATCATTATCTTCAAGCATGTTAATGGTTTCTATACTAAAACAATCATAAGAGAATTTGAAAAGAATTGGAACTAAAAGTAGGCTGTGCCGGGCAAACCTTGCAATTGGCAATATTTCCACACCCACAAACTAAGTGGCCATTTGCCACATCCGTTGCTTCTGGTGCGCCACCACCATCACTCCTCTGAAATATTCATATACAAATGAATTACACTTTCTTTTATCTATTTGCTTTATTAGCAAGTTGATTTTAAACATAGTATCCATATGCCATACCTTGTAAAAATCAACAGCAATGAAGTTGGGCCATCGCTTACCGGCTGCTGCATAGCAGGTGTTCACCATGCTAAGTAATGGAGCTGAATTATCCTTACAAGCTTCAGTGACATCTGGCAAATCTCGGAAAAAGTTCACTAGGATCAAAGACCTTGATGTTGAGTTCATGGGAGGTGATTCTGCCCGATTAGGACATGAACCAGCTGTCATTCCACCTTTCCCATCTGTAATTTCAAACCTCGATAGAATTAGTTCTCATAATTGAAATTGTGCATAACTTAGATAAAGTTTCTTATATATTGTACCTTAGCTCCCCAATTAAATATAAACACATGACTGCATTGAAATTTATTGTTCTCCAAAATATGACATCGTTTATGCTACATTCCTCAATACAGTCATGTTTAGAAATTTAATTAGCACACCTAAGGCACTATACCTAAATTTGAACTTAGATGTCCTCAGCCAACTAAAGTCATAGAGGAAGAGAATATTTACTACTCACATTGGTTTTCTACCACATATCTCCACTCGTAGGCAATCCCTTCAGAAGCCTCCTTAGATGCTTTTGAAGTGAAAACCAATAAACGCTGATTTTTCTGAACCATATCATCTACTGTTGGCCAATCTCTACCATTTTGTGGCATTTGAGATACAGGAAACCAGTATTTCCTCAGGCCAGCAGCATCAAACACCTTAGTCAGGCCCTTTGGTGATGTAACATAGTCTTCAATGAAAATGGTGACAATCTCTGATGGGTTTGCATCAAGAAAACTTTGGATCTCTTTGAGAACATTGATGGCTGGTTGCTGGTGAATCAGGTGTCAGATTAACTATGTGTTTAAGAAGACTATATATGCAACTCTAAAGGATAAAACTAAAGAAATTTCTGGAAATGGTCCTTAAGTCGTGGTTCCCAGGCACCAATTTCAAGCAAACTTACAAAAGCTGTGTAGTTGTAGCACTGGCCACCAAAGGAGTGACATAACCAAATGTCATTGTTGAAGTCATACATATCAAGCATCAAACCTCTAATACCATCCTGCAAGAGAAAACAACTTCTAACAAAGGGTTATCAAGCTAAACTTCAATTTAAAAAAAAAGCATGAAACACAAACAGCTTCTCTTTGATTTAGAAAGGCTTAGGTCAACTTTTTAAAATTCCTGAAAAGACCCATTCTAAAAAAAATAAGAAATTAGAAAATAGTAGAAAGTTGCAAATGACTAATCAAACTATATCACAATCATACAAAATTACCCCCAAAAAGGAACCAAAAGAGAGAACGTCGGGGCACAATATTGAGTACCCACCGAAGTTTTCTTGGTTATCTAATAATTTGAAGTCTCAATGCATATCTAAATCTTGTAATCACTTTACTCAAAATAATTAACCCGGAAATAATGATCTTTGTATTTTGAAACCTCAAATCTTACATCAATTGGTGCAGCATAGTTGTGCAGAAAGTACTCAACAGTGTTGAGCGGAAATGATTACATCCCTCGGATTGAATAATTAGTGTGCAATTGTGCTCTGGCAATAGACAATCAAATTCCTTTTCTCCACTAGGTTAAATTTTCATTATTGACAACTAAATTATTCCCTAGTGAATGTGGTCTATAATTTTTTTTTTCTTTTTTGTCAAAGAAGCGATCGTTATACTTAATAAACTAAGCAGGCATTAGGTATATGCTTTGGAATCAAAAGGAATAATTCCACTTATTATAAATGATATGGACAGAACATTAACATTAATTAGGCAGCAAAACACCAAGCCTAAACCTTTTTTTTTTTTTCTGGTAACAGAACACCAATGTTTAACATTTTCTACAGGCTGACTATTCTTGGACAAAAAATTTGTGGATGCTTCCTTCAGCAATACTTTACCACCATTGATAGAAAAACATGCTGTAGAGCTTTTCTTTTATGAATAAAAGACAAGATTATTCTTGTGGTTCAACTAGAAAAACGGAAGCTGATGATTTCATCAAAGTCATATCACACCTAATGCACTATGAATGCCATGTTCTACAAAAGTAGGTAAAAGGTTTTCCACCATCATAATTGTCACATGTTTTTTCCACTAAGCAAAATTGGACCTTTTTGTATGAACGAGTTCAAGTTTTTCCTTACAAAATTTCTTTTTGGATGATTAAAAGTGCTTTTGGGGTTCTTTCATAGATCATAGTAAACAAAAACTTAAAAAACTAAAGTCAGTGACATTCCATGTGTCAAACAAATCTTGTTGTCCTAAACTGAGTAGATAAAAAGAAGAAAGCTAACCCTGACAAACCTCATAACCGGTTATTCATTTCATATTACAAATCCAACTATGCCCCTAGTTGATGAATTAATTATTCTAATAAATAAAATCCAACTACTAAAGACTAAAGTTCAATTGAAAGAATATATTCCCACATGCAATACATTTCCTAGAACCCCACAAACACATTCAGCAAAAAAAAAAAAAAAGAACCCCACAAACACAAATCCTGACCTTTCAGTTTCCCCAGTTTCACATTCAGAAAAAGACATTTCCTTTTCTTATAGAATAAGTAAAGGAAAATCATTTACATCAGGGGACAGTTTGGTCTTTCAACCATACTAAAACCTTAACATTTCCGGCAACTAAAATCCAACACACTGAGACAATCGACAACTACCCACCGCCAACCGCCAAAACAGCTGTCTTTGTTAAATGAAAATATGGCTGCATTTTCTTTTCTTTTCTTTTTCCTCAAGTTTTCCCGAGAAACAAACAGAATGAAAAAGAGAAAAAGAAATAGAAAGTGACATACATTGAGCTGACTTGTAATAGAGTCCTGCTGGTTTGTAGGAGAAAGGATTACAGAGCCTGTAGCTGACTTCTGTCCCAGCCTAGCAAACGAATTGTGTGTTGTCAGCCATGAATACCGATTAAATGGTAACCCTTTCACCTAATCAAAACGTTCACTTTCACATTCAAATCGCACAAACAAAGTCCAAAACACAAAAAGAAAAGCAAAATTACAGATGGGGTTAAACGTATATATTGTATGGACCTTAGAAGTGGGACTAATAGGTTGGATCCGAGTACATCTTGGTCGAACATTGCCGTTTGTTACACAAGTCTCGCAGTGCAACCCGGAGTCACAGTTACTGTCTGATACGCATGTTTGTCCCTCCTGTTTAAAATGAAAAAAAAAATATTAATAATATATAAAACAAGAGAATTTAAAGAAATATTCATAACTTTTTATCAGTGAGTGAATAGAATACCTTGAGAGCAGTGGAACAACCAAAAAGAAGAGCAATTAAGGTAAAGAGAGTGGTGCAGATAATGGACTTCTGCAAGAGAAAACAGAGTTTAGACATGCTCTTAGATTTATAAGGGAGCAAGAAACAGAGAAGCATAAAGAAGAAGAAGAAAAATGTTTGCCTTCATTTGCTTTAATTTGGATTTTTTTTTTTTTTTTTTTTTTTTTGGTGTGAGACACAGAAATGTGGTGTGGGAAACTAATGGGAATGTCTCAGTCTCTACATAGACTCTTGGATTTTAGCAATAGTAGGAGTATTTATTAAGATTCAAGAGGAAATGAAGTAGAAGAATACGTGTAAGATCAGGTGACTCTTTGAAAGTGAAGGAATAAAAGATGCAGGTCTTTTTTTTTTTTTTTGGAAAATGTTAACAAGTGTTGTATAGCACTTGTTAATAATCTATTTTAGGAAAGTTTTGATATCATTTTTATGGGAAATGAAAAAAGCTGTCAAAATATTAATTACTTTTTTTTTTATTTTCCATAAAAACTTTCTTTAAATGAATTATTAACAAGTGCTGTACAGCACCCGTTAACAATACTTTTTTTTTAAATTAATTAATTAATTTTATTTTATTTAATATAAGATAGAATTTAATGGCTTGTTTGGAAGTTTAGAGAGGGAGGAGAGTAGAGGGGAGTAGAGGGAAGGAGAGTAGAGGGGAGTAGAGGGAAGGAGAGTAGTGGGGAGGAGAGTAGTGGGGAATAAATCCTCTCTACATTATTTGGATGTTTTTAAAATTAGGGAGGGGGAAGGGAGTAATTAGCCATTGAGAAAGGGTAATTTTGTTAATTTAGAAAGGGTAAATTAGAGAATTCATTTGGCCAATAACTTATCTACTCTACTCTCCCTCCAAATCTCTCCAATTTGGAGGAATTAAAAATGAGGGGTTGGAGGTAGTTGAAACCCCTCCAAACCCCTCCAAATCCCTCTCCCTCCTTCCTTAAAAAAGTTCCAAACAAAGTAATTGAATTACTCTCCCTCCCTCTACCCTACTCCCCCTCCTTTTTTTAACTCCCAAACATGCTATAAGTGTATATATGTGTAAAACTCCCTTCTGAAAATTTGAATTTCGATTATTGTCTTGACACTCCACAGATATTTATATTTGTAGAATGACCGTCGTGGTAAGAATACACAGTAATGATGCAAGCCTTTTTTTTATTTACGGGTTAATAGATGTTAAATTGTTAATACTTAATGCGGTGATTATCTACTGTTAACCAAGGGAATAGTGCCAATATTACGGAGAATATTTTGTTTTTATAATTTAAATCATTAAATAGATCCATTTCACCATCAAAAAAAAAAAAAATAGATACATTTCTTTTTTCTTTTTTTACGAGCCCTTCTTGTTCTTCACGTGTTAAATCTTTTTGTTTTTATAATATATTTTTCTAATAATTCAAAATAAGATATATCTCTGTTTTTCTTCTTTTATTGGTTTTTTTTTTTTTTTTTTTTTTGCCATTTTAGACGTACAATTATTTGTCCCAATTCCAACCACTATTGTCACGTTCAATTTAAAAGAACACGTTGAGAGCTGACACTATATATCTGTGTGTACTGCACCACCCAAAGATGCCCTTGTACAGCTTGTTCTGTAATGCCATGATTTAAAGGCTACTAGCCTACGATTAATTACTACTGCGGTCGTATTCTGATGCTAGACAGTAATGAATGCGTAAGAAAAGAGTCTTGGGATGCGTTTGTTTCAATGAAAATTAAATTTTAAGTGTAAAATGAATGCGAAGAAAATTGAATTTTCATAAGTAAAATAAAAGTTGGGTGTTTGATTTTGCAATGAAAAATAGTTCAAAAAATGATTATGGTGTTTGGTAACATTCTGAAAATGCTATTTTCCTATAAATTTTACACATTTTCTCATCTATTTTCTCACTTCCCAAACAAATTTTATAACAAAAAATTTCAAAATTTTCACTTAACACAGCCAAAAATCAAAATCAAAATATCTTTTTATTCACAAATTCGGTTCACAAATTTGGTAAAGGCAAGGAAAAAACAGTGAGAGGTTGAGGGAAAGAGAGATCAGGAAGGAGAGGATCGGAGTGGATGGAGGCGGCGGCGGCCAGATCGGGTGGGTTTCGGGGTAGAGTGGAGTGAGCTGGTGGTCGATGGCGGCCAGATTGATGATCGGTGGTGGCGGCTAGATCGGCCAGTGCGTTGGAGAGCCTGGTGGAGCACGGCCTGCAGTTGGTTGTCAAGATTGGAGCTTGTCCGTGCATGGGTGGTAATCGGAGAGGTGGATCGGTGATGAGGGAGGGGTGGGCGGAGATCTAGGTGGACCGGAGTTTGTGGGTCTTGGGTGTTGGTCGGCGCATGATCTGGCGAGTGGGGCAGCGTGCCTGGGCAGCGTGCCTAAGCGGTGGGAGTGGTGGTGGAGGCGGCATGATCTGGGCTGACCGGAGCTTCGCAGGGCGGCCACTGGTGCTCTCTTCTTGCTCTCTCTCTCTCTCTCTCTCTCTCTCTCTCTCTCTCTCTCTCTGTGAGGCTGGAATTGGTTTGAAGGTAAAATAGATCCGTAATCTATTTTACGTTTCAGACTGATATATTTTATAGTCAACGGAAATGCATTTCTGTTTGACCAAAATTTTCAGGTGCAACCAAACAGATGGCTGAGTGTAAAATGAATTCCTGAAAGCTGAACTAGTTAGAAATACGTAGTTAAATAGTTAAATTTATTATATATTTTAATAGTTTAATTTTTAGAACAATTAATAATTTAATATGGTATCAAAGTAAAAGATTTAAGTTCAATAAGTATTTCCTCTACTCTATCTTTAAAAAACCAATTAATATTTGATAATTCTCTTATCGTTGCATGAGAGATTTCGGTTTAAACTCTGCCTACATAAAAAACAAATTAGGAAGTGTTTGGATTTCTAGTTTTCATAACTCATAACTCTGTTTCCATAACTTAAAACTCAAAAATAGTGGGACCCATAGCGAAAAGTCCATTTAGGAGCACTATAACTCTGTTTTTATAACTCTGTTTTCATTACTCAATTCTCTAATTTTTTAACTGAAAACATAATTTAGGTGTTTTCAGTTTCCATAACTTAGTTTTCAATGGCATTTTCGTAATTACACCCACATTTTTAAAACTTTTTGCTGCAATATTTGACTTTTTTTTTATTTTTTATTATTATTATTTTTTGAAACATCTCTGTTGCTGCAATTAGCCACAATCTTTGACTTTTATCTTTTTTTTTTTTTTTTTTGAAACGAAAGAACTGAGTGATGAGTGAGTGATCGAGTGCGTTTGGGTGGGTTTGGGAAAATTTAGGTATTTTAAGTGATGAGTGATGAGTAATGAGTGACGAAAATTGAGTGAAGAAAAAAAAAAAAAAAAACCAAACAAGGCCTTAGTATCTTCTTTATTATTATACTGAGTTGTTTATATTATGTTTAGCACTACTATTGTGAATGCTCTAACTTTAACAAAAAAAAAAAAAAAAAATTCTAGCTAGCCTAGTATTAAAAAAAAATTATTTTGTTTTTGTTTTATTATTATTTTTTTGTTGGTAGATGAATGCAACTTAATGTATTAAAAAATAATGATTTTGTATATTTATAATTTGTTAATACTATATATATGCCTATTTGAAGTTTTTTTTTCCCCCTTATACTCCGATTCCTTCTAGCTTAAAATCTTGGATCCATCCCTAATTTTCTTAGAGAATTGGATTAGTTCATCTATAGAAGTTGCCTAATGTTGCGTAACTATTACTCCTACACGGCAAACGAAACTTTGTTCTTATGAGAGAAGTACCCTCACAATTACAAGTCACAAGCAAACGCTGCTTTGCCAGGCACGTTTAGCTTACTCAAAAGCCATAAGTCATACCCCAAATTCTACCCCAAGAAACAAAAAAGAGCCATGCCCCGAAGCCGAACACCAGCCCCACACATTCTAAACACTCGTCCCCAAGTTCACTAAAAAAAAAAACTCGTACATTGCAGGAGTAGGGCCAATTAATGAGTATTTTTTTTTCTTTTACTTGGAGGCCAAAGTAAGGGTATAAATGAATACTATTAAAGAAAATTTAATAGATACTCTAAGACAATTGATTTATGAAATATTTTTAAAAGTTTTTATGAAAAACTTTTACACCTTGTTATGTAATACCATGATTTAAAGGCTACTAGCCTACAATTAATTACTAGGGCAGTCGGATTCTAATGCTAGGCAATAATGAAAGCGTAAGGAAAGAGTTTAAGAAGCATTATTTGCATGTTCCCATAAGCTCAACTAGTTAGAAATATATGGTTAAATGATTAAATTTACTATATATTTTAATAGTTTAACTTTTGAAACAATCGGTAATTTAATATGGTATCAAAGTAAGAGATATGAGTTTAATCTTTATCTCCTCTACTCTACCTCTAAAAAACCAATTAATATCTGATAAAGTCTCTTGTCGTTGCATGAAAGATCTTAAGTCAAACTCTGCCTACATAAAAAATCAATTAGTATCTTTATATTGATATTATATAAAAAGTAATCATTATAATTCTATTACAAATTTAAAATTCTATTGTATCTGATTTTTTTTTTTAAAAAAAAGCCTTTCCTCTCACTTTTTTATTAGCGAATTACGTCTAAATTTCTCTTTCATTTTCTTTAGGGACGAACCCAAGTGGGGCCCCCACCCCCCAGGTCCTTTTTTTTTTTTTTTTTACTTATTATATATATATATATATATATAATTTTTGTAGTTGCCCCCCTTCCGAAACCTTAGCCCCCTCCAACTAGCAACTATCCAACCCAAAAACTTAACAAAAACAATAAAAACATTTACAATGGTGATTGTATTTTAGCACAAAAAAAAAAAAAAGTACCACATAAAAACCAAAAAACCATGTGTTATTGGAGAAGGTAAAGCTAATTGTTTTGCAATATAGTAAACTGGTATAAATACCAGCTGATCGTAGCAAGTTGTTAAAAATAAAATACAATATTTTATTAAGATTATCTCTCTACCTTCAATTAAAAAACTCAAATTCTCTCTCGTCCTAATAATTCTAATGAGTTGTTTATATCATTTTAAATGAAGTGGTAAAAAAATAGAACATTTGATGTTGGATGTATTGTAAAATGAAGTGGTAAAATAGATAAATTAATTTTTAAGATGTTAAAAGCTAAATTTTTTAGCACCACTATGTGAATGCTCTAACTTTAACAAAAAATGGAAAAAAAAAAAAAAAAATCCTAGCTAGCCTAGTTTTAAAAAAACATTATTTTGTTTTTTATTTTTTTGTTTTTCATTTTTTTTTGGTAGATGATTGCATCTTAATGTATTAAGAAACAACGAGAATAAATTAAATAAATTAAATGGTTCTTCTATCTCGAAGAGAAATCAAAGAGAATAAATTAAATAACGAGTAATGATATGAAAACCAAAAGATAGAATTGAACAACCGTACAGGCATCTTTTGCGCATTGCATACGGCTATACAATGGAATTTACTTTATAACCTCCATTCCATTGAAGAAGTATAAAATCAAATTCAAATATTCAAATATAGGGCCTATCAGACCCCGATCTGTAAATAATCCAATAACCATCCTTCATTTTATTTTGGAGTAGTTAAAACATACTATGATGGTTCCGTTGCTTTATATATTTATTTAGTCTGTTATTAAGCAATCCCAAAGTTTCTTTTTTTGTATTCTTTCCTAAGATAAATATTGTTATTATCCCTCTGGTGTGAAAACAAAAAAGTTTGTGACGCTGCAATAGGCTTCCGATAAATCAGATAAAATCGGAAATGCCCTTTATCTCATAATATTCGTTCGATATATAATCTAATGATTGATTTTTGAAATCCTGGGTCCATCCCTAGTTTTCTTAGAGAATTGTATTAGTTCATCTACAGAAGTTGCCTATGTTACGTATCAATTATTCCTACACAACAAACAAAACTTTGTCCTTATGAGAGAAGTACCCTAACTTACTCATAAGCCATAAGCCATACCCCAAATTCTACCCAAAAACAAAAAAGAGTCATGCCCCAAAGCCCAACACCAGCCCCACACATTCTAGACACTCATCCCCAAATTCACTCCAAAAAAAACTCATACATTGCAGGAGTAGGTCCAATTAATGAGTATTTTTTTTCTTTTTCTTGGAGGCCAAAGTAAGGGTATAAATGAATACTATTAAGGAAAATTTAATAGATACTCTAAGAGTATTGATTTATGAAATATTTTTATAAGTTTTTATAGAAAAAAAAACAACTGATTTTTTTTTACAATTTTTTTATATTTTTCATGAAAGTGATATTAAAACTTTCCTATAATAAACTATTAACAAATACACTAGGGCAGAAACCATATTATTATATAAATTTAAAACTAAGTGCTAGGTATAATATTAAAATGCATTTAATATTGAGAAGGCAACTAACAAGTTCTGCTCATGAGTTACAATTAGTTCAACTGATAAATTCTCTTATAGTTGAATAAGAGATTTAGAATTTAATCCCCGCTTACACCAAAAATTGATTGGTGTCTTGGTCTAGGGATGGACCCACAGTAGGGTAGAGGGGGGCCATGACACCTCCCCCCCCCCCCCCCCCCCCCCAAAAAAAAAAACTAATATATGCAAGCCCTAATAACCACACACACAAAATAAGAAACACTTATTTTGTATGTTATACTTTATTGATGTGTTTTATAATATGAAATGTTTAAGAAATACTTATTTTATATGTAGTATTTCGTTAAATATGAAATAGATGTTAGTTTTTATTTTCATAAATTTTTTTATTTTCACAAATCCTAGTTCCATCTCTGTCTTGGTCTGTTGATAAAGAGTTATCATTAGGAACGCAGACGCCATAAATTGAAACTTACTAAAAAAAAAAAAAAAGGTTCTGCTCTAGTTTCTAATGCTCCTTGTCATGATACTGTGGGCCTTATTTCTAGTACTAGTGAAGTTGTTTGCTGAACTTTTTCGTGAGTTTTATTTCCAAAGTTTCTAAAAGAAGTGTTATAGTGCCGCTCACGCATTGTTTGTCGTAGCCCAGTCTAGGGAAGATCTGCTTCTGTTTGGTTAAAACTTAAAGGAGTCTCCACGTACATTTTAAATTAAGCCATCTTGTTCTCATGTAACTGATGATATACCATCTTCTGTTACGTTAAGTAAAGCTATGGTGTGTCCAGATTAGTCTTATTCCGGTGTTTCTAATCATAACGTCCCGATTCAAATCCCTTTTGTCTTAACGATTAAATAATAATAGTCCTTGTTAAAACTTAAAGCTACGGTTTTGGATTCCATGAGCTCAAGGCCATAGCCCCAAGGACTAACGTGGCCATGGTTTTGTCCATGATGACAATTATTAAGCGTCTCCACACGCACATTATCACTACAAAAGATCAAGTTTAGTTGGCCGTCTTTTTTCTTCTAAAACGACGGTTTTTTAAACTGCCACCATAAGTGATTTATTGCAGCGGTTTAGAAACCCCCACAAGGCCACAATAGCATAGGAATATCGCGGCGGTTTGGTAAAAGTAAAACTATCAAAATACTTATGACTACAATTACAATCAGTTATAGCGGCGCGTTAAAACAGATGCTATAGATTTTTTTTAAAGGTTTATTGTGGCGGTTAATAACTACTACCACTATATCTTAAGACCAAAATGTTTGTCAATTTTTTATCTTTTGTATATATTAAGAGGATTCAGAAAGTTAATTATTACTTTTTTTACTGTCAAAAATACCCCTAAATTAATTAACTAACAACTTAAAAATATGGTTAAAATAGTAAATTGACAAAAGAAAATTAGTTATTGTTTTTTTAATAGTAAAAAATATCCCTACCTAAAACTTAAAAATGAGGCTAAAATAATAAATTGACAAAAATAATAAATTTTTACTTCTACGTTGAAATATCTTCCTACCTCTAATAAATTCTTACTTCTACTCAATAGCTTAAAAAACTCCCCACATATTTACTTTCCCCACATTTTCTGAATAGAATGTGGGGAAAGAACAAAAGGACCAAATAGAAGGCATCGGTGTGGTACCGGCCAAGAATCCTCCAAAGGTCAAGTCAGTAAATGAGAAACCTCTAAGAATTCTATAGTGAGAGAGCTAGCGATTTTCTGCATACCTCAGAAAATAGGAGATCTGGTGCTTATATAGTGGTGAGTAATGAATCAGAATCCCTTTAGAGTAGGGATTTTTCTTTGTTGGGAGGGTCTAGTATTTAGGGTTTCCAAGATTTTAGGGTGTCTTTCCATATGAAAGAGATATGGGTGAGTAATGGGGTTCTTGTGCGTGTTACGCAAGATGTTTCCATGTATAGTTATTCATGAGGACCAAGCTAGGCCACGTTGGACCCGTCGGCCCTTTTACCCCCATTGTCCCTTTCATCCCGTTAGCCCATCGCCTTCCTTCGCTTGAGGATCTCCCATCGGCTTAAAAAGGCGCTCGTCAAGTTTTATCATAGCATCACCACTTTCATTGTCGTCATTCTGGGTCCTTCGTCCGTTTCTGTGGAGCCGACGGACCCGCAAGCGCCGTCAGCTTTCTTACTTGGTGTGTCTAGGAGCATTAATTCTTTGTCAAAAATACACCTCTTAGCTGCCTCCTACTCCATGATTCCGTCGACTTCAGCTAATGGGCTGTGGAGTAATATGAGTATTTATGATCATTAATTAGATGTTCTTATTGAAGGGAGTGCCATTAAATGGCATTGGTAGCCTTACGTTTAAATGCTATGTGACATGTGGCACCTGTTGGGTTGCCTCGTTTCTAATCAGAAGCGTCGCTTCGTATGTTGTGCCTTTTCGCTTTATAAATAATTCCTCCTCTAATTATTCTCTTTACTTTTTTTTTTCATCTCTCGAGAGCTTTAAGGTCAAAGTGACTGCTTCACGCTATAGTTCATAAGCAACTGTCACCATACCACCTTGTTGTCTTTGAGGAATCCATCACTTCAAGTCATCGTCCACTCTCGGTAAGTTTCCTTGCCTTGTCCTTTGTCATTTTTCATTTATTTTCCTAGTTGGTTGTTACTTTCTTAGAGACCCGTCAAATAGGCTCTTAAAATACCTTCATCGCTTGTAGGTGAATAGATGTCAAGTGATAGAGAAGCGACGAGTGAATAGTCGTCGTCAGCCCATGAGGGTGTGGGCTACGACAAGGTCAATTTGTCAGGGCACGAGCCCAAGAAGGATGGAACCCGGTCCCAAAGAGGGAATCGTCTAGTCACTCCCCTGCCGAGGAGAAAGAGGAGGAGTGTGAAGAGGATGAGGAAGGGGAGGAAGAAGGTGATGAGAAGGAGGAAGGAAAGGAAGAGGGAGAAAGGGAGGAAGTTTGAGAAGTGTTACTAAACATCTTCAACAAAATTCGTGACCATTTCCAAATTCTTGAGAACATTCCTATTTGTCTGCCAAGGAAGTTTGAGAAGTGTTACTAGGGAAAAACAGTGGACGTCGGCATGTATGATGCCATGTCTACTGCAAGTTTGAGGTTGTCGTTGACGGAGCTACACCATTACTTGGCCAACTACCTAGATCTATCCATAAGCCAAATAGCTCCTAATGCATGGAGGATATTCCTTGGGGCTGAAGTGATATGGGGTCAGTTAAGTGGCGGCAACCATTGTCTTAGCCTTGAAGAGTTCTTCTACTACTACAAGCCTCAGTAGATCTCCTCGTCGAAGAGTATTTATCACTTCTTAGCAAGAATGACGTCACTTAGGCTGGTGTCAGACATGCCTTATTCAAATAGGAATTGGAAGAATCGATTTTTTTTTTTTTTTTTTTTTTGTTTAAGGGACGGATTGGGTGTGTAGATCCGAGGAATGGGATAGTATGCCCAACGGGTTTGATAATACCTAGGGAATTGTGAGGGAGTCAGGTGTGTCGTCTGTTTTTATTTTTTATTACCCCGTCTGCTTTTGTTATGTATCTAACACCTTTTTGTTTTCATCCCAAGCCCGTCCACAGATCAGCAACAAACATGAGGGTTTCATCAGGCATGTTTTGGAGATTCCTTTTGAACAAAGGAAGTCGAAAGATTTATTCACCCTAGACACTTTCCACGCATTTTGTGGTGGTCTAGAACCGATGCCTATAGCCTGTCGGTTGCACGCCTTTTCTCGTCGTCGTGAGTATTCGTGTCCATTCATTCTTTAGTCCATCTGTTATTTTTCTAACTTTCTTTGTTAACTTTTTTCAAAGATGGACGCTGGTAGGCAGAGGGCATTGGTGAGGAAGTCTGCTACCGCGCGCAAGCAGAATGGGGAGGCGTCAGCATCGGCCCCAAAGATGGTCCCTAGAGTTGCTCAAAAGAGGAAGAGCAACGCCAAGGACGTCTATCCATCCAAGAAAGGGACGGGCCCATCTGTTGGGGATCAACAGCAAAAGTCTCCTTCGCCCCTTCCTCTCCCTCGTCATGGAATCAAGAAGGGCTTGATGACGAGGAAAGGGCCTGTTGTTCCTGATCCCGTTTAGAGGCTGGTCACCTACAAGGATTAAGCAGTCGAGATGGTTAATTCGATCATCAAGGAGACGGATTTGGATCCTTATGGTGAGCACTCTTCGGAGAACTTGTGGGCTTTTGGTCTCTATGACCTGTCAAGGGTATGTCTCTGTCACTTATAGTACTTTGTAAATCCTGTATTCTTGCTTTAACTGTCGTTTTTATTTCAGGCGTTGGTATAGATAAAGGCCCTTTAGGACAGGTGTGTGGCCAATGAGGGGGTGATTCGACAGTTCAATAAGCATCAAGAGATAGAGAACAAAGAAAGGGATCAATACAATGAGGTTATCCGCACTCTTAACACAGAGCTGACGGAAAAGTTCGCCTTCCTTAAGAAGAAGACCCGTCGTCGTGAGGAGGCAGAGAAAGCAAAGACCAACCTGACGACAGAGCTTGTTGCTCTTCGCGAGTAGATGGACAAGGCCAAAGTTGACGTTGTAGTAGCGTTCCGGGTCTCACAGCCCTTTTTCAACGAGTGCGGCGTCTTTTATGGCGATGGGTTTGACGATTGCTTAAAACAAGTTGAAGCTGTCTACCTTGATCTGGACTTGTCCCAAATTGCCATAGATGACACTGTCCCACCGACTCCTGGGAAGAACAATGCCGTCAGTGATGAGATCGATAAATCTACCCACATGATTAAGCATGAGGTGAAGGACACTAATACTGAGGTCGTCGTCCAACTTGCCCCTGAAGGCCCGATGGCTCCCATGGTCTTGTCTGCTGCTGGTGGCATATCTACTGTGGACGGTCAGTTTTGTGGATCCGACTATTTCTAATGTTCCCCCGTCTTGACTTCTATCCTTCTCTTTTTCAAGCTGTATTTAAGTCTCCTTTTCATTTTATAAGTTTACTTGTAAGACAATGGTGGATGCCCCTTCTTTTGGGCTTTTATGTAAAAACATTTACCCCTTTGAGTTTACATCTACTGCTTTTATGCATTGCTTATGCTTGTTTTATTTTTATTTTTATTATGTGTACATGCCCCCGTCATATTTGTCCCATCGACGTTTTACTTCATCCATCTATCTCATAGCAATTTTTGCGTGTTTTACTTAATGGCTCTCTTAAGACCAGGTACCTGTCGGTATCCTTGGTTGTCCATCCACCCATTAGGTAGGACTTGGTATAACTTGAGACCAGGTACCCGTCGATATCCTTGGTCGTCCGTCCACCCCGTAGATAGGATTTAGTATAAATTAAGACCAGTTACCCGTCGGTATCATTGGTCGCCAGTCCACCCCGTAGGTAGGATTTAGCGTAATTTAAGACCAGATACCCGTCAGTATCCTTGGTCTCCCGTCCACCCTATAGGTAGGACTTAATATAATTTGTGGGCAATTTATTGAATGGTATATAGTAGGACAATCTTTTACCAACGCAAAAAACAAAAAAAAACAAAAAAACAAAACCAAAAATGTAAATATTTTTCATTTTGAATGAAAAAAAAAATTCTAATTTCGGTTTTTAAAAAAGTAGTAGTTTTATTTTTATAATTTTATAGTTAATATTTGGAGGATTTAAACCGTGATTTCTCTTAATAAAAGACAGCGTGTTATGTCATTTGTCGACGCCTCGTGGTTGCTCGACCACCCATCCCGGCGACCCTCGCGCGCCTTTCATCTCATCTTGGCCTTGGTGCGAGAGATGATATATGGAGGTGTGTCATACCTTGGGTGTGTGACTGGAGTATGAGTCGATTTTAAAGAAATTACCAAGCGTAAGTGAAGTCGCCACCAATCATTGGGTTTTTCTAAGGTGTGATTGGTCACCTGACTCTATTTGATTTTATTATCGATCCTAGGTTAAGAAAAAGGGCATTTTTCCTAATCTAATGCGAACGGGCAAAAAATTTTGATTCTTGAGTTCGGAAGTCTAGTTACATGTGGGGAAGGTGTTAGGCACCCCACAACTCCTGTCCAAGGACAGTTCTTTGTTTTGGTAAAACCGTAATTTTTAGACATTAGCAATTGAAAACAAGCTATTGGAATTAGCTTACAGGACTTTGAATGTGTTGGGCTTTGAGGTTTGATTTTGGAACGGGTATGCTCTCGATTGATGCTTTCTAAGTGTGTTTGAAGTTGTTGTCAAATTTCCACTGCGAAAATCCGGCAACATTTCGCCTTATTTTCGTGGCGGAAATCCGGTGGCGCTTTGCTTCATAGCACGCAAAACGCTATTATAACCAAGCTTTCGACGTAAAAAAATACAAGAATGGGGATGCCCCAATTTCATGGTGAAAATCCAGCAGAGTTTCGTGTTTGGTGCGCTATGGCACATCGACAGGGTTTCGCATTTGTGTGTACGACTCATATCGACTTGCTCGTACTGTGATGAGTCCAAGCCCTTCAAGTCATCAAACATGTTGATGCATGTCACATACACGGGGAAACCAATGTCACTTGGTGACATGGATCAAGACAAGAAGATATAAATATAGATATACATACATCATGCACAATGCAACCACGTAAAGCAGAAAAGTAAATCAAACATTGCCAACGTTCCAAGGGTATGGCCCCGCAAGGTATAGGAAATATAAAACAGACATTGCCATACCTAGGGAACGCGACCTAAGCAAGGAGCAGGAAAATAACAGAGGGTATATGGAGGGAGACCCTAATACATGCTCTAGAGAAGAGGCTTAGAGAGAGGGAAAGCGAAAACCGCTCTAGAGGGGCTAGGCCCCCTAATCTATTGAACATTGACCCTTGGTGGGCTAGCATTTTCTTGCTTGCGTCTTTGCCAATTTCGCTTGCGCCTAGGAGGTCGTGCCCTCACTCCAAGCATCCTAGCTCCATGCGTGTACATACAACAAGCAAGGAAAGAAGCTAGAAGACAAGCAACGAAAAGAATAGAAGGAAAGCATGCTAAAAGACAAGCTAAGAAAAGATGCCTAACAGGGGCAAACAAGAATGTGAAGCACATGAAGAGGCAAACAAACATGTTATCAAACAAAATGTGGTGTCCTAAGACGACAAATGTAGGTTTGGATCAAATGTCCATAGTTCAATTGGATTGGAGTATGGACAACACACAGACGCATGCATGAATATGTAGGCAAGCGTGCAAAGAGAAAGCATAGAAGCAAGGAAAGCCAAACGGATGTCACAAAGCAAGCAAGGCAAGCATATCAACGTCGCGCGAAGTGGAGAAAGGTGTGTATTTAGTACACCAACACCACGGGGATGTATCTCAAAAATCGTCACACCTAATCAATCCCTAGGAGGGATGGATGCAACCACACTAGCATAAGCCCATGAAAAGCGTAAAGCATGGCAAAGCCTAAATCTAGAGAGGCTAACATGGAGATAAAGCATAGGAGCAAGTAAGCAAACATATACATGCAAAGGAAATGATTCAAACCCTTTAATACAGGCCCAGGTGTATGGATGTAGGCCTAGACCACAAGATCTAGATCTACACCCCTACCAAAAAGGGCCAAAACACAAGAAAGAGAGATATCAAGAGGTAGAAGGGCTTTAGAAGCACATGACATAGCAACAAACATGTAGATCTATACACATGAACAAGGTATAGAGCACTCAAAGATATAGATCTAAGCATAGACAAGGCAAAGAGCACAAAAGCATGTAGATCTAAGCATTAACATGGAAAAGAACACATAGGCATGTACATCTAAGCGTAAACATGCCAAGGAGCCTAAAAGCATGTGGATCTAAGCAAAAACATGACAAAGAATACATAGACATGTAGATCTAAGCGTAAACATGACAAAGAACACATAGGCATGTAGATTTAAGCGTAAACATGGCAAGGAGCCTAAAAGCATGTAGATCTAAGCGTAAACATGGCAAGGAGCCCAAAAGCATGTGGATCTAAGAACAAACATTAAATTTAGACATATCCTAGCCCAAGAAGGCTAGCCCAACAACATCAAAACGATAAATCATGGCATAAGCAAGGAAACATGCTAGAAAAACTATAAAGACATGCTAGGAAGCAAGAATAAAGCTTGGAAAAGCAATAAAGCATTTTATTAAGCAAGATAAAGCTAAGAAAAAGCTATAGAAAGAGAAGGGTGTGGATTGTAGCTAAAAAGTTGCATCCACACCCCTAAATATCAAATCCAAGGTATAGAACCAAGGAGAGGAAGATTGGGTGCAAGAGCACTACCTAGATGATTGTAGAGAAAAAATGAGAATTTAAAGTGTTTAAAGGTGTTTGGATGTGTTTGGGAGAGAAATTAGAGAGACGAGAGAGAGAATCTGCCTAGAAAAACCACCCAATTTTTTTTTTTTTTTTTTGGCAAAATGAGGTGCCTGGAAGCTTTTATGGCTGAAAAGTGACTCTTTGGCTTCTCGCGCACCTTGTAGGGCCGCCGGCCACCTTACTGACATCAGCTGTTTTGGCCTTTTGCTAGATCCAACTTTCGATGCGTATTTGAAGGCCTTCCCAGACTCAAATTGACCTAGTCTTGGAGTCCCTGGAAAAAGCTAGATGCCTAGTTTCTATAACACTAATGAAATTGAAAATCCAACGGTCGGATCACCATTTATGGCCTCAAGAAGCGTGCTAAAGTATTTTTCACAGTTTATTAGATATCTCAACTCTTTTAACTTTGATTTCGACCTATGAATAATCATTGGAAAGGGAATTTCATAATATTCACAATGGAGCTAGTCCCAACCCGTTCTAATAGTCGAATCAAAATTAGGGTTTCTGGTGCCCTTAGGAGTCAACCTCGAGTCAAACTTGGTCAAAGTTGACAAATCTCTGAGTAGCTCGGGTTTGATGTGGAAACATGAAAAATGTTTTTTTGGGATGATTTTGACCAACTTTGACTTTTAGTCAACCTAGGGTTGACAGAGGGCATTTTGGTCAATTTGACTGAAAAAGGCAATTTAAGTGCCGTGATGCCCAAACGGGCTGTCCCACGTCAATATAAATTCTTCTAAGGGCTTCGATCTACTACATGAGGTCATAGCGTTCAAAAGTATCATGCCTATGGTCCCAATGGAAATGACAGTACTTGTTCCTAGGCCTTTTGTTTAGATCTCCCTTCAGTTTATCCAACCAAGTCAGCGCCGCGTCGTCCCTTATCCGCATGAGGACTTGGTCCAACGGGGTATTCAAAGGAGTGAAATTCATCTCCTCCCTAACAAAGATTTTGATCTCTTGTTGTCCCTTCAGTCACTCGTTCGGGCCTACTTTCTTCCTCTGTTAGGACGAGGGTCGTCCTGCCTTTCCTTCTTCTTCGGTCTGCCTCCCCTTCCGGTCAATCATTGTATCTTCGGCATTCATTTATTTCATGGCCTTGTATAGCATATTGGCCATCGTCTTCGGGTTGTTGTTGTAGATAGAGAAGACGAACTCTCTAGATTACAGCCTATTGGTGAATGCAGTGACGAGAAATTTGTCGTCGGCTTCGTCGTTCAAGAAGGCCTCCTTGTTGAAAAGAGTCACGTACGACCTTAGGCTCTCATATTCCTACTGCTTAATGTTCAGTAAACTTGTCGAGGATCTTTTGTACCTCTGCCCCCCAATAAAGTGAGTGACGAAGTGTCCACTTAACTCCTTGAAGGTGGATACTGTGTTGGGGGTAAACTTGCTGAACCATACACACGCTTGCTCCTTTAGTGTAGTGGGGAGTTCCCTACACATAATCTCATTTAGAACCCCCTGTACTTGCATGAGGGTTTTGAACGACTTCAAGTGGTTGAGGGGATCTTTTGACCCGTCATATGCTTCCACTTGTGGCATTCTGAACTTGTGACGGTGCAGTGAAAGGGAGTCGGTACTGTGGACTAGTTCATCCAAGCTAATGGACACTCGACCCTTTAGGGTAGTCATCATCATATCCATCTTCTCCTTCATCGCCTGTATCTCTTGCGCCATGCGCAACGCACCGACTTCCAGCTCGGAGGGACAACTAGTATCCTGTTGGTCTCTTCTATTGATAGCATTAGTCTCCTTTTGGTCGTCCCTTTCTTGGTGCACATTCGTTGGGGGACGATGGTTGTTGCGTTCGTCCCTGCCCTGTCCGTCATTCTGATCATTTGGCTCCTAATCATTCCATTACGCCAACTATCATTCCAACTCGTGGTTCCGCTGAATAAGCTGTTCAACTACTACAGCGAGGGTTTGCACCTACCTTTCCAATGCGTTGGGCAGGTCTCCAGTCTCTTGGTTGGTAGTGGCCATCAATCATGTCAAGGCCATACAACTGTTAGTCCTTGAAACGACGATATAGCTTATCACTCGTTCTGCACAAACGACGCCAACTGATGAAGTGCTAAAATCGCCAATGAGTTGTAGGCCCCAATTCACGCCAATGGATACTTGTGGAGTAAGAACAAAAGGACCAAACAAAAGGCACCAGTAGGGCACTAGCTAAAAACCCTCCAAAGATCAAGTCAGTAAATGAGAAATCTCTAAGAACTCTATAGTGAGAGAGCTAGGGATTTTCTTTGTACCTAAGAAAAGAAGAGGTCTGGTGCTTATATAGTGGTGAGTAGTGAATCGGAATCCCTTCAGACTAGGGATTTTTCCTTGTTAAGAGGGTCTAGTATTTAGGGTTTCCAAGATTTTTGGGTGTCTTTCCATATGAGGGAAATTTGGGTGAGTAATGGGGTTCTTGTGCATGTTACGCAAGATGTTTTCATGTATAGGTATTCGTGAGGACCAAGCTAGGTCACACTGGACCTGTCGGCTTTTTCACCCCGTCAGCCCTTTCACCCCATTGTCTCTTTCATCCCGTCGGCCCATGGCCTTCCTTTGCTTGAGGATCTCCCGTTGGCTTAGAAAGGCGCCCATTGGATTTTATTGTGGCATCATCGCTTGCACTGCCAGCGTTTAGGTCCTCCATCTGTTTCTATGGAGCTGACAGACCCGTAGGCGTCGTCAGCTTTCTTGCTTGGTGCGACTAAGAGCATTAAATCTTTGTCAAAAATACTCATATCAGTTTTAAATAATTTATTTATTAAAGACAAACATGATTTTCGTCACAATTTTTTAGTACATATGATATTGCATATAGCCATATACAAAGACTATCTCTCGAGCAAGCACGTTTAGCGGCATTCATGTCCTACTTCTACAGATACAAGGGTCACAACAGCCTACTGACACGATCCAAATTTCATATTTTGTTGCACTCAATACAATAATCAACTTCTAATAATTAGTTACATCAGAAATTCTAATAGGCCTGTATTCATGAACTCTATATATATGCAATGTTGAAAGGGAAAACGATTATCTCCATTTCAAATCTTTGTCCATTGGTCCATTTTATAGGCCAAATTAGGTTTCACAAGCGTACAATTTGTCATGTCATTTAAAATTTTAAATAATGCAGCAGTTTGTACACTGTTAAATCCTGTTAATAAAATGGAGATAGATCACAACCAAAGTTAAAGTTGTTAGTTCTTCCAAACCTTGCATTTGGAAATGTGTTCACACCCGCAAACTAAATGACCATTTGCTTCATGTATAGCTTCCGGGGCTCCACCACCATCACTCCTCTAAAATGTTTACATGCATACAAATACAATTTCATGGTAAATATATTTATGTAAATTACAATGATACATAATTAATCATGTGAATCCATAAATAGATATGTTGTGTAATGAAGAGATGTAAGAATATATCATATCATACCTTGTAAAAATCAACAGCAATGAAATTAGGCCATCGATTACCAGCAATTAAAGAACAAGAGTTTACCAAGTTGAGTATCGAAGCCGAATTATCGTTGCGAGCTGTAAATATGTTTGGTTCAGTACGAAAATAGTTCACTAGCACTAGTGACCTTGTCGTTATGTTCAAGATAGCTGAGTCTGCACAGTTTATGCATGGAGAAGCATTGATTCCTTCATCCCTAACTGTAATTTAATACAAGCCCATCAAAGTTCCTTTAGCATATTAAAAAAAAAGGATAAAAATTGTATTTTTTTATCCCTCAAATATATATATATATATATATATATACACGGTATGTTAAACACTGATCCCTCCTTTTCAAAATGTTCAATTTTGGTACATTCATATTTTTTAAAGGCTAAAGTGTAAACTACACCTCTAAAGTTTGGGAGTTATTGAATTTTATACTTTGAAGTTTTAGAATTTGAATTTTACTCTCGGAAGTTATATTTTGTTTGCATCAACAGTCATTTCGTTATAATGATTGTAATTTATTATAATCATATGTAGGGCTGTACATAGTGCGGTGCGGCGGATTTGGGAGGCTTTTTTGTATCGCACCTATAGGGGTGGTTTTCACTCATCCCTAACCGCACCTCACCTGTGGAAGGTTAGGAACTGGTTTACACAAGGTGCGGTGCAAGATACCGGTTTGGTGCGATTAGTTTGGTTAATTCCTCATTTTTTTAGGTACCAAACGCAATGCAATTAACAACCCCAAACCACATCATGCTCATTGAAAAAAGGGGAAATTGCACTTTACCCAGCTGTGGTTTAGCCCATTTAATAGTGCCTACCCGTGGTTTAAAAGTTATCACTTAACCCACCTGGGGTGGCCTCCGTTAGACCCTTGTTACTCACCTCTGCCCTTTCTATTAGAAAATCCCCTTTACTATATAAGTCAAAATTAGAACCCAAATAGAACCCTAAAAAAAGAACAAGCTCTCTCCCTCTCTCTACCTTAGAATCCCTAAAAATCCCCAAAGTGAAATCCCTTTCTCTCTTTACTTTGATTGCCAAAGTGAAATCCAAGCACTTGCAAGCAAGTAGGAGGTGTACAGGAGCTTAGGTTTTCCTCTATATCAAGATCCCTAAAAATCCTCAAACCCATTTCTCTCTGTACTCCGATTGCCAAAGTGAAATCCAAATATGTCTTCTTCAAGTTATTACTTGAGTTCTAGTCACCATTCATGTTCTGTTGACCATTGTTTGCTACGAACTACATTGACCATGAACAATTTTGGGAGAAGGTTTTATGGGTGCAGCTACTATGATGTGGTGAGTAACAGTTGGTTTTTAGATTTTTTTTTTCCTTTTTTTATTTTTATTTTTATTTTTTGGTTTTGTTGGTTTTTTGGTTTTGTTGGCTTTATGAATAGCCTTAATTTGATTTTGTTTGTAGGATGATGAACCTACTTGTAAATACTTTAGGTAGTTGGATGGCAAAACATGTAAGCGTGGGTCTGAAGTTGCACCCATTGTCCTTGCAAGATTTCGTATGTACAAGAATCAAGCAAGAGTTGCAGAGGAAAAGGAAAAGAAGGCTAGTGATAGGGAAATAGTAGCTATTGAGAAGAAAAAAGTGGCCAAGCAAAGGGAAGAAAAAGATAGGGTGAGAGAGAGGATAGCTAAAGAGAAGTTACAGAAACAAAGTTGCACTTGTTGTGTCATGGGGGTTTTTTGCTTTTTTTTTTTTTTTTTTGGTGTTTTCTAGTAGGATGGGAGAATTTGGAACAAAGCCATTGAGTCTGCCTTGAAGGCAAGTTGTTGTAGTTATTGTATAATTTTGGGTACTACCACTTTTAACAAGTGTATTCCATGTATTTGGCACCATGTAATGTTGTTGTTTATTTGAATAGAGTATGCAATGTGTTTTTTATGTGATGTGTTCTTCTTTATATAGTTTGTTCTTGTTTATGTAATGTTGTCTTGTTTATGTAATGTGTAATGCTGCCTTGTAATGTGTTCTTTATGTAATGTGATCTTGTAATTTGAATAAAGGATGCTACCTTGTTTATGTAATGTGTAATGCTGCATTGTAATGTGTTCTTTATGTAATGTGTTCTTATAATTTGAATAGGGTATGCAATCTGTTCTTCTTTATATAAGGGGAAATTACACATGCAGCCCACAAGATTTTATTTACATCAAATGAAGAAGCATAAAGAAGTATGTTTTAAAGCAAGAGTACCATTCCATACATATATAATAAGCATTGTTCAAAATAGGTGGACTCCACCTAATATTAATGGCTAAACACTGCAAAAGTACTTTAATAATAGGTGGTTTCGTCCCCACTAAGACAATAACAATATAACTTTATAGTAGAAAGTTATGTACAATAGCAAAAAAGTGGTGACATGCCATTATCAAACATGCACAATAACAAAAAAAAGTAAAGTTTCTACTTGCACAGTCTCCAATCTTCATTTCCCAATAACCTTGCCCTTGCCCTTGCCCTTGCTGTTGCCCTTATCCTTATCATTGCCTTGCATACTATCCCCTGTTGAGAACATTGCACTAGATGTTTCAGCTCTTAATCCACCTCCTCTCCCATATGAGAACCGATGACTGCTCCCAACTACCCTTGGTGGTACCAATCCCCTTGGAGGCTGCAAAATACATAGCAACTTCATATCAAGATCTAATCCAATGTTTTATGTAAGTATAAAGGGTGGTGTTTGTGTTTGTGTATATACCTGAGATAGAGGATTTCTCATGTCCCATATTTCCTTAGGAGTATGAGAGATGGGCTGGCTGCATGAGAAACATTGAGCTATATGTGCTTTACTTGGTGATGGCCTGCTTGCATTTGTTGCAGATGGTGGTGGTCTGCTTGAAGCTGAAACAGATGTTTAGTTGGCTATGTGTAGGGTTTGCCTGTTGGCTGCCTTAGTGGCTATTTTTGTGGCTGGTTGGAACAGCAACCTGATGGAACAACAAAAAATGACTTAGAATCGACTTTCAACTACTTAAGCTTTTGCACTATGTTTAGACATATGTCACTGGTGAATTTTTCAATCCCAGTCCTCTTACTATACATTCTAGTCAGCAACCTAACCCTAATCCATTCTAGCATGGCAATGATAGGCTTATCCCTAGCTTCTAGTATCATAGAATTAAATAACTCACTAAGATTGTTCACATAACAATCAGAGATGGCCTTTAGAGTCAAATGTGACTTGGTCCATTGGGTTCGTTGGATGTCTGCTAGATAATCCCATGCTTCTTTGTCCAATTCCTTCATATATTGCATTCTCTTCTCAAACTCCCTAATTGTTGTTGCTGCAGCACACCTCCATAATGTAGTGTTGAAGTTTAACTTAAAGTTGCTGTAAATATGCTTCACACAGAATCTATGTTCAACTGTTGGGAACAACATCTCCATGGCAGGTATCAATCCTTGGTTATCATAAATACAATAAAAAAAAATCCAAAGAACAAAAATGAACACCATTTGCCTAAGAACAAAAACAAAACTTCCAAAAAGCAAAAATGTAATGACTAAGAACAAACAGAAATCTAAAAAAGCAAGTGAATTGTATTACCTTCTGCCTATCTGAAATAAACACCAGATTCAGCTCATCTGGCCTCCCAATATCATCTGCAAATGTTTGTAAAAATCACACCCAAGAATCCTTGTTTTCTTGCTCAACTACACCTAATGCAACAGGGAAAATATTGTCATTCCCATCCCTTGCAGTTGCTGATAATATATGTCCACCAAACATGCCCTTCAAGTGGCAACCATCTAATCCTACAAGTCGCCTGCACCCCCCCAAGAATCCAACTTTTTGTGCATTGTATTTCACATATATTCTCTTGAACTTGGGTTATGTGTTAGGCTCAGTAATCTCAATTTTCAAAATCACCTTACTCTCCACATCTGTTACTCTTATCATCTTATCATAGTCCCTAAGCTTCCCATACTGCAACCTCTCATCACACAGTATTAACTCTCTAGCTTTCCTCTTAGCTCTGTATACTTGATTTATGTTCAAGTCCACAAACACATCCTGCATAACTCGATGCTTCACACCAAAAATTGCTCAATTAGGGTTTTTGTTGAAATCATCCAAGTACTTCCTAGCCACATATGTAGAAGGGACTTGGCTATGCTTGAATGTCGTCCCACATGTACAAGTTGGAACCATGGTCTTTATCTGGAAGGCTAACTCCCTGAAATTTGTGATGCATATACCCTTTAACCACATTCATACTTGCAGTGGACAGAAACTTTGGTCTTTTCATTAGGCTTGAACTTATTGTCCACAGGCTTTTGCACTGCATATTCCCTCAAGGTAGCCCTAAACACCTTCCCATTTGGGAACTTCATACCCTTGCATAACTGAGGGTTACTCACGCCAGTCCTCTTATTAAACTCTAGACATCTCTCCCTTTCATCTTCATTCTCAGAACTGTTAATGCTCCTAGTGTCATCATCATCAAGAGTTTTTTCAGCCCAATCATTATCATCAGCAGCTTGATCACTAGCAGCAGTTTTTGGTCTCTTCCCATTATCTGTAACTGGCTCCTTCAAATGCTCTCCCTCATTTACATTTTCGGTATCTCTTTGATGCTCTCTCATATTGGACACCTCATTGTTTTGAGCACCAAATATGTCATCAGGATAATATTGTCCTTCATACCCTTCATCTAGCCAATTAGGTTCACCCACATGAACATCTTCACTACCAACAGTTTGTCCATGGGTAGCATTGTCATCCACGTTCTGTCCATGGGTAGCATGGTCAGCCATATGCATAGCTCCACCAACACTACCATCCCTTAAACCCTCAATAGGTTCTTCACTAACATCATTTTGGTCAACCATAAATGATCTAACAGAGACAATATTGGTCACCTCCTCACAATCAGTATCATCATCTTCATCATTCATTTCCTATGGTTGGTCTACTACAATTGGTAGATCTGGTTCAACTATAGGTTCTTCAATAGCAATTGGTTCAACTTCAGGTTCTACATAAAGTGTGATTTCATTTGTTGGTCATTTATCATGCAGTTCACACATGTAGGTCACATCATCATTTGAAGTAATTAACGTTAATTCTTGCTCTAAGTCACAACCAGGTATTAAATAATAAATCCTACTGTTGATGGGTCCCCCAACCTCAGCACAAATGTCTTGTATCTCAAAATGACTTAGTAGATCTGGATCAAAATTAGCCATTGTAGATACCTCACTACCTACATACTCTAAACTAGGGTTCAACTCAAAATTCCTACTATGGTGAATAGTAAAATCAAAATGAATTTCAGCAGCCATCTGCAGGAGTTAAAACACGTGCACAAACAACAGTGATTAAATACATAACCAACACATGCATAGAGAGCACCAATCATTGACAAAAGCAAAATAATTTGTCAGAGAGACAAGAAACACAACCAACTAAACAATTTGTCTCCATAGGACCGCAGACAACCTAAAGATGCATCTAACCAAAATATTCCTAGGGACCACAGTCATCAATGTCAACTATAAAAGAACAAACACACCAATGGTAAACCTAACAATGATAAACCACTAATTTTATGACAGAAAAACTTTAACCCAAATCACCTTCATCAATCATTACACATTGAAAAAGAACAAACGCAGTAATGGTAAACCCTAGAAAGTCATTTCATACCTGATATAGAGGAAAACCCAAGCTTCAGCACACCTCCTTGTTTGCAAGTGTTCGGATTTCACTTTGGCAATCAAAGTAAAGAGAGAAAGGGATTATGGGTTTAGGGATTCTAAGGTACAGAGAGGGAGAGAGCTTGTTCTTTTTTTAGGGTTCTAATTGGGTTCTAATTTTGGCTTATATAGTAAAGGGGATTTTCTAACAAAAAGGGCAAAGGTGGGTAACGGGGGTCTAACGGAGGCCACCCTAAGTGGGTTAAGTGATAACTTTTAAACCACTTGTGGGCACTGTTAAAACAAGCCAAACCATAGGTGAGTAAGTGCAATTTCCCCTTAAAAAAACCCAAATATTCTATAAAATAAAATAAAGAAAGAAAACTACAAACAATTAACTACTAACATATCCACAATCTTTTCTCAAACATAACCCATTTCCCATCACAAAAAGCCCAAATAAAAAACTAAACCAAACCCATAAAAGAGCAAACAAACACCATTGAAAATAAATTACGTAAACAAACCTGGTAGAAAGCATTGCATTTGTAAGGAGAAGCATTTGAACTCTGAAGTCAGAACATCACTAGAAACTGACAGAAGTTGAGGCGAGAGAGAGAGAGAGAGAGAGAGAGAGAGAGAGAGAGAGAGAGAGAGAGGAGATGGGCAAATAATCATAGGGTTTAAAATTAAAACGTCATCGTTAGTGGCTTACAATATATATATATATATATATATATATTTTATAATCTGATGGTAAAACGACGTCGTTTTGGAGCTGATATTAAAAATTAATATTAGGTACTAAAATGACGTCGTTTTAGTGCCATATTATATATGTATGTGTGTATATATATATATACATATATATATATATATATTTTAAAAACCTAACTTTTTTTCTTAACTTACCCAATGTTGTTTTCTAATTTTTCTTCTCCCTTACTTCTTTAGCTTTCATGTCTGCTTTCAGTTTTCTTCTCTTTACACTGATACATAAATTTTAAATTATAGTGTGTGTATATGTATACCGGTGCGGTGTGGTTTCTTGTTGGAGTGCAAAATAGCCACCGCTTGCCGCACCGGTATCGGCGCTGGACACCTCTGGTGAGGCTTGAAAATGGTCAAATCAGTTCAGCGCCGGTCGGCTTCATCAGCGCTGGTCAGATCTTGAACAAGCCTAATCATATGTGATGTCAGTTATGGGTTTAAAAAAAAAAAAAAAAAAAAAAAAACCAATCACAACTTGTTACTCAACCTTTATTGTAAAATTATTGTGAAAATAACACAAAAATGATCATATTTCAAGTTTATTTCTGTTGGGTTTAAACAAAATTTAGGGTGAGGGTGTTCAAATTTTTGTTTTAGGGGTCAAAACAATTTTTTTTTTTTATTTTATATAAAATTTTTTTTAGACCAGGTTAGGGGGTTCAACAAATTTTTTTTTTTTGGACTAGCTATAGAGCCACCCCTGATCAACAACCCTTTCGTTATTATTTTCCGTTAAATATACATAAACTTGGCATGCATGTTTAGTTTGCCCAATAAAATGATGTTATGTTATTCTCATTATACCATGGATCATTATTTTATTAGATAAATTAAACACACGTGGCAAACTTATGTGACACGTAACAAAAAATATAGATGAAAGAGTTGCTGATGCAAACAAAATATAACCTCTGAGTGTAAAATTCAAAATTTAAAATTTCATTGTGTAAAATCCAAGCACTTTAAACTTTAGGGGTGTAGGTTTCATTTTAGCATATTTTAAAATGTAGTAATTTATTCATTTTGTCTATTTTCAAATTTTATGTGATTAATGAAATATACTAAGATATCTCATATTTAAAGGATCAAAATTGAACCAACCTTATATTTAAAGTATCATAAAATCAAATTGACCCCATATTATAAAAGAACAAAAATGCAAGAAAGAAATAAATGGAAAATAGATTAAGGGAGTAAAATGTTATATTTTAAAATTTTAGAGGACCAAAATCAAACTTTATAAGTTTGAGAGACCAGAATTTCAACAGGACCTAATAAAAATGTATTCTTAGTCCTCTGAAATTTCACAAAAGGAGAAGAAAGTTGGGCTTACATTGGTTTTCTACAATGTTAGAGCATCTCCAATAGCGTAGGTAAAAGCAAAATAATCTCTATAATAGAGAATGAGATCTAAAAAATGGTCTCTAATGAATTCTCTATATCATGATTTTTTTTTTTTTTTTGGCTCATTAACGGTAGCTCATCATTTCTGATGGGCTACTGTACATTAGCAAAAGAATCAAACTACATAAAAAATTAGCAAAGACAGAATTGGGGATGGGGTATGGGAATATATGTGTTAAAAAATGAATAAATAATAAATGAAGAAATAATATTTAAATGAGATAGAGAAAGGATAGAGAATATGTTAGAAGATATATTTAAAAAAGTAGGTAGGTAAAAGATAAATGTCACTATTTACTGTCTAAACAGTACAAGAATATAGAGAAGCTACTGGAGATGCTCTTCCATTGATAGGCAATCCCTTCAGATGCCTCCTTAGTAGAGTTTGCAGTGAAAACACGTAAGCGCTGATTTTTCTGGACCATAGAATCAACTGTTGGCCAGTCTCCACCTTTTTTTGGCATTTGGGAAACTGGGAACTAGAATTTCCTCGGGCCAGCAGCAACAAACACCTTACTCACTCCAGTTGGCAGGGACATAGCTAGCCTTACTCACTGAAGTTTTAATGTTTAGATCAATATGACATTCATTTGAAGCTACAAAAATGCAAGCCCCATGATCATGACAGCACAACTGTTCTCTGAACTGCAGAAAAAATTCACTTGTAGACAATGAATGATATAGATTGAAATCATTATATGCAAATGTTTAACAAAAACCAAGTGTTGCACACCCCAAATCGAATCCATTACTTCTAGAGAACAAAATAATAAAATCAAAATGGCCTGTACACAATCAGAACAAAGATAAGACAAGTTCATGAACAGCATATGGTTGCTTCTATTCACAGCATCCCTTTTCCAATTTCTTTTAAAAACAATACACTAATACAGCATCTTGTAAAGGTCTT
This sequence comes from Lithocarpus polystachyus, assembly GCA_033629205.1. NCBI lineage: Eukaryota > Viridiplantae > Streptophyta > Magnoliopsida > Fagales > Fagaceae > Lithocarpus > Lithocarpus polystachyus. The sequence continues at coordinate 44,029,992 of CM066172.1, forward strand.
CTGATCAGTGTAGTCATTTGCATTTCCCCAAGAGCAACCTGGATAGTAAGATTGTACGTTTCCAGGTCAAGTAAATCAATCCTGTTTGCTCCCTTGATACCAGCAATTCCTATGACCTATTAATGTAGAAGAGAAGATGTGAGCAAAAGAATTTCACAACACCCTTAAATTAACACACAGAAAATCAATGCTATTGCTATTAGTATTGGGCAAAAAATAGGACAATGAACCATTTACAAGTTTGAGGAAATCAAGGAATTACAAACATAACTCACACAAACCTAGGAGATTTGAACTCATGACTTCACCTTCTAAACCTTATATATGGGGTGGGAGAAGGTGCTATCTGATCACAACACCATGAGCATATTATGAGATGCTAACGACAATGATAAAGTTATACAATGAATTAGACATGCCAGAGATATGTCATATCTGAAACAATGAATAAATTATAGGTATCTACCGAAAAACAGTTCTAATAAATTTAGCCAAGAGCCTTGTAACTCAATTAGTGACTCCTAGAATTCCTAAAGGTGACATCCAAAGTTCAAGTCTCCCTCCCCCAACTATTGAATTATCAAAAAAAAAAAAAAAAGTAATTAGGAATAATTACAGTGATAAACTGGCATCTTATGAATTCAAGAGGTGATTATAGTGGAAGACAACAATGTAGCTATTCAACATGTGAAAAGAAAAACCATTTGTACACTGATTAGTTCAGCAATTTCTCACCCATATTTTCCCTGTTTTTGATTCAGCATCCAAAGCCTATTATGAATTTACAAGGAAGCATGAGTTCAAACATCATTCATATGGGTGTAAAAGGTTTCATTCGAAAAGTTTAGATGGATAGATAAGCCGTCAACAACAAAATTAATAATAGTGACAGAAAAAAAAAGATTGAACCACAAACTAAAGTTGGCACCATTTACTAAAAGATTTAGAAAATGAAGTACTAGAACATATATTCTCTATCTGATGTTGTCAACTTGTCATATTTTTCAACTCCACATAAAGAAAAATTCAACTAACTAAATTAATCCTTTCAAAAGAACAACGGGCAGAGCAATACAGGGGATCCAAATACATAGAAAGCCTAAAAAACAATTCATAACTCAAAAAAGAAGCACACAAGAATCATGATTTTGAGCTGAAATAAAAATCATAAGAACCCAGGCTAGCTGAAAAAAAAAATCAGATTTTTTTAGGGTTTGAACCTACCACTTAAGAATTCAATCAAAACCTGTGAAAATACCAAAATCCAGCAAAATCCATACCAAATCAACAAAACCCATACCAAATTAAGTGATTGATATCTAAAAAATAACCCAAACCAATTAAAATTTCGAAATCCAAAATTTGGGGAAATAACAAATCATAAAAGAACACACCTTGAGGTTCGGTGCGGCGGCCCCAGCTCCAGAAATGACGAGTGTGGCGGCATATGGAGATCCGGTGCTAAGAGGAAAGGAGGAAATGAGATTTGGGTTTCGACGTTTAGCTCGACTCCACAGGTTTTAGGCGCATGGCTAAGAATTTGGTTTTTTGCTTGTGTGTAAGTTCTGTAATAGTGATATTAACAATGCTGCATTTGGAGGGCTAAGGAATTTTGGTTATTTGTGCAGGGATTGAGAAAGTTGAAGACAATCCAAAATCCAGATACAAGGATGAGGATCTGGTGTGTGTTTTTGTTTTTGAACCATAGTTAACTTTGGTTACCATAGTTATTTATTATTTGGTTAAGTAAAAAATTTTTAATTGATATGGCACGTTGTAGACCTTAGATTCTTTTTAAGCAAATCTTGACCATTAACTAGACACCCTCCATTTCAAATAGAAATGGAGAGGATCCGGATCCGGGATGGACCCCCTAAATTTTTTTTAAAATATTATTATATATATATGTATACTAATTTTAGCAAATTTATATTGTAAAGTTACATTTTTTTTCTTAAACAATTTTATTAATTCTTTTAAGAGTAATACTATACTCACAAATTTTTTTACAACATTTTTACAAATTGTTTTGGTAACAAATTCTTATTAGTTTGGACATGGACCTATCACTCACATTATTTTTTTACTTACTAGTAACCACTTATTACATCAATAATTTATAATAAAAAATTTGTAGCGCTAGTATTTTCCTCATTTTAGTGACTATAAAAAAAAATTTATAGATCTAAAATCTAAAACAAAATATATAAGCTCCAAAAAAATAGTTCAACAACAAAAATTACCAATAGTAAAACTTAAAAAAAAAATTAAGCTCAATTAAGCAATTTTATTTAAAATAAACAACCCTGTTATTTAAAAAATTCTAAATAAAAATAATTTTGTTCTTACAGACATTAAAAAAAAAAAAAATCTCAACAACTAAGTAGTAGCAAAGTTAAAGGTTGATCGCTACATACAACCAACAGTAAAGCCACTCCCCTTAACTCAAAGTTCTGGCTCCATCCCTGCCAGTTGGTGATATAACATGGTCTTCAATGAAAATGGTGACCATCTCATATGGATTTTTTTGGAGATATAATTGAACCTCTTTGAGAACATTAATGGCGGGCTGGGTTATCAACCAAAGACAAATAAACTTAACAGAGAAACTAAGAAATTAAAATTTCAAATGCAATTTCCACGATTTTCAAATGCAATACTTTATTTTCTGTGCTGTGGAACAAAACTTAGGACTATATATTGAAATTTTGAAATGACTAAGTTGTTTCTGTATATTGATGTCTCTAATGGGGTTTCCACGATCCGTGACACTGTAAAGTTGTTGCACGATCCGTGACACAACCAGATTTCGTTGTGGAATTCATACGTATCCAGCATTAACCCTCTAACGCCATTCTGCAAGAGAAAGATATTTATGCATGTTAATGCTGAAAAAAAAAAAAAAAAATATATATATATATATATATAGCGAATTTGGTATGATGTCGAAACTCTGAGTTGCATTTCTCGAGTTCGCAATCAAGTGAGCTCAAGATCAGTCTCGATATCGTGATTTGTGAATATATTTGATCACGTAACAAAAGACAATTGAAATCTAGATGGAAGATTTTTTTTTTTTTTTTTTATATCTGAAAATAAAGATCATACTTTAACCTAATCTAAGTATATAAATGTGTGAAGTTTCTTCCTCAAGACTTGAATTCCGGCTCTTACCCTTTGATCTTATAAGAACTTGTACTTATTGAGTGACCACCACATCAAGAATGCATAGTGACGAGAAAAAAGATTTTTACTCTTTTTTTTTTTTTGAGAATGTGATTTTTTTTTTATTCATTCAAACAATGTCTCAATTAAGTTTCCTGATTTAATTGTATCTTTAAGCGCTATCCTTGAAGGAAACATATCATCTCCATGTATCTTCTTAAGTTTTTTTTTTTTTTTTGGTATCATTTTGTGGTGAAAATTTATTTTCATTAATTTAATGGTGTATTCAATATTACCTCATTTCACCAAATAAATATAATAACTGATTTATTCCGATTATTGTAATTTTAGTTTATGCCAAAAAGTATGGGGAATCTTTTTTTTTTTTAATTACAAAGGTAGTATCAACTATCAAATTTAATTTGAGCAAAAAATAAAAAAATACTATCAAATTTAATTATTAGTTTTCTTTCATTGAAATATGGTTAAGTCACCTTATTTTTATTGAAAGTCCTATAAATCTGAAGAAAAAAAATGTTTATGAAAGTTGCTGATAAACAAAATTAGTTACTATTCTGATTGTTAATAAACTTTCTATTTATCACAATTTTCAATTATAGGAGGATCAACTATAGTTCATTTCATAAATGAGCAATTGTGTCATGCACTAATTAGAAATAGTGTTTTGGGGGGGGGGGGGGGGGGGGGTGTGTGTGGTTTGCCATAGATTGGGTTCGGATGTGGTTATGTTCCACCCACCACTCGCCCTAAATAGTTTGGGTTCAAAAACAACTCACCCATTGCTGATCGTCAACGCTCAAGAGAGTTCAACTAACCAGTTCTTTCTAATGAGTGGTAGGTGCAGTTAATTTTGCGGGCATGGCACAACAATGACAAAGGGCTATCAACATACTTTTCTATCTAATTGGGTCATGTGTGTCAAATTTCCATGTGAAAAACCCAACACTCAAGTTGTGTTTGTTTGGAGGTGAAATAGGGTGGATGGAAAACATTTTTGAAGTATGCGTTTGGTTGAGTGGGGAGAAAGGAAAATAAATAGCAAGATCCAGATGTTTTCTCCCCGAACCTACCAAAAAGTTTTCTCACCCAAATGGGGAGAAAACTGAAGTGAGAAAATTGAGTTGTTTAATGAATGAAAATACTCATGTGCACTTGCACATAGGGCTTCATCTTTACGTTGCTCTTCTTCACTTTTTTTTTTTCCTTCCTCGTGGACGTTACCTCTTCTTCACTTTCTTCTTCTTCTTCTTCTTCTTTTTTCTTGTACATTACCTCTTATTTTCTTCTTCTTCTTCTTCTTCTTCTTCTTTTCTCTTTTGATTTACTGGGCAAGCTTTGTCCAGTGTACATTGCTCATATTCTTTTTTTTTTTTTTCTTTTGCTTTCTTTTGTGTTTTGTTTTTTTTTTAGATGTGACTTTTTTTTATTGACATGAATTTTATTTTTTTAATAAATTTAGGTGATTGCTTCTTTTTTTTTTTTTTTGGTTGTTTGTCCCTTTTTTAGGTTTTAATTGGGTATCATTTTTTTAACAAGAATATATGAGTAAATTTATACAAACTCATTTTTTCCATCCCTCTACTTTTCCACTTCTAACCAAACAAAAAGAGGGAAATTAAAATTTTTTCTATCCTCCCTCTTTTCCATCCTCCTACCATTTTCTATCCTCTCACTTTTCCACCCCTCCAACCAAATGGAACCGAATCAAACTAAAATAATTGGGTTGCAAAAAGCTTCATCTGTCATTGACTACCACATGGCATTAAAACTGATGGCAAATCATCGGGTTGACCTCAATCGAGCAAGTAGGTTGGATTTCACAGGTTTTTAGATAGTTTTAAGGGGAAGTGGTATATTTATTTTCAATGAGGTACTTTTGTTTTTAATTTTTAACATAATCTAAGCCATTTACTTTCCCATTGACAACAAGATTTTATTTTTAGCAAATTGCTTAAAAATTATTTTACTTCTTAGTCCCGTATACATGTATGTTCATTTTTTTTTCCCATCAAGAAAAGTGGTAAATGGGTTTGACTTACCTCCAGTACTTTTTAACTAGAAGTCTCCTTTTATTTTAAATACATAATAATAAGTGGTAGTGAGTTTTAATCTCCACCTTTTATTTAGTTAGTAGGTGATGTGTGCTAGTTTCTCACTAAAACAAAATAAGATTCTAATGAAAAAAGTATTGGAGGTAAGCTAAACCCATGGTGAATAGGCTCATTTTCCCTTTCACGGCAAGGGTTTTGAATTATTCTCAATTACTCAAGCTAGGTCAACCTATCATTCTAAACAAAGGGTATGCCACTATGCCTTGATAGGGTCATTTGCCACCCTCTCCTACCTTTTTTTTCTTTTGCTTGAAAATTATGTTAACGTTATGGTAAAACAAGGAAAATATTACTACATACATCAAGCTGATTGGTATTGGGGTCCTCTTGATTTAGGGGAACCAAAAGCACATTGCCTGATCCCGAGGTCATTCCTAGCGTAGCAAATGCGTTGTGTGTCACCAGCCACGAGTACCTATTAAACGGCAGTCCCTTTACCTGCCCAAAAAAACTCTACAATAGTATCTCACAACAATAAAACTAAGGACACAACAAAATTCATAATATTTTTACAACATTTTCAAATTAGTCTATCACCATATGTGAGGTGGTATGCTAATTTGGAAATGTTGTACAATTCTTATGAATTTTTGTTGTGCTCATGAAAGAACTCATCTCAAAAACAAACCAAAAAAAAAAAAAAAATCATTGACAAGAAAATTAGTACAAAATTATGAATGATATGATATAAAGGATACTAATTAATAACGTGGGGGGCAAAGTAAGATAAGCTAGTGTTTGATTTGATTCTAGCACCAGTTATTATTTGCTCACACAATTCATTTTTACAGTTATTATTTGCTCACACAATTCATTTTTAGAGATGGGATGCAAGATCAATCCTTCAGTACCCGTCACTATCCAAAAAAGATGTTAATCTTGTCATGAAACTATTAGTGTAATGATTAATATTCAAGTAAGAAATCGATGAAAAAAGACTAAGTGTTGGTCCTCGGGTTTAGTCCGAGGATGGTATTACAGATAATTTATCTCCCTTCTTCTTCTTTATGATCTTTTTTCTCTCACCCCTCATGCCCTTTGATCTTGATGCTTCTTGGCTTTATATCTTAGCAAAGGATGCATTCGGATCTTACATTTGGAGGGCCATGATCAAACTAACTTGATACTTGTCCCATCAAGACCTTGCTAGGAGGTTTTTATACTTTAGTGTTAGCTGTGGTGACACAATTCAAGGTCATTTCCTCATTAATGCGACCAGCTAAGTGGTTGCAGTGTATTTAATGTGGAGGGGACATCCATCTTGTACTTCCTTTTTCTTCTCTTCCTTGTTCAAAACCAGGTTACCCTTATTCCCCCTCGAGTTGCCCCATACGACCTCTGACTTTGCCCCTCGACCATCCGAGGTTAGGCAGATGTCCTTGACATCCTCATTAGTTATCATTGGGCGGTCCAAAGGGGAGCCACGTGCACACCTTCCGAGGACAATTAACCTATGCTACCAGAGGCCACCTCTATATGAACTCTATTAGCCATTTGGGTCCTTGCCCCCCCCCCCCCTCCCCCCACAATAGCCCCCCAAAACCTCACTTCTCCATTTTCAAATTAGGAAAGAGAGGTTTTGTTAGCTAAGGGTTACTGCTTCCGACGTGCCCTTAGGATATTCACACGTTAGAACGTCCCTTCAACTGACTAATGCACGTTCCTGACGCTTCGGAAACCACGACGCTTCAATAAATGCTGCAGGTGGCTTACTATCCCTCACGTTCTATGGTGAGATCTTCATCACACGATCCACATTCTTCCACCGAAGGAGAAGGAAAACTGCCGCCCCTTGTTCACCTCTTATATATAGGATGACATGGGGTTCCTGTCCCCATTTTTCTCTCTCAAAAACAAAAAATTACTCCTCAATCCAGATAAATCGCCTGAAGAGCCTTCCTTCCCAAATCTTGTAAGTGTTTTTTTTTTTTCTAAATTATTCCTTTCTCTTTTGTATTCTTAGATTTTCCTTCCCCCTTATTTTTCTATTCCCAAATGGGTAGATTTTTCTGCTTAGTTGACACTCCTGAGCATAAAGATGAGTTTAAAAGACACTATAGGATTCCTAACAACGTATCAATAGTGCACTGTAATCTAGGAGAGTGGCGCGAGAGAAAGCCCGTTGAAACCGTTGTAATTCCGATGATAGCCTTCATTGAGGGAGGAATAAGGATTCCTATAGGTAGAGTCACTAGGGATTTTTTAACTCTATTTAGACTTTGTCCCACTCAATGTGTCCCAAATATGTTTAGGATATTAGGTTGTGTGGACGCGTTGAACGAAAAAATGGGTATATGCCTCACCCATCACGACATCAATTGAATCTATAATTGCCAAAAGAATAACGAGGCAAATTACTACCTAAAAACTAGGGTTCCTACTGTTAGATTGATTTCTTGCCTCCCCGAGATGAACAAAGGCATGGACGAGGACTTTCTTATCATTTCCGGAGAATGGCATGAAGGACTTCATTGCCTGACCACGGATGGCATTCCAAGTAGGATAGTTTAGGGGCATCCTTAGGACCTTGTGTTATTTAGGAAAGCTAAATATATTGTAAATACTTAATACTATTATTTTTTTTATTTCGTTACACCTTAGTTTGATTTTGCTTAAACAAATAAGTAACAAAATTGCTTTTCTTTCTTTAGATAAAAAAGCTACTGCCAAAAAACGAGGTTTGGTAAATTTTGATTTGCTAAACCAAGTTTTAATATCTAAGATCTTCCTACACCGAGACGGCCAACTTCGGGCGGTTCACATCATCATTGGTTTTAGCCCCATCTCCAACCGCTTCCAAGTGTCCAAGCACGTGATCAAATCCAGGGACATAAGTCTTGCACTAGTCGACGTTGCCATTGAGGGTTTTATCTGAAAACATCCCCCTGTTGGTACTCAACTTGTTGAACTCCCCACTTTCCAAGAACCTCACCCCATGGTTGAAGAGGTTGTCCCTTCAAACGAAGAGTCTAAAACACAATTTAAGGGAGTTGAGGGATATTCCAAGGAAAAGAGCACTGAAACCCTTGTATGGGACGAGGACTTTGAAGTTTTCTACCACCAAGATGAATCTGTGAATGTAGCTTCTACATCAATCCAAGCTAAAGTCATAGTTAGCGAAGACCAAGGAGCAACTAAAATTCCTGAGGCCATGGTGATAAAGAAAAGGCATCTCGACCTGCTCTCCTTATTAGAATCTCACGCTGGGGACGCTACACCTGAAGTTGCTGTAGTTCCAAGGCCCCCAACGCCAATCCACCCACCCCCCAACCCAAATTGAACAAGCCGACAAGAAGCAGAAGAGGGAAAAGATGAGGGGTAAAGGATCTACGGAGGAGGGGGAAAACCAAGAGGAAACCCCTCCCAAGAAGAGGGGGAGAGTCCTCATATATAATCCTGGAGCGCCGTGCACGAGTTCCAAACTAGGACCCCCTTTTGTACTGGATGGAGCCCCCCTTCTAGCAAATTCCTTAATTTGCCATTTTGACAATGAAAGGGCGGGCTACATGGCCAACTCGGTTGAACAAGCTCTTCTCCTTCCTAAGGACATGGTCAAGCTTTGCAACTTGAAGAAACATGAAATGTTCTTGTCCTTAAAAAGGGACCTAGCATTGGTATGTGTCCCTGCTACATTAACACTGTACCTTTCATTTTGCTTCGTCTTTTTCTTTATTTTTTTTAACCCCTCACTTCCTTTATACTCGCGAAATTTCCATGCCACCAGCACATGTCACCGAGGAATGGGTCAATCAAGCCCTTTATGAGAAGAAAGAAGAAGAATCCAAGTGCTACGTCGCTCAAAAAGCTCAAGCCCAAACAAATAAGAAGCTAAAGGATACCTTTTTCAAGCTAAGTGAGTGCGTCAAAACTCGAAAGAGCGTTGAAGCCTCAATTGAGAGCTTGAAGAGGCAGGCCCGAGAACAGCTGCATCATCTAAAAGAGGCACAAAGTTAGCTTACCCTTGCCCGGACCAAGATTGCTGACCTGACCAAGGACCTAGCGCAGAAAGCTGAGGAGATGACCAGGGTGGAACAAGCAGCCTATGACATGGGGCAAAAAAAAAAAAAAAACAATAACGCACTTAATGTACCTGAACAGTACTGTATGCCGAGGCTTCTGTCTTCAAACTTAGACGGAAGCTCTGGATGCTGCGGGTTTTGATCTTGCCTCAGAATTGAGGGACCCTGAGAGGGTATTCTACCCCTCAGCCATTAGGACAAAGACAACTACTTCTCCTTTCCCTAGCACTACTGTCTCGGTCGCTCCCACTCAGGTTGAGGACCGACCTCCTGAACCCGGTGTAAAAGTCACCATAACTTCCACAACCGCGAAGGAGACTCCATCCCTAGGCCAAGCTCCCTCCACAAGCAAAGCAAATGTGTCAATGCCACAACCACCAATTGAAGTGCCAACCAACAAGGAAGTAGGGAAAAAGGTGGCATTTGAATACCAACATGCAGAAAAGACTTAAGAGTTAGGTTTTATTCAATCTTTTTTTTTTTTTTTTTATATGGCCTTTTGTATAATGGCCTTACTATCTTCTTTTTGTATTGACAGTCCTTGAATCAATGAAAAAGGCTTTTTACTTGCTTTTTGCTACATATATTTTTCTTTATTTTCTACTCTATCACGACAATTCTTTTATCCTTATTGTGCACACTCGTTTATTTTAGATACACTTAGTTTCTCTAAGGAATTATCCTTCCGTAGCCATAACCATCAAACTTTCTTATGCTTAATGGGAAGTTCGTGATATCTAGTATAACCTTGATTCCACCAAAACTTACTCAAAGGAAACTAGTTCTTACTCTAGATCAATAAAGGGGATCCAAGGAGTTTTAACCTAGAAGAGGTTCTACATAAGAAGTTAGATGTTAAAGTTGAGACAGATCCAAAACTTTCAAATATCAGAACAGTGAATTCATTGGAGATAATGAGAACAAGAAATCAGCCAAAGAGAACATATCTATTAAGAAATTTTATGACACTTTTAAGCTATGGAGGTGTCCTAAAAGAATATTTCATGGATATACTTTCAAATGCTTTAAGTAATGCTCATGGAGTTTTCTCTAAAAAGGGTGTTGCATTAAGAGTATCTATTAACCATTAATGATAAGTTAGGTGTTAACTTACCTAAGGTAGGTGATCCGAGGAATTGAACCTGACCGAGGTTCTACCTAACCCTTAAGGATAAGTTAGGTGTTAATTAACCCAAGGTAGACGATCCAAGGAATCGAACCGAACCGAGGTTCTGTTTGACCCTTAATGATAAGTTAGGTGTTAATTTACCTAAGGTAGGTGATCCAAGGAATCAATCCTAACCGAGGTTCTATTTAACCCTTAATGATAAGTTAGGTGTTAATTTACCCAAGGTAGGTGATCCAAGGAATCGAACTTGACCGAGGTTCTGTTTACCCTTAATGATAAGTTAGGTGTATTCCCAGTTAAAGCGATAATAAAAGAGTGGATTAATACATCGAATTACATAACAATAAGTAACTGTTTATAAAATTTCACCTTAGAAATAGTACTTTTGTAAATTATTTACATTCCACGGTTGTGGGACTATAATCCCATCTAAATCTTCTAGCCGATAAGCCCCCATTCCAGCTATAGAGGTCACCTGATAAAGCCTTTCCTAGTTAGGACCCAATTTTCCCCAAGAGGGATTTTTCATACTTCTGACTACCCTTTGCAAAACCAAATCTCTGAGAATGAACACCCTAACTTTTATCCCTTTCTCAAATCCCTGCCTAAGTTGTTGATAATTCTTCACTAATATAACCGCAGCTATCTTCCTTCGTTCCTCTGCTAAGTCGAGGTCAAGAGAAATGAGCTGTTCATTGCTGCCATCGAGGAGTTGGTCGGACCTTAAAGTTGGGAATCCCGTTTTTGTAGGAATAACTGCTTCAGATCCATATGTCATGGAAAAAGGGGTCTTGCCTGTAGATCTCCTAGGAGTCGTGCGATATGTCCACGAAACATGGTGCAATTCATCCACCCATTTTCCCTTTGCATCTTCCAGTCTTTTCCTCAAACCATCCACAATAACCTTGTTTATGGCCTCTACTTATCCATTACTCTGGGGATATGATGGAGTGGAATATCTGTTCTTTATCCCTAAGTCGCAACAATACTTACGAAAAGCTTTGCTATCAAATTGAAGTCCATTATCCAAGACAAGAGTGTTTAGAACCCCAAACCTCGTCACAATATTTCTCCACACAAATCTTTTAACATCTTGATCTCGAATGTTTGCCAACGGCTTTGCCTCTACCCATTTGGTGAAATAATCAGTAGCAACAAGGAGGTATCTTCGGTTTCCTGTTGCCTTAGGAAATACACTAACGATCTCTAGCCCCCACTGTGCAAAAGGCCATGGGCTGCTCAATGGATTCAGTACCCCCTCAGGTTGATGGATGTTGGGAGCGTATCTTTGACACTGATCACATTTCTTGACATGCTCTTGGGAGGACTTCTGCATGCTCGGCCACCAATAACCTTGAGTTAGGGCTCTATGGGCAAGTGACCTACCCCTAGTATGACTACCCCAAATCCATTTGTGAAACTCTACCAGTAGTATCTACACTCCTTCAAGATGAATGCATAGCAAGTACAGGCCCGAATATGAACGCTTATACAATTTCTGATCCTCGGATAACCAGAACCTCGGTGCCTTTCTACGAACTTTCTCTGCCTCGGCTTTCTCCTCGAGTAGGGTCACGTTTTTAAGGAATGCAACCAATGGGTCCATCCAACTAGGACCTACTCGTATAAAGTTAATTCCAACTAGATTTAGTACATCATAAGCAGGTAACACATAATCCTCCACAAGTACAATTATCAGGAGGTTCTCCCTACTCATGGTTGCGAGAGTCGCAAGCAAATTAGCATGAGAATTCTTACTACAAGGAATGTGTTTAAGTGCAAAGGAATGAAAGCTCTCCACCAATCATTTAACCTAGTTCAAGTACCAAAGCATCCTCGAGTCTTTTGCTTCAAAATCAGCCTGAACCCGGCCGGCAATGAGTCTTGAGTCACAATATGCCCTAATAGTCCTTCCTTCGAGTTTTCACATAGTGATCAACCCCTGCTAGTAAAGCCTCATATTTTGCCTTGTTATTTGTTGCTGAAAAACCAAGCCTTAGAGATTTTTCCAAAGTAATGCCGTTTGGAGAGATCACTAAAAATCCTATCCCCGACCTTTTTTGGTTAGCCGCACCATCCACAAATAGCTACCATGCCTACTGAACTACCATTGAATCCACTCGCATTAGTTCCTCGGATTCTGCTAACCCTTCTAGATCAGCCAATTCTTCAGTAAATTTTGCTACCAAATCTGCTAGAATTTGACCTTTCACAGCGGTTCGGGGCAAATACTTAATGTTAAACACGCCAAGCATAGTTCCCCATTTTACCACTCTCCTCGTGTAATCCGATCTTCGAAGCAATTCTTGTTAGGGCAACTGAGTCCAGACGACCACGGTATGGGCTTGGAAGTAATGGGGTAGCTTCTTAGTGGCATGAATGATAGTAAGAATTGCTTTCTCCAGGTGGAGATACTTGACCACAGCCTCATGGAGGGATTTATTAACATAGCATACAGGTTTCTAAATTCCTTCATCCATCCATATCAAGACCAAACTCACTACATGCCGAGCAATAGCCATATATGCATACAAAACCTCTTCTTTCTTCGGCCTGGACAAGACTGGCTGATGTGCCAAATATGCTTTTAGCTCCTCAAAAGCTTTATCACATTCCTCTGACCATGAAAAAGCCTTCCACTTATGCCATAGATGAAAGAATAGTCTACACCGCTCAGTAGACCTTGAACCTGTTCAAAGCTGCTGTCATTCCATTAAGGCACTGAACCTCCTTTGGGTTCCTAGGAGGGTGCAAATCATGAATTTCCTTGATATGATCAGGATTAACCTCAATCCCACGATGAGTAATCATGTAACCCAAGAACTTTCTAGAACCTACGCCAAAAGAGAACTTAGAAGAGTTTAGACACAACTTGTGCTTTCTCAAAACTGTAAAAACTTCACCAAGGTCCAAGAGATGTTCGGACTCTTCTTTGCTTTTTACCACCATACCATCAATATATGCCTCCACATTTTTTCCCAACTAGCCTTCAAACATTCTAGTCACCATTCTCTAATATATGGATCTGGCATTCTTTAGTCCGAATATCATTACTCTATAATGGTAGTTTCCTGTTGGAGTGAGGAAGGTTGTTTTCTCTTGGTCCAGCAACACCAACAAGATTTGGTGGTAGCCTTGAAAAGCATCCAAGAAACTCATTCTAGGATGTCCATACGTTGCATCAACCAACTAATCTATCCTTGGGACAGGAAATGGATCCCTTGAACAAGCTTTATTAAGATCTATGAAATCCACACAAACTCTCCATTTTCCCAATTTTTTCTTTACCACCACGTTGTTAGCTAACCACTCAAGGTAGAAGACTTCCTTGATTACTCTAGCTTGCTTGAGCTTACAAACCTCGTCTTTTATAGCCCCAGCATGTTCTTTAGACAAACACTAAGGTAGTTGTTTCCTTGGGGTAGTCTGTGGATTAACATTTAACCGGTGACAGGTGAACTCGGGATCAACCCTAGGTGCTTCATATGCACTCCAGGCAAAAACATCTAAATTATACTTGAGAAAGTCCACCAGTTGCTTCTTATCCTTCATTGGGAGCTAAATCCAACCTTGAAAGTACTTGTCTACATCCTCTCTAATGGTGACCCTTTCTAACTCTTCACATGATACTGGGCCATTTGAGGAGGCAAGCGGCCCAAGATGTGATTGCTACAACATCAAAGCCACTCTTGAAGAACCAACTTTGGCAATACGATTATCAACCACTGCAACCATGCATTGTTTGGCCACAGATTGGCATCCCACTAGCTCGGCCACCTCCTCCTTGGTAGGATATTTCACCTTGACATGCAATGTGGATAAGACCACCCCCATGGCATGTAGCCATGGCCTAGCCAAAATGGTGGTGTATGGTGAAAAAGCATCCACCACTATGAAATTCACATTTACCACTTTATCTCCCATCTAAATGAGCAACTGGATCATTCCTTTTGGAATAGTAGTGCTGCCATCAAACCCGATCAATGGAGCATCATACTGGTCCAGTTCTTCAAGTCTAAGTCCTAAACTTGTAAATAAGTTAGGGTACATAATCTCTGCCCCGTTGCCTTGATCAATCATCACCCTCTTGGCATCGAACCTCGCTATCTGCAAGGTTACCACTAGGGCGTTGTTATGTGATTGAATCAGTCCCAACTTATCCTCCTTGGAAAATCCTATGACTAGCTGCTCCGAAACCCTAGACTTCTTACATGGTGCCTCTTCTACAGATCCTTCCACTTGTGGTGAGACCAACATCACCCTGTTAACTGGATGAGGTGCTCCTCTTGGGGTTGCAAAAATAACATTTATCGTTCCCAAGGATGATCGAGGAGCTCCACTTCTCTATGGTCCTACTGCAAGCCGATCCCCCTAACTATCTAGCTACTGCAAAAATTGTTTCAACTTACTAGCTTTAATCAACTAGTCAAAAAAGGCTTGTAAAGTTCTACAGTCTTCGGTTGTGTGATCTCTGAATTGGTGGTACTGACAATACAGATTCTAATTTTTTTTTAGTGGGGTCTCCCCCCATCTTTTTTGTCCATTTGAAGTAGGGTTCGTGCTTTATCTTCTCTAACACTTAATATATTGGCTCTCTAAACACCGAGTTTACCACTTGAGGGCCCGCGATACTATGGGGTGTTGGGTTATAGAACTCCCTCCTTGGCTTAGGAGATGAGAACTGGCTTGTTGAACTATCCCTTTGGTCGGTGGGAAAAGCCTTATCCTAACTTTATTAGAGCTTTAGATATCCTCAACTTGTTTATGTTCTTCTACCCGATCCATCAATTGATGCATACTCCGAGGTGGTTTCATGGTAAGTGACCTCCATAGGTTGGAGTGTATAGGAAGACCTACTTTGAAGGTTTGCACAACGACATCTTCAAAATCTCCATCAATTTCATTATAAATCTCCCAGTATCTGTTGGAGTAATTCTTCAGGGTTTCTCCTTCTCTCATAGACATCGAGAGTAAGGAGTCTAGGGGTATAGGGACTTGGCTATAGGTTACAAACTGTACCCTAAAGGCCCTCGTAAACTCCTCAAAAGAATGTATTGATCCATCCCCAAGGTTGTTGAAAGCTCGTAATTTATGTGAAATACAAGAGCTTGTTTAAATCCCCAATTAAATGTTACGGTTATATTACTTTTACTCTAACTTATCTAAGTGCGGAACAAGATTAAATAATGCATAATAAACCGATAACTATTCTAGTGCATAAATAAGAAAAACAAACAATAAAAGTAAAGCACAAAAGTAAGGGAAGAGAGATGCAAACACAAGATAACACCACGATATGTTATCGAAGAGGAAACCGAAGATCTCGGTGAAAAACCTCTCTGCCGCCCTCCAAACTGTAAATTGATCCACTAGAGAATAAAGTTAGAGTACACAAATAACAAAAGACCCTCCAAGCCTAGTCTACCCAATGTACTTGAGCCCTCCAAGCTCCTGCTACCAACTGACTTCGCCAAGCCTTGTCTTCTCTAGCTCTCCAGATCCTGCAATACGCCCAATTGCATCTGCCAAGCCTCACCAGCTTCTTTTGGCAAATGTCGAATGCTTCCCAGCTCCAAAACACTTTCTACACTCTGAAATGTGTGGGTTATATTTGGGTACAAATCTTCTCTCAATGTATGACAATGAAAGAGGGAAGGAGAAGAGGCTAGAATGATTTCTTACTAAGGATGAGTAGCTCTCTCTCAAAAGATGGGTGTGTGTGTTGTAGAAAACCTATTTAGGGTTTTTCTCCTGAATGGCCTCCTTATACATTTGTAGGTAATGAGAGTATATATAATATGGGTGAAGGGTAAGAAAGTCACACTTAAAAATCCTCTAGACAGAATATTTCGCGACTACCTTACGGGAAGGCCTTACCCACGAGACACTCGCAAAACTGACAGTCTGGCACAACTCTTCAGCTTCCAGTCATGTGTTTCTCACGTGGCTACTTCGTGGGTTTGCTTCTCACGAAATCCACTTAATCTTCAATTAAGCTTGAGTCTTCACCAACTTAATACTAAACCCAAAATAATAAAATCCCACAAAATACAAGGAACAAAATTAAAGCAATTACCACACTTTTTGTCATGGAATAAGCCAACACTAATGTTATGAGAAAAATCATAACTTAATAGTTGTCAAACCATCTCATGGCCACTGGGCCAAGGCTCGAAGGGAAGAATTTACACATCATGGCTTTATTCTTGGAGTGAATGGTCATTCTCTAGTTAAAATGGCTCACGTGTTCGACAGGATTAGTTTTACCATTATAGATGGTGAAAGTAGGCTAGTTGAAGCGACGAGGGAGCTCGGCCTATTCAATGCACTAAGAAAATTGGGAGCGAGATATTTAAAGAAGAGCTTTCCCCATCGCGTCATGCCCTTGGCCTCTCCTCGGTGAAGTATGAGATTTCTTACGGTAATGTTTTCGTCTAGCAGTACGACGCGATGATGGCGTGAATGATTCACTAGGCCGAGTCCTGCTTCTGGGTCGATAACTTCCATCATTTCCAATACTTGAATATTGGTCTGGATAAGTGGTCATGCTTCCCCTTATTCGAGTTTGGTGACGAAGACGTCGATGCAACTACTCAACTTTCTTCTCCAAGTTGTACAGTTCTTCATCATGCGAATGATAACTAGCCTCGTGCTATCTAGTCCGCTCAAAATGAATGGAGGGAGCTCCCTAGCTATTAGGGTGTGCCATATGGCAATCCCTCCTCCTTTCCAAATTAACGAAATGGTCTCTATGTTGAGAGCCAACAGACTCCAGTGATGTACTGCGCCTAGAGCCAACTATAACCGCCAGGGTACCTTAGGAAGACCTTCCCCACAGATGAAGCCAATTGTGGGGGACAAAGTAAGATAAGCTAGTGTTTGATTTGATTCTAGCACCAGTTATTATTTGCTCACACAATTCATTTTTAGAGATGGGATGCAAGATCAATCCTTCAGTACCCGTCACTATCCAAAAAAGATGTTAATCTCGTAATGAAACTATGAGTGTAGTGATTAATATTCAAGTAAGAAATCAATGAAAAAAGACTGAGTGTTGGTCCTCGGGTTTAGTATGAGGATGGTATTATAGATAATTTATCTCCCTTCTTCTTCTTTATGATCTTTTTTCTCTCACCCCTCATGCCCTTTGATCCTGATGCTTCTTGGCTTTATATCTTAGCAAATGATGCATTCGAATCTTACATTTGGAGGGCCATGATCAAACTACCTTGATACTTGTCCCATCAAGACCTTGATAGAAGGTTTTTACACTTGAGTGTTAGCTGTGGTGATATTATTCAGGATCATTTCCCCATTAATGCGGCGCGGCCAGCTAAGTGGTTGCAATGCATTTAATGTAGAGGGGACGGTCATCTTGTACTTCCTTTTTCTTCTCTTCCTTGTTCAATACCAGGTTACCCTTGTTCCCCTTCGCGTTGCCCCATACAACCTCTATCTTTGTCCCTCGACCATCCGAGGTTAGGCAAATGTCCTCGCCATCCTCATTAGTTATCATTGGGCAGTCCAAAAGGGAGCCACGTGCACACCTTCCGAGGATAATTTACCTATGTTACCCGAGGCCACCTCTATATGAACTCTGTTAGCCATTTGGGTCCTCATCCCCCCCACAAATACTAAAAGGATAAAATTTAGTTACAATTTTTAAAATGTTGCACTAATTAAATTTTGTAAAATGTTTATATTATATATATACTAGTACACTGTAAACAAATTTTCTAAAAAATAAAATAAAAAATACACTACAAGCAATTTTATAGTATCTAAAAATAACTAAATTCAATATAAAGTTTATTGATTTATGCAATTACATAATTAAATAATTATACCTAAGCACCTAAAATTAAACAAGTACAAGGTTTCTCTCCATAAATCCCTCCTATTTTTTTATTGGATGTGAATTTTGAAAATCTAACCGTTAGATTGCATATTCTTTATATTTGTAACACACATGTTAAATTTCATTCAAATTGAATTTTATTTACTATTTAATTAATAAACTTATTTTTTATGCATAATTTTATATATAAAAAAAACTTGAAATTTAAACATTTAATTGATAATATAGCTATTGATCTTTGTTTTTCTCAAAATTTTACAAGCATAAAATGCAATCTAACAGTTAGATTTTCAAAATTCACATCCAATAAAAAAAAATTTCGGTAGAGTTTTAAGAGTTTTTTTTTTTCCATAAAAGAATTAGTTGAGTTTCTTGATTTTGAACACAAAGAAGTTTACCCTAAATAAAAGAAATTTCTTAAATAGTAGTATAAATAATAAAATAAACGTGAAATACGGACCACTGAAGTGGAACTAATTGGTTTGACTCGTGTGCATCGTGGGAAATTTATTTAAGGCTGGGCCTGAGAAGCACGACCCACATTCCAAGCCTGGGTCACAGTTTCCTCTGAAAAAGATAAAGCATAATTGTCCCTGCTGTTGGGTTATAAGAAGAAAAAAAAATTACAAAAACAAGGGAAAGATTATATATATAGGGAGTATAAATTTGTTGGATTTCCACGTGATAGCAAATACCGAAATTGCAGAAGAACAACCAAAGAGAGGGGTTGCAACAAACAAAATCCCAGTGAAATTGAATTCCTGCAATTTGGATACAGGGTTGTTTGTTAGGTCTGTGTAATACAAAAGTAAGAAGCAGAAGGGTAAGCATAGGCATATACGATTATACGTGCCTCCATAGCTTGCTGTTGCTTTTGTCACCAACGAGCAAAATTTAACTTCTTCCAATTTATATTAAACTAAAGTAAAAATAAAAAAACATATATATACTATTTATCCGTTAGGAATTAACTATTACATTTTACTCCTATAATCTGGGTTTTTGAATTGCCAATTTTTTTTTTAATTGCACTTAAGTCTCCAAAAAAATATATTATACTTTACAAACTAAAAGTTTAATTGATATGTACTATTTTTTAAAAACTTTCTTTGAATACGATTTACAATTTACACATACAAATTTAGTGATTTTTTTGAAAAAATAAAAATACTATATGATGTAACTTTAGCAGATAAAATACAATTTTAAAACCAAATGTTGACAAATCAAACTTAAGCCAAACTATAAGTTAGATATAATTAACCCTTACATTAGTTTTTGCATGTTTAGTATTATCTTTGAAAAAATATATTTATTTTTGTTTTGATCTTCCATGTTCTTGAAAGAAAAGAGAAGAAAATAGATGACCTTTCGATTTGGTAAATTGTTTTATTAGTTTTATAGTCTCAATCAAATGCATTCATGAATTGCTTAGGCAATAGCGGCCCTACCGTAGTTAAAAAGATATCTTGTTTATAATGGGCCTTTGTGTGGAATAGAAAGATAACCTATATCTGATATTCCAACCAATGATGGATTTGACATTAAAAAAAAAAAAAAATCTCATATTAGTTATTCCATGGAGGTAAAATAATACATGTTTTACCACATTCTTTTGACTTTGAGTTCATGCAAAACTATACTTGCTAGTAAGTTGATTGAAAATATAATGTCAAAGTCATGGGCAATTCGCAATATATATCAATTAACCGATTGTACTAAGAGATGTGGTACTTCAGGACCAAAAGTTTTTATTCATCTTCTTTAGGGTGAAGAGGGTCCTTTTTACTTAAAATGACTGGATTAGTATTCAAAGGATGAGCCTTAGCTATTTGAAAGTAGTTCAAGACCTTTTTCTTTTTCTTTTTCTTCTTCTTTTTTTATTTTTATTTTTTATTTTTTATATACGTTGACTGATGAATAAGAATCCCATTTGGAAAATGTTCAAGTTGCAACTTGAAACAATTTTTTTTAAAAGATCTTTCATCTCAAACTTATTCCTTAAGTAAGTTGTAGTTTTTGTAAGCTCTTTTGAACTCCTTACATGATTTAAATTGTCAACATATACTTTACAATAGCAAATATAAATTTTGACTTTGTACTAAAAACACATGAAGAATCTTTTTCCTTCTTCCTTGTGTGTCTTTATTTCTCCAAAAAAAAAAAAACACACGAAAAAATTGTATTATTCACAAATCTTTCTTTTAATAAATATTTACAGAGAATTGTACCATGTGTTTGAATTGTTTTAATTCAGACACACCAATGTTTGTAACTTGATGGAATACATGCTTTAGAATTTTGAATTATACGCTTTCAAGAATTTTATATTATTCTAGGGATTCTCATCTATAATCATTATCAAATTCGCCATATAAATATGTTGCAATCACATCCATTTAGTGCATGTCCAAATTGTTAGTGCTTACCATGCTAATATAAAATACGAGTGTAATTGCATTCATTACATAAAAATATGTATCTTGAAAATCAATACCAAATCTTTACAAGAAACCTTGTGTGACTAGTAGTGCTTTGTATCTCACAATTCTTTTTCTTCTATTTTTTCCTTACATTGTCATACAAATATCCACGTGTGTACAACAAGAGCTAAACCTTCAACTGTTTGGACTTAAGAATTGAGATTAGGTGCAATACCTGCACCTGACGCAATAGCTCTCAACGGTTGAGATTGAGAGCTAAAATAAGCAACTTTTAATCTCAGCCATTGAATTAAAAAAGTTAATAAATTAAAGTTAAAAGTAAATGTAGTAAAAATATTTTGTGAATAGTGAAGGATAATATTAATTGGCAATACCCTAAATATTGCAGCCAATCCAAATCCATAGACTTATACCTTTGAGATCAGATTCCACATTTTGGAACCCAATTATTTTTTTATTTAGGTTTAGGGGGTTTTCAATTGTCGAAACCAACTGACTGAACCCATCTAATTGAAAGAAATCCAAACTCCAAATCTAGGGTGTGCTAACGTGTACCCACTAGTACCCACTAACACTACCGTGGGAAGGTTCATCAAATAATACTTTTTTCCAGCTTTCAATGGAGAATTCCAAACAAAAATGAAGAGTGTAATTTCTATATTCATATTGACAATGAAAACCACCAAAAGTTAACTAATACATATATTAGATGCAGGGCTTTTGAACTGTTTCTGCTGCAAATATGCAAAGCTGGATTCATGTGCTACTGATACATAATTACATATATTGGCTACTGGGGCCTAGAGGGGCTAGGTGCTCCAGAAGTAGTTGTATTTTCCTGCACACAATTGTCATATTTTAATTACCTTCAAGGGTTTGGACTTAAATCTTTTGCCGATTTCTAACTTTCTAATAAGTTCATGAATATTAAAAAAGAGAAAAAACAAAAGGAAACTGATTTGTTCTTATTTCATACCTTGCAATAGGCTATATTTCCATGCCCACAAACTAAATGACCATTTGCTACATCTACAGCTTCTGGGGCTGAGGCTCCACCACCAGCACTCCTCTGAAATGTTCATATACAATACTATTATATATCTGCTGAGTTTTTATTTCATTCTTAACACCCCCAAAAAGTTATTCAAAGAGAAAGAAAAAGAAAACAAAAAAACAAAATCAAGTTCTTAGGCTATTGGCTTTGTCATGCAAAATACCATACCTTGTAGAAATCAACAGCAATGAAATTAGGCCACCGATTACCCGCTGCTTTATAACACGTATCCAGCATGCTAAGTAGCGGAGCTGAATTATCTTTGCAAGCTTCAATTATATTTGGAGCACTCCGGAAATAGTTCAGTACAACTAGTGACCTCGAGGTTGTGTTCATGAGAGGCGATTCGGAGCGGTTTGGGCAAAAGCCATCTATCATACCACCATTCCCGTCTATAGTGCACAATAAATGGAGAGAGGGAGATTTAAACCCAAAATTCTCGACTATGAGAGAATCGAACAATGTTCATTAAACTATAAAACTATTACATGATGTAAACTATTCTTAGTCCAATATATATACACTATAAAATAGGAGGAGAATAACAAGACTTACATTGGTTTTCTACTGTGTATTTCCACTGATATGCAATCCCTTCAGATGCCTCCTTAGTTTGGTTTGAAGTGAAAACTACTAAGCGCTGGTTTTTATTCACCATATTATCAACTGTTGGCCAATCTTTACCATGTCTTGGCATTCGGCGTGATGGAAACCAGAATTTCCTTAGGCCAGCAGCATTAAACGCTTTAGTTAGGCCATTTGTTGATGTAACATGGTCTTCAAGGATAATGGTGATTATCTCCGATGGGTTTGCTTCAAGAAATATTTTAATCTCTTGCAGAACATTAATGGCTGGTTGCTGGTAAATCAGATTTTATAACAATGACTTGTTTTAAATTATGTGCAATTAATGATGAATAAAAATTAATAGATTTTTCTGAAACTAGAAAAGAAAATTTCAGATTCAATTTTTAATCCATCGAAAGTTCATTGCCATATGGGCTACAGAAAATCTTGGCAATTAAGCATTACGATGATGCAATATAGCTTACCTCATATCTCTAAATGGACAATTTTTATCCCTAGTCCAAATTAGTTTGGAGGCATTTATATCGATCCATTACCGGTAATTTATAAGACCATCCATATATGACTAAAAGTACATGTGGATAATCATTTTCAATAGCCACGTAGTCAATAGGACAAGTTTTCCTCCAAATCTATTTGGAGATAAACTCTATTCTTTCTAATTGTATGTGTGGTTACCATTAATATTGCACACTTACAAAAGCTGTAACGTCGCTACATTGGCCATGACACAACCAAATATCGTCCTTGAAGTCGTAAGTATCGAGCATCAACCCTCGAACTCCATTCTAGGAAAAATAAAATAAAATAGTTCATTTCCCAACGGTACAAAGATATTGAAATCAATTTGGATTGATATTAAACTGTACATTTCCTCTCCTAGAAGCAGTAACGAAGCCACGTTAACACTAGGGGTGTCTGTACTTTCAAATTATCCAAAAAAACACACACACACTAGGGGTGATCTTTCTGTTTCCCCTCATAATTTTGGAAATCAAAAAATCCCTTCAAAAACGAACACTGGTTGACGTTAGATTTAAATAGAAATCTTGGCTTATACCTTAATTAGTACTTTATTCAAATTCCCTTCTCCCATTATAATTATCAATTATTTAAATATATATATATATATAACTATAAATGTATTCTGTTTTCAAAAGGTTAAAACCTATAGCTATGAATTATAATAATGGCTTCAAAAAATATAGTAATAATAATAACCACATTTAAATTAAATAAATAAATAAATAAATAAAAATTAAAAAAAAAAAGAAGAAAAAAAGAAAAAAAGAGCTTTCTCTGTTACCGACAAGGATATTCAAACCGCTAAATTATTATAGGATCTCTTTATTCACCCGAATATGCTTAAATTGACCTCTATAAATCTTTCTGTCTCTGCAATTTTCTCTATTTTTCCATATTTTCTAAATAGTCTCTTATCTTGCATTGTTTTCTCTTTTCTAGTAAACCATACAGAAAAGAAATCTAAAATCTCCTGGCAATAGAACAAAACAGAAACAGATTAATTAACATACTTGGAGCTGAGAAGTAATGGAGTCCTCCTGGTTTGTGGGAGCCAGAATTATAGAGCCTGTCCCTGACTTCACTCCTATCCTCGCATATGCATTGTGCGTGGTAAGCCATGAGTACCGGTTAAACGGCAAACCCTTCACCTAGCCAACATAAATTCATAAACACCATCACAAATATTAGTTCTCATCCTAAACAAGAAAAACCAAAAACCCCAATAAGACACACACAAAAATAGGGTATGGAAGACCTTAGAAGTGGGACTGATGGGTTGTGTTCGAGTACAGCGTGGCCTCATACCAGCTGAGAGGCAAATCTCACAGTGCAAACCCGGGTCGCAGTTTTGGCTTTGGAAACATGTTTGTCCCTCCTGTTAAAAGACCATTGATAAACAAGAAATTGGTACAAAGAAGAGAGAGTTCAGTCCTAGCTAGGATGATGATTCTGATTGATTCTCTTATGATATTGAATACCTTGCCCGCAGTGGTACAGCCAAAGAGAAGAGCTGCCACACACAGAGTTGCAGCTAAGATTATTCTCTGCAGGTGAATACAAAAGTATTTGAGGACGATTAAGCATTGAAAGCAAGAAAAGGATGCTGAGTAGAAAGGTAAAAAAAAAATACCTCCATCTCTGGTGTGTGGTTGGATTACAGAGAAAAATAAGTGTTTTGAATCGGTATATATCTTGGATGGACCTATGTTGGAGAAATAATGTATAGTTATTAGATAAAAGTGCTTAAAACATGGCTTCCCCAATAATAACTTTAGGTAAAGATATTTACGGTAGAATAAATAACTTGGGATGGAGGTATATCAGGTAACTTGGGATCAAATTCCCATTCCTCATCGTTGTAATTAGCGAATTATCATCAACAAAAAATCTCTATAAAGCGGTCACTGTTAGGGTCAAATTTTGCATGATCGATGGCAAATCTGAGTTAAAATGCAATTTTAATATATTTGAATCTTAATTTTCAGTGTCTATAAGTAGTTAAAGAACTAAATTTGAAGGCAAAAGAAAATAACTTAAGAATCTACTCATAATAGTGTCATCTTTGATGTCTCGACACTAGCCGATTGATCGAGGTCACTTGAACCTTGACACTACAGACACCAGCTAGCTAATCAATCAAGTTTCATGAATCTTGACTTTTATGTCAGATATGAAGTGGCGACCTCAGAATTCATGCACTAGGGTAGTGGAACAACTTAAATAGTACTTTTCACAATTGTCCTCATTAGAGATCTAGGAGGACTACTTTGTGACATCATAGAGAGAGATTTTCAAATTCGGAGCACTCTATATTGGAGAACCAACTGCGACGTTGTACGCCTAAGATTTTGCATCAATTTGAGTTTCCAGAACTGCGAAGTTTACACAAGTGTTTCAATCAAGATTGCTACTCCTACTGCCTTCAATAATCAAAGTGTAATTGTGTGAAGTGAAGTCACAGGTTGGATAACCGTGTACCAAGGAGTAGGTACTTCGAGATTCATATGAAAAGTAGTCCTACCAGGTTGGAGCCGCACTAGGATAATTCAAAAAGTTCTATTTTAAGTAGGTATTTCAAGATTGACTATATTTCATGTACTTGTAACTTCAATCTTCATAGTGAAATCTTCAAAATTGGTGATTACCTTTAAACCACTCGGTGGGGTTTTTCCTGTCTAGATTTTTACTGTCGTGACCACATTGTTTGTGTTCAAATTTATTTTTCTGTTGCATAAAACTCTCAATTGTCAATATGGTTGTACCTTTGTTAATTGAACTGAACCATTATATAATTGAACTTAATTAATCAACTTGGGTAATTGGTTCATTGAATTGGGGTTAATTTCAACCTAATAGACACCATAAATTTGAATATTATCTTCTTCTTTTTTTTAACTTTAAAATCTTAGCATTTATTAACTTTTGTTAGAAGTATAAGCCAAAGGCCCATGTCTTATGTTATCCGAGCCCTGCTTGATTTGTTCTAGGGCTTTCTAACTAATTTTAGTACATCTAACCTAAGTTAGTTTAGTTTGATCCTTTCATAAATATCTGCATTTTAGTTGTTTTACTTATACAATTATATTGCACTCTTCAACATTTCCCACTTTTAAAGGAGTAACAAGAAGGAATAGGTGATCTTTTTGTTAGTACTTCCCTCCTTTTTCTAATTTTTCCCTTTGTTTCTTTTAAGCTAGATTCTAGAGTAATGCTAAATATCTTAAAGAAATGAGTGATACTACGTCTTTAACGTTTTTACAACAAAGTCTAGGCAGCACAAACTGTCACTAGTTATAATCTTTGTCCACTCCTGACGTCACTTTTTTATTCACCAATAATAACTTGCTAGTTATGATTTGCTATAAAGTGATCGTTTTAGAATTGCTTATTTTCGGTAGCTTATTTACATAAAATGAGATAAAAACCTAAAAACTAGTTTATTTTCAAAAAGTTGAAAGTTAAATTATTTGAAATAAATTTGAAACAAAAGGTCATGTAAGACCTAGAAACAATACATAAAATAAGCAAAAAGCTAGCTTATAATCACTTCTCAGACTCACACGAAAATGTTGTAAACGTAATATTACCTTAAGAAATTGTCACTTGACCCAAGCTGAGAGCATGATTAGTATTTAATTTTTTTTTTTTGATAGGGAATATTTAATTTCTTGATCCAAATAGTGCATTGTAATTAAATAAAAAATAGAATTAATGAAAGTGAAATAATTCTTTCATTGCTGAAAATAGACGATGAACGTAAGGGGTAATTAAATGGGAAATATAAAAGTATTTAAAGTCAAATATTGATATAAGAATTTAGAAATGTCAAGACAAGTGAAAAAATGCTCGAGAAAAAATAAATCAAAAATCAAAAATTAAATAAAATAAAGTAAACAAACAAACAAAAAAAGTTTTTAGGATCTGTTTAGGATCCACTTATTTTGCTAAAACTAAAAACTTTTTTGCTAAAAGTACTATAAATAAAAGTAAAAGTTAGTTGAAATAGTACAGTGTGACCAATAAATAGTACCAAAAAGTGCAGTATGACCCATAAATAGTAGCAAAAATAAGTTGAATGGTAAAATAAGCTAGTTTTTTAATTTGGAGTCAAACACACGCTAAGTGTGATTTCGGCGTACCGCATACATCCGAGTCAAACTGTGCAATTTTTTTTTTTTTTTTGTCATTTATTTAGCTATGGGCCATAGCTCCATATTTTCTCTATATTTAATTGTATCCATGCTACCAAATACTTAAAATGGAAAACACTAATCTCTTTATTAGAATTTGAGTGTTGGCTTATTCCATAGCATTTTGTTTGTAATAAATTTCAAGTTTAAAATGTAATTCAGACATTGGAAAATCTAGTCAAAGTCGGTATTTGAGGTTTGTACTCAAAGTGGTAAATTTAGAAGTTAGCTCTAGCAAGGTTTACTTGTGGCGTAAAAGAAACCTGCTAAAGCTAATCATTAAGCTCGGCTAACCTTGCTCGAAATAGATTCTAACTATATTTTCTTAATCCTGGACTAGGTTTTTTATCTTTCTTAATAAACAAATTAACCTAAATCTATTTTGATAAAGAGCTATCATCAGGAGTAAACACTATAGGTTAAAACTCTCTAAAAATAATAATAAATCTATTCTCTATTTAAATCAACAAAAGGTATAAAAAATTATTGTAAAAATAAAAAAAAGGAATAGGAAGTGAAAGAAGAATTGAATAGTATATTAAAATTATATAGATAGTTCCTTCTGGATAAGAATAATGGAAAGTGATTCCAAAAGAGAATAAAAATTATGGAGTTGAAAGGATATT
Source organism: Lithocarpus polystachyus (assembly GCA_033629205.1). Classification (NCBI taxonomy): domain Eukaryota; kingdom Viridiplantae; phylum Streptophyta; class Magnoliopsida; order Fagales; family Fagaceae; genus Lithocarpus; species Lithocarpus polystachyus. The sequence continues at coordinate 44,057,722 of CM066172.1, forward strand.
TAAATTTCTTTTTATTTTTCAGCTGTCAATGGAAGGTGAAACGATATATATAAATATATATATATATATATATATATATATCTGAAAGTGGAATATATCGTTTATTTTTGAAGTAGAATAGATAAAACGCTTGTGTAATGATTTAAATGATTGCCCAACATGTCGAATGCCAGTAAGAGACCCTTTAAATTTCAGACATGCTGGCTCTCGGACCCAACTTTTCCCAAGATTGTGTCGGAAGCTTGGAATCAAACGGTAGACCTTGTAGAGGCGACTGAAAAATTTTCTAAGGATGTTGCCCACTTGAACAAAACTCACTTTGGGAATGTGTTCACTCGAAAGAAAAATATTTTGGCAAGGTTGAATGGAATTCAGCGAAAAATTTCAGTCAAGCCTTCGAGCTTCTTACTAAATTTAGAAAGGGAGCTCCAGGGGGAGTTGGATATGGTCTTGAAGTTGGAAGAGGAGATTTGGGCTTTGAAGACTTGAGTCAATTGGATGATTCAAGGGGATAGAAATACTGCATACTATCATGTGTCAACTTTGGTCAGGCGGAAACGTAATAAGATTTTGACTATTAAAAATAATGTTGGTGATTGGATGTATGAGGAAAGGGTCATTCTACTGTACCCCTTCTATTTTTTGGGGGGTACGGTACCCATACAAATCCTGACCATCAAATCTAATGGTTTTTAATCTTGACCGTTTATTCAATTTTAGTGGGATACCAGTTACCGGTATAACAAGTTAGCATATAAAACCAAAAATAATAGAACCAAATCCTTCTCTCCTTGTTCTCTCAACACCAGATCTCTGATAGAATGATCTCCTCAAACTCTCTAAGGTACAAAAATCGCAAACCTTCGTTTTTATCTTCTTCTTCTTTTTTTTTCTTTTTTTTTTTCCCTTACGAAAGGTGATTGCTTTATCATATCTGATATATTGCCTATCAAAAATTAGGTCTTTGTGTTTGTTTTATGTGTTTGGAAATGTGGGAGTTAGGGTTTTTGATTGTTTAAATAGGGATTTTGGATATGAAGGTTTAGTAGAGGGGAAACAAAAATGGGGGATTGATGTTAATTAGCTTTCTTTTACTGACCTGTGTTTGGTTGCTAGAAAACCTGCTCAGTAGAAAAGAAAGTTGATTTCTTTTTTTTAACTTGATTCCGATTGAGAAGATTGTGTTGGTTGAGTTAAATAGTTACATTGAGAGTGAAGTTTAATCTTTTGAGGGATAAAGAAGGGCGGTTCAAATCAAAGTTGCTTTTGGAAAATTTATATTTTTTCTTAGTTAAAAAATTGGGTATTTAACGGATGAAATGTTTTGAGTTTTTTAGTAACCTTGTTTCAGTGTTGTTTTCATCTAGAGTTGCTTCATTCAAATCTAAGAAGCTGCAAGTAGCCAACAAGCCAAAGGCTAGAACCAGAAACTACATCAAAGTAATAATGGAAAAACACATGAACAAACAAGTCAAGTGCAAACCAAAACCAAAACTCAAAGAACACAACTAGGTGCAGGTTTGCACGATACAATCTATTTACAAAAAAAATTACAAACATACTTCACAGCTAACTAGGACTAATCTACCAACCAGTAATAAAGAGCTAGCCAAAATTCTGCATTTCCAATCAAATCCTTAGACTTGAATACAACATTGGAAATACCCCACCTGATACGTATTTTGGTGTTGATACTAGACCTAGGATATGGTCCTTTACTTTCAATCTTTTCCTTCACCTGTTTCCTTATCAGACCAGCAATTTGATCCTCTGTTTTAATAGTTCCCAAATGCTTTATTGCATTTCTTTGTACCCATATGTGGTATATACACGCATTAAAACCCAATATGCTGCAGTCAACACTCAACCTTTTACCTTTTCCAATTTGTTGCAGCACAATTGATAAGATTATGCTAGTCTTCATCAAGCCTATCTTGATAAGACCATTTCCTAGTTTTTCTCCAAAGTCTTTTAGAAAGGGGCACTTAAAGAAAAAGGTGATCTCTACTCTCAAAGCTTCCTCTGCATAACAAACATAAAAGATCACATGTTATTCCCCAACTAGCAATCCTGTCATTCGTAGAGAGACTGTCCCTAATAGCCAGCCAAGTAGTGAAAGCATGCCTTGGGATGGCTTTGGTGTCCCTAATAGACTCAATTTTTTATTGCTTATAAGTTTCAGCCACTTTGGTTTGTGGCTGTGTGTACTTACTGCTGCTTCAGTAATCTGGATATGCCAGATTATTAATTGTAACTGTTCCATTATATCATTCTTTAATAAAAAATTGTGCTTATAAATAATAAGTGGCTACACCACTACACCAAGTTGTTACTCAGTCATGAGATTACACAAGAGAGTAAATGCTTGTCTTTTCTTGCAGATAGTGGCATGTGGTGGTCAGGCTCTTACTTTTGGGGGTGATGTTTCAAAAGAAGAAGATGTGGAATCGATGATTAAAACTGTAAGAAAATGCATTTTACAGTGATGGGGTTGGTTTGAATCATCAACATTATAGTTTCGTAAAATGCTGAACAAATCATAGTCGTCGTCATCTTCATCATCATCCTTATCCTCATCCTCATCATGGTCTCTTTTTGAATCTTCATGATCAGCTTGTTTTTGTGCCTGTTCCTCAGCTTCTCTTTTCATCTTCTGCTTGATGCAATCATCATATGACATTTCATACCAGACAACGCTGTTACCCACAATAGATTTGTTGTGGGCATCTGTCATCCGCTCTTGCTTACTCTCCTCTGAGTTCTTGGGCTCTCCCCAGTAGTCATATCGATATAGAGGGTTTGAAGGGTCATATTTATCCTTCCCAAAGAAAATGGCATCTTTATACCTTCATGGCTCTTCCAATGGTAGACCAAGAGCTTGACGGCTGCCAAAGAAAAAAACAGTACAGCTTTCAGTAAGTAAAAGGAGTATATAAAAGGGACAGCTAAAGCAAATCGGTAACAGAAGGTAGTGAATATCATGTAAATGCAAAGCAAGATACATTTTAGGACTCTTTGGTCTGAAAATGTTCAATGATACTGCATTGCAGTATTCTCTAAATATATTTGATCCAAAATGTAAAGTAGAAATCCACCTTCTGTGAACTAAATGCATGCCTCTAAACCTAGTTGCGCTGCTTAAATTAAGTTTATGTAAGTGACCATCACAAGGCTCAGGGCTATCTAAATTCTAAACTTAGTCTGATCTCACATAAGCACGAGATCAGTCTAACAATTAGCTTGATATCTCAGCAGTTGCAAAATTAAATATAAGGAATGGAAACTCAAATCACCATATATCAATGCTTCATCTATGTTATATAAATCCAATTATAATGCTGGTAAACGAACTTTATTCCAGGAACAAACTGTGGAAAAGGTACGCATCAGCATCACTTACTTTTCTCTATGGAAAAGTTGACTACCTTAATTATTCAGACCAGCTTACCCACAATTCAGTATATTTGAAATTGGAAATCTCAAGTGTATGATGGTCAAATTGAAATAAAATGCTTATTTGCAGGCACCATTATGGAGAGAACCCAATAGGAGAGGTCAATAAGATTGTGAGAGATCTAATATCAAGTATTAATATAATAATGCCAATGGGAATACTAGCTGATGTCTCTAATCAAAGCTTCCCTTTCTTCAAATGATCGACGCCAATGTAATAAGTCATATTCATCCATTTCAATATTTCGTCTCAGCTTGCCAATTTTGTATTTCTCTCCTCTTTCCTCTGCTTCCCTTCTTAGTTTATTATGGTGCTGTATCCACAAGAACAGGAAACGGAAAGGACCTTCTCAAATTTCAAAGCAATGGAAAATCAAGTAACATGAACAGAAAATATAAATATCAAATAGTTGAGGTAATCTAACATTTTGACCAAGAAACATGCAAAAACTTAAGGGAACGGCTAACCTGACGCTCAGCAAAGGCAGGTTCCAAGTCAAGTTCTTTAACGCTTGTTTTCTGCCAATTAACATACATAAAAAGCAGGTGAATGCAACAGCATACAAGTCAATACAATGACTGGAGAAAAGTGCTCACCAGAATCACTTTTGGCAGTAAAGCTTTCTTATAATAAGCTTTGGTGTGTATGACACTGTTTTCCTCATCAAAATCCTCATCATCGGTTAACTCAGATAATTTTTTGCCTTTGTATTTCTCAGGATTAGCCTCCAAATCATCCAAAATCATCTGCTCAGCATTATGTTTCTGCCACAACTGCATAAAAAATAAATAAATAAAAAATCGAAAGTCCACAGTGATGACCATGACAATGGTAAATATTGATCATACACACAAAATTGTTCAAAGACAGCAGAAACTCAGTCATAACTTGCAACAAATCAAAGAATTTAAAAACTAAAGACACAAGAGAAAGGTCCACTAAGATAGTTTTTATATGTTTCAGGCCGTGGGCTAGTTTTTATGCCCATGGGTACCCCAGTGGGCTAGCCCAGTAGCCCAACCCATTGCCCAGCCTATTGGCCTAACCCGTTGGCCCAGCCCAATACCTCATAATTCATAACAAAAATATATAGGAAGTGTATGAAGGATTGATCTTGAGATATTGTAGAAGAATTTCTTAAGAGAACTCTCTTAACCACTAATATACTCAAAATAATTGTGCTAAACTTAGTTTACTAAATATATATTTTTCTAGTAGTCTAGCAAATTTGAATTAACCATTTCTTGTTTTTTTTTATTAAAGATAAAAATAAAAAACTATTTAAAGCCTTAATAAAAAAATTAAATAGGTTTCCATCAACAAAACAAAAAATTAAAATAGATTTTACTGTAAAAAAATTTTGTAATTAAGTATTTAATTCTTTAATTCTTTCCTTTAAAAAAATAGATTGATTATTCCCTTATAAAAAATTGACTCTTTCCTTATAAAAATAATAAAATAATATGCTAATACAAGCCCATGGATAGCCCATTAGGCTCAACCCAATAGTCCAGCTCGCTAAAGACAAAATGGGCATTGCCCATGGGCAGGGTCATGGGCTGAGGTTTTCTCTTTCGGCCTAGCCTAACCCGGCCCATTAACTAGTTAATATCTCATTATGCCCAACCCATTATACCCATTGGCTAAGTAAAAATGGGCCGGACCGACCCAACCCAACCCATTGACGACCCTTACTACCAAGGGAGATACATAGGAAGTTAATTGGTATATTCAAATATTTGCGGAAGAAACCAAGAAAATTCCAGTTGATTTTTTTTTTTTTTTTTTTGTGAACAAGAGTAATTATTGTAGTTGGGCTAATTTCATGGGATGCTTTTTTTTTTTTCAATTTTAGATCTAAATTTTTTAATAACTTAAAAAAAAAATACTCTTGTGATGAGCGGTTATTAGTAAGTAAAAAAGTGACCTCAGTGAGAAGCCTAAATGTAAAATTATGGTCAAATGTGATATTGACAGTGCTTACTATGACGATTGAACTGTCAATTGTAAGGAAAAAAAAAATATGGTACTACCGAATGTGACAAAAGTACGGTCAGAAGTAATGTGGGTACTGCCTAATGTAATAATGGAACGATCAAATTTGAGAATAAAAAAATAGAGTACCACTGAATGTGACAAAATAGTGTCAGATGCAATGTTGGTACTACTTAATGTGACAATGGAATCATCAAATGTGAGAGAAAAATAAAAGAACCACCAAATGTGAGAAAAGAACTGTCACATGTAACAAAAATAAAACAGATGCGATGTTGATACTGCTTAATATAACAATGGAACCATCAAATTTAAGAAAAAAAATAAAGAAACCACTATATGTGACAAAAGAGTTATCAAATGTGATATTGGAACTGCACAATGTGAGGATGAAATCGTCAAATGTGAGGATGAAATCGTCAAATGTGAGAAAAATGTAAGGGAACCACTAAATGTGAGAAAAGAATTGTTACATGTGATGTTAGAATTGCACAATGTGAGGATGAAACCGTTAAATGTGAGAAAAAAGTAAGAGAACCGCCAAATGTGAGAAAAGAACTGTCACATCTGATGTTGGAACTGCACAATATGAGGATGGAACTGTCAAGTGTGAAAAAAAAAAGTAAGGGAACCACTCAATGTGACAAAAAAACTGTTATATGTGATGTTAGAACCGCACAATGTGAGGATGGAACCGTCAAATGTGAGAAAAAAAAGTAAAAGAACCACCAAATGTGAGAAAAAAAAGTAAAGGAACCACCAAATGTGAGAAAAGAACTGTCACATGTGATGCTGGAACTGCACAATATGAGGATAGAACCGTCAAATGTGAGAAAAACGTAAGGAAACCACCAAATGTGAGAAAAACGTAAGGAAACCACCAAATGTGAGAAAAAAACTGTCACATGTGATGTTGAAACTGCACAATGTGATGATGAAACTATCAAATGTGAGAAAAAAGTAAGAGAACCACCGAATGTGACAAAAGAACTGTCATATGTGATGTTGAAACCGCACAATGTGATGATGGAACCGTCAAATGTGAGAAAAAAAAGTAAGGGAACCACCAAATGTGAGAAAAGAACTGTCACATGTGATGTTAGAACCGCACAATGTGAGGATGAAACCGCCAAATGTGAGAAAAAAAAAAGTAAGGTAACCACCAAATGTGAGAAAAGAACTGTCACTTGTGATGTTGGAACTACACAATGTGAGGATGGAACCGTCAAATGAAAGAAAAAAAGTAAAGGAACCGCCAAATGTGAGAAAATAACTGTCACATCTGATGTTGGAACTGCACAATATGAGAATTAAACTATCAAATGTGAGAAAAAAGTAAGAGAACCACCCAATGTGACAAAAAAACTGTCACATGTGATGTTGGAACCACACAATGTGATGATGGAACCGTCAAATGTGAGAAAAAAAAGTAAGGGAACCACTAAATGTGAGAAAAGAACTGTCACATGTGATGTTGGAACTGCACAATGTGAGAATGGAACCGTCAATTGTGAGAAAATAAGTAAGAGAACCATCAAATGTGAGAAAAAAACTGTCACATGTGATGTTAGAACTGCATAATGTGAGGATGGAACTGTCAAATGTGAAAAAAAAAAGTAAGGAAACCACCAAATGTGAGAAAAAAACTGTCACATGTGATGTTAGAACTGCACAATATAAGGATGGAACCGTCGAATGTGAGAAAAAAGTAAGGGAACCACTCAATATGACAAAAGAACTATCATATATGATGTTAGAACCGCACAATGTGAGGATGGAACCGCCAAATGTGAGAAAAAAGTAAGGGAACCACCCAATGTGACAAAAGAACTATCATATATGATGTTAGAACCGCACAATGTGAGGATGGAACCGCTAAATGTGAGAAAAAAAAGTAAGGGAACCACCAAATGTGAGAAAAGAACTGTCACATGTGATGTTGGAACTGCACAATGTGAGAATGAAACCGTCAAATGTGAGAAAAAAAAGTAAGGGAACCACAAAATGTGAGAAAAAAACGGTCACATGTGATGTTAGAACTGCACAATATGAGAATAGAACCATCGAATGTGAGAAAAAAGTAAGGGAACCACCCAATGTGACAAAAGAACTGTCACATGTGATGTTAGAACCGCACAATGTGAGGATGGAACCGCCAAATGTGAGAAAAAAAAGTAAGAGAACCGCCAAATGTGAGAAAAAAAAGTAAGGGAACTACCAAATGTGAGAAAAGAGCTGTCACATGTGATGTTGGAACTGCACAATGTGAGAATGGAACCATCAAATGTGAGAAAAAATGTGAGGGAACCACAAAATGTGAGAAAAAAACTGTCACATATGATGTTAGAACTGCATAATGTGAGGATGGAACCATCAAATGTGAGAAAAAAATAAGGAAACCACCAAATGTGAGAAAAAAACTGTCACATGTGATGTTAGAACTGCACAATATGAAGATGGAACCATCGAATGTAAGAAAAAAGTAAGGTAACCACACAATGTGACAAAAAAACTGTCATATATGATGTTAGAATCGCATAATGTGAGAATGGAACTGTCAAATGTGAGAAAAAAAGTAAGGGAACCACAAAATGTGAGAAAAAAACTGTCACACGTGATGTTAGAACTGCACAATGTGAGGATGGAACCGTCAAATGTGAGAAACAAGTAAGGGAACCACCAAATGTGAGAAAAAAACCGTCACATGTGATGTTAGAACTGCACAATGTGAGAATGGAACCGTCAAATGTGAGAAAAAAAATAACCTGTTGTAGCAGGTTACCTACTAGTGGGTACCGTACCCCCCTTTTTTTGGGGGGGTACAGCCCTAATCAAAGAGTTCATTAGGGCTGGGTTTGGTGAGCTATATATAACATCTCTGGTTAGTGCACAGCGTGGCAGCTCCATGTGCACCCAATGGCAACCTAGACTAACGAAGGAGGAAAAACTCAGAATCAGTGGGGAGGTAACTATAGAGGAGATAAAGCGTGCTCTGTGGTCCTTTATAGCTTTTAAGGCCCCGGGTCTGGATGGGCTTCATGTGGGGTTTTACCAAAGATTTTGGTTAATAGTGAGCAGCTTAGTGATTGATAAGGTTAAAACAGTGTTTGTGAGTAAGAAAATTCTGGAGGTTTTAAAAGAACACATATAGCTCTTATTCCTAAGATTTAGGGGCCTGAAACTTTGGGGAATTATATGCCTATTAGCCTATACAATACGATGTACAAGATTGTGACTAAGATCATTGTGGCTAGGCTAAGGCCTTTATTGGTGAAATTGATCTCACCTCTTCAAACGACATTTGTACTAGGGAGAAAAGGGATAGATAATGCTATTATAGCTCAAGAGATCATCCACACTCTTGGGAGGAAGAAAGGAAGAGTTGGGTACATGGCATTGAAGATAGACTTGGAGAAGGCTTATAACAAGCTAGAATGGAGCTTTATAGGGGAGATGCTCATTAGAGTAAACTTACCGGAGGATTTGATAGACATTATAATGTGTTGTTTCCACGATGTCCACTTCCATTTTGTTCAATGGGGAAGCTCTTGAGCCGATATTCCTATCTAGAGGAATTATGCAGGGTGACCCGTTGTCCCCTTGTTTGTTCATCCTATGTATGGACTTTCTTGGCGAACTCATAGAAGAAAAGTGCAATGCAAAACTTTGGCAACCAGTGAAAGCATCTCAAAGTGGGCCAGCCTTCTCACACCTTCTATTCGCATATGATCTTATGTTCTTTTCCAAAGCAGATTATGTGAACTGCTTAGCCATTAGGGATGTTCTTGATGACTTTTGTAAAGTCTCGGGTTAGACAGTAAGTAAGGCAAAGTCTAGGGTTTATTTCTCTCCTAATGTGGATAGGGACACCAAGGAGTCCTTATGTGATATTTTAGGATTTGCTTCCACTCCATTCCTTGGGAAAAATCTAGGCATTCCTCTAAAGCAGCCAGGGTCTTCATCCCGTGACTATAACTTCATATTGGATAGAGTGAAACAAAAACTTGCGGATTGGAAAGCCAACATGCTTTCCTTAGCTGGCTGCACTGTGCTCATCCAAGCTTCATTAGCAGCAATCCCAACCTACATGATGCAATGTACTCAACTTCCTTGCAAAATATTGGATGGTATTGATAGGGTTAACCAAAACTTTCTTTGGTGATCTTCAGAAGCGAGGAGTAAAATCCACTAGGTTGGATGGCAGAAGGTAACCAAGCCTAAAGAAGAAGGGGGGCTTGGACTTCAGTAAGCTAAAGGAAGGAATATAGCCCTTTTAGCTAAGCTAAATTGGAGGTTGCATACGGAGAAGGAGGCTCCTTGGGCTCAAGTGTTCTAGAAGAAATATTGCTTTCCAAGAAGGTTGAATAATATAAATGCTAACATGCTCCCTTGTTCGGCAATATGGACAGCAATTAAAAAAGGGATGGGGACTTTTAATAAAGGAAGCAGATGGATGGTGGGTAGGGAGAGTACTTTAAAGGTGTGGCATAGTAATTGGATAAGTAAAGGGTCGCTTCAGCAAAGGATTCAAGGCCCTCTAACTTGGGAAGCAAACCAGCTAGAAATTAGAGATTTTTTACTGGATACGAAATGGGATTGGAGAAAAATTCACTTTGAGCTTCCTGTGGACATCAAACTAACCATTCAAACCACTCCTATCTCTCTCACAGAGAGAGGAAAAGATGTTTTGGCCTGGTCTGAATCTACCCATGGCAAATTTGAATTAAAGAGTGCATATAAACTAGCTAAAGGTTTCAAATCAGATTCCAATTTTGCAACGATGTGGATATGGAAAGCTAATATGCTTCCATGAATAAGATTTTTTTATGGTAGTGTGTCCACAATAGCATTGGAGTGAAAGCTTGCCTTGTGAAAAGAGGAGTTGTAGAGGAGGATAAATGCCCCATTTGTCAAGAGGAGACAGAGACTGTGTTGCATGCTCTTCGGGATTGAACTCGGGTCAGACCTATTTGGAGGTAGTTGGGGATTAAAATGGTGGACCGAGTGTTTTAGGGAAGTAATCTGCAGACTTGGATCATCTACAATGGATGTCACAATAAGAAGTTTGCTCTTGCTAACATGCCATGAAGGGTTGATTTACCTTTGCTGCTTGGTTTATCTGGAAAAGTAGGAACCACTCAGTGTTTAGGGGGAAGAATATGAACTCTAACCTTACGGCTGAAATCCTTAACCACGTTATGAAGTAATGCATTGTGCTGCCCCTCCAAGAGTACTCCTTCAAAAAACTATCCAATGGATTAGATGGGTTAGACCACCGAAAGGATGGACAAAGTTGAACACAGATGGATCAGTATCTAACAATGCAAGTATGGCAGGTTGTGGGGGCATTGTGAGAGACGATGGAGGCCGATGGGTAGCTGGATTCATAAGAAGTATCAAGGTCACAAACAACTTTGAGGCGGAGCTATGGGGGCTTAAGGACGGATTGATGCTATGCAGTAACTTGAATATATCATCTTTAATGGTTGAATTAGATGCTAAAGCAATTGTGGATGTCTTAGGAAACATTGAATATATAAATAATATCATTTCTCCGATCTTGGATGATTGCAGGCTATTAGTGACTCGATTCAACCGGATTCAATTTAAACACTGTTATAGGGAGGCCAATCAGTGTGCAGACAGCCTTGCAAGGATGGGAATCAGTAACAATTTAGATTTAACTTATTTTGATAGTCCGTCTGTGGACGTAGTATATGCGTTTGGATACCACTTATTTTGCTGAAAACTGAAAACTGAAAAAAATAAAAATAAAATAATAATTTTTTTACTGTTTGCTACAGTGTTATGCACTATTCATTAGCATATTTTCACTGTTTATGGCCAATGAACAATACATGATGCAGAGCTGAAGGGAAAAAAAAAACGACCAAAACGCAAAAAAGCAAACGTGATACAATGGCATATACTATAATAGGCTTTGTCCTTGACCTATTGTAGATCTTTAGTTCTTATATGAATCTCCTTTTCACCAAAAAAAAAAAAAAAAAATGATTGCCCAAGTATTTTTAGAATACTAGATACCCTTCGGCAAAGGACACATCTGTCGGTGAACAAATATATCTTTATGTTAAGAGTCATAGTCTTACCCAAGAGTCACAACTCTCAACCGAATCAATACAGCTTCTATGAAGCAATACCATCTAGCAAGTAAGATTTTTGTATGTATGAAGGTGCATCATATTACCGAATAAATGCAGAAAAATTTCTCTCTCTCTTGGGAAGTGGGTGGGCAATTTGGACCGGTCATTATGTGGGTCGGGCAGTGGTAGGGTTTAGAGGCACCACAACACAACGGCAAGACAAAAAAGTAAATAATAATGGTGCTGGGAATAACAGTGGTGCGATGGGGAAGTAAATGACAGTGGTGCTGGGTTTAGGTGAATGCCACTAATGGCATTGGTCTAATTAAGATTGACAATGGGTTGAAGGGTTTTTTTTTTATTTTTTTTGGTTGAGATTTTGTTGCTTTTGTTGGGTGAAAAAAAAAATTATATAAAAAGAGTTATTTGATTTTCTTAATATATTGTATTGTAAAATGAAAAATTGGATATAGGGTGTGTTGTAATATGATTATGTAAAGTAGGGAAAAAAAACTTTTTGATGATCTAAAATGGATAAATTTTAGACAAGGGAATGTAAATGTTCTAATTGTAGATACTAGATAGTACTCACCACCCATCGCAAAGCTACTCTACTTAAGAACTTTTTCTTTTAATTTGTTTCCATGAAAAAGCGTTCGTTTCTACTTATATCTTGAAGACTACCTATAAATTTCTATCTTAAAATCATCTAGTTGTTCACACGATGTTATATTTGGTGTTCACCCTTTTACGAGAAGTTATTTAGTATCAAATGATACTATGTTAGTAGTATCAAAATCTAATGTGTGAGACACGTTAGTAAAAAATAACTACCTCACTAACAAATAAAAAACATGTGTTAGTGGGTAGTTATTTTTACACACATGTCTCTCATTTATTGAATTTTGATATGGACAACTTGGTATCATTTGATAAAGAATAGTTTTTTCTAACATGGGGTTGTATTCCACACTTGTGAGGTCAATTTTCATGTGAAATGATGAATATATGTACCGAATATATAATAAATATTTACAAATGTAACCACGTGTAACAGGACATAGAATAAAAATTCACATAAAGATTCATGACTATTAAATTTAAAAAGCCCTGGGCTCCACACCACTAAAAGTGATAGGTCACAAGCCCACGATGATTGAACCCTAGTTATGCCAACAACCAATAAAAAAAAGAATCAAGTGAGCTTCACGAGACCCTTTCAAAGTTTCATGGGTCACAATCATCTTTACACTAGTAAAGGCGGCCAATGAATATAAATAGCCCATGTTTGGTGTTAATGGACCACTGAGTACTGACTTGCTATATAAGCATAACATAGTATAATAATATCATTTAATTTATAGGGGAATCAGTCTGTCATGAAAAATAAAAGGACAATGTGGAGCCATGGCCCGGACCCATCCTTATTTTGGGACCAAAATTGTATGAAACTTTCCAAATTGTCACTGTCTTTAACAAACGCGGTATTGCCTGCATTGCTATTTGCCATTACCCAAAAATTTCCAAGATATATAAAAACAAAATGTTCTGCTGCTGTGAGTTAAGATCATCCACATCAGTATGTGCAAAAAAAATTTCATTTTATATATCTAAAACCTACTTTTTCTATTTTACATTTATTTTTACAAAACACCCACATCAGTTTGTCTATTATATACATTTATTCAAATAAAATATTCATTTCTTTAATACTATGAACAATAACCATAAGAGTAAGGTGAGAAAGGAAATGAGAAAAAGAGAGTGAGGAGAGAGAAAAAAAAGAATAAAAAAATTATTTACACAGTAAATAATAACCGCATATATATGCACTGTTATTGTTTATTTACAAGATCATTGTGTATATTTAGACATTTTTACAAAAACTAATGTGGCGGGTTTTTGAGTTAAAATGTGCAAAATTAAGCACTTTTTGTATTTTAGAAGACTATTCACGAACTGGTGTGATTGCTCTAAGAGAGACAACCTCTGCTGAGGGGATCATAAATTCATAATTAATGCTATTTCATTAAAGCCACAACAGAATTAGCCATGGAGATTTGAAGTAGCAATTGGAGCTCAATTGCAAATCTAAGACTTGGAGTAGAGAAAGGACTTGAACAGTGGCTGTGAGCAGAAGTTTGAAGGGTTTAAGTACATAGATAGTACTAGGCTTTGAGGGTTTTATAAGTATTATGTTCTAAAAGTATCTATTCTAGTTAATCATTTTCGACTGTAAGGTCACAAAGAAGTTTTTACACCCCATATTCAAGTTTTCATCTTTGATAACACATTTGTGTTAATTGGTTAATCACTTGCATATTGGACTAATTTCTAGATTATCCTAAAAATAACTAAGCCATAATCAGGGTTAAAATTTAGTAATACTTGCTAATTAGTAGGTTGCCTAATTTTCTCAAATATTATTAGCTATCACATAAGAACAGTAGCAATACTATTTTGTTATATCTTTCTTTTTGTTTATTTCTATATCTCCTTTATTTATTTATTTCTTTAAGAACAATATGAACTATAATTCAAATCTTAAGGGTTTTTTTTCTTTTTCTATATTTCGACTTTAAAAAATAAAAGGGGAAGGAGATTTGAACTATAATCCTCTTCGTAAAAGAAACCAAACATTGTCATTAAGTTAGAGTAAATCTAACTAAGACTTATCTTTTTTTTTTTTTTTTTGTTGAGAAAAAGACTTATAATCTTTAGTCAATGGATTTTATCTAAAATCTTTGATATGATATTGATAGGTGTCAATTTATTTGTGAGAAAAATCAATGGATCTATAGAGCTTTAATTGGAAAACTCTCAAACGTTTTGAGTGTTGGCAAATTACAGTGAACGATACTTTAATTTTTTGAATACTTTAGTTTTTTTTTTTTTTAATAGAGTTCTAACTTATAATGTTCGCTTCTGTTGATTGTGCTCATTATCATTAGATTAAGACACCAATCAGTTTTTGTGTAGGTGATGATTGAAATCTAAATCTCTTATTCAACCATCAGAATATACTAGTTAGCTAACTGAAACCTACTAGTCAAGTTTTTTTTTTTGGAAGGTAAGATAAAAAGAAGATGGCAAGATGTGATGGTTCCCTCTCTACTACATAAGAAAGTCTAGCTAGCAAGAGTATATGTGGTAAAATTAATTTGTCTAAAACAAGAGAAAATGATCAAGTAAGAACATGAGGTATATTAAATTAAACCAATTTATGATTTAGATTATAAATTATAATTCTAAAATTGTATAGAGTACTATAATATTTAAAATGTTAAATGATAATATGATATTAAATTATGTACACTATTTGCAGGGGAGCTAGAGATAGCGAGTTGGTGATGCTTTGATATCAAAGTCAAGTTCGTTGATTTCACGGAAAGTGATTGATACTTTCATTTTTTGTCATCATCAAGTTAAATATCTTAAGTCGATAAGAATACCTCAAAAGGTTCTTTATATATTGTTATTTAATCAAGTATGTTAAAATATATAATTATAATATAATATGTTACATATTTCTATCTTCTTTTGTCTTGATTATTTCGAGGGTAAGAAAATTCGTGTAGTATCAGCAAAAGTTACCTCAAATATAAAACGTTATTTCAAACAAATAATTAATCACAAAGTTTAGTACAATAATTTTTGGCGTGGGTGCTGTTTAAATTTTTGAAAACAATCACTCATCACTTCTCATTCAATCTTCATCACTCATCACTTAAAATACCAAAATTTCCTAAACCCCACCTATTTGGCACCTTAACTCAGTTCTGTTTAAAAAAAAAAAAAAAAAAAACTTAAAAATCAAAAGTTGCGGCTATAGGGTTTCCAAAACATACAAAAATGTGTGTATTTACAAAAATGCCATCATAACTCTATTTCTATAACTCGAAAACACCTAAAATGTGTTTTCAGTTTCTATAACTCATCACTCAAAAATCAGAAAATTGAGTGATAGAAACAAAACTTGAAAACAAATCCAAAAAAGCTTTCTCTTCTAGGTCCCACCATTTTTGAGTTATGGGTAATGAAAATAGAGTTATGGGTGATGGAAACACAAAAACCAAACAGCTTAAATCTTCCTAAATTAGTTGAGTTGACCATATATATAAATATAAATATATATATATATATATATTATTTTTTACTATTTTATTTTATTTGAAGTTAAACTCTATATGATATGTCTTTGTGTTAGAATGTATTTTCTTCTCTCTTGTGTATGTGTTTGTTTTTCCAAAAAAAAAAAAAAAAACTTTATATTACTTTTTTAATTGACGCATCATTTTTTAATACTTTTATTAATGTTTTTTACATTTTTTTGTATTACTCTACATTTTTGCTTTCCCTCAATATGAATCAACGCATTCTTTCTTACTAGTGCATTAACCATTTTCCTTTGAATTTGACAAAACCATCTCATTTCTCAAGTGACTATTTCTCCAATTTTCATCATTAGGGGTCACTCTATCTTTAACTTAATTTCCTCATTTGAATCCTTTTTTTTTTTTTTTTTTGTATTTATACTTATATTTTTAACATTGTCATTTTAACAATGATCATTTGAAAAATATGTTGCTTCTTAAAAACCCAATATTTAGTACCATAGAGTTAGCTGGTCTTATAGTATTTGTATAATTTTTTCCCTAAAGAATCAAAAGCAACAATATACTCTTAACATTAAAGTGGATGAAGGAAAAGGAAAGAAAAGAAAATCCACTATAGCTTGTGTTTTCCTCAAAACAGTTAAAAGTGGCTGCTCAACTTCATTTTTTTTTTTTTAAGAAAGGGGAGGTCTTATTTAATTATAGCTAAGCCTAAGTGTTTATACAACAACAGCAATATCCAGCCTTCAGGAACATAGTCTAGTACTCTCTAGGCCTGTCAAATCCCTTACAAAACATTGATATACAAAACTGGGATAGGTGTTGTAGATAGTCAAAAGATGCTGTTGGTGGGTTCCTCTTTTCGCTAGAGCATCTACACATTCATTCGTTTCATGATATATATGGCGCACCTGCACCTCCCATGCCCGCTCCATAAGGCTCCTGCAATTACATATTAAAGGAAACACATCAAGAGGAAAATTAGAATTTTGTTCCGTGTCATAGAATCCATCTCAAGGTGAACAAATTTGAACCCCAGTTCCTATGCCAACTATTTGCTTCCTTAACAAATGCGCAACTCTAATCGACTTAACAAGCTTTTACCGCAATTGCAAGGCTCACACTAGGGCTGTCCATAGAAAACTGGTACCCTACCCACCTGCAAAAACCATCTGATCCGGCCCGAGAATCGGCTGACCCGACGCCGGTGACAGTCAGCAGCGGGTCTCCGCCTCTAGAACCCGTAAATGGCGAGTCAGTTGGCAGGTTTTCTCCCCCAAAATTCGAAGAACCCAAACCGATAGGCAAAAACCCATAATCCAACAAAAAAATCCAGATTTCGGCAAGCAAAACCCAGATTCCAGCGAGCAAAACCCATATTCCGACAATAAATTCCAGATCTTGGCGAAAAAATCCAGATTCAGGCACGTAGATCTGACAAGATTTTGACTGGATCTAGCGAAATCTCATCGAATCTGGTGAGATTACTGCCGGATCTAGCAAATTCTCATAGATTCCAATGAGATTTTCGCCGGATCTGGGTTTTTCTCGCAGTTTACTTGCTGTTTTCTCAAATGTAGGGCGTCGACCGATCTATCCGCCACCTGTCAAAGTCCAACCCGGACTGACCAGTTTACTCCGGTAGTTGGCGGCGGATGAGTTGTTTCAAAACCCGATTCCGTCAGGTCGCCTCCTAATGTCCCACTCAGTCTTGCCTAGCTCAAAGGTTATTGTGCATGTTTGGTGGTGCATAGCCCACAACCACAAGTTCCCCGATTTAATTATAGATCCTCCAAATCGGCCTTATAGTGACAAACATTACCAAGGGATGAGAGAATGATACCGGAAAAAAAGTATGGGGAAACCAAACTGATATTTTTGAGATATATGGAACAGAAAACACTCAAGAACTAAAATACATAGACCAACTCACCACCAAATAAAACCCAATGAAATACAAATATTACCGCCCAAAGGATCGAATTCTATTAAGAATACTTGATTGAAATAACTCACAAATTACCGCCCAAAACTGAAACTCATCACCCAAAGAATCCATCCAAGGGATGATAGTTGAATAAAAGAAATCATTCAACTGAAAGCACAAAAGCTTTTTTTTTTTTTTTTTTTTTTTCTGAAAATGCTATATATTTTATTTATTCTAGCCAAATAGCTTATATAGAAGTTTAGAATAACCCTCCAAGCATAGAAGAATGAAAGTAGCAATTAAAACATTACATTCTCAAAACCATAGTAAAATAAGATTGTCATTGAAATTTTAAATAAATTAGAAAACGTGTCTACCTAAGATAGCTGAAACATAAAGGCTAAATATTTCTTTAACCCAAAATAAATGCTCTTTAACTTATTGAACAAAACAACTCATAATCTTTTGAATTCGAGGGAAGGTTCGTTTAAAATATGTGCTTCATTTGTTAGACTTCAAAATCATCTTGGTTGAGCTTTTGCATTAGATTGGTTGGCTGAAGCTTGGAGCGAGAGAGAGGGAGAGAGAGAGTTTTAGTAGATATAATAAGTGGAGTGAAATGCTTATCATTAATACCACTTTATTACATGCCAATTACAACATATTATGTCCAAAATTATAAATCTCACTAATTTATTGAAAAAAAAAAAACAGTTGTCATTTTTTATTGAAAAAAAAATGTCTAACGAGTAATAATTAACTTGGGATAAATTTCATCAAGGAAACATGGTGATACACCCATCAAAAAAAAAAAATGGTGATACATGTAATTAAAAAATGATTTTACAAACAGGCAACCTAAAGTCAACTATTAATGAACCATTTTAGAAAAAAATTTATGAAAAAAATGTTAAAAATCAGTTTTTTTTTTTTTTTTTTTTCATAAAGGTTTCTTAAAACTGTTCATTAATGGATGCTTTAATAGGACCAATTAAAAAATACTTTAAAAATATAAAATATTCCTATTCCTTTTTTTTTTTTTTTTTTGAGAAACAAAATATTCCTATTCTAATATTCCAAAAAACCCGTGCCCATGCACTATATAGCATATACAGAATAAAAGTACAGACATGCTCGCGTCTCTTTTTGCCTTGGCTTTGCAGTCTCCTCAGTCCTCACACTAATCAACAATTGTGGGTCCGACCTTTACTCACCACCCCTGGCCCCGAGACTCCTTCGGAATTTCATACATACATGTTGCCATCACTATTCACTAGTACTAGATCAGTGGACCAATCATCTCTATTCTCTGTTCTTTACACAAAGGATGTGCTATTTACAGCAAATTTCTGTGGCTTTCTATAAGGTGTTTTGCAATAACAACTGGCATATGTATTCTCTATTCTGTCCTATGGACATCAATTCGAGTATGGATATGACCGACGCCAAAAGGTCATGAATTCGAGTATGGGCCGCAAAAGTAAGAGTTTTGTAAATTAGATATGATCTATTATATACCTAGATATATAATTCCTATACCTCAATCTCATATAGTAATATAAAAAAACCCATATATTAGATACTTCAGAATTCTTTTTTTTTTTTTTTTGGTGCTAATTTTAAAATAGAATCAAGATTGAGTAGGCAACAAGAAAGAGAGAGGCAAAGGTGTCATTGGAATGTAATATTTCAATTTAAGTGACAAAAATAAATTAGGACCAACTAGGTGCAGTGCTCCTATATAATAGACTCATATTACCTGATTTGCTACGTTCTTATCTTCATAATTTATCATGCGTCCGTATCGTATCACTTGAACTTTGCCCAAAATTGAATCCAAAATCAAATTACAAAACAAAGACATATAATATAACGATGAGAAAGTCTAGATACACAAAAATGAAAAATATATTGATATTTTTCTAATGTGATAGATTGTTAATAATAAATAAAAAAATGATGCAAATAATTAGCCCAAACAAAAATGAGTGAAAACTTGTCAATTTAGCAAGTGAAAAAAGTAATCAAATTTTTTAATGTACGTAGCACTATTCATCTATTAACATATCTTCTTCTAACTAACACAAAGAAAATTACACAAAGTGAAATAATAAATTGAAATTTCTTTCTTGATTTTATTTTTAGCTTGTTAAGTGGAGTTCTTATACTAGCATAAACAAATTCATAATTTTTGTCACAACTCTTGTATGTGATAGACTATGACAGAGGGTCTATAAGTCTATTACTTTCCCATAATCTTACTACTTTTTCTCACCCAATTACAGTTAGCCACGCAGCAAATTTATGATGAAAAAGTTGCATTTTTGTTGCGTAAATAAATTTTTGTCATAAAGTGAGCTTAAAGGTAACATGGGGAACTTCCAGCAAGACCAACAATGAGGCAGTGATCCTTCCTAGGCCCACCCTCTTCCGCCCCACTGTGCATTAATTTTTAGGAAATTGGTTTGAAAACTCAAAAGAGAGAGAGAGAGAAAGAGCGACAGAGAGAGAGCGAGAGAGAGAGTGTCCTGTCTGTGGACTGTGGGGCATTCCATTTACGCACATAGTCATTCCGCCTCTGACACTCACAAACAATCACACTACTCTTTCTCTCTCTCTGTGGGCAGGACTTTCCCTCTTGGTCTCGACCATGGAAGTTTACTCGACGCCGTTTTTGCTGGGTCTGCTAGCATTTCTTGGAGTGCAGCTTCCTGTAATCATGGCGGGTTAGTGTTACTTATACTTTTCATCCTCTTGTTTCTTCACTTTTTTGTTCTTTTTTTTCTTTTTACTCTTGTTTAGCATTTAGTGCCCTTTTGTTTTGTTTCCTTTAGGACTGTTTAGACTTTAAAGTTGCTACATTTATTGGTTTCTCTATTTTGCTTCTCATTTATTAGTATTCCCTTTTATGGGGGCAATTTCTTTGGCTTATATTAATTAAAACAGGAATCTGGAAATGGGTTTTGATTGGTTTTAGTTATTGGTCTATTTGGTTCTGAGATTTTAGTGTTACACTGTACATGGTTTTCTGGCTCTTGGGGTTTTATGATTCATTATTTGGCTGTTGATGTGGAACTGAGTAATGTTTAGCCAGTTTAGGGCTAGTCAGTGTTAACTTTGAGTTCATTGTAATGTCTAAATTTGTGTTTTTTTAGTTGGTTTTAGCTTAATGGGGACTTCGTAGCTGTCTTCTTTCAATTTTTGGGTTTTTCTTACAAATTTGCTGAGGAAGTGATCACTATGCAGCAGGGTTCCCGTGGTTTGAATGATCTTGTTTGTGTTTTGTTGTGAATGCAGTGGAAGAAATTGTTTTTATTGTTTTTTTGGTTTCTAATTTGTGTTATTAGGTTTGGGTTCTGAATTAACTTGCAAGCATGGGCATATTAGTTCAAAAGAATTTAGGCTATTAAGCTATTAAAAAGTCCTGGGAACAGCATTGCAAATAATATAAGAATTAATTATGGAAAACATATAGGAGCTGCATTGATTCTGTGAAGTTTGAATGATGTGATATTTTCTTGTTACTCTAGAGAGTCTAGACCTCCATCGAGTTCTAGAAGTGTCTTTCCAGAGGAGAATATATCAAACCTAGATCTTATTATAGCCTACTTGTTGGAAAAGTTTTCTAAAATTCTTACCATAAAATCAGGTAATCTGTGCACTCATATGTTGTTTTGTAATCATTTGGTTTTAGTTTCTCAATATTTTTGGCAAATTCACTCCCAAGTCATTCATATTTTGTGAGATAAATGCCTAGATAACTGACTGTTTAGTTTTTAAGTAAACTCATTTAAAACAATGAGACTGCCATAGGTGTGGTTGTGGACATGTATACAAGGCATCAACTCTTTCAGTGCAGGGAAAGGGGGAAAAAGGTAAGAAACTGCAAAATGGGGTGTTGGGTCCAACGCATACATGTAGGACATTGCAGCAACATCACCCAAAAAAAAAAAAAAAAATGGATGAGACGCAGTCCCAAAGAGAGGTGAAGGGGAAGAGTCAAATCAGTAACCATTACTTCATGAGTGATGATACCTGTCTAGCTACCCATTTGTGTTTAAAAGATAGAAAAGAAAAAGAAAATAAGAGTTTTTACATGTTATGTAGCTGTAGAAATTCTCCTAGGAACTACTCCATTTAATTTTTCAGTTAAATTGTCAGGAAGTTATGTAAATCAGATTGATATTTTATAACTTTTTTCTTCTTAGGTGAACTTTTTTGTGCACTTCAAATAGATATTCAATTGTGCAAGTTATAGGTCATGAGTTGTTGTATAAATCAGAGAATGACTCATGATTGATAATTACCCTTGCTACTTTTGCAGATTGCCCCTTAAATTTGACTGGATCTAACTTCACTCTGGTGGCCTCAGTCTGCTCTACTAACGATGACAGAGGAAAGTGTTGCCGCTACATCAATGCTTTTATTGCAATTTCTGTTGCTCACTATGCAAATGCCACAGGCAACCTAGGGGTTACTGCAAATTTATCTGAAACCTGCCTACATTCCATATCAGAAACCTTGGGACTGTATGGAGTTCCAAAAAATGCAACAGCATTTTGTGGGTTTGGGACAAAAATTCCTGTTAATTATGTGTGTGAGGGTCGGACAACTGTCACCCAGATGCTGCAGTCTCCAAAATTCTCGGATGTCACTGTAAATTGCAAATTGCCACTTTCAGAGGATACTAATTGCAGGAAATGTGTAAATGCTAGCATCACGTACCTTCGTCAGCTGGTAGGAGCAGAAGATAATATGACACTGAGTACTTGCCGTGATGCAACTTTCACTGCAATTGCAAGCCAAGTTGATGGTGTTTCAGTTGTTGAAATTGCAAGTTGTTTTTTTGGAGTTCAAGGGCTTAGCAATTTTCCAGGTATAACTACTCAACTCAACGAAGTCCTTAAACCAATATCTTGGGAAGAAATGGATTTTAATATGTGCATGTCTGTGCATGTGATGATAAACCAGTTGGTCTCATTGGTGCAGGCTTTCCTATTCTTACATACTGCTAATTTGTTACTCTTATATCCAGTGCTAGTTTTATGTATCGTAGAAAATCCCTGTATTTATAGGAAGTTTGGCATTTTTTGCTTTTGAAATTAAAAAATAATGACCTGAAATGTCCAATAGAACCTATCAATTATCTGCATTATTTCCTTTGTTTTGAGTTTTCACCTTCAAGTTTGTCCAACTTTTATATATGTGTGGTAGGATATTTTGGTAAGCATGGCAATAACAACTTTATACATGTAGTATAGTGGGTCTAGTTCTGTTGAGACCTAATTGAACCATTCATCTATTTTCTCTGTCATTGCTAATAAATATATTCTGTGAAGGATCAAGGAGGGGTTAGAGAAAGAGCTCTTTTGTTTTGGTTTTCACCTTCAAGTTCATCAAATTTTTCTATATGCCTCTTAGGATATTTTGGCAAACATGGAATGACTATCCTATATGTGTTCTACTGGGTATAGTTGTGATGAGATCTAATTGAGTCATTGATCCATGGAGTTGTATCCATTGCACAAGGCTCACTTCTATGGGGCCTGAGAGAAGCGATTGGTAAGTAGCCTTACCCATCCACCCCCTCACGTAAACCAACCCCCCCCCCCCCCCCCCCCCCACACACACACCCCTTTTTTTTTAGAGGCTAACTCCCGGGCTCGAACTTGTGAAATGTTGCTTTAATGTGGAAGACACTTGCCATTTTCTGTCATTGCTAATAACTTTATTCGTGAAGGAAGGGTTGGAGAAAGATCTCTTTTTTTGTTTTTCATACTGTCCTAGGGACACGCAGGAGGGTATCTTTGTTGATGCATCGATTTGCTTGCTTTGTTTGAACCATTCCTTGATAGATATCCCTTGCAGATATTTGTGGCTTCATATCATAATATCCAGTGATGAGCAAGTCATGTAACTTTGTATCTTTTGAGCTGGAAAGCTCATTTGTTGGATAATAATAAGTTTGCTCATCTAGAGTTCTTGTAGTTTAGATTCAAGCTGATTCTTCTTCTGTCATTTGAACATGTAGTTGAAGGATTCTGTGTAATGTTTGAGTTTTGGCCCAGCAAGGATCCTTTATGGCACTTCAGAGCAAAAAACTTGTTTTTTTTCTTTTAGTTTGTTTATTTTTAACCCTAGAAAACAGTTTTATTATGAAAAGTTAATGAGAGGAAGATAACTGGATATTTTATGAAGGAGGAGATCAGATGGAAAGTTAAGGCCACAGGTGGAAAGTTATACAAATAATCCTGATTGAACAAACAGCTGACTGAATTCAGTGGTTGGGAAAATACTTTTAATTAAATAAGAAAAGCCAGTTCTGTTCAAGAATGAAATAAAGAAAAGGCCTGGAAACAGGGCAAGTTTTTTCCAATCATATTGCCCCATCTAACTATAATTTTGTTATGCTCTTTACGTTTTGTTTTATTTTTTTGGGGGGCTCCTTATGGTGCTGTATATGTGGCTGATAATAATTTGTTGCAATCATTATTCCAATTTCAGTGCCATCCCCACCTTCGCACACACCCGAGGCTTCTCCAAGTCCATTGGTTGCTGCGAGCCCAAACCCACTAATGCTTGGCACACCCTTAACCAAAAACCACCATCACTACCGCCTGATGTTGATTCCAGGCGTTGGACTTGCAGTCACAGCAGCTGCTGTTATGATGCTAGTAGTCTTGGTATTTCTTATTCGCAGGAAAAGCAGAGAGCTGGAGGGTTCTGAAAAATTAGATAAGACATCTTCAAAAGCTTTTCCTCCTTCTTGGGCAGTGCGAAAATTTCAGGACGGTATGGCCTTGGATCTTTTACAGTCACATTCTCTCTTGGCATTGCTAATGCCATTTGTCAGAAATCCTTTAATTTTATTTTTTCTTTGGGGGTTGGGATCTGGGGGTGGCATTTGGGGGGATTTGGGGTTAAGTGCAGGCCCTTCATCTATGTTCCGAAAATTCAGCTATAAGGAGATAAAGAAGGCAACAGGCAGTTTTAACACCATCATTGGGCGTGGAGGATTCGGAACAGTGTACAAAGCTCAATTTAGTGATGCCTTGGTGGCAGCAGTAAAACGTATGAACAAGGTTTCAGAGCAGGGAGATGATGACTTCTGCAGAGAGATTGAGCTTCTTGCTAGACTGCATCATCGCCACCTTGTTGCTCTAAGGGGTTTTTGCATTGCAAAACATGAGAGGTAGTTAGTTCATGTGTGCACTTTAGTGATGCATCTCATGTGTTGGCAATGCATATAATTTTGATTGCTTCATGGCAGGTTTCTCTTGTATGAGTATATGGCAAATGGAAGCTTAAAGGATCATCTTCATGGTATTCTCCTCGCTTCTTCAATTTTTTTGTTTGCTCCCCCCCCACCCCCCCTCTCCCTCTCTTTTCTTTGTCAGTTCTCTGTTTGTCTGATGCATGCCCATTAAAAATTTCCCCCCTAAAGCTCCCTTATCTCATGGCTGTATATTCTAAACAAATTTGGTCTCATGTTGTGCAGCTCCAGGTAGAACTCCTCTCAGTTGGCGGACTAGAATGCAGATTGCAATAGACGTGGCTAATGCACTGGTAATCTACAGAATTATGCTCTTCTTCTTTGCTGGTTGGTTTCATTAATTTTCATATCTACGTACAACTAAATTAATACCTTGCAGAATGCTTTTTCTTATTTACTGTTCTCACCTGCAGGAGTACCTCCATTTCTACTGTGATCCTCCTCTGTGCCACAGAGATATTAAGTCCAGCAACATTTTACTGGATGAGAACTTCGTGGCTAAGGTATGGTACCTCTTGGATGCACATGAAACTTTTGAAAATCTGAATCCTCAATTGTTGTAGTGAAAGAGATACAATTTTCAAAAAATAGATTCCATGAGTGTTCTTCACTTTTGTATCTCTTAATTCTCTCCTTTGTAATTAGATTTCTTTTGGGAAGAGGGCACATGCTCATATAAAAATAAATCAAAAAGAATTTCATTGTCTGATACAATGCATTACTCCTTCATACTTCTTATCGCTGGGATTATGCATTAAACAAAAAGAAGTGCACATCCAAGCACTATGTTGAAGGCTGTGAAATAATGTGTACAAAAATGTTGTTTTGTTTTCCAGGTTGCAGATTTTGGCCTTGCACACGCTTCAAAAGATGGTTCTATTTGCTTTGAACCAGTAAATACTGATATCCGGGGAACTCCAGGTCAGGGAAAAGCCATATGACCTCTTGAACATGAATTATCTATTTTTTGTGCTAAAGAGATCTACATGTTGGGTGGCTTCCAGGTTATATGGATCCTGAATATATTGTCAGTCAAGAACTCACCGAGAAAAGTGATGTTTACAGCTACGGCGTGCTACTGTTGGAGATAGTGACTGGAAGACGTGCAATACAAGACAACAAGAATCTGGTGGAATGGTCCCAAATATACACAACATCAGAATCACGTCTACCTGAGCTAGTGGACCCTAGTATCAGTGATTCATTTGACTTAGACCAGCTTCAAACATTAGTTTCAATCATGAGATGGTGTACGCAGAGAGAAGGCCGAGCTAGGCCTTCAATTAAACAGGTTCTTAGGCTTCTGTATGAGAGTTCAGACCCAATGCAAAGTGGTCTTTTAGAAGCAATTGAAGACGAAGAGTATGAAGGAAATGAAGGGAGAGGAAGGACGTGTAAGGGGAAAATACATAGGGCTGATGCAATTTTTCACAGTGGAGATGGAAGATATCTTGCTTCTTCCTCGAGTACATCTAGGTCATATTGTAGTAGGAGCTTTTTACTTGAAACTGGTTCTCCTCAATCTCCTCACAATATACTATCTATTTGAAGCAATCATTTGGGTAGAAAGCAGTAGCACTTGGACTAAGTTGTTGAAGATTGGTTAAGAAGGCTTGAATTAGGCTGGATAATGTTTGGTTTTCAATCCTCATGAGGTAAAAGGTTTCCTCTTTCAAAGACATATCAAAGAATCAAAGAATAATAATTACTGGCTTTGGTTAAACTTATAAGGGGAAAAGGATATCGTAAGACTAGTCACCCTACTTTTTTTGGTTTATTGAAGTTTTGGGAGAAGTGAAAATATTAGGTCGATTTTACTACCGGTATTATACGGCATGAAATTGTACAAATTCGGTTCGAGATCAATCATTTATGCCACTTTTAACTAGAAGAAAAGTCTTATTATCTGTAATGTTGGTTTAAATTGATGCAGTTATTGTTGAATTACATATGTTATACTTGCAACTTGTAGGGAAATTGACATTATTCTATTTGTGTTTTCAGGATCCTCTTCATTTAAAAAACTGTCCATTTCTTTTATTCCATTAATAAGATTTTATGTTATAGGTCTAACATGTCTTCTATTTATTAATTCTCAATTCTTCTTTAAATATTCAAGGTCATTGATGCCGTTTCCTTTGTCATTGTTTGATGTGTATGATGGAGGCCAATGTTAAAATCAAAGCACCTTTTAGTGAACCTATGTACGTTTTCATTTAAAGTGGGGTAGTGATTCTGGACCAACGTTAGAAAGGAGCTCTTCATGATTCAACGGCTTAGTGGAGGTCTTTGTAATTATTTGCTTCTTTATTTTCTCCTTTAAAAAAAAAAAAAAAAAAAGCTTTATTTGGCTGTCAGTTGAGATGGCTTCTTGATTGATATTGATGAAAACCGATCAAAGAATTGGATTATGGAGTGGTTCTCAGTTTTATGATCGAACTGATAGTTGAACCAATGCCATCGTGAATAAATAATTAATAATTTTTTAAATTTATATAAAAAAAGTAATAAGTTTTATAATAAGTTTTTACCAATAATATTTAAATAAAAAATAAATTCACCTGACTTGCTATTCACGTGACTTTTTGTTAATAGTTTGTCTTGTTGTTGTTGTTGTGAAAAAACCATCACTTATTTTATTATTCAACAACTTAAAAATCAGTGCATACAAAAGCTTTAATGTCAGATGGAATCAACTCTATTCAAGCAGAAAAAGATAATCTTACTCTTTGCGCCAAAGCTTGTGCCACAGCGTTACTTTACCAACGTGAGCGGTAGAAAAACTCCGCACAGAGCTGACATGAAATAAAGTCTCTAACCAAATGCCCCAGAGATGAGAAGTGCATGCCAACCCCTTGCAACCCATTGATAACCATTTCCGAGTCGCCTTCAAAGTGGTACTGTTGTAAACCGATTTCCTTTGCGAAGAGCACAGCACGCCTTGCTGCCAACCGCTCCAAACATTCCACTGAATGAGGTTTTTGTTTTTGTTTTTGTTTTTTGTTTTTTGTTTTTTTTTTTTTTTTCTGCCATTGCAGCCACCACCAGACCTTTTGAATCTCGCTCCACAATGCCCACGCCAGCTTCATTACATTCATTAAACATAGCACCATCAAAATTTGTTTTATATTCACCTGGGTTTGGAGGTTGCCATGTACGTCGCCTCACCACCTTGGTGCTGCCAGAATGTTCACGGCAGGAGCTGAACAATTGCAGACCGCCTCTCTGATGCCGCTAAGTGGAACCGATTTTTCTAGCATCCTCGACTTGTTTCTGTGAGACCATATGAACCAAGCCGTTGTTGCAAAAATTTCACGAACTCTCGGTTTCGCAATGATTATAGCCACCAAGTCTTGGAATGAACCCTGTGATGCTAAGAATTGATTTACCCACTGGAAGTCTATATCCCATACCTGTTTTAGTGCTTCACAGCCCCACAATGCATGGTGCGTGTCTTATTCAGCTCGGCCACATAAATGACAGACCGATTCAGTCAACACTCTCCTCTTCACCAAGTTTGTTTTCGTAGGCAGACTGTCTGAACATGCTTTCCACATAAAATGTTTCACCTTCCCCGGCACGTTTAGCTTCCATATGCTCGACCAAAACCCAGCGATCAGCCCTGAGTTTGAACCCGATGCTTCCCCACTCCTTGATTCTTTGCACAAGGCTCGATACTCGGATTTTACCGAATATATCCCGTTCCTTTCTAGTGCCCAACATAATAAATCGGGTTGTGGAGTGACACACGGAGGAATGGCCTTAATCCTTTGGGCATCAAACGGCACCTAGCATTCATCAATTTTTGATTTTTCCAACAGCCCATGCCGGTGTCAATCAAGTCTGCCACCTTCATGTTAGCTTCCACTGCCAATGCAGAAGATATTACTCTCCCACCCGAGGCACCTGGTATCCAGTTGTCACTAAATACACTTATGGACAAACCGTCCCTCGATTCGCCCTTTTGCACCCATGGATATTACTTTTCTCGCCCTCACAACGCTTTTCAAAGCAAACGACTCGAAGACTGTTTTGCATCGAAAATAGTGCCATTTGAGAAGTATTTTCACTTAGACACACAATAAAATAGAGTTTTTATCGTGAATAAGTCTCCCTCGAAGACTGTTTTGCATTAAAAATAGTGCCATTTGGGAAGTATTTTGACTTAGCCATGCAATAAAATAGAGTTTTTATCATGAATAAATTTCCATACCTATTTTGCCAAAATAGTATCATTGAACATTGCCAACTCCTTAAAACATAATCCACCTTCTTTCTTAGATTTACAAAGTGTTTTCCAATTTTGCCAATGAATCTTTTTTCTTTCTCTTCTTTGTCCTCACCAAAATTTCCAGATTAACATCTCAATATCCCTACACAGGCCCACAGGGAGTTTGAAACATCTCATTGCAAAGGTGAAAATAGCTTGAACCACCGCTTTTAACGACACTTCTTTTCCAGCTTGAGATAGGAGTTTTTCCTCACACCCTTGTAATTTACTCCAAACCCAATCTTTTATATAATTCAAGCTTGCTCTCCTATTTCTGTCAACCACTGCTGGAAGCCCCAAATATTTTTCATACTATTTTACCTCCGGCACCCCAAGGAACTCTTTAATGGAATTTTTTGTCATGCCACTAGCAAATTTGCCAAAGAAGAGTGAAGTTTTCTTCTTGTTTATTTGTTGGCCAGAAGCATTTTCATAGACCTCCAAAATATTTTGTATGGTTGTGACATCTTCCAAACTAGCTCTACAATATAGCAAGCTGTCATTTGCAAAAAACAAGTGAGATATTTTTGGGCCATTTCTACAAAGAGAATTTCCCTGGATTTTTCCTTCCCTAACTGCATGATTTATCAAACCATTAAGCCCCTCAGAACATAGTAGGAAAAGATATGGAGATAAAGAATCCTCTTGTCTCAACCCCCTAAATGGTACTATATGACCCCTTGGTTTCCCATTTACCATAATAGAAAAGGAAACTGTACTCACACATTCATAAATCCACCCAATCCATTTTGAATGAAACCCCATTCTCTTCATAATTTTTATCAGAAAATTCCACTCCACCCTATCATATGCCTTACTCATATCTAATTTCATTGCCATATAGCCATTATGATGTAAAGTTTCAAATGCCATTAATATATTATCTGAAATAGCTTTATCCGCTTGGAAGGCACTTTGAGACTCAAAAATAACTAATGGAAAAATCTTTTTTAACCTATTTGCAAACACTTTGGATATTAGTTTGTACAAAATATTACAAAGAGCTATAGGTCGAAAATCAGAAACTTTTTCAAGACTTTTCACTTTCGGGATAAGAGTGAGGAAAGTATGGTTCAAACTTGTTGGGATTTTTCTGATATTCAGGCAATCCAAAACTGCATCAATCACCTCATCTCCAATGCTTTGCCAATAGTGTTGATAAAAGAGTGGGGGCATCCCATCCGATCCCGGTGCTTTCAATGATGCCATCTGATTTAGAGCCATATCAACTTCCACACGTGAAAACTCCCCCACCAACTCCCTATTCATCTCCTCACTCACCACCGGCCCTGTGTACTAAATTACTTCCTCCATGTTGCACGGGTTTGAGGTAGTAAAAAGCTCCTTATAAAATTTTTCCAACAAACCGACAACATTGTTATCACCCATACACATAACACCATTTGAATTTCTAAACTCCAAAATCTGGTTCCTCCTATATCTTTGAGAAGCTCTAGTGTGGAAATATCTAGAGTTTTTGTCACCTGACTTCATCCAATAAGTCTTAAATCGTTGTTGCCACAATTTTTCTTCCTTCACTAATAAACCCACTAGCTCTTGTTTCAAATTAACCAAGGCAGCCACATTACCTCCATTTAGAGCCACTTCTTCTGCTTCCTTCATCTGCCTCTTCTTCTTCATAATTTCCCAAGTGACATTGTTGAAGCAACATCTACTCCACCTTTTCAATTTCTCTTGGCAGCTTTCCACCTTAACCACCTTGCCCATCGGTAAATCCCCACCACCCTCACTCCATGCTCTTGCCACCGTATCATGACATCCATTGTCCTCAAGCCAAATTTGTTCAAAGCGCCATGATTTATTTGATTTCACCGATATCCCATTCGGATGGATTAAGATTGGCTTGTGGTCTAAAGAACCACACTTCAACACCATAACTTGTGCCGTAGGATATTTATTGAACCAAACAGTAGATGCTACCGCTCTATCTAATCTTTCCCAAATAGTAACATCATTAGCACACTTCGTAAACCACGTAAATCTACTTCCCACAAAACCCAAATCCATCAACCCACACTCATCCAATGCATCACGAAAGTTTGTCACCTGAAAATAAGGACGTAATCTCCCACCCTTTTTTTCCGATGTCTTGGTAATCTCGTTGAAATCACCTGCACAAAGCCATGGAACCGAGAACTGATTGTGTAAGTTTCGTATCAAGTCCCACGACTCCATCCTTCTTTGTGTTTCTAGCACACCGTAAAATCCTGTAAATCGCCACTCATCATCCTTCCCTTTATTGATTAAAACATCAATATGATTTAAAGAGGAGGATTCAATGTCAACCGCAACATACTTTTTCCAGAAAAGTGCTAAACCACCACTAATTGTAACTTTTGAGACCCCAAAGAACTCCCCCATCTATAATCTTTCTTTTATTCCACCTAACCTTGCTTCAAGCAACCATGTCTCGGCTAAAAACACAACTGCAGGATCTTGTGTCCAGAAAAAATCCCCGAGCTCTTAAACTGTCTGACGGTTCCAAAGCCCTCGATAGTTCCAACATAAAATACTCATTGTCCCTGGCGGGGCTGGACACCAGCCTCCACCACTTCATTTTTGTGATACTCCTCCCCTTGGGTGACTATCTGTTTTTCTATTGTGTTTTTGAGCCACTGAAATCCGTGGCAGACTTCGCTTCTTTCCCACCCCCACGTCTAGGACAGATGTTTGATCAGACCTAGGTTTTTGTAAACGTGTCCAAGTAGAAGTTTTTCTCTGGCCTTGGATAAGTATTTTCGCCCCCTCAATACCATCGACCTGAAGTGTTTCAGTTTGTTGCAAACTTATTAGACCACGTGTTTTACAGTCACCGAATGTAGAGACCTTCACGGGTTGGACTTGTTCAGGTCTTGCCACACCCTTAACCTGCTGCCTCAAACTTTTTTAATTCCACATCAATCTCCCTAATGCGCCGCTGAAAGAGTTTATTAGGGCATTCACGTGGCACTTTCAAGTTTGTAACAGAATCCCCTTGATTGGATAATATCTCCCCACCATTCAGTGCTCTAAAACTCCCATAATCATCGCCATCAATCTTCCCAAAATCACGCTAGTCATCCGTTAATTCTGATTGAGATTTTTTATCGTGAGAATTAATTCCCTGAGAGAAATTCTCTTTTGCATTAGCTACTTGACCATCAGTGGGCATTAATTTTGAATTCAAACCCGTAAAACGTTGCTCAATAACGCCTGCATTAAAGTCCACCGCGTTTTCCTCAATTTCCATCTGGGTAATATCCTCCACCGGCACCTCCTGTGCTCTGTTCTCCTCCTCCGCGAGTTCACCATTCTTCCCCGAACATCCTGAGTTTCCTTCATATAGTCCGGATTTATCATAGAAGCTAGGGACATAAATAACCTTTTGGTTTGAAGTTTTATATGGTTGCGCTTTCATGGATGAACTGAATTGTTTCTGATCATCAGTGAGCGTACCCTTGGTCTGAATCCACAGTGGACAGTCTTTATCGGCATGAGTCAACCTCTCACACCAATAGCATAGATTCGTTAGTCGTTCATACTTAAACGGCACCCAGGACTTATTCCCTTCCTCGAAAGTTACTAATCACCCTCTGCATAAGGGGCAGTGATATGTCCACCCTAATTCTCACCCTGAAAAAGCTACCCCCCTCCTCTGTTTCTGCCCCAATGGAGCACACCACCTCCCCCACATTCTCAGAAATAGTTTCAGCCACTTCTATAGACGTGTAATGGATTGGAATGTCATGAACTTGAACCCATAACATCGTCTTGAAGCTCAGGGACCGTGGCGGAGTACCCTTTTCATATTTCTGAATACAGACTAGATGTTTATCGAAGCTCAATGGTTGACCCACCACAATCCGATTAACTTCCCGCTCATCCTCAAAAACAAACAACACCTTTTGGTCATTTAAGATTCCGAATTCTAAAACCTTGATCAAGAGTGTCAAAGTGTGTGGCTGCAGTTGATACGAAAAAAAAAAAAAAGAAACCATAAAATGTTGTGTGGCTCTCTTTGCATGAGGCAGCACATGGTTTCTAATACCGTGTTAACGGGGCTGTTTGTACTTTTTTATACTATACAGTCAAAATTCAAATGTAAATATCTCTCTCACTCTCAAAAAAGAAGTTATCTCTACTCCGGTTCTCATTTCACTCTCTTCATCTCTTTCTCTCTTTCAAAAGAAGTACAGCTTTTAAAGAAAATTCATCAATTGAAATATGTAGTACCGTGTGTGCTGTGGAATCTCCAAGAGGCTACCTTTGATATCAATAGACTACAACAGAAGCAGATCTGAGGAAAAAAGAAAAAAAAAAAAAAAAAAAGAAAGAAGAGATTTTTGCTATAACACACCGTTCCAGATCTAGTTCAACCGGCTGATCCAGTCCGATTTTTAAATCCATGGGTAATAGTAGCTCAACTCAGAAGCTGGACCTAAAGGAAAAGGGCAAGCAATGAAAGGGAAAACAACAGCAGACAAAAAAACAAAATTGGGTGACACCTATTTCTTTCTCTATCTCTATATTAGAGAGAAGAGAGTTTCGGCCTTGGGCTGAGCCTAATAAGAGAAAAAGAGAGTGGGGCTTGAGAGAGAAAGGGAGCCACTACCGATGGTGGCTCGCGGCAACCTTTAGGCTCCGCTTGGGAGTTCATAAGGGAATAGAATGGAATGATCATAAGGGAATGGAATGAATATAATGTATTTAAGTAAGGGAAAAGAATGGAATGGAATGGAATGGAATGGAACTAACCTTGATTGGATGTTTTAAAATGAAGAAATGAAAATGAATGAAATGTAAGCAATCTTGTTTGGGAGTAACATGGAAGGAATGGAATAGAATCATTTTATGATAATATTACTATTAGACCCCTATTTTAAAATAAAAAGGTGAATATATAGGGGTATTTTGGGAGTTTTAGTAAAAAAATTATTAAACCTAATTCTATTCCCTCCCATTCCTCCCAATTTCGGGGGGAATGAAAATTTGAGGTTTTAATGGAATAGAGAGGAATGAGTGTTCTCTCCTACCAATTCCATTCCCTCCTACTTATACTCCCAAACAAAGGAATGTACTTTCCATTCCCTCCATTAAAACTCCCAAATAAAGGAATGAAAGAATATTCTAAAATTATTCTTTTCATTCCTTTCTATTTCATTCCATTCCTTCCTTCCAAGCGAGGCCTTAAGCTTTCAGCTATGGAGGTCCAGTGGCTAAGAGTGTGGCCAAAATTGGGAATTAAGCCCATTTTTCCAACTATATAGTTAGTAGACATGGTTTCAAAAGTATGTATTTTACTAACATCTCGAGTCTAAGAGAGTCGATTTTGGACTATAAATCGAGTCTTTGGGGTCAATTTTCATGTTCTGATCAGGTCTGAGGTGGCACTTTGTCCACCTGAAAATTGAGCCTTAGAAACTCGATTTATATATCGACGCTTAAATCCTCGATTTGTATCTATAAAACACACTGAAGAGATTTCGCAAGTGTTGGAGTACAAAACACAAACACAGATCAGCCACCATCTATAAGCACAGACCAGCCACTATCAAATACAACCCACAAATCTAAGCATTAATCCAACAACTCAGCATAAATCCAACCAAATCCACCCCCAACAACCACCTAAAATCTAGATTAAAAAAATAAAAACCCAAAAACCCATCATTCAACAGATTAGGTACGGCGGTGCTCTTAGTCGCAGTAAATCAAGTACGGCGGCTCATGGCCATGGTCCCACACCGATCTGAAGCCACCCACTCTGATTTCAATCTTCGACGGCGATCTGAAGCCGACCCACTGCTAGCCATGAGCACTAATGACCACCGACGGCCACCCACGCCGAGCTGAAGCCACCCACGCTAGTCTGAAGCCACCCACGCTAGTCTGAAGCCACCCTTGATGACTTGAAACCCACCCACCCATGGTCCCACGCCGATCTGAAGCCACCCACTCTGATCTCAATCTTCGTCCATGTTTCTATTTTTTTTTTTTTTTCCCTCTCTTTCTTCTCTGATGAGATGAGAAGGTATAAAGGGCCTTGTTCTATAAAAGGCTTATAAATCGAGTCTTAGAGACTCGATTTCCAGGTAAATGCCACGTGGAAAAAATGCCACATCAGACGTGATCAGATCATGAAAACCGAGTCTTTGAGACTCAATTTATAGCCCAAAATCGAGTCTTTAAGACTCAAGATGTTAGTAAAATATATACTTTTAAAACCGTGCCTACTAATTATATAATTAGAAAAACGGGCTTAATTCCCAATTTTGGCCCTAAGAGTGTAGGGAGAGTTGAAAAGATAGAAGAGTTGATAATATTGTGGGCGTACTTCAATTCTAAACTTATGGTTTAAAAATGTACCTTATATCAAATAAGAGTTAAGCAAAAAAAAAAAAAAAAAGCCCACGTGCATTCATGGGCTGATCCGATTTTTAACAAATACCTTTTCTCTGTAATAAAATCCAAGGCTAAAATAAATTTAACTTTTTCTATTCACAAATAATAACAATAGAAAATAAGAGCTAAGTTTTTTTTTTTTTTTTAAGTTTTAACCTATGACGTCTGTTTTCTTTATCATCAGGCCAAGGCACCAATTGGCTTTTGGTGTAGACGAGAATTGAACCCCAGATCTCTTATTCAATCATCAGAGACTTTACCAGTTGAACTAACTGAAAATAAGAGCTAAGTTTAGATGAAAGTATAATATAATTGTTATTCCTATTGCTTACACTTGTTTTTAATTTCATTTTTTTTAACGTTGTTTCTTTTATCATTGTTTGTCTCATCATATGATTTAGCTTTAGGTCACTATGCCATAAAATTAACTACTTACTTGATTTGATGAAATAAATTTGGATAATAATAATGTGTTTGTCGAATAATTAATTGATCACAAAAATAACCCCTACTTACTTAGTAGAGACCAGTAGGCATAGCGGATGTGCGTCAATGTCTCACACATTCCCACAACGTAATTTGACCATGAACTCATCTTTGATGAAATGTAGACTATTTTTCTTATCCATTGAGTCAATCAAATAAAAATTGTTTTTATTTCTTATCTTATTTTACCTTTATAAAAATGTAAAACACATGGCGATTCCTCCACTTTTCAAAACCTATGATTTCAAATAAAAACTTTTAGACGAATCTTTCTTTCTAAAAACCCTTTTAGAGGCATCACGTGGCAGTGTCCACAATAAGCTATCCCATAAGCTAAAAAGAGATTATAGATTATATAACCTTCTATCACATAATTTGCAAAGACTATAATTACAACTTATAAATCATTATTTGTTTAGTTGATCGTATTCCCTTTTAATATCCCCTACTAGAGTAGCAAAAAGTCATACTGATTTCTCTTTTTTTTTTTTTTTTTTTTTGTGAAAAATAGCTACAATCATATATATGAAGTTTACAATCTAAAGCATCTCATCACCAATATTAGAATGTCATTTCTTACTTTCCAACTTTCATTGTAAGATGCATTTGTCTCCTTTCCATTCTTACAATTCATGACAAAGGATACCCGGCTTTGGAATAAAAAAAAACGGTTAGGGACTAGGGTTTAGTATAAATTTAGTTTTACTAGCAAACTTAGTAGATTAATCATAACTAGCAATAATAGTAATGATGAACCCAATGGGTTATAGGATAATTTCTTACAAAAATTTTGAAAATGCACCCCGCATTGCATGGGACATCGATTAGTAATAAAAATAACCCACCACCATTTAGTGAGTGTTTGAATTCATATTTTTCCCTCACTTTTGCATTTTTTGCCTTTTTCTTTTTTTCTTTTTTTCTTTTTTTTTTTCCAGCGCGTATGAACAGTAATCGCACTGTTCATGCATATGGATTCACTGTGCAAGAGACAAAGTGCAATGTTCACGCACTATTCGCGGATCTCACGGTACTATTTACACATTTAAAAATTATTTTGCTACAGTATTTTCAGTTTTCAGCAAAATAAGTTGTATCTAAACGGACCCTTAGTCCGGTTGATCCAATTTTTTTATCTTTTATTTTTAGAAGAAGACCAATCCAACCTTCTCTATATGTACCATAAAAGTAACAAACCCCTCTCACTCTCTCTCTAGTCTCTCCCTCCCCTAGCAGTCTCTTTTCTCAATTGAAAACTGCTTCAATGGAGGAAGGACCTGTTTTTGTGATGTCTAGTGCCTAATGAATTTCAAATCTGTTTATGGAGAAGGGTTCAAAGAGAAATGTGTATAGTGCTATCTCATTAAGGTCCTAGATCCTGACCTTGACCTTGAGGTATGTCCTTATTTTTCAACTTTTTCGATACTGAAAAAGGAAAAGGAAAAGTTCGTCCTAAGAGCATCCACAGTAGTTGAGCTAAAAATTTAGCTTTTTAACTCCACCAAAAGTTACTTTATCTATTTTACCTACACACATGCTGCAGCAGTGGATCTATTTTAGCTTTCAATACAATAAAATAATATAAACATCACAATAAAATAATATATCCCCTACAATAAAATAATATATCCCGCTACCCAAAAAACATCCACAGCACCAACCACAATCACCTCTGCCATCAGACACAACCACAACCACACCCACAACCACCACCACCACCAGTCCACAGCAGGGAAAAAAAAAAAAAAAAACCCACGTTGAAGATCGGTGAGATGGAGGACGGCGATGGGTCGGCTACCATCAGCCACACCCACAGCCACCACCACCAGCAATCCACAGCAAGGAAAAAAAAAACCAACGAAACCCATCAACCACTGAACCCACCACCAAAAACCATCACACCCATTACAAAAATCAACACAAACCCTGCACCCACTGCACAAATCAAACCAAACCCATCAACCACAGCACAAATCAAAGCAAATATTAACCACTGCCAGTGACGTTGAGCTTCAGGTGGGCCGGCAACGGTGAAAGAAAGAGTTGAGAGTCGGGTGGGCTAGCGGCGATGAGATAGAGAGGTGAGAGTCGGGTCGACCAGCGGCGGTGAGAGTTGTGAGAGAGGTGAGAGTTGCGAGAGAGGTGAGAGTTTGAGAGAGTTGAGAGTGAGGCAGAGTTGAGCCGGAGAAATGATTTTTTTTATTTGAAGGGAGAATAATTTTTTTTTTTTTTTTAACCTTTGAGCTACAGTGCACATCTATTTTTAGATGTGCACTGTAGCTGAGGAGCTAAATCTTTTAGATTTAGCTCCACTGCTGCCCCTTCTTTTTTTCATTTCAGTGTAGCTAAAATAGCAATATAGCTATTTAGCTACACTGCTACAAATGCTATAAAGAGGTTATCTCTAGACAACACAATCAAAATCTATGCAACCAACTTTACCCAGACCTCGAGGAAGTCTTTGTGCTGATGAGCTTCTTTAGCAAAACGGTTAAATACACCCATGAAGAACAATTCAACTGTTAAATACACCCATGAAAAACAATTCAACTATATGGTCAAACTGTTAAATACACCCATGAAAAACAATTCAACTATATGGTCAAACAATTCAACTATACTCATGAAAAACAATCTATATGGTCAAACTGTTAAATACACCCATGAAGAACAATTCAACTAGAGTTTGCATGGTGAATTGTTCTTCATAGGTGCATCTAACAATTTGACTCTATGGACTGTTCTTCATAAGAATAGCTAATGTGCAATTAATTTTTCGATCCCAAAAATATTGTCATGTCCACGCATTACAGTATCTATAACTGT
Organism: Lithocarpus polystachyus; assembly: GCA_033629205.1. Taxonomy (NCBI): domain Eukaryota; kingdom Viridiplantae; phylum Streptophyta; class Magnoliopsida; order Fagales; family Fagaceae; genus Lithocarpus; species Lithocarpus polystachyus. The sequence continues at coordinate 44,096,574 of CM066172.1, forward strand.
ACAATATATATAGTTTTACTATGGCATCTACTTCATAGTGAAAAGTCAGGTCCTTAAATTAATCCAACAAGTAAGAAATTTTTTTTTTTTTTTTTAAAAGGGAAAAAAAAATTAGTATACCAGAATTGTTATGTTGTCAAAGAAGTGATGATGCAGATGGTGCACAAAAATATGGAGCATATTTGGTTTATTCACTGCTTTTCTTCCCACATTTGGGTTAACATTTAGCACGGAATGTTTAAGTTTCAAGATCCGTTACCGATATTGTAGGTAAAGAATTCACCATCTTCACACGTTCTCGGTTTATGATTACCATCACCATAACCATCCTCTAACAAGCTCAGTTCATCATCCCCAAAGAGCAGAAATCATAAAATTTGACTTCATTTGAGATGGAGGATTCGGTAAGCTTGTCCAAGTACCTAAGTCGGTGTCAAAAACCTCCATCCAACCCTTGTCACCTTTTGGTTTGAAACCATCCAAACCACCTAACACATACAACTTCCCATCTGCGACTAGTGTGTGAGGGTTCCAACGATGAAATTTCATTTGAGGACCAACCTTCCAACCATCTATCCCAAGGACAGGTGAGGTCTAATATCCAAACATCCCTGGTCCCGATGGAGTTTTTGCGAAGGATCTCATTGGCTAAAAGACCTCCTCGAGGTCTGGGTAAGTTAAGTCGTGACATACTGTGATTGGACCCATAAAATAGAGATGGGTGCCTACATCTGAAATTCTTTAGACAGGCTTTGTGGCGATGACAAAGATCCTTCCTCCATTGAAAGCAGTTTTCAATTGAGAAAGAGAGATGGCTAAGGGTTAGAATCAAGAACTAGGTTGAAAGAAGGGTTTCAAGTGTACACTAGTATATGTAAAGAAGGTTGGGTTGGTCTAAGACTAAGGTTGGGTTGGTATTATGTGTTTTTTTGAGAAACAAGGTCGGTCTAAGTGGTAATGGGTTACTAGTTTTTGGCCCTTATGATTTTTGGTTCGAGGAATCATTCCACACCCAAATAGCTTGTAAATTTCCTACACACTTCTTAAACCAAATCATTTAAGCTTGGCCATTGCATCCCCTGATTCATAGAAAAATCGATGACATGAACTCGTTTCTTGCCTTCGAACGCTTCTAAAATGGCTTGGTTGGCGGTGAAATGAGCAAATTAGAGTGCAAGGGCAAGTTCCGTAGAAGTGCATCTAAAGAATATCGAATAGCGACTGGTTCAATGGGTTCTGAGGGTACAACCTGTTTCACATAAACCAATCTATAAACCAATCAAGACAAAGCCCAAAACCGAAGTAGACCATTTCGCATAAACCAATCTATAACAGAACAAAACCCAACAATTTCAGAGATTTCGGACCCATTTTGCCAAAACCGGTCATTATACAAGAAACCCATTCCACCAAAAGCATAAGCTCAAATGATTCAACGTCAATATCAACATAAAGTACAAGATGGAGGTAGACCCATTTCACAAAAACCAATTTTTTACAGAACAAACACCTAAACAATTTCAGGGGTTTGAGACCCAATTCGCCAAAACCAATCATAATACAAGAAACCCATTTCACCGAAAAGCATAAGCTCAAATGGGTCGGTGTCAAAATCAACATAAAGTAGAAGATCGAAGAAATATATCAGAGATGAGAGATATGGGAATGAATGGGATGGGGATTGGCCTCAGTGAGAAGCAGCAGAAGTAGATTGATGGTGGTGAGAAAATTTACAAACTTTTTCAGCGAGTGATTTGAGTATGGAATGATTCCTCGATTTTTTTTTTCTTTTTTTTTTTAATATTAGTTTTTTTTTAATTTTCTTTAAATTCTGAATTTTTTTTTTTAAAGCCAAAACGACGTCGTTTTGGCTCAATTAATAGCAGGACATAACTGGAGTTTAACGGAGTACCAAATTGACAATAATTGAAAGTTAGAGAACTAAAATGACAAAACTGAAAGTTAGAAGACTGAAATAAAAAATACTGAAAGTTAGAAGATCAGTTTTGTATTTTTGCCATATACATATATATATATATATATATATATATATTTACTAAGAAAAAAAGTGTTTAAATGAATTTCATTGAAGGAGATGAATGAACAAGTTTTGTTGCATTAAAAAAAAAAAAAAAAAGCTGTTTGGTATGAATTTTCTCAAAAGAGATCTCAATCTTGTAAAGTTGTGATTTATAACTATGTTTTATGTTGACTTTATTCCATGACAAAAAGTGTTGTAATTGCTTTAATTTTGTTCTTTGTATTTTGTAAGATTTTATTGTATTGGATTTAGTATTGAGTTGGTGAAAAATCGAGCTTAAATATAGAATTAGTGGATTTCACAAGAAGCTCGAGAGAAGCTAACCCGCGAAAGAGCCACGTGAGAAGCACATGACTGGAAGCTGAAGAGTCGTGCTGGCTATCAGTTTCGCAAGTGTCTCACAGGTAAGGCCTTCCCACGAGGTAGTTGCGAAACATTCTGAGAGAAAAACCCTAGATAAGTTTTCTACAACACACACACCCATCTTTTAGAGAGAAAGCTACTCATCCTTAGTGAAAAATCATTCTAGCCCCTTCTCCTTCCCTCTCCCGTTATCATACATTGAAAGGAGATTTGTACCCAAACACAACTCACACCTTTTCAGAGTGTAGAGAGTGTTTTGTAGCTTGGGAAGCTTTGGGAATTTGCCAAAAGAAGCCGGTGAGGCTTGGCAGATGCAATCAGGCGTATTGTAGGATCCGAAGAGCTAGACAAGACACGGTTCCGAGAAGCCTTGTTGGAGTAGGAGCTTGAAGGGCTTAGGTACATTGGATAGATTAGGCTTGGAGAGTCTCTTGCTATTTGTGTATCCTAACTTTTTGTCTAGTGGATCGATTTACCGCTTAGAGGGCGGCAGAGAGGTTTTTCACCAAGTACTTCGGTTTCTTCTTCGATGACACATCGACGTATTATCTTATGTTTGCATTACTCTTCCCTTACTCTTGTGCTTTACTTTTATTGTTTGTTGTTCAAATTTATGCACTAGAGTAGTATTGGTTGATTGCGCTTCATTTACTCTTGTTTCCGCACTTAGATAAGTTAGAGTAAAAGCAATCTAGCCGTAATCTTTTAATTAGGGGTCTAAACAGCTCTTGTATTTTTAACATATTTTCGAGCTTTCAATTGGTATCAGAACGGGTACACTTGCTGTGGTTTTACTACCTAAGTGTGATCATAAACCCCTTGCCTTGCTATGGAAAGTGCTATGGCAAAGGCCAACATGAATCGTAGTGAAGGTGTTTGTGATAATGACTCTAGAGCATATTTGGAGATTGTCCTGATAATGAGCTTTTAGAGTTATTCATATCAAAGAAACATGCTAGACATTTTATACACATGTTGAAATCCTTAGTTCATACGAATCATGAAATTCATAAGAGCTTGTGCGAGTCGAATTCCTTAATTGATAAATATAAGAGAAGGAATAGACATTTGTGTGATAAACTTGATTGTCTGAAAAGAAAGCTTCACTCATCTATGAATGAAGTAAAGAAAGATGAGTCTTGCTTTGATGGTCAAGAATGCCTATCTCATGCTTGTCTTTTTGTTCATACCACATTGAAAGTGTTTAATTCATGTTTGTGGTATCTTGACAGTGGTTGTTCAAGGCATATGACTGGAGATAAATCTTTGTTCAAAACTCTTAAAAAGAAGGAAGATGGTTTTGTGACATTTGGAGATTGTAGTCACTCACAAGTTCTTGGAAAGGGAACCGTTGATATTCCGAGACTGCCCCTATTGACTGATGTGCTGTACATTAAAGGATTGAAAGTGAACTTGCTGAGTATCACTCAAACATACGATGAATACTTCTTAGTCCAATTTTCAAAGAAAGGGTGTCTAATCCAAAATGAAAAAGGTGTTCAAGTTCTAAAGGGACTTAGGACCACTAACAATTGTTATGGGGTTATTCCCAAACCAAGCATAGCATGTCGAAGTGCTCAAGTGAATCTTTTGGAGTTATGGCATCAACAATTTGGACATGATAATTACCAGCAAGTGGCAAAAGTCTTAAAACTTGAAGCAATGGTTGTTTTACCAAAGTTTGGAAAAATTGAGAAGGATGTTTGTGGTCCATGTCAATTAGGAAAACAAACAAAGTCAACCCATCCTAAAGTAAATGTAGTTGCAACTTCTCGGCCTTTGGAGTTACTACATGTGGATTTAATGGGTCCATTGCGAACAAAAAGCATAGGTGGAATGCGCTATATTTTGGTGGTAGTCAACGATTTCTCAAGATACTCTTGGGTGGAATTTCTTCGAGAAAAGTCGGAGGCGTGCAATAAGATGGAAAGGTTATGCAAGAGGATACAAAATGATAAAGGTGTTCCCATAGTCAAAATCAGAAGTGATCATGGGAAGGAGTTTGAAAATGCAAAATTTGAAGCATTTTGCAATGAACACGGTATTAAGAAAGAATTTTCAGCTCCAAAGACTCCACAACAGAATGGGGTCTTTGAAAGAAAGAACCGGGTGATTCAAGAGATGGCAAGAATAATGTTACTCAACAAAAACATTCCACAAAAGTTTTGGGTTGAAGCGGTGAATACTTCATGTCACATTGGGAATAGGATTTTCTTTTGTGTAGGAACATAAAAGACATCACATGAAATTTAGAGGGAAAAGAAGCCAAAGGTGAAATATTTTCGAATATTTAGGAGCAAATGATATATTCTAAATGATAGGGAGAATCTTGAAAAATTTGATGCTAAGAGTGATGAAGGAATATTCCTAGGATACTCCATAAATAGCCGAGTATATAGAGTGTATAATAAACGCACTAAAACGGTGAAGGAATCAATAAATGTGGTCATAGATGATACCATCTCAAAAAAGGATGTTGATGATGATGGGGAAGGACCAAATCTTAAGAAGAAAGAGGGTGATGACAACATGTCTCAAGGTGATGATGTTAAGAAAGAATCACCGGAAAAGGAGTCTATGCCTCCTATACCAAGAAGGGAGACTAGATCAACACAAGGATCTTCAAGCCCACTCACTCCTCCGGAAGTTCAACCTTCAATCTCTCGTGATGAGGAACCTTCCACTTCCAAGAGACCATCGTCAAGAGTAACTCTCAATTGTCCCACAAGCAATATCATTGGTGATTTAGATGAAGGACTTCGTTTGAGAAAAGACTGGACTATAGTGTGAACATGTGACGTACAACTGTTATCTTGCGCAATTTGAACCCAAGAAAGTGGAGGAAGCTTTGAAAGATGAGAATTAAGTAGAGTCCATGCACCAAGAGTTGCATCAATTTGTTAGAAATGATGTATGGGAGTTGGTACCAAGGCCCAAGGATACACATGTAATTGGTAGCAAGTGGATCTTCAAGAACAAAACCGATGAAGATGGTGAAGTTATCCGAAACAAATCTAGATTGGTAGCTCAAGGATATGCTTAAGTTGAAGGCATAGACTTTGATGAGTTATTTGCTCCAGTTGCAAGACTAGAGTCAATTCGAATTCTTCTCCCCAAGCATGCATTATGAACTTCAAGTTTTACCAAATGAATGTGAAGAGTGCTTTCTTGAATGGGCTTTTAAACAAAGAAGTCTTTGTTGAGCAGCCAAAGGGGTTTCAAAACCCTCACTTTTCAGACCATGTGTTAAGACTGAAGAAGGCATTATATAGGCTGAAGCAAGCACCAAGAGCTTGGTATGATCACCTCACCACATACCTATTAGATCATGGCTTCAAGAGAGGTCAAGCCGATTGAACACTGTTTGTCAAAAGAGATGAGATATCTCTTCTTGTTACTCAAGTATATATGGATGACATTGTCTTTGGATCCATAATCGATCACCTAGCTCATGAATTTTTGGAAGAAATGAAATGGGAGATGAGAATGGTGAGGGAGCTAAACTACTTCCTAGGGCTTCAAGTGAAACAATGGAAAGATGGGATATTTATTTCTCAAGAGAAATATGCCAAAAATCTTGTAATGAAATTCAACTTAGACTCCAAGAAACATACTTCCACTCCTATGAGTTCCTCAGCAAAACTAAGTCGTGATGTAGCCAATGTAGAAGTGGATCCAACACTCTATAGAAGCATGATCGATTGTCTTCTCTATCTCACTGCGAGTAGACCAGACATCGCTTTTAGTGTAGGAGTATGTGCTCGATTTCAGGCAGCACCCAAAGAATCACACTTTACAGCAATCAAACGAATTATCCGCTACATCAATGGCACATCTGACTATGGAATTTGGTATTCAAGAGACTCGAATGAGTGCTTAGTTGGATATTCAGATGCTGACTAGGCCGGGTGCATTGATGATAGGAAGAGCACTTCCGGTGGTTGTTTCTATCTTGGAAATAACTTGAAGTCATGGATGAGCAAAAAGCAAAACTCAGTTTCTCTATCAACGGTTGAAACTAAATACATTGCAATGGCGAGTTGTTGTGCACAATTATTATGGATGAATAAGCTCCTACATGATTATGAAATTACTCAAGACACTATGTGTGTGTTCTGTGATAATACAAGTGTCATAAATTTGTCAAAGAATCCAGTCCAACACTCGAAATCAAAGCATATCGAGATCTGGTACCACTTCATTCGAGACTTGGTAGAGGAAAAGACTGTGCATTTAGAGTTTATCAACATTGACAACCAGAAGGCAGACATATTTACTAAACCTCTTGATGGTCCGAGGTTTGAGTCCTTGCGTAAGACCATTGGTGTCGATATCATTCCTTGAACTCTATCTCTTGTGTGACCTAATTTTGTACAAATGTTGCATTCGTGTTTTTTTTTTTTTTTTTTTCGGTCTCACATGTTAGATAGATCATGTTTCTTTTCCAAGTTTTTTTTTGTTGATCTTATTTTACATGTTCTATTTTTTAGTGTGTTTAAAAAATTCAAAAACCCATAAAAAATTGAAAAATCTATTGAAAAAAAAAAGTTTAATCGCTTATGTTGTGTATATCACATGTGAGTTTGGCCTAGTATATTCGTACTAATGACGTGGTGCATTTATGAGTGTAGCTTGTTATGTATGCACATATATCTTTGTGGGAAAAATCTTGAAATCTATGTGTGATTGTTTTTAAATAAATCTTCAAATCTGTCATGAATGATTAGTCAATTGTCTTGATGTTCTTGATTCTTGCATAGACTTGTACCTATATCTCGTCCCACCTTTGTTTTTTATGTTTTTGCAATATAGCTCACCGAATGTAAATCTCAAAATGAAAAAGATATTATAACCTGCAAAAGCCGTCGTACATACTAGTATTTGACTAGGAAAAAGGAAAGCGACATTTTGAAGTGAAATGTATGGTGCTCAAAAGCCAAAGGCTTATTCTCAAGTATTGAAATATCAAAAATTTCAAACACCAATCTCAAAAATGAGATATACTGTTCCCAAATGATCAAATGTTATGTTTGTAAAGAAGACAAATGAAAAGTTTCAAAGATTATTGTAATCATTTTTATGTGGGAGGTCATATATATTCATTTCTATAATTGAGATAGACCACTTGACCTAATACCAGTTGCGTATGACTTGATTGAATTAATCATTGAAACTTCACTTTAGACTAAGGACTATTCCACATTAGATACTCACGCACAACACACAAGACTTTTGTTCAACAAATGCTTATTTCATTTGTATGATTGTACATGATCAAATATGATATGTATGCTCAATTGTTTGTCGATCAAACCCAAAAAGATTTTTGATTATTTTATATGTTTTTAAAAGAGATTTTATGCTTTTGTGCTTTAAGTTTTTCTTCAAAATGCATTTTTGTGGTGTTTCTGCAAAAAACTTGTTCACAGGCCTTTTCGCAAGAAGCTCGCGACTAAGCACTTCCCACAAAAAGAGGTTAAGGGAAAACTGGAAATCGCAAATTTCATACAGAGACTATGGCGACTATCTCGCGACTGTTTCGCAACTAAAAGCTTCTCGCGAAAGTTTTTGTGTTTCAGTGGTGATTTTCGCGACTATCTAACTCACGAAAAATGCGTGTTTTCAGTTTTATAGGGCTGATGTGACAGAATTTTAAAAACACTCCCTATTTCCCTCTCTTTGCCTCACTCAAGCCTTTCTCAACCTAAATCTCATTTTGTCTCAAAACCCCCATCATTTTCAAGTTTGTTTTCTGCAAAATTAACTTCAAGTTATGTTTCTAAAACATTCTTTTCATTTCTGTTTAAGATTATGAAAAAATTATCTTAAGGTTCTAAATTTGGGGATTTTCGAAACAAGGGTTATGTTCATGACTTTTAAGCAAAAATTTCCCAAATTTTTAATTAAGTAGAGTCCCATTTGGTCTGTGTGTATCTGTGCTGGCCCCTTGTGGCATTTTAAACTTGTATTGAGGCATTTTTCTATATGTTTATGCATTGTCCATTCATGTAATGCAGTGTTGCATGCCAAGTGTTTGTTTGTTTTACTTTATGTTTGTTTTCTCGTTGCTTTATGGTGCTTTAAGTTATGTTTAGTATATATGTTTTATTGCTCTCATCGCATCATGCTTATGTGTTGGACATGCATACATCCTTATGCTATTATGCTCTATTGGTTATATGTTTGGATGATCATTTTCTTTGCTATATAATCATTATAGTCATTTCCATATGACCGTTTTGTGTTTGATCAAGTTGCTCACATGTTTCACAATATGTTTACTTGATCGCATTTTACTTGTTACATTATACTTATCCTTTTATCACTTGATTTACCTTGAGAGTTTAATGCGTTTTATGCAAGTATTTCAGGTTACAGGTATTTTGTTTCAAGTTCATCACAACTTCTAGATTTAGGTGTGAGTGAGTTTTGCCATTGTTCCCAAACTCACGTTTAAGTCTAGAATCTATTATAGGGTGTTTTGTTACGGAATAGCCAAAGGGGGAGATTGTAAAGTTGTGATTTACAACTATATTTTATGTTGGCTTTATTTCATGACAAAAAGTATTATAATTGTTTTAATTTTGTTTCTTGTATTTTGTGGGATTTTATTGTATTAGATTTAGTATTGAGTTGGTGAAGATCCGAGCTTAAATGAAGAATCAGTGGATTTCGCAAGAAGCTCACGAGAAGCTAACCCGCGAAAGAGTCACGTGAGAAGCACATGACTAGAAGCTGAAAAGTCATGCTAGGTTGTCAGTTTCGCAAGTGTCTCGTGGGTAAGGCCTTCCCGCGAGGTAGTCGCAAAACATTCTACCTGGAGGATTTTAAGTATGACTTTCTTACCCTTCACCCATACTATATATAGAAGTAAAGAAGGTCATTCAGAGAGAAAACCCTAGATAGGTTTTCTACAACACACACACCCATCTTTTAAAGAGAAAGCTACTCATCCTTAGTGTAAAATCATTCTAGCCTCTTCTCCTTCCCTCTCCTATTATCATACATTGAGAGGAGATTTGTATCCAAACACAACCCACACCTTTTCAGAGTGTAGAGAGTGTTTTGGAGCTTGAGAAGCTTTGGGGATTTGTCAAAAGAAGCTGGTGAGGCTTGGCGGATGCAATCAGGCGTATTGTGGGATCCGATGAGCTAGACAAGAAACGGTTTCAAGAAGCCTTATTGGAGTAGAAGCTTGGAGGGCTTAGGTATATTGGGTAAATTAGGTTTGGAGAGTCTCTTTCTATTCGCATATCTCAACTTATTGTCTTATGGATCAATTTACTGCTTAAAGGGCGGCGGAGAGGTTTTTCGCCAAATACTTCGGTTTCCTCTTTAATAACACATCAATGTGTTATCTTGTGTTTGCATCTCTCTTCCCTTACTCTTGTGCTTTACTTTTATTGTTTGTTGTTCATGTTAATGCACTAGAGTAGTATCGATTGATTGCACTTCATTTACTTTTGTTTCCGCACTTAGATAAGTTAGAGCAAAAGCAATCTAGCCGTAATGTTTTAATTAGGGGTCTAAACAACTTTTGTGTTTTTAACACATTTTCAAGCTTTCAATATCACATCTAACAATACTTCTACATTTGTGCCCACCACTAAAGTCCCTTTTATACTTACTTATTTCTTTATATATATGCTTGTAGCAAAAAATGATTGATGAAGATGGCAATCCCACACTAGAATGGTTTAAAAATACATAAGGGACGATGACAAGTATATGTCATAATTGATGTTTTGTGAACATGTAATTTTACTCAACACACTTGTGTATTTTACATTAACACATACTAATACATTGTTTATTTGTACCTGTAGATTTATATCCCTGTGAATGACAATAATAATCACTACAACTTATGTGTCCTTGACTTTAGTTCAGAAAGATGTATACATATATTGGACTTTTGCCAAGCACAATTGGGCAAGACATGCGAACAAAAAACGTGCAAATAGTGGTATTGTTTCTTTCTCTTTGTGCTTAATAATAATTTTGATATATGATTTTGTTTTATACTTAATAACTGCTTTTTGACAAATTTGCAATACAAGTTGGCATCAAATCTAGTGCTTTCAAAAGAAAATGGACGTTCCAAAATTATAGAAAATGCTAGAAAAATTCCACTACATGATTATTTTCAGTTACTAAAATGATAGTAATTTGTATAAAATGATGACTGAGAAATTGTTTATGATTTAGTGAATTGTTTTTATATTAAATGAATGGGAAATTTAATGTTTATCTTTAGCGATTTAGTGAATTGTCTTTCTTCTTCTTTTTTCTTTCTTTTGAAAGGGAGACTGATTTTTTATCATTCAAAAATAAAATTATTATATGAGAAGCATTAAAAAAAATTTATATGTAAAGAAATAGCAAGGAATCCATAATTAAAATTTCTTTAATAATTAAGCATAAGTTACTTTCTCAAAGTTCATTGCCAAAACATAGATAAGTTGGTATTTTCTGGTATTCAACTTGAGCCTTAGTTCTAGGCTCATTTAATAAACAAGTCAAGCCCAAGCAAAAAAAATTGACATGTATGAACATGCAAGGTTTCAGGGAAATATCTGTCAGTGAGTGACAATGAGAAGCTAGTAAGGGAAAATTTGCATCTGCATTAATGTGCCCAACTGTTTCTCTCTATTTGACATGCATAAACATGCAAGGTTTCATGTAAATATCTGTCAATGAGTGACAATGAGAAGCTTGCATAGCCTGAACATTGATTAAATTCAATACTTTGTCACATTAGAAATCACATTTTTTTGGATTTAGAACTCTGCCTTTCTAATTTTTTAAAATATCATTTATTAGAATAAGTATCACAACATGCATCCAAATTACTAGAAATGTAAATTGGAATTTTATAACTGGCATGGTGTAACTCAAGACAACATCTTAATGTACAATTTAGGAAGAGGGATAAAACACGACGTGACAATGATGCATCAAGCAAATATCTGTGACTAGTGCCTCCAGGATGCCATTGATTCTGCAAAGAATAGGTATTTTACTCCTAAAAAACCAAAATCATGTGCAGGATCATAAGGATGGTCTTTGGAAGGAATCACCATAAAAATTAGAATTAGCTTGCTGTAACTATTTACCAAAAGCCTTATCATATTTGCATCCTAAAGATCAAAACATTCAAGGTCCATAAACAACAGATGTAGATAAATATATATATATATATATAGTTGAATCCAAAAAACTAACAAACAATTTGGGGAAAGAAAACAAACATGTTAATAATTAATTCAGAGATTTCACAACTTGCATGAAATTAGGGTTTTGTCATTTTCAACCTTACCTTCAACAATAACAAACTGATTTCGATCAAACAAGTTTAAGAGAGAAGAATTTTAAGGGAGAGGATGCAAGAGAGAATGGGGCAAGTCTGTTTTTTCTGAGAATCTTTCACTGAATGCAAGAGAGGGAAGCAATTTGAGAGAAAAACGCGAGAGCAAATTTTTTTTTTTTTCTCTGTGTTTTTTTTCCACCTCTTCTTTTATACATTACCTACTTGACCGGTGACAAGTATTCCATTAAAAATAAATAAATGGCCAAGATTAAAACAAGTAAGATCTACGGTCAAAATTTACATGGGTACCGTAGAATGACCCTTAAAGTCCGTTTGGTTAGAGGAGTGAAAAAGTGAGAGGATGAAAAATTGTGGGAAGATGGAAAAGTGGAAGGATGGAAAATATATAGTTTTTCCTCTTATGGGTTCGGTTGGAGAGGTGGAAAAGTAAAAAGGTGGAAAACTCTTTTGTTTAGTTGGAGAGAAAAAGGGAAGGATAGAAAATGTAATTTATATAAATTGACTATTATACCCTTATAACATAATATGTAAGAAATAGATTTATTTACAATCATTAAATAATATAAAATTTATTATATCATACACATAAATTTATATTATTATTTTTATTATTATAAAGTGAAAATTAGATCAGGTCACGTTGAAAAAAAAAAAAAAAAGAGAAAAGAGAAGGTTCAGCCCACGTTGAAGAAAAAAAAAAAAAAGAAAGAAAGAACGTTCACGTTGAAGAAAGAAAAGGAAAAAGAAAAAAAGAAAGAAAGAAAGATCGTTCATGTTGAATGAAGAAAAAAAAAAAAGATGTTCAGGGGTCACGTTGAAAAAAAATACGTTAAAAAAAAAAGGTGGGAATAGGGCATTCTTGTAAAAGTGCTACTATAACACTTTTCTCCCCAGATTTTCCTTCCGATTTGAAAGGAAAAAAAATGTGGGCCCGAGAAGAAAACTTTCTTCCGAATTTTCTCTCCTTTCTATTTTTCTTCCTCAAATGAACAATAGAAAACAGTATTTTCCACCATATTTTCCTCTCTTTGTTTTCCATCTTCCCTATTTTCACTCCAAACGAACGGAGCCTAAAACTAGTAACCAGTACCACTTAGACCGACCCAACCTCAACTTTTTTTATATATAAGGTGTAAACCTAGACTTCTCTCCCTCAACTTAGTTCCTGATTCTAACACTTAGCAGTCTCCTTTCCTCAATAGAAAATTGTTTTCAATGGAGGAAGGATCAGTGTCAGCGCCACGATGCCCGTCTAATGAATTTCAGATCTGTATCTGTGGTGAAGGGTTGGAAAATAGGTCTGTAGTACACTGCTATCTCATTAAGGTTCCAGACCCTGAGGCATGTCCTAGTCTTTCTTATTATTCACCGAAACTGGAAAAGGAAGAGTTCAGTTCAAAGAAGCCATTTTCATTATTGGTCATGACCGAACTTACCCAGAGGTCTTTCAGCCAATCACATCCTTCTGCAAAATCACCATCGGGACCAGGGATGTTTGGATCCTAGACCTCACTCATCCTTGGGATAATTGGAAGGCTGGTCCTCAAATGAAATTTCATCATTGGAATCCTCCAACACTGGTCGCAGATGGCAAGATATATGTGTTATGAATCACCGAGCCTCGGGGATGATGAACCGAATTTGGAGCATTGGGATGAATGTGAAGATGGTGATTTCTTTACTTACAATATCAGTGACGGGCCTTGGAACGACTTTAAAAATTCTGTACTGAATGTTGACCCAAATGCGGGAAGAATAGCAGTGACTAGTGGTGAAGGTCTTTGTTGGTGATCCTTCGTGGATGATGATCAATATGAATGCTTTATACATTACAAGCTTGTCTTTTAGAAAAAAATATGCGGTTAAAACACAATCTGAGCATACGCAGAATTTAGTATGACATCTACTACTCCTGGTTTTCTTTATTTACAAGATCATGATTTTTGTCTTCTCTTGCAATCTTCTGTGCCTCATCCTGCTTCTTACTATATTCATCCCGCTTCTCGCTATATTTATTGTGTCATACTTGAGAATTCTCCAAAGGACAATGGGCTGAGCATCTCCATTCTGTCCATTCAAAAATACTCTCTAGATGAAGACATTGACTTCTTGTATTGTGCTGAATCCAGAATAAAGAATCAAAGGAAACGGTGAAGGCAAAGGAAAGAGAGAAAGACGACATTGTTTCATCTGAAAAAAAAGAAAATTAAAACTAGATAAATGCTTTGATATGAACTATATGATATGGTAGAGCTTGATGGGTGTAATTTAAAGCTTTCTATTTTCTTTATTCATCAATAAGATTCACATTCATAATAATAAAAGTTTTTATTTTTATTTCTAGCTAGTCTACAATTTCCTAAGACTTTTACAAGTTACCAAGAGACTACTTATTTTGAGGAAATTAACCTATGGCCAAGTTGTCAAAATCGGGATCTTATGTAAGATCGTAGAACGTAGTAGGATCGTAAATCGTAAAATCGGATCGTGGATCGTGGATCGTGGATCGTAAGATCCTATCTATTTTTAGATTTTAAGCAAAAAAACACATTGATAGTGACTTTGTATATTGAATAATCTAGTAAATTATGAATTCTTATATAAAAAAAATAAAGATTTTGATCATATGATGTAATTTGCATGTCCTACATTAAGTTTTGATACAACGTATTTAAAAAGCTCAGTGAATGTTTAATTAGAAACCAAGTACCAAAATACTAGCACACTTTTTTCTTCAGCAGCAGCTCTTGAATCCTCATCATCACCTAACATTGATAACCAAATGATAAAATATTGATCACACATTCACAATATACACATGTAAATTTTATTTATTTTTTTAAAATCTACAAAGGAAGACTTTAGAATTGTTACTTCATTATCTTCATCAAAATCTGTACCAACATCTTTTGGTCGACACCCTTTGATAACCACTCATCATCCGAAGACAAGTTCTTCAAACCAATTTCTTCTTTTGCACTTGATGGTTTAGGTATTTTCTCTTTAATCTTCAAGTTTTACATAACAAGTACCAACTTATCCTTTCTTTTCTTTTCTTTTTGTTTAAACAATTTCCTCCTTTTTAGGCATACTTAAAGTTGTACCAATTTTAATAGAGAATTCTCAACTGGGGGGTAATATACCAAACTCATTTGGTCTTACTGTTTCAAATGTACTTCGATTACTTTCACAACCTAAAGAGCTATATGTGAAGCTTAATATTCTTATAGAAAAAATTTTCAATTCAAGAAAGTCATCTACATATGAGTCCGACCACTTAGTTGATACATTTATTATGTACAATCTCTTAGTCTTGAGATTACAAATTACAACTTTTAAATATGAACTTAAAAATATATATTAAAAAAAAAACTGATTTTTACGTTTTGATAAGATCGATAAGATCTCATACGATTTTGAACGTTCTTACAATTTTTACAATCCTTGTGCGATTTTAAACGCTTTGGGAAGGTGGGATCGTAAAATCGTGTGATCCATCCAGAGATGCTGACATTAAAACACCAAAAAAACAAATGGGCCTAAAGACTTGAGAATATTGTTTTAAACACTGTTAGATCTTACAAAATCAACAGTACAAAAATGTGTAAAACTTGAGAAGTTACACCTAGGTAACTTGAACCTCCATCTTCATGGGAGTGCACGAATTTCTTTGTGGATTATTTGCTGCTGGACATGAGAGCAAGATGTCAGAGGTTCAGTAGTCTGAAGTTTAATTGGGTTTCAATCCTCGGGCAAAAGATGTGAGCTTTGATAACTCAAGTCTCTGTTGTGAAATTTCAGATAAACTCCCTTGGGAGTTTAAATCAAATTCTAGATTGCAAGTACAATTGCTCCACCAAAGGAATGGTGAAGATAACTAAATCCATATGCGTTATGCTTAAAATCAAGTTAAAGTTGTCACAAATAATTTCTGAACGCACCAAAGAGTATGAATATGAAAATCAGAAAAAAAAAAAAAAAAAAAAAAAAAAAAAAAAAAAAAATTAATGTGGGAAAGATCCACGTGCATCATTGTATCAATGGCTCAGTATGCCATAAATATGCTAACCCTTTTCCTCTCTAGAATCTAGCAATTCATTAACTTACTATCAAAGCATGTACAAAGATGATGAAGCGTTAGAGGAAAACAATATACTCCAATGAAAGCACCTTGACCCTCTCCAAATATTTCAGCAGAAATGCGGAAATCAGAAAATCCATGTTAAAAGTCTGAGATGCAAATTTCAACCTAGACAAATATGACTTCAAACTTTGCACAAGGATTGCTTTCCACATGGCTTCGAAGATCAGCATCCCCCTTGAATCTGAAGGTATACAAAGCTTGCCTTTGTGTTATGCCAACTGGATATATTCTATAAACTTTAAGTTCATTCCCTCCTCTGATGCTTTCAGGTCTTTCTTGCTTCCAAATTGGTACATGTTTTGAAGAGTTGAACTTTGAGAGCACTGCGGACTCCAAGGCCTGCAGAGTTATATTCCCAGACCTGCCCATCAAAGTCCAAAATACGATTTTCACCACATCAGAAACAGAAAGAAAGACTTCAGGAAATCCAGTTGTTGCATGGAGATCAATTATCATATCTAACAATGTTGTTCCATATCTAAAAATTCAATCCATTACCACAATGCATACAGCAGAAAGAGCAAAAACCATAAGAGTCATACAACAAATATTCCTCCTCTATCAGTTCAAACAAATGTGAGCACTATGACTACAATCCAAGCAGTTAAGTTTCTGATGGAAAAAAAAATGCTAATTCTAGCAAAAATTGGTTTATACTACATAATGAAGAAAAAAAAAAGATGGTAAACATCAGTTATGAAAAGTAATGAGCCTACCTTAAGAAAATGGACTTCAACTCAAATGCCCCTCTTTCTCTTACATAAACATGATGCACGGTTTCTAAGCCGCTGGTGCACTTGCAGGGACGTTTCTTGAACCCTGGGCTCTTTTCTTCTTTCTCTCGAATCATTGTTGCCAGGTGAATGCACAGGCGGCATGATGAGTGTACTGCTGCCATATCCACAAGCGCTTTGAAAGAATCAGATGGGCCCTCATACTTCCACCTGATCAATGGAAGATCTTATTGTTAACAAAATTCTTCGTGAGGAAGTAATCAATTTCTGGCACATACTCAATGGAACGAATCCAAAAGTATCCAGAATTTAGTTTTACACTTATGGTTTAACCATCATTTTTTGCCCATTAGTGAATCATCATTTTCACCATGTAAAATTAAATTTTACCTTAATGATTGATTGTATGCATCAGGATTTTCAGCTAGGTATTTCATCTTCTTGGCAATTGGCTCAATATCTCCTAGCTCCCTGATATGTAAAATTGAACCAGGAGAAGGGGCAAAATCTTGAATATTTGGAGCACCAACTACCACAGGGACAGAACCTACAAATGATTAACACCATTTTCCAATATCAGCATCATGAAAATTTCCATATTCTTCAGGTAGTATATGGATTTTCATTAAGCATCTGCAACCCAATTTTTACATACATACATACATACATGTGTGTGTGTGAGTGTGTGTGTGTACGCGCGCGCACAAATTATTTACAGATTTTGTCAATTCTAAGTACTGAAAATTCTTCTATAACTGTTGAAGGCCAGATAATTGCAAATTCAGTTGAAAGCACTTTTTTGTTTTCTTTTCCTTTCAAATGTAGCAAGGATCCATTCCAAATATCCAAAAAATTTCCATAAATATAACACGATTTCTCAACCTTTTGAAAAAAAAACTCCTGATTGATCTGTGATTTTTCACGAGACTTAAGAACTCCTAGATATAACTTGGCTACTATGATTATCAGAATGACAGAAAAGTTTTTTTTTTTTTTTTTTTTTTTGGTAAGTAAAAATGACAGAAAAGTTGAAGAATGGAATCGAACTCCAACCCAATCAAAAGCAGGAGCAAACCATCAATAGGAAAAGAAAAAAAAAAGGGAGGGGGGGGGGGGGGGAGGAAGAAATGACTTAAGTGTCTATCAAACTCATTAAAATATAGTGATGGCACCAACGCAATGTGGGATATACAGCTCTGTAATTAATAGAATTTAGGATGGATATATATATATATATATATATAGAGAGAGAGAGAGAGAGAGAGAGAGAGAGAGAGAGAGAGGTGTAGGTTTTATACCAGCAACAAGAGACTGGAAGAATTTCTCAGTCACATAATCCTCCTCATTGGAATTCTCAAAAGCCAAACTAAATTTATAGTGCTTCAGAGCTTCTACTTTGTCCACTGGAGGAAAAAAAAAATAGAACCAAGATTATTGTACACAAATTTTAGCTAGAAGAAGATATTAGTTTTTCTCAAATAATCAGAAACCTACCATAAAATTCAACATAAGAACATCACAAAGGAAGAGTTACATTCAAGTTAAACCTGATGTAAATTGTGTTGATGTTTAAACCACTTAATAACTTTGCATTGGATGAGTAGTTTGACAGATTCACCTTTAGATTACATTGTCTCCACCCATGATCCAAAGATCTATAACTATGTCATTTATAAAATGTTTTAATCCATGTTTTTTTGTATTTCAAAATTATGTATAGAGCATGAGTTTATGGATTATATAGTAAATAACATCCAGTTGAAATGAAAATTGGTTGTGCATGTTAAGAGTAAATAGAAAATATAATCTAACATTAGGATTTTCAAAATATTAGTTAGATGAAAAATTAATAAGTGGTGTAACATCAACAAAGAGTTACATCATTAGGTAGAACCTAATCCACAATTGAAACATCAGACCAAATAATTTTGTTGTAGCAATCCCTAAAAACACATTGATCAATGCCCATTCAGTAATGCATTTTCAAACGAACAAAGTTTCTCTCCAAACCAGTTTGGAGAGAAACCCTTCAATTTTATCATATATCTCTTTTTCGGATGTGAATTTTGAAAAGCTAACCGTTAAATTTCATGTTACTTATGTTCTGAACATGCATATCAAATTCCGTTCAAATCGGATTTTATTTACTATTTGATCAATTAACTTATTTTTTATATACAATTTTAGATTACAAAAACTTGAAACTTTAACATTTATTTGATGACATAGCAATTGATCTTTGATCTTCTTGAAATTTTGCAAGCATGAAAGATATAATAATAACATGTAATCCAACGGTTAGACTTTCAAATTTCACACTCAAAATAAAAATATATGATAACTTTAAAGGGTTTCCTTCCAAACTAGATTGGAGAGAAACTTTATTCTTTTCAAACCGCACTTTTTCAAAGTACAACTTTTTAAAACTTCACTTTTATTCTAAGTATAGCTTTCTCAAACAACCCCATTTCAAAAAACTGAAAAATAAGTTGCACCAAATGGGCACTGCCCTTTTGCACACATGCATATTTCACATTGAGAACAATATATGTACAGTTCAATAAGTACGTAGAGAATCACTTTCTAGATCTAAACAGTGAGACCTGAAGAGATTATCTGTACAGAATAGAGCTAACCTAAAAAGACCATAAATTTTTTATTTAAAAAAAAAAATCATTTCTAGTAGTCCTTCCCAAGCTTGCTTGGGAGATTAAGAAAGCTAGGGCCGGCTCAATACATTTTGAGGCCTAAGGCAGCCATTTTAAATGAGCCTTTTTATATTTAAATATCACTTAGATAGTATTGTGTTAATGTTCTACATTATAAATTTGTTTGTTTAAAATCTATTATTTTCACTTTTTAATAAGACTAATTTCAGTTGGATTTTTATTAATCCATAATTTTTTAGCCTTCTTAGAAATGGAGGAAAAAATGTACAATTTACATATTTTTTTAAATAATAATAAATAAATAAATCACTTATTCCCTACCCATTTTGGGCCTTTCACTATTAGGGGGCCCTAGGCCTAGGTCCGCAAGAAGATAACTTTTAAGTGATTGTTAATAATCATCTAGTGTGTTCCATAGTGCAGAAAGATAATAGTCTAAGGAGGCCCAACCCATCAATGATGCAGGGAACTAAGATTTTATGTTTTACCAAGATTTTGCAATTAATTTTGTTTTTGAATTTGGTTATTAATGTTAACGGTTTTTATGGATTCGATTAAATGTTTTCCATATTAGTATAATCCCTAAAACCTAATTATCTAGCACTCCTGTAATGGTGAAAGAGAGATGAATTTGAATAAGATTAATTATTATGGGTTGAGAATGTCTCCTCTTTTGTTCTCTCTGTTTGGTGGCGATGCCAGACTCCCCTAGGTGGTGATGCCTAGGGTTTGCAGACAGATTCTAGGTGGTGAAGCCTAGGGTTTGTTCTGTTGTTACTTTTGTTTCCCTTTTATTTCTTATTTTCTACTGTGTTCTGCATCAATCAACCTGCCCAAACCCCCACAACTTTCCATGTCCCAGGTCAAGTTTTCAACTACAGCTCAACTTCAAATCCTTTCAAGTTGTAACAACTTGCACTAATGATTAAACTTTGCACCTATGAAAAATCATAGTTAGCAGTTCATGGTTAGTTGATATGAACATTTAACTACAATGAATGCATTTAAGTTATCAATACAACTTTAGCACTGCACAACCCAAACTCTTTGCAAAAAATTCTTAATGTGATGCTCCTAGCATATACATGTTGCATTCTCTACTTCTTTACAGTCCAGATATCTCTATATATAAACCATACAGAAGATCCACCAAGTTTATGGAACAACTGCAACTTTAAAGACCTGTAGAAACCTAGAGATATGTTCAACCCAGAAACAAAATTTAGAGATTGCACTGCTGTCAAAATCAAGTATCATTATGAACATTGCAGTGCAGTAAGCTGATGAAGCCTCAGGTTTATGATTAATACATCAAGAAGAATTTGCATATCATATTGCACAACTAGAATTATATCTCCAAGGTTAAAGCTATGCAAGCAACTTCAGAACCAAATACTAGGCAAGAACAGAACTACCAGGCAACTTTTATAATGGACTGTATTTGCAACCTAAAAGATAATGCTCTGAATTTAGGTTTACCGAACAGAGGAAAATAAATTAATCCAAAGATAATGTCTTAAAACGGTTTTAAAAAAATATTTAAATGAGCACCTCTTCCATCACGGTTTCTATGGCAACCACCATAGGAGTCTATCTTGATGTTTGCCTTTTCAAGTCCTTCAAGAGCTTGCAAGCGGAAATTGCGAGCACCACAGTTGGAAATAAAAGCAGCAGCAAGTGCATTCTCAGTCTTTGGCTGCACTGGTGCCATGATATCATACTCAGCCCAGGAAAAATATCCAACAGGAACGTCTGATGAAAGACTAGTTGTCATTATAATGTTATATCCCCTCCTAATACAACCAAAAAAAGAAAAAAAGAAAGAAATTAGTCTTACTAACAATCATTGACCGGGAAAAAAATTACAACTTAAAGTGATCATCAGAAAACAGCAAGAAATTTGGTTGAGGAAAGTTAATGGTGTTTAATGGTTTGTGTGCTTACCAATAGAATAATATAATAAAATAATTTTTTTTTGATAAATAACGTAAGAATATTATTAATAATATAAAGAATGCCAAACCAAGTACATTGGGGATGTACTAAGGGGGCACAAATCAAGAAACTAAAGAACAACGGTCAAGAAAGATAGAAAATGAGGAACAAGAAAAATGAGAAAAAACCACACTCCATTCAAAGAGAGTGTGTAAGAAAAAAGATTTAATCTCTAGCGAAGAACGTTCACAACCCTCGAAACTTCTAGCATTCCTTTCACGCCAAATGCACCAAATCAAGCAATGAGGCACTAATCTCCAAACATCAAAGTGACGATGTCGCCCAAACTTTCCTTGCCAAGTCTCAAACAACTCAAGAACAGTATGAGGCATAACCCATTGAATACCAAACAAGCAAAAAACCAAGGACCACAACTCCCAAGCTATGGAGCAATGAAGTAAAAGGTGATCCACCGACTCCCCACACCTTTTACACATATAGCACCAGTCAAGCACGATCACTCATCTTTTACGAAGGTTGTCTGTTGTTAAGATCTTACCTAAGGAAGCAGACCAAGAAAAAAAAGCCACCCTTGGAGGAACCTTCGATTGCCATATCATTCTCCATGGAAAGGAAACAAGAGTAGGGGGGTAGAAAGTGCAATAATAACCTCTAACCTCAAAACCTCTATTCCTTGCAGGTTTCCAACAAACCTTATCTGAGCCAAACCCCCGCACTGTTGAAGAGTAAATCAGCCCCATAAACCGGTCAAAGGCTTCTTCTTCCCAATCTTGGGGTGGACGACGAAATTGCACATTTCAGTGAAACCTCCCAGCAAACCAACCCATAACTTCAGCCACCAAAGAATCCTTTGACCTACTAAGACAATAAAGCTCCGAAAAATCCTCTTGGAGAGTACAATCCCCACACCACACATGCTTCCAAAATTTCACTCTAGTACCATCCCCCACATCATAAACAAGGAATTTAGAGAAGTTCAACCAGCCACTTCTAATGTATCTCCACAAGCTGACCCCATAAGGACTCGTCACCTTTTTCGTACACCAACCACCCCAAATGTTCCCATATTTTGCCTCTATAACCCTCCTCCATAAAGCATCAGTCTCCATCCCATACCTCCACAACCATTTTCCTAGCAAGGCAGAATTGAAATTCCCCAACCGTCTTATACCCAACCCCCCAACCTGCAAAGGCCTACAAACCTTGGCCCAATTAACTAAATGTATTTTAGGTTCACCACCAAGCCCATTCCACAGAAAATCCCTCAGTAATTTCTCCATACACTTTGCCACCTTGCCCGGTAAAGGAAAAAGGAAGAAAGTATGTAGGTAAAGAAGAGAGAGAGCTTTTAATGAGTGTCACCTTACCCCCTTTAGACAAATACATTCTCTTCCAACCTACTAATCTCCTCTCCATTCTCTCTAAGATAGGATTTCAAACCGATAAATCCTTAAATTTGGCACCCAATGGAAGGCCCAAATATTTCAATGGCAAAGAAGACTGCCCACACCCCAACATACCCACCAAAGCTTCCAAATTGTGTACCTCACCAACAGGTACCAATTCAGATTTTCCCAAATTAATATGAAGCCCTGACACCTCCTCAAATCTAGCAAGAATCGCCCTCAAATTAGCAATCTGAGAAGGTTCAGCATCACAAAAAATCAGAGTATCATCTGCAAATAAAAGGTGAGACACTATCACAGGTGGACCAGCCGTACTACCCACAGAAAAGCCTGAAAATTGCCTGGCGAAGGCAGCCACTTCCAACAGCCTACTTAATGCCTCCATCACAATATCAAACAATAAAGGAGATAAAGGATCCCCTTACCGAAGCCTCCTAGAACTTCCAAAGAAATCAGATGGGCTACCATTGATCAAAATGGAAAACTTTACATTTGAAATGCAATATCTTATCCATTTTCTCCATTTTTCTGAGAAACCACAACACTAAAGCATATACATTTAAAAGTCCCAACTCACATGATCATATGCCTTCTCCACATCCAATTTACACAACACACCTGGAACACCTGACTTCAATCTACTATCGATACATTCAGAAGCAATCAAGACGGAATCTAAAATCTGTCTACCCTTCACAAAAGCATTTTGTGAATCCGAAATAAGCCCATGCGCTACCCTACGAAGCTGATTAGCCAACACCTCAGAAATAATCTTATAAATCCCACCAACTAAGCTAATAGGCCGAAAGTCCTTAACCTCCACAGCATCCACTTTCTTGGGAATAAGGGCAAGAAACGAAGCATTAAGGCTCTTCTCAAAAACCGCCTGAGAATGGAAATTGTGAAATACAGCCATAATTTCTGATTTCAAAACACCCCAACAAGACTGGAAGAATGCCATTGAAAAGCCATCAAGGCCAGGTGCCTTATCACCATTAAAGTCGTTGATCACCCCAACCACCTCATCTTCCTCAAAAGGCCTATCTAGCCAACTTGCATCTTCCACCGAGATACTAGAAAAATCCACATCATCTTAGACAGGTCTATGAGCCACATCCTCCAAATAAAGCTGCCTATAGTATTGAGAAATACAATCTGCTATAGCAGCCGAGTCCGAAGACAACACCCCATCCACCATAAGCCTATCAATAGAATTAACCCTCCAGTGAGAGTTAGCTATGCGGTGAAAAAATTTAGTATTCCTGTCTCCTTCCCTAATACAAAGAACTCTAGATTTCTGCCTCCAACTTATTTCCTCCAATAGAATAGCTTTTTCTAACTCATCACGAATTCTTCCCATTTCACCCCTTTCTTCCGCTGATAAACCCCGACTCTCCTCCATATTCTCTAAAGCACTTAGGTCCTTCCACAATTTTTTAATCCGAACTTCAACATGACCAAACACCTCCACATTCCATCTTTTCAAATCGTTTTTTAAGAGCTTTAATTTGTTGGCCAGAATGAAACTCGGTGCACCATGAACTTGATAGGAATCCCACCAGGACCGAACCCTATCCAGAAAACCTTCATCCGTAAGCCACATATTCTCAAATCTAAACGGCATACTCCCTTTCTGAAAAGATCCACCCTCCAGGACAATTGGAAAATGATCGGAGCACAACCTAGACATCTGTCTTTGAGACACTATTGGAAACTTCTCCTCCCAATCAGCAGAAAACAAGAATCTGTCCAGCCTAGCCTTAGAAGCAACTTCTCTAGAATTTGACCAAGTAAAAGGACCCACTTTCAATGGCAGATCAATGAGACCCTGTTCCGAAATAAAATTGTAGAACTCCCGCATAGCTATAGTGACAGAATTAGACCCCAATGTTTGGAAGGGAACCTAACCACATTAAAATCACCACCCACACACCATGGAACACTCCACCAACTAATCAAACCACAGAGTTCCTCCCATAAAAACCTCCTATCACGGTATAAATTAGGACCATAAACACCAGTAAACGCCCAAACAAACTGGTCTGACACACTTGTAAACTTACAAAAAACCGAAAATCTCCCCACTGCTTCCTTTGTTTTATTCACTACCCGGGTGTCCCACATCACCAACACCCCACCGGAAGCACCACAAGAACCTAAATAAGACCAGTCAACATGTTGGCCACCCCACAAACTACGAATCACCGCTCTATTAATCAGCCCCATTTTAGTTTCTTGAAGACAAACCACATCTGGCCCCCATTTCCTAATCAAATTTCTAACCCTGAGCCTTTTGTCCTGCTCATTCAACCCTGTAACGTTCCAAGAAATAATCTTCACATTCATTGATAAAACACAACAGCCCGCCCAGAACTTGCACTCCTTGCTTTAATTGGATCAAACTCAACATTCAATGATGACAACAAATTCTTCAACTCCCGTTGACCTTTCTGGCCTGACTTGACCAACTTCGTTTGAGCACCCACCACAAGTTTCTTTTTATCTTTCTTTATGGCCTCAATGGCTAATAACAAGCCTGTAATCTGCTCCTCAAAACCTTCCAGCGAAGTGCCCACAGATTTCTTGAAAGCCTTTATCCTATTGATTACCCATTGAGATAGTTGACAATCCACACTCTCCTTACACCCAATCTCCTTCACATGACTAGTCATCAACTCCAACAGACCTTCAGTGGCCAAAGGTACCACAACTAATGGCTCGTCACCACCCTCACAAGACCTCGACCTATCACCAACTTCCCATGACTCACTCTCTGACCCAGGAACCACAGACAATGACTCCACTAACCCCTCACCCTCATCTGCCCAACTAACCCTCTGCCCTTCAGTAGTACTCAAAACATTACCCGGAACACTCTCTGCCTCCAAACTTGAGCAGACAGATAAACTATCTGGAGAACGATACAGTGACAGTAGGAGCACTAATTGTCTGCCATCACGCAATTGTAATATCCAGTCTTTAGAATTACCCCAAGTCTTATCCAAGTCTCCGACCAATTCCCTTATAGTTGAGCCAGGTATTTGATCTCCCTCAAAATCAGAAATACCCAGTGATGCGGGAGACGAAAGAAGATTATTGTTTATTATTATTTATGTTTGCAAGCCAATTGTATTTTTATGTTTTAGGATTTATTAGTTTATTGGGCTATTAGTATTTTAATTTAGAAGTAAGGGTATTTTTGTAATAAAGCAATTAGGGTTTCCTAGCCAATTAGAACTAAGGTTAGCAATCCTTTATAAGCAACCTATTGTACTCCTTGAGGAGACAGTTGATATTTTGATGAATGAAAACAATGGCCGTTTGGTCTTTCTTTGGTCTGGTGCTGACTCCAGGTCTACCCTAGGTGCTGACTCCTAGTGGTTTCCCCGCTTGGTGCTGACTCCAAGCAAGGCCTAGGTGCTGACTCCTAGGTCATATCCCTTTATTTTTCTGTTGTTTAGTTTTTGTTCTAGTTGTCCTGCATCACCCAGTCCTTCCGAACCCACAAAATCCTCATCCCCAACCTCCGATACCACTGTAGAAGACAAAGACACCACCGACGAAACTATCGGGTCAGCAAGGGTCAGCACCGGTTCCGATGTCGTGGATGACACCACCGGCACCACTCTCGACCCACTCAGAGTGCTGATCGGCGATATCTGGTCTTGGGAGGCTTGGGCCACCTCCACTAGTCCAGTCGACGCAGAGGGTGGCTGAGCTAGCGGAATCGTGCTGTCCTCTCCCCCCTTACCCATCACTTCCGTCGCTGCTACGGAAGAATCCATACCCAGAGATACCTTCAACGACGTCGCAAGGAGCTCCGATGTGGTCGGTGTGAGCCTTGAGCTCTCAAAGTCCTTCGTGGCTAAGATCGCACTCTTGCCTGAGCACTGTGCAGTGAACCCATTCTGGTAAGAAGTCTCCAAAGCCCGTAGTCCACTAAATGAACTCTCTCCAACCTCAAAATTAAAAGGATGTGGGCTTGACAGACCCGGGCACAAACTGGGTTCTTTATTTCCCACCAAGGCTTGGGCATTTTGCTTGGATGGGCCCAGACCCACGTTTATATTATGGCCATTATTACTTAACACCCATTTGCCAGCTTGTTTACCACCTTTAACACTATCCCATAATACCCGCCTCTTTCCATATTCATTCACCTTCACAGTCAGCCCTCTCCCAAGCCAGCGAGCCTTCCTCCTGTCACACAACTTTCCAAACTCAACCATATTTGAATTCAAAATGGGCTTCAAAGGAATAATGAATTTATTTCCTTCCAAGATTTTCTCCCCAAATTTATTCTTACCATTAATACTACCTTCTCCACCCTCTCCACCACCCACGGCTGGCTGAGGACAACTTCCAGCCTGAGTTTCAGAAACAACTACCTGTGTGTGAGAGTTGTCACACGGAACTTCCACAAAATTCTTCACAGTACCAGCCTGAATCTTTTCCTTACTGAGGGGCTGCTGAACATGCTTCAACCTTGCCTGCACCGGAGCTTTGACAGCTTCTACATAGGACCAGGCAGGTTGATATTTAGGGAATTGCTTAGACCTGTACGGTACAAACTTCAAACCACCCAACGCATATTGAGAAGGTTCCAACAGTCTTCTTAATTCAATCCCAAAAGTTCTCCATCCTTTTTGTAATTTTCTTGCAGGAATAATGATATTTCTCCGCAGCCCACCTACCTTAAGCTCTGTCATTGATAAATACTGCCCAAACGAGTTGGAACCCCCTGAACGTGAAAAATTGCTTAGGACCAACCCCACTCACGGTGTATTCCAGATTCCGCATTATCCAAAGAGCTGCACTCTTGCCCATAAACACCGATTGCATAAAATATTTTCCCCGTTCAAAAATCTTAAGGGAGAAAAAATTCCCTCCTTCCTCAATCACCAACTGAAACAACTTAGACTCAATAAAAAAACTTCAAAAACCCCCCATACTTGCCCTAGGAAATGAAAACTAAAACAGTATTTGTGGCTAATTCGAGGTAGCCGGGTCTCCTCTCATGGACACCTCTGGGCAAAAATCTATAGGACTCTAAATGTTTTGTTAGAATATAGTAGACTCAAGAGAAAGTCTTTGGAGCTTGATTTCCAATCATGTAAAGTATGACTAATATAATAAAATAATATGCCACAGAAGGATTGCTCTTAAATGTTTCCAAATAGTTATGCTATTTCTATTGCATTGCAAAATGTTTTTGTCTAGAAAAAGATGTATTTGAATAGAAAGAAATAACTGAACATTCAATGGTGTAAAATCTCCTTGAATGCACCAAGAAAAAAGCAGAATAAGATCAAAACAACACAATAAAAAATATAAAAATGAAAGAAGTTACAACAATAAACAGAAGTTTTTTTTTTTTTTCCCCTCCTAGCTTCTTTAGTCTGCTTTTGATCCTTAGTTACTAATATTGGTGCAGTTCTCATTTAAATCTGTGGATGTGATAGAAGTGAGGCCAAATATCTCTCCAGTCCAATATAAAAAATGACACTTTCTGATTCACTGTGGCTATTTAAAGTTGAACATGTTACACATGGTGAAGCTATTTAGTATTAAAATTAGGTCAGTGCCTAACTCCTTCCAACCCCATCAGCTAGTCCCTCAAATCATGTGGTTTTGAATTGTTACATTCAAATGGACCCATCATTCTTGGTTCCCCAGCTAATACTCATAGTTCAATATCTACACCTCTTTTCCCTGCACTTCAAACAGTAACTGATGGCAAAATGCTTGCTACATCTAACTAAAATTCAGCTCCAGAACTGATACACAATTTTATTTTATATGATTTTTTTCTTCCAAACAACTGACTACAGAAAATTACTAACATAGATGGAAACACTAAACAGATTAGTAACTCCCACAGAAAAAGAAATAGCTAATTCAAACAAACTTGAAATGAATTTGCATTTGTTCTCAAATAGTAGGAATACCTAGTTCTGTCAAAATGCAATGAAGCTATATAAGTTTGTGCTTACCCACCGTCGTGCCTGATAAAGATTATTCTCTGAATAGTACTGAGCTGATTCCATTGACCGGAGAACACTAGCTGTTCCAGCTTGTTGAGGTAAACCAAATGCAGCGTCTGGAGCCCTACTGGGATTAAATCCAAACTGGCATCCAACAGAACAAGACTTCCACTCCTACATAGAAGTGAACCCAAAAAATTTAAGAATATGCATTGAGACATAAGCAAACTACTATATTACTTAAAAAGGAAAATGAAATAAGTTACTTTTCAAAGATCCTTATTGAATTCCTGGAAGAAGTTTAACTCAAAATAGACTCCAGAGCTACAAAGATTATCTCATGAACCAACAAAATAAATTGGAAATAGAATTTACTCAGAACCTATATGAATTATATTAAAAGATAAGAAAAGGAGAAAGGCCCACTTAAACTACATAAACTTTTTGCTTTTTAAATTATCTTCCTATGGACCACAAAAGAAAAGCTTAAAAGTATCATTTAATGTAGATAGAAAAGAAACAAAATACTCGTAGGCCTATATTACATTTAAAGAATTTGATTGAATTCATCCATAAATCTGTAATCAATTTGATTGATCACATGCTTAACTCTTCAATGTCACAATTTGAGTAAACAAGAATTTAATCAAACTAGGGAGTTGAGGAAAGAATATGAAGGATTCCAATCTTCAAAAATGTTTTTATGGGCAGAGCTTTCAACTATCGATGCTTGACATTATAACTTAATAATAGAATTATTAGTGATTACAAACAGCTAATTTCTACAAGACATTCCCAGCTGAACAAGGTAAAATGATTTCAGTCCACAACCATACTCCACCAACATGTTTTTTCTATTGGCAAGTTACACACACATCTAGTGGGTCTTGAACCTAGGACCTCACCCTCCATACCATTATTATGGAAGAAATAAGTGTCATTTCAGCTAGAGCTTCTAAGCCATACTCTACCAACATTTAACCACCATTTCCATGAAAGCAATTAGGGTTATCATGGTGACTCCTGTTCCATATCTCAAACTTTATGTTCTTATGTACCTAAGATTATCATCTAGACTAAGATTGCTTCACCTCGTTGAGTCCTTTTGGGTGGACTCATAATGTTGAAGTGATTGCTTTTACCCACTATTCTTTGATCCTTAAAAATGCTCATCCACACTTCACAATTACAGTTACACAACACTTACATTTCAAATTCCTCCTAATCCACATTCCAAATAAGCAACCAAAATACAATTTTCTAAAACTGATCATACAATTCCATATTTCCATCTCCCAAAGAAATCCTACCACTGCCCCCATTTTCAAAGTCAAAAATCATAATCCACCAAAACTACAACTATATAACAAAAACAACAACAACCCAATAAAATTACCATCAAAACCAACTAGCTTGACCATAAAAACACAAAAGCTACACACAAAAGAACATGTAATCAAGTTGCATAAAACATTTCCAAAAACAAAACAAAAATAAAATAAAAAAACTTAAACCTTTTCTCCCCCAGAAACGAAGACGGGTTCTTTCTCAAAGTCCCTAGAATAAACCACAGCATCCTCTTTCTCCAACCAATCCTCGCAACTCTCAGACTCCGAAATACGATTGGTTACACCCCACGAGTCCAACAAATCTTCCTGAGGTGGCGAGCGATAGAAAAAGTCAGCCCAAGAATCAACTAAAGCTGCGTTCTTGGCCATGTCAAGACGACCCAGAAAGGCGATCTCTGCTATGACCACAAGAGCCACCACCAAAGGCATCAAATTTGACCATTTCTTCTTTGCCACCGATGAAATCCCATCAGTAATCGGTGAGCTTTCTTGGGTCGTCGTCGATGATCCTCTTAAGCCTCTTAGATTTGAAAGAACACCCATCAATCAAAATCCCCTGTATTTTGTTTGGGTCAGATTTTCCTTTTTCTCTTTCGCGAGAAAGTGGGAGAGAAAAAGAGAGTTTTTTTTTTTTTTTTTTTTGTGCTGTGGGGGTTAACTAAATTTGCTTATAGCTCTAGTTCATACAAAATAATGAGACTTGAAAACATGGGTACGAGAAGAAAAGAGAAGTGTTTTGAGTTATAGTTTAGTTTGTGTGTTGGGTTTGGAGCATTTTTTATATCTTACAAACAACAACATGATAAATCTTTGTGTGTTGTTTCTTCAAAGAGAAAAAATGTGTTTTTTTTTTTTTAATATTTCAGTATAAAGCAAAGTCTTGAGGATCAACCAAACATAGATACTTTCTTTCTTCACAATTCAAAGTCCACGTTGAAATACTGTTACAGTGTATTTGAATATTCAACACGAATAAAGGAGGGTTTGCGCATTATGAACCAGTGTTAGTGTTTTATTTAGGTACCCACAAAGTCCAATTGAGAAAAGACTTGGAACTAAAAGGAAAGAACGAAAATTCGAGATCAGAAAACTTTTGGACATTTTTATTATTCTGTTTCTTTTTTTCTTTTTTTGGTATAAGAAAGAAGCTTAAATTCAATATATTCCTAGAAAATTGAAATGGGTTTTGAATCTTTTGATCGTGGTTTTTGTATGCCTTAAAAAGAATCAAGTTCGATTTTTCCAATTGTGACAATGAGGCCAAGTATATGTAATAATGGCAGGCATTGGTTCCAACATTTAATAAACAGAAAGGAGGTGGGTATTTGGCAATAGTATTTTCTAAAAAAATTAGTTATTTTTTATAAAACTATCACTTTTTTTTATATTTAGTAACAATTTTAAATGGAGATGGGTTCAAGTTACACCTAGTGTAACTCTTATAAACTTACACATTTTTTCCACCATAGATTTTTAAGAGATCTAACGGTTAAAAAAACACCATTAAATGCAATTGCTTTCTAACTTATTACCTAATTAATACTAGTATTCTCTCTCTCCTTATTTATTACTTTCCACCAAATAAAACTTTCTTCAACACAATCTAACAAAAAAAATTAAAAAATAATCTCATTTTCATTGATTTCACAAATACACAAATACAACACACTATTAGAGAACTCTATATTTAATTATTCTTCCTTTTCTTAATAAGTAATATGAATATTTTATTAGAAAATAGAAACCCCATATACAGAAATAATATAAAGGATTTTCCCAAAAATAACAGATGGATTGCATCACGGATTATGTCAAAATTCAACACTAATGAACCAATTGTATTTTTTGGCATGGGAGGAGGGGGGTGTCGTGTTCCTGCTTCCTTCACTTGATTGACTTCTCCAAGAGAATCTTCAAGGTTTTTATTTTATTTTGTCTTCTTTTAATTTTTTCCTGAAGACCAAAGTTACTGCTAGAAAATTATAAATATATTATTATTCACCTTGTATTGCTATAGCTAGTGATTTAGGAATTTACAAAAACAAGATTGCAAAAATCACAAGATAAATCGTAGATGTTGAATTATGTCATTAACAACATTAATTAATTCCTTCTTAGAGTATGCCTCAAAAACTAACTCTTAGAGAGGACATAACTCTTGACCGACAATATATTAGCATAAACATCACTATGATCTCTTGTGTCATCATACAAGACATCTTGTACAACAGTTAAACTAAGAACAATATCAATAGGTATCCATTGATCTCTAATCCTAGCCTATTTGAAAATATGCTTTTTGATGAAATGGGACGTTTGATTGTTTAGTGTATGATAGGCAATTTGAAGTTTTTTTTTTTTTAAGTTCCTTTATTTATTTATTTTAAGGAGCAAGTTGAAAGTCATTTGCTAACTCTTGTTTTGGGTAGTCTTGTGAAATCAATGAAAATGAGATTATTTTTCAATTTGTTTTGTTAGATTGTGTTGAAGAAAATATTATTTGGTGGAAAACAATAAATAAGGAGAGAGAGAAGGCTAGTTTTAATTAGGTAATAAGTTGAAAAAAAATAGCATTTAATTGTGTTTTTCTAACCGTTAGATCTCTTAGAAATCTATGGTGTAAAAAAGGTGTAAGTTTATAAGAGTTACACCAGATGTAACTTGAACCCATCTCTTTTAGATGTGTTAAAAAATAATATCTTAACTTTCCTTATTTAGCTAACTGAGAGATAGAGTTAATTTTCCAAAAAAAAAAAAAAAAAAATTAGGGGAAAAAAATCTCTAAAAATAAGGTATACTTTTTATGTTGATCAAATATAGTTTTCCATTGACTCGTTTTTTTGATACTACCAAACACCCAAAAACACGAAAAATTATCTTTACACAAAGTTTTTCATTAAAACAAATATAACGGGATAATAAAGCAACCTAATACTTACATAATTATATTTCAAAAGTGAACTCATTTTTGGATGACAAAACCCTATATCTCATTCTTGATTACTAGTATTATTTAAGGTGACTAGTGGTAGGGGTGAAGATTGTATCGGGGTATAAAGTACACTTTCAAGTCATGCTTATCAACTAACAATTAGGAATTCAAATGCTTATCAACTAAAAGTTGTCATGTTTATCAACTAACAAAAATTAAGCTATAAAAAAGATTTTGGAATTCAAATGCCTCAAAAATAAAAAGTTTTGAGAAAATTACACTTCATCCGATATAGCATTGCACTGTATTTAAACCTATTTTTTTAAAGCATATATTGTGATGTGATGTGAGATATTACTCTCCCAATCATAGGATTGGCTTTCCCTAAATGTAGAACTATCAATATTAACAAAGATTGGAAATTATAAGATGAACCACATATCATGGAATTTCTACCATATTTGCAAGCAATGAATCTAGAATCAGCTTTAGGGAAACTTTTGAAAAGTGAGAATAATACCGAGGTAAAGTCACATTTGATTGGTTTGATAAGATGGCTGGACCATAATTGAAATCTTTCCATCCTCTTGAGAAAACTCATCTCACCTTTTCTTGCAAAGAGTTCACATTTCCTTACTACTCACAAAGACACCTAATCTCTCTACATGTTAATCATAGATCATATGTATCAAATGTCTCACATCCGATGCAGTTTTCGACTGTGATATTACACTATTAAGAGGCTCATCAAGTCTTAACTATGCATATATCTCACTGTTAAGAGTGAATTTCTTCTTATTTAGAAATTGCAGGAAAGCCTGTAGTTGAAAAATCTAATTCTGGGTCCCCATAGAATCGAGTGGAACAAAGATTCAGGAAAAATTAAAAGGATTGTACATCTTATAATGGTGATACATTGAGCTTATTGATTTGTTAGTGCTTAGTAAAGTGTGGATTTCTCAATTTATATATCTAAATAACAAATGTAAAAACTGATACAGTATACACTACGCCCACTGCAAATTCTCGTATCAACCATAGAGTCACAAATACAAAATATGCGTCCATGTATGTAAAACTTAAATTTCAATTTTTTTTTTTTTTTTTTTTTTTGGCTAGAAACTCAAATTTCAATCTAGTGACATCCCCCTTTGTGGGATTTAATTCCGAGTTAAATTCTCTTATTTACACTTAACAAAAAAATTAAAAATCAATTAGGCGTTAAAAAGCCAACTTATTTTACTAATCAGCTTATTTTTTGTACTATTCATAGACCCCACTACACTTTAGATACTGTTTATAGATCTCACTGTACTAATTCTACTAACTTTTATCTTTATCTACGGTACTTTCAACAAAAAAATTTCAATTTCAGCAAAATAAGCAGGTCCCAAACAGACCTCTAGGTGTGCCAAATTACATAACACTTCATTATGGTTTATACCTGAATGAAATGTTCAAAATTTACCAAAAATATCAGCGAGTCTCATCAGGTTGCTGAATCTTATTTTCTGGAGATACATTAATTCAAAATTGATCTATAATATGCAAAACAATGAATCAAAGTATGAAACTAACATATGAAAGTTCAAGAACCCTTGCAGAAGTGTGATATCACTGGAAGCAAAAATATTATACAATACGTGGAACACAACAACATGAATGACAATCAGCTAGATGCATCCACACGTTAACCCGTATATATCAATTACATTACCTACTTTATCTGTCTAATAGGAGTTCAAGCTTCACTTTGAAAGCAAAGTTGAGGAAAATTATAGGAAAAGAAAAGAGAATCGTATCTTGAATAGCTAATCAACATGGCAGTCATCATCAACTTCATGAACTCCATAGATCTTAACGAAGATAGATACTAGATATAAGCAAGCTTCATAGCCAATATGAATTTTTTCTTCCTTCTGAATTTTACCAAAATCTCCTGTCAGCATTACCACCATATGAACCCCAGCACCTCTAGAAGAAATAGTCACCATTTACAACTTTGAAGTTTGTTGATCAACTAGTTTCTGCAATTCTTAATTCGCTTTTCTTTTGGTGTATCACTGTCAATAGCTATCTATCAAACTTCAGATTCCAAATCACAACTCAGCTCCCTTTCAAACAATAATGCAGATCAGATTTGGGGCAGACAAAGCTCTCAGGGTGCTCTGACAGCAGTTCATAGGTTCCTTCTTGTTCCCTCTCTGATGAAGCATTATTGACTGTTGAAACATCTGTCATACGAAACTTTCCAAGAGGCACAACCTGAAAGAGCACATTAAGGAGAGGACAAAAGTCAGACTCCAAATAATAACAAGTCTGCAACAAACACATGATCTTAAAGATAGATGTGATAAGCCAAATAGCAGGAACATTTTTTTTTTATATCATTACTTGATCATTGTTTGTAGCATCAACTGAAGCTGTCTTCAACCTTTTCACCATAGACGCACAGCTTGACATCTCTCCTTGGTCTTCATCCTCAAAGTTCTGATCTGAAACCTCTGCAGACAAACCAAAATGCATAAGAACAAATACAAAAAAAATACCACGAATGACTATAAGAATTAACATAATACACCAAACAACTTGCAAGAAAGGGATTTCTACAGCGATCACAAATGCTTGAGTTCTCAATTATCTGGATATGCAAATTAATAAGTGATATTTCTGGACCATCTTAACTGAATCATTTTCAGTCACCTTAAAGACATCATAAGAAATTATTACTTAATGATTCAAGGATACCTGTGGTTTCATATTAAAATTGCATTGCTGTTATGCATAACTATAGACTTCAGAAATAACTATTTGTATTTTCTTTTTTCTATTTTATGACACTAATTTTACATGTTTTCAGCAATGCATATGAATTAGCATTTTTTGTGCCCAACAAAGATTTGATAGTGCCACATTATGGTTTGCCTGGCTTTTGCCAAAGCGAATGAATATAAAATTTATAAAAGCCCTGTTAGCATATTGTCATTGTACTGTCACCAAGAGACTAGGGTTAACCTGACTCATATATATACCGTGCTTAGGGTTCATTGTAAATACAAATTCATCGTGATAAAGATGTTACTGTCTAGGCTTTCTGCTATGGACGTAGGCCATCAGGCTAGACTATGTGAACTCCTGCGTTCTTTTTTTCTAGAACTCCTGTGTTATCGTTTTCTCTTGCTTCACTCTTTCTCAATCTACAATAAACATCACTCTCTCTTGTTCTTTAGATTTCAAGAAAAACATTAGGGAAAAAGTTAAGACCATGAAGATGCCCAAACGAACTGGATATTTTTTTCAACCGTTGCAGGCTTAACCCATCTACACTGTAACATAATGATGTGTAACCAGAGTTTCTGCAAACAGAATTTGTAACCAAGATATATTTCTAGATGATTATTCAAAACAGTAAAGCTGTTCATCTAATATGCACCATAACCACAGAATCATCACATAAATATACATGAAAAACTTTTAAGGATAGATAAACATACAAACATCCACAACTAAACACAGAACACCAAACTTCAAATATGCTAAAAATCATCACATGTATCCAATTACAAAGCATAGGAAATTTTTTGCACCCCTATGACCTTGACCCCAGAACAATAACACTATGATATCCCTGTGACATCCAAGGATTACTAGCATAAATATAGAAAAATGAATACGTAAGGGAAAAAGAGATAATGGGTACACTAAAAACTATGCTTCACCCTTCCTATTCATTCAATTACAAGAATTGGTAAATGACCCAAGGAAAATAAGTTCCTCTTCCCCCCCCACCCCCCCCCCCCCCCCAAAAAAAACTCTCAGTGCCACCTTTCTAATTTTAGTGTTCTCATAATATTTTGTGCTAGCTTTGGTCAAGAAAATTTGAGTGCATGAAATTTCACTTCCCAATGCATTCAGCACATGTTAAGAAGCCATCAGACCCCAGTTCATAAATTCATAGTGCAGATATCTGGGAAATTTAAAAAAAGTCCAATAGTTCATTGAACTTCAATCTATTGACAGAAGTGGGGAAGAACAGATCAATTTTTACTAATATCCATGCTATTTTCCAGTTGGTACTTAAATTGCCTCTCTAAATGTCAAGATAAAAACTCTTATCAATTACTTATCAAAAAAAAAAAAAAGATAAAAACTCTTATCAGGAAAAAAAAAATGTCAAGATAAAAACAAATGGAAAAGGGGCACTTTTTTTATTTGAAAAAAATGGTTAAACCAGACTCATCAGCTGCCATTGTTGTCCAAGTTCAGCAGTATCAACTATCAAGTATTGAAAATTACATTTATAGAGCAACCAAGCAACTTGCTAAAAAAAACTCCAACGTGAGATTTGAGGTGCTTGGGCAAAGAACAAAGCAGATATTCTTAATTTCCAGGTCAATTTTTCTTGAGACCTTAAAATGAGATCTATACTATTAGTATTAGAGCCTTTATAAGTTAAGCCAGTAATGTAACTAAAAAGCTTATTTAATCATAATTCCAACATGAGAAAAGTGGAGACATTTAATTTTCATGCCACCCATT
Organism: Lithocarpus polystachyus; assembly: GCA_033629205.1. Classification (NCBI taxonomy): domain Eukaryota; kingdom Viridiplantae; phylum Streptophyta; class Magnoliopsida; order Fagales; family Fagaceae; genus Lithocarpus; species Lithocarpus polystachyus. Next base: position 44,134,022 of record CM066172.1, read on the forward strand.
TTTTTGTGGGGTGTTGAAGTGGTTTTATCAAGTCTGCCTGCAATAAATAAACACTTCTCTAACAACCTCTACCATTAGTCAGTATCCTTCAAAATCAAACAATTTTGTTCAGACAACTATTTTTTACCTAGTGAATGACTTGCAGGTGTGTGTGTGTGTGTGTGTGAGAGAGAGAGAGAGAGAGAGAAGCATGCGTATATGCATATAAAAAATGAAATTAGGGATTGAAACTTGAAAGAATATATTGGTAATTATGCCATGGAATAACTATTGTATACAAGCCAAGAAGGGAAAAGCTGGAAAAGCAAAGCTAGTTAAAATTACCTGTAATGTTGCCAACCAAATCCTGATGGCATGGGCGACAAACAGAGTGCTGCTCCAAACCTCTCGAAGATCCACAGGAGGAAGTGAAATTCTCTTTTAAGTGGACTGCTTTATTGCAAACCATACCATGTCCTCGGGCATCAGGAGATCTCACAGTCCGCTGTTTACTTGAAGATGTAAAACGGCGTATCCATGGAGTTCCTAAAACAACATGAGAATCAGCAGTGCTGTCCGAGAAAGTATCATTTCTTTCGAAGTTAATCTTCTGCCAGCAGCCATCTCGTAGAACAAAAAACTGACCATGAATAAAGAAAAAATAAGATTACGACACCAGGGGTCTGCATAAGACGAGGAAAACAGATATTGGACATATTGAACATATGCAATCATTTAATTTCTAACCTGGTCTGAAGAATTACGAGTTTTTGCTTGAGGTTTTTCAGATGAAGATGCCCTCCACATGTTATCTTGTGAGCGCAAACCACGCAAATGCATGGAACGGTGCAACTCAGTAACAAATGATGCCTCTAAAGAATCAAGATATGAACTGTGCTTCTCATCTGTCCACTCTGTCAACTGCCCCTTCTACAAAAATACCGATATGATGGCTAAATATTTTTTCACCAACAATGGAAGAGTACAGCTTTATCATTAGTTACTGAGCAAAGACGTTAAAAAAAAAAAAAAAAACAATATACAAAAATTCATAAACCACAAATGAAATCTTTTAATTTTAAACCCAACGTATTGACGAAGATCCTGCTAACATGTTTTTACACTTCTTCTTATACATTGGCAAGCAATGGAGGAAATTTTCAAGTGCAAATACTATAACCCAGGCTCAAGGACCAGGTGGTAGAACACTTAATTCTGCCCTGAGGAAGATAAGCATCATAGTAGCAAAAACCTATCCTGTAGCAACATATTGATTTCATCCCTCATGAAAAAGCTTACACTGTAAGGTTCAACGTACACTACAGGATGGAAATTCTGCACTATTTATATAAGAAACCTGGGAGCAAAATCCCCTGTTCCTGTCTGGATTCAATGGAGGAATTAGTAACAAAGACCCACCATGTGGGGACCATCAGCATATCCAGATTCAATGGGGGCCTGATATCCAAGAGCTGTAAGCAAAAGCAGAGTGGTTCTACTTTCTCAAAACAGAACACTCAAATATCTAAGGCATAACATCATAGCCCTTAATTATTCACACGAAAAACAAAAAACAGCTCTTAATAAGATCAGTTGAATTCATGGCTCATGTAAGTATTCAAATCAAATCAAGTGATTACGTATTTGGAATCAATATGAATAACTTTTTTTTTAATACAAAAAACAATCATTTTAGCTTTTCAATCTCTGACTGCATCATGAGCACTGAATGATATTCACCACCCAAATATATCTGAACCTTGTTGCCCTTAAAGATTATTTACATCTACTCTGTACCTTTCTGAAGATTTAATTCTCATTACAACCTATGTCATAGGTGATTATCCTTCCATTGATGCAATGTCCACTGTATGTTAAGATGTAAATTTAAACCTTTTTCAAGGAGCAAAAGTGGGGTTTTTTATAGTGCTCTGCCAAGTATTAATAGCCTCTGATCTTGGAAATCAGGAGGATCTGGTGGTATAAACAAAGCAAGGGGAATACGAATTAAAAACCTTAAATATATTGACAGGTTATAGTATTATCTAAAATATACTTTAGTAATATAGAACCTAAAACATCAAAGTTAGCCACCTTGTTATTCATATAATCATATTACCAGCTTGTGCAAAGGGAAATGAGGGTTGTGATGTTCTCTTTTAGGTTTTATTAACTGTGTTATTTATTTAATCAAAGTTAACAACCTTATGTTCCTCAAAAAAAATTAACAACCTTATTATTCATATAATTCTTTTAGCTCAACAATCAGAGACAGACCTACATTAAGGGGGCAATAGGGTCCATGGCTCCCCCTGCCTCTATCTCGCTCCAATTAAAATTTTCTTATTATACATATAATTACATAAATATTTCATTTTGGTCCCTAGAAATTACATCTGACCCCAAGAATCTAATTGGCTCAAAGAGACCACACCCAAAAAAAAAAAAAAAAAAAAAAAAAAAAAAAAAACTGGTCCGTGATGTGTGCTTTTAACATAAAATTTTTATATATATTATTTTCTAAGTTTTTTTTTTGTGTTTTATGCAATTAAAATCCTTTAGTAAAACAAAATCTTTTCCTATTCAACCAAAAAAGGGACAAACTGAGAAATAAGAGACTAAGAGCTTCAAGCAAGTTTACTCTTTTATTTCTATTATAAAGGTAGTTCCTTGCTATCAATATTTCATGTAAAAAATTTTTTTTTTTTTTAAATTAATGGAGATGATAGTAGATCCGAAACACGCATATGGGTTTTATTTAATCATCATTTTTTATTAAATGTTGCCAGCAATTCATGGTTGGTATGAAGTATGAACTAGAAAATTAACAACCTACCAACTAGTTTATAGAGTGGTTGCACTTGTGCTTACTCTTCTAAATTCCATTCCAACTATGGAACAAGCTTTTTCTTTTTTTTTTTCCTGAAATATTGTCCAAACTGGGCTTCAAAACAGCAAAGGAAGACTATTTTCTAAATGAATTTTTGATTATATACATTGAAATGGAAATTATTGCAAAAATCTTAGTATATAAAAATAAACTATTTTCAGAACTTAAAATAATGTCAAATTTCATGATATTTGATTGATTTACAGTGTATTAATAAATAATTATTTTGTGTTCTTTTTAATATTATTTATATTTAATTACCAATTTAGCATTGAACAGATGCTAGTTTTATTTTCCATGTATTAATTTAGTCTTGAACCTTTGTGTGTGTCTCTATACACACATATAAATCTAAATATAAATAATATATATATATATATATATATATATATATAACCATTAGCACCACAATTATAACTAATATTTTTAAGAAGAGAAAAAAATGACAAACATTTTAAAGGGAAATTATAAATTAAAAAAAAAATAGAAGTGAAATCATTTTATATATTTCTTTTTCTTTTCTATTTTTTAATAATACTCATTTCACACAAAATTAACTAATAAAATTTATAAATAAATATATTTTTTTTTAAAATCCAATGCGATGCAAAAAAAAAAAAAAAAAAAAAAAAAAAAAAAAATTGTATGATCCAGCAGATAATCTCAAGCAATCAAACAAATAGGTACAGTGCTAACACAAAAATCAGATTATAAAAATATATAATATCGGGAAATTTTGAACGTGAACGTTGAAAAAGGGAAATTACCGGCGGTGGAATTTGAGAATGAGGCGAAGGTTGTGTGGAAGCAACGGCGTCGACGGTGATGGCGGAGGAGTCGGAGTTCGTCCGAGTCAACTCGACCCGGCAACCCCGAGTTGCGTCAGGATCCGGAATATTCTGCCGGAGATTCTCTCCCATTCTTTCTCTCTCTACTCTTGTACCCAAAAAAAAAATGTCAAAACCAAAATTTTTTGCAGAAAAATTTTTTTTTTTCAAAATTAAGCAGAGAAATTATAAATTTAAATTTTGTGTTTAGCAGAGAAAACTCAAAGCCCTCTCTCTGTCTCTCTCTTTGTTTCGCAGTTTCGGTCTCTCTGGTGAAGAAGAGAGAGGGTGTTGGTTTTATATTTTTTTTTAGTTAAGGTTGGGCCCAGTAAAGGCTCCACATGGCGTCGCTTTTACACGTGTCAGTGCCACCAGCCGAACGCCACGTCAGCCAGTCAGTGGGCGATAATATCTTCGGGCTATTGTCAGCCAGATATTTTGTTGGTTTTTTTAGTTACTTTTTTTTTTTTTTTTTTCTAATAAAAGCCTTTTCCTTTTTGTGAGTTTGTGAATTATTGTTGTGAGTCAACTATGCCCAGTTGGGTTTAATTGCTACTCACTCACTCATCACTGGCTGCTCGTTCATATGATCACAATGCTATGGTGAGAAAGTATGATATTTATTAATTATTACTACTATTTATATTTATGATAGCTAGGAAGAAGCCAAAATTGAGAATATTCGGTCTGGAACTTTTTTTTTAATTTAAAAATAAATATATACTAGAATAAATCTATAAATCAATAGCTAAAGTTAAAGAGAAAATTCAATTCAATTCTAAATTGGGAGAAATTATACAGTCCTCTGGTGGATTACGTCACTTGTCCACCATTCCACTAGAAGATTTCCACTTGTTTAAAATTGTTAAGTCATTAATCAGTTTTTGTTTTAAAAAATTTTCTAACTCAGCAATTTTAAACAAGTGGGAGTCTTTTAGTGGAATGGTGGACCATGTCACTTGTCCACCATGTGGACCTTATAATTTCTCCTAAATTTGAGTCTAATTTTGTGCTGTGTATCTCATCTAATTTTTAAATTTGTGTGTCAAGTGAATTATTGATGCAAAAATCAAAGAGTCTAAATTCAATTTTGTGCCATGTGTCTCATCTAATTTTTAAATTTGTGTATCAAGTGAATTATTAGATGCAAAAATCAAATAGTTTAAATTCAATTAGATTCTAAATTGAATTTTAATTAAAATTTAATTTTGTGTCATATATCCCATTTAATTTTTTAATTTTTGTGGCAAGTAAATTATTGGATGCAAAAACTAAAAAGTCTAAATCCAATTAGATTTTAAATCATATATATATATATATATATATATTTTAAGTGATGACTCGTTGACATGTACACTAAAATATATATATATATATATATATATATATATTTTTTTAGTGGGCTATATTTTCCTTCGGTCTCTTTTCTCTTTTCTTCATTTCTCTCAAAACTCAAGGCTCATTCGTCCCTCTCTAAGATTTTGGTCTCTCTCAGTGCTCTCCCCGGTGTCCAAATTTCTAGATTTCTTCTACTTCTCCAAACAACTTTATTCAAAACCCCAACCCTTTTAAGCTTCTCTTTTTCACTATGAAATTGAGGCACCCTTAAAAGAGAAATCATTTCATGACAGCAACAAATCAAAACAAGAGCAACAAGTCAAAAATTACAATTTTTGGGGAATATGCACTGTGTTAGAAATTAAAAATTTATAAAAACTAGTAATTCACATAAATCTTAAAATCTTATTACATAATAGAGAAAATTGTCCACAAGGCATAAACGAGAAAATTTAAATAATATACCATATAAAGAGATGGACATTTGCCAAAACCACTAGGACACATATATTATCATATAAAAAATAAAGATATGCTATGATACCATTGTCTATTAAAAAAAATAAGATTTTAAGTTATATAGTATAAGATAAGAGTTTGTGAAGAATTAAAATAAATATTAAATTTAGAAAAAGTAAAATTTAACGACAAAATAGAATCTATTTGAAAACGAGAATAGGAGGGAGAGAATCAGGCGGTGGTGATGATGCACCTTGTGCCTTCGCAAACGCCAAAGGACCGTCCAATCGTTAGCAAGCATAAACAAGTTACGTAAGAAGGCCAAGTCAATAAAATTAAAAAAATTTAATTATCAAAAAAATGTTTTTTTTTATATTTAAATTTCTTGGTAAGTAAGAAATGTATATTATCCAGAGGGGTCCAGACTCGACACAAAGGTATAAGATATGAGAGGCCAAAGCAATCATATGGTTGGAAAAGAAACGAAGATATTATGTTACGTATGTAACCCTGTAATTGGAGGAGTCGTGAAAAATATCTAGCATAATAAACAAATCAATTTCGAGTAACTCGTAAAGCTTGCTGGCTTGCCCTATTTGAATTTTTCGTAGAACGCCAATGGCATGGTCATAAATCATAATTGTATCACACCATTGATGGGATTTGGAATCAATCACGTGAACTTGTCTTGTCATGCACGACATCATATTCGACAATAATACTTAATACATTTCACGTTTCACAAATCACAAATCTTTTTTTTTTTCTTTTTTCTTTTTTTTTAAGGCAGCAGATACGGGAGAGACAAAAGGAATAATATATATATATATATATATATATATATTGGGTTTAGTTAATATATACTCTTTGGGCATATATATTTATCATCTATTTTTAAAAAAATTTATAAAAAATTAAAAAAATTGTCAAAAAAGTTAATTATTTTTTTACTTTTTCATAAAAAAATTATATTTAGGTATAAACATTTGTTGAGGCTTATTTTTGGGAGCCTAGTAAGGAAAAGCAGCCCAGCAACACCAACAGAAAAGAATTAAAAAATGAGTAGAAAGCACATCAAGCCCAAGCGGCAAGAATAATGAATTATAGATAAGTGGATTTTGAAGAAGTAAATGGGCCTGAAAAGGCCCGAAAAGAGAGAAGCAGCAAACCATGGGCCACGGATGTAGAAAAGTGAGAATGAGCCACGTCTATTATAGCAAGCCCAAAGTAAAGTAAGTACATAGCCATGGAAAAAAACCTATGAGCTCTAAGGATGAAGTATGGAGTAGTTGGGCCGAGGAAGCCCAACGAATTAGTAAAAGCCCATAGAAAGCATGAAATTAGAGAGGGCCAAGGACGCCTAAAGGAAAGTAAATGGGACACGAGAGCCCGCAGGCAGATATGGCAAGAGGGCCTAGTGAGGCTCATTAAGCCCATAGAAAGGAAAACAAACAGCAGGCCCAAAAAGGCCCAATGGTATTGAATAACGTCGCCATAACATGAATGTCAAAACGGTGCGGCATGAAGCAATAACAAAGCCGCAAAGATAAAAACATGAGAGGATGCAAATAAGCAAAAGCCCACAATCGAGCAAAAGCCCAGGCCACGAACGGTAAGTCAGTAAAGAAGTAGCCTACGCCACAAGAAATTAGAGGTGAACGGCAGGACGAACAGACAGACACCCAGATCGCGGCAAGCGTATGAACAATGGGCATATTTTGGACCGACATGAAAAACAAAACACGCGCAAGGCCCAGGCCTCACCAGCCTGTACCCAGCCCATACGGGAAGAGGTGGGCTATGGGTCAGAGGTAAAGAGGGACGTGGTCTGGCGGAGAGGAGAGGGAAAGAACCTATTTCAAGAATCCTGCTCAAGTTACTTTCGGGTGAGTGTCCTGCTGGGATGACATGCCACCTGAAAATGGTAAAGCTGAGTTGGAACCGGTTGGTGCATGCCATGAGGGAAGAAAGAGAGAACACCTTACCGTAGCAGGAAAGAATGCCATGGCAAACAAGTAGACAAACATTTTTCGTCCCCACCTGGTGGTGTGGTCTGGCGCGGCCAGCGCAGGTAAGTGGCGTTGGTTGGGCACCTGACCAATCAGTAATAGTCGGCAATGACACACACCAGACAAAAGGCGGTTAGAGGGTAAAAAGGTAAAAGACAAGCCACGGTAAGCATTATATAAGAGCACTCACTGTGCGCAAGAAAAACAAGGACGGAGAAAAAGAAAAACAGAGTAAGAAAAGAAAAACTGAGGAAAGGCTAATACTAGCTAGAGAGAAAAGAGAAAGAAAAAAGATTGAGAAAAGAAATAAAAAGATAAAAAACCAAGGGAAGAAAGATGGCGGGCATGCACCATAATAGGTTGTTTTTCCCTCTCTCCCTCTCAAACTCACGCTCTCTATTGTTATTGACTTGGGCACGAGTCATTTAGGACCGTCCCTTCAAAGCCATTAATCTCTCTTTTGAAAATTATCTGCATTAAAGGAATGTTGTCTCCTTTTTGACTTGAATCCTTTTAACATATTGCGGCAGACTAACTGTTTTATAAGTTTGTCCTTATTTCTTTATTTCTTTCCTTCCGCATTTACTGTCATGCTAATATTCACCTTTTGTTACATGTATTCTTTGCAATGTATCATCATTTAAGACCTCTTTAATACTATGTCATATCTGCCTGCTGCAATCATCCCAAGAAGGCCTGCTTGCCATGGACCCATAACATAAACTGTGATAGAACAAGGCATGGTTTGCGCACAAACCGGACCAAAATGAGTTGCAATTGGACCGGTCCCAACTTTTTAATCCAGAATATTTTTGGGCTTAACACGACAGGAAAGAGTAATTCAGCCCAACATTACACGAAAAGCCCATAACACTCGATACAACATTAAACACCATAAAAAGAGAAAGAGATAAGGTATACAGTGAGTATTAAAGAGCCTTACTTGTTTTTAATTTTTTTGTGTAATTTAATTCAGTAAGAAATAAGAACACGGCTTGAGTTTAGTACTCCTATGCACTAACACCCAATATGATAAGTGAACCTAAAATCATAGATTTGTAGACAAATTAGAGAAGTAATTTGAAATTTGAATCCCTCATGGGTCATGTCTTAAAAGTAGTAGTATTATTTAACAACTGGAATTCATCGTTACATCTATACAATGCATATATGTAGTTCTTTTTTTCTTTTTTGTTTGTGGATGAAATGTATATCAGTAGTTCTGTACAATAGGCAGGAGATGGCCTATCTGATTCCTTTATTTGTTGTGTACGTCTATCTGAATAAGAAAATGTTTATTTTGCAAAAGATAAAAAGGAAGAACCTAATAGGCATATATACTTACCCCAAGATCAAATGTAAATCTTATATATCATCAAGAATCGTGATTTAAAGACACTACCAAATTTTTCTATCGGGAAAAGCCTGGTTTCAAAACCTTTCTCCCCAATTTAAGTACGGTTATACAATATGAACTTCTAACTTGCATTAGTATTGAGTATGAACTTGGTTTAGGTCCAGTGCACTGGTCAGTTGGTAGCACGTGTATAAAAGTGGACACTTGTCATCATTTTAACGAGTCTAATAATACTGGACATTGGACCTAAGCTTGACCCATTGAGTATTCAATGATAAGAAATATATTTTAAAAACTACAAAAGTTCGAGTTTGGGCTCAGCTGATTCTAAATCAATTCTGGCAATTTCAAGTTATATAAATATCCTTAATTATACCCTATATATAATTAAATTTTGTTATAAAAAAAATTTTATGGAAAAGTCCTATTCTTTCGGTTGAGAAACAAACTTGTACAATCATTTTTTTATTTATTTTAACGTAAACGAGCCAGATCGGAGTAGGTGATTAAGGTTTTAAATGCGCCAAATTGAGCTGAGTATTAAAAGTTTAGGTTTGTTTATTTAATTTCATTTCGATCACGAGCTGAGCTTAAGCTCAAAACCAACAAATTAACAAGTTTAAGCTTGATTTATATTATATATAGTTAATCAAGTTTCATGTTCACAAGTTTGGTTATAAAAAATATTATTATGTTTGAACTTGGCTCATTTAATAATCTAGCCTAAACTTGAGTTTGAACTTAATTTGTTTGCTAAACAAATGAATATAAAAAAGCTCTTTCTCAAATCAAGCTCAAACCTATCATAAATAGTTTTTTTTGATAAACATATCATAAATAGTTTGGTTTATTTATAATCTTAAGATTGTATAGAACATGATCATTTTATGCCGAGCAAAACACTGACCTACCAAACAATTCTCTATTTTTTTCCATAGTCAATTCCCGTAATTTCAAGTTATCTACTATAATTTACCCATAAACTTTACAAAAAAACGATTATTCCAAAGGAGCTAATCTTTTAACCTAACAAAAAAAAAAAAATAGTGGAGGGAAAAACACGTAAAAAAGTTAGGGTAGTCCTAGATTTCAGATTTGAATGGGAAGAAGGTCACGTTTATTTTATTTATAACCATCCATACCACGACAAAATGTATCTTACATTTCAGGTGGGACTCTGACTCAGGCCCATGGCAGCCATGACATGCACATATATGGTCCAACCAAGGCGACTTATTTTCTGTGAAAGTAGGAATATTATTCACAATAAACACCTGCAGTGTCGATATATATTAACTTGCGTAAGACCGAAAGCTCTATTTTCTGAATTCCATCTTTAAAAAATAGCAAGTTGTCAAAGCTATAATGCATTAACATCAATAACTTATTTGTTTAAATCTCGGAGTGGAAAAAAATAAAAATAAAAAGTTCTAATAGTAAGTTGCTCACACCATAATAATGTTGTAGTCCATTCATTAAGCAAAAAAAAAAAAAAAAATAATAATAATAATAATAATAATAAATATAATAAAATAAAATCAACCTATGACTTCAAAATAAACTTACATGACAATCAAAAAAAATTACATGTACTATTACACATAAAGTACATGTAAGTTTATTTTGAAGTCACGATTTTATATGCAAAAATAAACTTGTGTATTTCTTTTTTAAAAAATAGTTTCAACTGATGGCGTCCACTCTTAATGATTGTTCTTCATTATCAGATCAAAATGTCAATTAGTTTTTGGTGTAAGTAGGGATCGAACCCCAAATCTCTTATTCGACTAAAAAAAAAAAAAATTTGTTGAGCTAACTGAAACTCATTTGTGCACTTTGTACGCAACAAAAAGCGTGAACTAACAATTACCCCTTTTTTTTTTTTTTTTTCAAGAAGTTTACTAAAGAAGTAAAAGAACAGTATTTCATATTATTGGATTGGAGATATTTTGAGAAAAAGTATAAGAAGGCACCCCTAGATTTAGCCTTTATCGCAAGCAACGCATATGGATCAGAATGGGACAGAATATGTGCATTTTCAGATTTAAATTAATCCCACATCCTCCGGACCCCAAGGGAATTTTAGGCTGTGGCCTATGGGTCAAACAAACTGAATCATTCCCTGCACATATGAACACGTTAAAATGCAAATATACTTCTTACGAAAGTTTCCAACCTAGACCGCCCATAGAGAATTTAGTACTAGCTAATAGCCTTATGGGTCAACCATTCTGATTTTCCAAATCCTATGAATAGTTTAAAATGCATATATACTTCTTAGGCAAGTTTCCTAGATAGACCAATTCTTAACAAAACTCTTACTTACTAATGTATTAAGTCTTAACTTTGAATTTTTTAAGAAAATAAAAGATATGTGATTCAATACCCGCTTATATTAAAAATTAATTGATATTTTGGTTTGATGATAAAAACAATTAGTTTATCGTGAAGCGGATGTCCTTAATTTATTCATTTGTTTGGTGTTTTGATTCCCTAGCATATTCCATCAATTCTTTGTTGGGATTTATTGAAGTATTGATCAGAAGCTAGATTGCATGATATATTAAAAATTAATTGATGTTTTTGTTTGATGATAAAAACAATCAATTTATCGTGAAGTAGATGTTCTTAATTTATTCATTTGTTTGGTGTTTTGATTCCCTAGCATAGTCCATCAATTCCTTGTCGGAATTTACTGAAGTATTGATCAGAAGCTGGAGTGCATGATGGTGGTGTGGGAAAATATCTTCATTCTTTGGCATATACCCACCCAAATTAGACTACTACAACTCTCGCTCTCACTGACATTTTATTTTTCCTTCACGACACAAGCAAGGCCCAAGGAAAACTGATATTAAAATGTCTATAGTATAGCATGTGTGGTAGCACTTTAATGAGCCTACTTATTTCTCCTATTTCAAATCTATTCCCTAATTGGAACAGATTCAGTTTATAATTTAGAATTCATATTAAATACTATTTTTAATGAGCCTACTCACTTCTCGAGAAATTTTTTAATTGGAATAGATTTATTTTACTGATTTGAAATCATTTTAGATATCGTAAATCTAGAAGTATATCAAGTTTTATGTCATTCAATTTTTTTTTTAAATTTTAAATAATGTAGTACTTGCTTCCAAACCTAAAATTTTTATATTCATATAAGTACGTTATTTATTTACCTTGATACCTTCAAATGCTATGGCAATCATAATAATAATAATAATAATAATAATAATAATAATAATAATCACATCAACCTCTTCTCCCATCCTGACAAGAATGTGCTATATGCAAAAATGGTGCATATAGGCAAGAGATTTCTTACCAGGGACACATAAAAATTGGAAAGTCTTGCATAATTCAGAGTTTCTTTACCTTGAAGAATCGTAGCTCAGTTACATGGAGAAGAACTATGATGCTTGACCCACCCAAATGGAGAAAACAAATTTATTTAGATTTTCCTAAAATTTGATAATACATAGACAAAAATCTACTATTCACATACAAACGTTTAGGGAAAAAATATTTTTAAAATTGTTTATATAAGTTAATGCAATCCGTGTATAAAAGCAATTGTGTCCGTCTCAAAATTACGTGAAAATGATATTATGAAAAAGAAAAAAAAAAGTTTACTTCCAACAAACCAATTTGAAGAATAAGAAAGGATCATCTAACCGTTTTACAGCTATTTTCATAGGATAAAATTTTTCTCCAAACAATTGAGAGTCCGTCACATGACTCTTTCACAAAACATCTAGAAACCTCGATGATTTTTTTTTTTTTTTTGAGAATTTCCAAATCCTCAATTCAGAGAGAGAGAGAGAGAGAGAGAGAGAGTTAAGAACATAATTCTTGAGCTAACATCTTGCCCTATAGGGAATTTAGACCCTGTTAATCACCACCCTCATTCTCCAACCCTTCACACACCATTATTGATTGGGAAAGAATTCAAAACAAGAACACAAATAATAATTTCAAAAAAAAAAAAAATAATAATGAAAAAAAATAGAATTTATAAGTAAAATTAGAAAAAGTTAATTTGTACACTAGAAGAATTGAATGTCAAATAATGGGAAAGAAAATGTATCAAAACACTGGTTTTGTGGTGTACTACATGTTTCTAATTGAAGCTCCGTTTGCTGTTAAAGAGGATTGGCGTACTGCGCAAGCAACCACTTGGGCCCATTGCCTCAGCCTCGTCTTCACCAGCTCAGCATCCTCACCTAAAATTATCCCCAAATAAGAATAACCCAAAATTCAATCAGTCACAACCGTCTAAAGTAAGAAAAGTCTACAACCAAATTACCAATACAAAAATAAATAAATAAACAATACGGAAGAATTCAATTCAATTCAAATGCTAAAATTGAAAAAAAAAATTTAAAAATACAAATTTATTAGATTTTATTAGTAGAAGTTTTAAGAATTTAAAATAATTTATGTTATTTACTTTAATTTTGAAATATTTATTTTAATTTACATGTAGTTATATATTTCTTTGGGAATCTCATGAACATTATATTAATAACATTTTTTTAATATATTTAAGATAGAGGAGGACGACATGAGTTGGTGTCTTCTACTTAATTACTTTTATATCGATTAACTTTTTATACAGATGATGTTTGATATCTAAATCTCTTATTTGATAATAAATTTTATCAATTTTTCAATTAAGTTTATAAAAAAAAAAATTATCCATTGCGCTAACAAATCTGGCTATATGGACATTATGCTTCATTCTAGTTTTTTTGAGAAAAAAACTAGAATGAAATGTAAAGCATAATGTTCATATGAAATGTAAGAATGATATATATACATATATATATATATATTCTTTTTAAATTTTATTAATTAATAAAAAATTTATGAAATTTTAAAAATAATTTATTCCAAAAAATATAATTCTTTTGAAAATTTTGAAACACTTATTTTATACTATTTAAAACTCTGTTATTTATCAGATTTCAAAAAAAAAAAAAAAAAAACTCTGTTAATATATACTACCAAATTATATTTCTTTATATTTTTTCTCTTATAAAAAATGTGATCTATCATCTATGTTTAATTTTTTTTATAACATTTATTAATTACCTTGATCAATAATGGTGTTGGGACTTTCAATCTCGGTATCAGAAGCCACTAACGACGAAGAAGACGAAGACCTCGACAAGCTATTACTGTACTGCTTATTAACAGCGTAGTAAAACTCCAAAGCCGGAATGGTATCCGATAGTTTCGGATCCACTTCCGGAGAATCGAATCCGAACCCGAGTTCTATGCAAGCCTTCAACTCTTCCAAATCATCGTCCGAAACACTCTTATTGCGGCGGAGGCGGCTGCTATTTTTATTGCTGCCTTTGCGTCTCAGCCACGCCTCGTCGCGGTGGATATCGGGCGACCACGAATGTTGCTTGTAGAGAGGCCGTGGCGGCGCGTGAGGCCTACTCGACATGATTTTTTGTGGTTGTGGTGGCTGTGAGGGTTTTTGCTTTGTAGAGAAAGAGAGGATTGTTGTGGTTTTCTTACAACAGTAACGTAGGAATATCAATGTGTGTTTGTGTCTGTGTTTGTGTTTGTGTTTGTGTGTGTTTGGTCAAATATATTGCTTTTGGCGGCGGGGGGAAATAAGGGAATTATAATTTTTTTTTTGGGATTAAGGTTTTTAATCAATAAATATGTATTTATATGAAAATTCCATCCTAATTAATACCTATTTATTAATTTTTAATTTATTAATAAATTTAAAATATGCATATTAATAACAATTATAATTGTATTTTTAATTTTTTTTATAAAATTAAAATTATAATAAATACCTATTAAAAAGTAAGACAAACTGCTTAAAAAATAGCATGACTATATATTTTAAAAATCTAACTGTTAATTTACATTTTTTTAACAAACATTTAAGATTTTGTAAAATTCAAATTCATTTACTTATTTTTTTATGCAAAATTTTATACTATAAAAATTTTACAAACATGAAGATATAAGAAGATAATATAATTCAACGATGTATTTGTCAAAATTTACATCTAATATGAAGATATTGAGTATAATTGTAATCTATTGATCCTAAGAGGTATCATAACTATCAAATTTTATATTTAAAACTTAAAATAAAATATCAAATTTCATAGTTAGTATTAGAACATAATTAAAATAAAAGAATATTAATTACAATCATAATTACTAAATTTTATATTTATGTACAAAATAAAATAAAGAGAATCAATTTTTTTTTTCAAAGAGGAACATTTCAATATTCGCGGACTAATAAATTATTTGAATTTTGGAAATTTCTTGGTTGTCCCTTGCCACCTGTTGCCACCTGTCGATCGAATCAGAATGATGTTGGAATTGACCTCAAGGTCGGCCAGCGGGTGCTGGGGCCTAATTCTTTTTTGGTAAGTGGGATCCAATTCATTACTAGGTTGAGCTTTTTAAGCATTGCCACATAAGCACCAGCTCACCAACCACTTATTTAAGCAAAGTGGAAGTTTGGAACAATGTTTTGCTGTTTAATTATTTTTGTATGTTTTTTCCTGTTCTTTTACAATCAAACTTAAACCCAAAAAAATAAAAATGAATAAACCGAATCCAATAAATTTAGATCTTTTTCTTTCTCTTATGTACACTGAAAAGGAAAATAGTATTGCAAACAAGTTAGCCATTTTGTACTGTTTTGACAGAAGTTTCTGTTAATTCAATAAAATTATTGTCTTGTTTTTATAATAAAAAAAATGCCTAATAACATCCGCATGAAAGAAAACCAGTATGATGAGGATTTTAAACCAATACCTTTGCTATAATATTATAACAATATTATAATGTTTAGTGTTTAAGTAGACTCCAAGTCATTAATTTTTTTGATATCCTTAAAATGCAAACAAACAAGAATGAGCTTTAATATGAAGTAAAACTATGCCGAGTAACATTTAAACAAATGTTAATTATCACAATTTTGATATTAATTTATATTATTAATAATGTGGTGAAATTCAATCTATTCATTTTGATTCATTTCAAAATGAATGGATAGAAGTTTAGGAATTTCATGGTGAAATTACCCTAAAAACCTAAAAACTTAAAGATGGTATTAATTCAAGATTTTAAACCATTAACAGATGCTGCAATATCTTTTACTGATCAAGTTGAATCCAACTCATTCAATTTTTTTTTTTTCATGTTCAGGAAAGCAATGAATGAAGAATGAGTTTTAAATGAAAATTGGTAAAAAAGTAGAAAGTTCAAATAAGAGTACGGAATAGTCAATAACCACATAATTTAATATTACTTCTCAAAGAGATTTTATGGATTGGAAAATACCAACCTCAAGGGTTTAGACAGAACATATATATATTCTTTCCATTAAAACCCAATAACTAATACCAAAGATGAAAAGTATCTAATAACTGCATTAAGGTACAAATAAGCCTACCAAATATGACTCATAGGATATTGGTGGAGAATTAGGTACAATAACTGCATTAATTATTTCTTATACACTTACTTTCTCTAATCTTCTGATCATTGCAAGGATGAAAAATGAGAGAGAGAGAGAGAGAGAGAGACAGGCTGGAAAATTGAATGGCTAAGGTAGACCCAAAGGTCAATGGTTATATTCCTTGGTTTCTTTCTTTCTTGCTGGCTTGACAGACAGGTATTCCACGGGTTCTAAATAAATTAAGATACAGAAAGAGACAGCAAAGTAGGTATAGAAGGATTTGGTTCCTTTTCGAGATAAGAACCTAAACCCACTTCAATTTTGTTGACATGGAGCCTGGTTGGCATCTGCAATTGGAGCTGCACAGAGTATATGCTCTGTTTTGTGCACCCTTTTTTGCTGGTTTGGAAGAAAATATAAAGAGGGCTCAAACATGATTGCATGAGGTCATGAGTCATGACACACCAACAGTATATTTGAGTTCAAGGTTTTTACACCATACTAGTTCGGGTGGCACGTGCTATTCAATGAGCGAGAAAATTTAGAGCCTGTTTGGATTTTTTTTTTTATCACTCCTCACTCTTCACTCAATTTTCGTCACTCATTACTTATCACTCGTCACTCAAAATACCCCAATTTTCCAAACACACCCATCACTCACTTTTCCATTACTTTTGTTTAAAAAAAAAAAAAAAACAAACCGCAAAAGTCAAAAAAATGCGGCTACAAACAGTGTGCTGGGTTTGTTTAAAAAAAAAAAAAAAAAAACCCCAAAAGTCAACAAAAGTGGCTGAATAGTGTAAAAATTGTGGGTTTAATTACAAAAATGCCATTGAGTTATGAGTTATGAAAACTGAAAACAGTTAAAATGTATTTTCAGTTTCCATAACTCATCACTCAAAAATCAGGAAATTGAGTGATGGAAACAGAGTTATGGAAACAGAGTTATGGTGCTCACAAACGGACGTTGAATTATCGGTCCTATCATTTTTTAGTTATGAATTATGGAAACAGAGTTATGAGTTATGGAAACTAAAAATCCAAACGGCCTCTTAAATAGCGTTTCCGTATGAAATAAATAAATAAAATCTAACACTAAAAAACCTATTATCTCATTTATGTAAGAATTTTGTTAGAGTAGCTATTTAACACACACACACACACACACACACACACACATATATATATATATATATTTCTAAATTACTATTGACAGTTTTTCCAAACCTATATTACCTAAAGACACTCCCTCCAAATACTTCCATCAATAATATCGAACAATATTGTTTCCAATTGCAAGTATTAAGGTTATCTTTTGTAACAGTTTTTGTTTTCTATTTTCAAAAACTTGTTTTTGGGAATATAAAGAAAAAATAATTTTATTGTATTTTTAAAATCAGAAACATGTTTGGTTAGTTGAAATTAAAAAGATAGTTTTTTGAAGAAAAAAATAGAAAATACTAAAATATGTTGTTACTATGATTTGAATTCTAATGCTAACTCATTAAATGAGACAGATTCATTAAATTAAATCCATGTTTTCATTGACTTTTAAAGATTAAACACTGAAAACAGCTTTTTGCATGTTTTTAGTTTCCTTTACAAATTAAGTTTTTGAGAACAGTTTTTGTTTTTTGTCTATTTTGGATTGTCAAACAAATTTTTTAATCTCAAAAATAGAAAATAGTTTTTGGAAACAAAAAATAAGGAGAAAAAATAATTACCAAACATACCATAAATTTTGCTAAAACATTGTCATGATGGTTAAAAATTTCCAAAATAAATGATGTCATATGCTACAAATGAAGCTCTTTAAGAAACAACTGCAACCATCCAAAAATGAAAGATTTTGTTATTCATAATTTTCTTGTTTAATCTCTTACATGTTATACCTCTATCTTGGATGTTTAGCTTAGTTTTTTTCATGAAAACACTTCAAACCAAAAAGAGGACGGAAAGAAAACAAAAAAGCATACGTGTCATCATACTTTTCATTAGGTAAGATTATAGGTTTAGAAAAATAAAGCCTAGTAAAGTAGCGTTGATAATAAAAGTTTTCACAATTATTATCACTCAATAATTTCTAAGAAAGAAACAAATAGATCAATCATGTTAAAATTTTTTATTAATGGCCACATTTATAAAATTTTGACATAAAAATTACTTAATCATTTGAAAATGACGAGTTTTTTAGACACAATTTGGTGTATTATTGACTTATTAAAAAAATTTACTTT
The DNA here is from genome assembly GCA_033629205.1 of Lithocarpus polystachyus. Taxonomy (NCBI): domain Eukaryota; kingdom Viridiplantae; phylum Streptophyta; class Magnoliopsida; order Fagales; family Fagaceae; genus Lithocarpus; species Lithocarpus polystachyus. The sequence continues at coordinate 44,152,571 of CM066172.1, forward strand.
ATATTTAATGGTCAAACTTACCAAACACAATAAAAACTATGAAACAACAAGAGAGTATTCAACAGCATTTGTTCAAATATCTTGAAACATGATGTATCTCAACATTTGTAATTGCATCTCACTATTTATTTTTTGTTATTATTTTAATAAAGTGGAATTCTTGGATTTTTAAAAACTTCAGAAAGTGGAATTCTTGGATTTTTTTTTCAAAATAACAATAAAACCTCAACTATATAGTTAGTAAACTAAGGTTTGAAACAATTTTAGTTTATAACAATTCGAGTCCTGTGAACTCGATTTCACTGTAGCAAATTGAGTTTAAGACACTCGATTTTTGTGTTTTAGTAGAACTGATGTGGAGAAATGATCCACGTGGAAATCGAGTCTTTAAGGCTCGATTTCACTGTTCATCATCTTCTACCTTCCCTCTTTTTTTTTTTTTTTTTTTTCCCTCCATTTGATGAGGGTTTAATTGAATCGGAAGGCGATTTGGCCACGATCCTCAAGTGGTGCGAGAGCAACATTACGGAGCACCCGTTCGTGGAGCGGATGGTACGGTCTGCAATGGAGGTGGAGGCGAGGAATTCCGGTCCGGAGATTAGGATTTCCGAGCGGGAGCTTCTGAGAGGCAGGGCGGAGAACCCGCCATTTTGGACCAGTTCATCGCGAAGTTGAAAAGCGCGGAGGACCAGAGAAGACCTTAGGGTTTCGCTCTGTACTCCTCAGCTACTCTCCGCTGTCCAATCGTTGACTCAATCCAAATACGCCGCCGTACAAGTCAACGCCATTGCTTTGTTGGTGAACCTCTCTTTGGAAAAACGCAACAAGGTGCAGATCGTGGACTTGAACACCTGCACGTAGATGAAAAAAAAAAAAAAAAAAAGGAGAGAGAAGGAAGGTGCAGATCGTGGACTTGAACGCCTGCAGGAAGATGATGAACAGTAAAATCGAGTTTTAAAGACTCAATTTCCGCGTGAATCATTTCTCCATATCAGCACTACTAAAATATAAAAATCGAGTGTTTTGAACTCGATTTGTTACAGTGAAATCGAGTCCAAAAGACTCGAATTGTTATAAACCAAAATTGTTTCAAACCTTAGTTTACTAACTATATAGTTGGGGTTTTATTGTTATTTTGAAAAAAAAATCCGGAATTCTTACTCAAAGTTCATGACCATCAATTGAAAAGTAAAAAAAGTTCAATGCTACCATTAAAAAAAAATCAAAAAATAAATAATTGATATCTTGTATTGAAGCCTAACAATGAAAATTTAAGAATCTTCAAACAAGAAAATAACTTTAGCACATCCTAATCTAGTAGGGTGATGCAAATGAGCTTGGCTAAAGTTCAGCCTTCTTCTTATCCAAAAAAAAAGTTCAGGCTTCTTGTTTCAATTAGAAATCAATCTACGTCATGAACAATGAATATAAATTTGAGTAATGAATATAAATTTGAGTAACAGAGTGATGTTTACAATAACTAGTAATTGAAAATAATAGTATTAGTTAATTGTAAAATTTCATAGAATAACAACATTAATTCGAACAAGCAAATGTCATAGATTAAAACTCTATTATAATAATAATAATAATAAGCATTCCTCACAGAAAAACATTTAAAAAAAAAGGACATATAATAAAAAGACTTGCTCGTTATTGAATTTATTATGAACAAAAAAAAATAAAAATAAAACCCATATCATAGAGAAATTGAAGAAAATACAAAACAACATATAAAACCTAAAAAGACTCATATTGGAAAAGAGCAAGCAAAGCCTAAATAATATCAGCTGGGCTAATTTCCGGCCAGTTACTCTACTTTTCCTCCATCCAACCTGGCCCTCAAGCAATCTTAATAAACAAATATGCTGTTAAACTTAAAGGGTGACTATTACTTGAAAGAACCTTAGGATGCTAAAAGGAAAATAAAAGTATAAACTATGAAGAAAACAAAAACAGCTAATAATCAGAACAGGGGCATCCTATAGTCAGCATATAAACCCAATGGAGTTTTGAGACCTTCAACCATTTCTGCTGATTGTTTGGTATACAAGTTAACAAAGGCACTAAATTCCCAATTCACTAGTCGTAATTTGTTCTCAAACTGTAAAATTGCAGTTATAAGAATATGATATCATGATAGAAATGAAGATTTTCTTTTAATTGGTAAGCTACACAGGCACTCAGTGGGTCTTGAACACAATTGAGCTGTAGCCCATTGGCCATGATAGGAATGAAGATTGATTGTTTGAAATTCTCAGACCATAATGACACAATAAATCAAATTCAATTCTACAAGCATGACAAAAGACTAATTAATCTGGTTTTTCTACCAACACATTTATAGAACCTTGAGTTTCAAACAACTTTTATATCTTGCATTGTTGCCTTCATTAAGTAATCAATTAACATGTAATACATTAAACAAGTAAGGAAAAAACATATTGGAGCAAGGTCATTTCAATTTTAGCAAAAAATTCCAATGCCAACCTTGTAAACCTCACCTACCTTTTTTACCCCTAAAGCAATGCCATAGACTAAAGCAATTGACAATCTCCGATGTCAAACAAAACAAGAACATAGCACAATTACATCAGGGTTACAAATGAAAGCAAAAAATTTAGGTTAGGTTGGTAACAGTTTTTGTTTTCTATTTTCAAAAACTTGTTTTTGGGAATATAAAGAAAAAAACAATTTTCTTGTATTTTTGAAATCAAAAACATGTTTAGTTAGTTGAAATTAAAAAGATAGTTTTTTGAAGAAAAAAAAAAGAGAAAATACTATATATGTTGTTACTAGGATTTGAACTCTAATGCTAACTCATTAAATGAGACAGATTCATTAAATTAAATGCGTTTTTTCATTGACTTTTAAAAATTAGAAACTGAAAACAACTTTTTGCATGTTTTCAATTTCCTTCACAAATGGAGTTTTGAGAACAATTTTTGTGTTCTGTCCATTTTGGGTTGCCAAACAAGGTTTTTAGTCTCAAAAAACAAAAAATAAGGGCAAAAAAACAGTTACCAAACATACCCTTAGCTTTCTTGTTTACACTTCAACATGCCCCTCAATGATTCTAATGAAAACTTGCATTCCTCCTTCAAGGAGACCTACTTAGTACGATAAGTTGGACTCACTGGTAATCATTAGATAAGATTGATTGATTCCCGTAAAATAAAATGGATTGATTGCTACTCAGAACTCAGAAGATAAGATGCTTATTTGCAAACAAAATATATACTTTGCCCCACTTTGATATTTCCCCCGACAAATTCTTACAAGAAAAGCAATGCATAATCACCTGCAGCAAATATATTAGAAAACAAAGAAATATTATCAAAATAAGAATAAAATGCAATTAACGACTAAAACAATCGAATTCTGATTGCAGGGAAGTAATTGGACTGATAGTTGTTGTTTGAGAAGAAGCATCATATTTTCATAATTATCACATCATCATTAGCTAGGAATCCCAAAAGTACCATCCCCACAGCTGTAAAGCCAGTTTGAACGACTAAAACAGTCAAGAGTTTTATAAGAGAGAATAATTACCATCAGACTATAATTAGCCAGTGAACGCTATGAGAAACTACAATCTTAAATGCAACAGCACACATAATGCCAGAATCAACTAACATGGACTCAAACTAAAATAAAGTACAATATAATGTGACAAAACAAAAACCAAAATTCAATCCAAGAATGTACATATGGAGTGATCCACAAACAAAGCTAAAACCCCTAATTTTGGAGGTAATAATCGGGTTGGCAACAAATTGTAAGATTGGCACCCTATGAAACAGTGAAATGCTCTCCAAATATGTCAAAAATAAATAAATAAAAAATTTGGAACAAAGGGACCTACACACATAAATGAAGTTCAAAAGGGTGATAAATAAACACAATGTACATTCCAATGCAAAATAAATCCAAACAAAAGAACGAACGGATGGGAAAGAAAAAGGAAATGAAAATGTACATAAATAAATGAGGTTCATCATACCTGGACTAGAGTTTGATGAAAGAACCAAAGAGAGAGGTAGAGGCATTCTTATGCATTTAGCATAGGACCACACAATTCTAGTAAAATGAGAATCTTAGAAATAATTAAACAAATGCATGAGAAAGAAAAGGGAAATTTCCAAAAATACAAGGAGGTCCCTATTTGGGATAGTGATAAACAGCACCCAAAATGCCATTTATAAAAGAAAAAATCATTGATTATTAATACACAGCAACAGAACCAACAACAAATAAATCATGTCATCAAAACTTAAATCACTTCTTTAGTCAATACCTAAAATAGCTCTTCCCTTTCCACAACTTATTCAAGCTGTGTAATTTTTCATCAAGTAAAATACCAGCACATCTATTTTTTAATAAAACTATATATATATATATATATATATATAGTTGTGTGCGTGTATGTGTCTGCTTTGATTGCCAAGAAACATTAAAGTTCGTTTCCAATTACTTCCCAACAATATCAAACTCTCTTTCACTATGCTTAATATCACAACAAGTTTAGGGACCTAAGGTAGAATAGATCATGTAAATCTGAATTGGTTTGTTTCCATGACATTTTCATGCCACAGGTTACTACACAGACTATTCAACAAAATTGTTCGTTTAAATTTTCCTACTTCCACAAAAAATATCTGCTTTTTAGAATTACATGCATGAAATGCTCCTAGTTTCATTAACTGTGAATCTTCAAAACCCATCTTTAAATCTATCCATTTTAATTCTAAGTCATTCTTTTACCCCTCCCTCCCCACAAAAAAAAAAAAAAAAAACCGTTTTCCATTCCTAAGAAAATGACCTTCTCCTTCCTTTGTAGGCAATGCAGAAGCAGCTGTCAACCTAGTACCTTTTACATACTGTTCATATTCTGCTTTCTCAAATCATAAATATCAAATCTCAATGTAAGTATCAACGTTTGTTAAATAACAGAATATAGCTAGTAGGAGCATATAACTAATGTCAAACAGGAGTTTTAACACCAAAAGAGATTTTATGTAATCAAGGACATGGCAATTAAGAAGGACATGAATTCAGATAGAATCAAATGACTAGAAAAGAAAAAGCATGGCTGACCCTAATTAATTTAAGAATCCAAAGCTGACTCCAAAATTTTGGGTCTAAGGCTTTGGTTGTTGCTGTTGGTGTTGTTATTACAACAAAATATTTTGCACATGAGAGAAAATCCAAAGTAGTTGTGTTTGACTTTCATGCTACTACTAGCTATGAGGCCAGTATAAGGCCACCAAGAATCAATTAATTTTCTGGGTCATATTATGTACGGTTAGCTATCATGAAGCTATTTTAAAATAATGAAGGTCCATCTCACATGGCAGTAGATAGCGTGGAAGGAAATTGAGGAGAAAAATAACAAAAGAAGAGAGTCAAGGTCATTCTTGCCTTGTTCCATTACTGAGAAGATTAATCAACCAATAAAGGGTTTTTTTTTTTTTTTTTGGACTTTCCTTCTTAACAGACAAGTAAAAAGAAACAATGTTTAGCAAATTCATTAATTTACATCCAAAAGAAAGGCTGAATAAAATCTTAAATCGGTTATTGTATAGAAAAGCAGACAGTTATGAATAATTTTAGTTTGAATTCAATCTTGGCAAAATTATGATACCAAACTTTCTAATTTTCATGTATAGATTCTGAGTAACAAATATTAGTCAAAAAAATTATTAAATGTCCATTACGGTTACCTAAGATGAAAATATTAAAAATTCACTATTATGAACTCAGTACCACTACCAAAAGAATGATATTGTTTCATGAAATTTACATGTGAATAACATCTAACAACTCAATGCCAAGTTGAAATGTCAAATTCCAAATTAGCATGCCAACTTGTTAATAAAGACTTGTGGAATTTTCATGGGACCAAGGTTAATTTGCCACATTCAAAACTCAAAAATCATTAAAAACCTCAATAAAATGAAATAAATAAATAAAAATTACTCAGAAAACCTCTTGCTAGATCTGCCCTTTTTCACAAAAATTAAAAAAATAAAAATTATACTCATTGCCCATGAAAGGAACAGGTATAATTATTCCAAGTATGGCTTATGCATTTGGTATTTGATTTTTATTTTATTTTTTGAAATTTTGGATTTATGGTTTAGACTTTAGTTGGTATCTTATAAGCAAATGACATGCTGGGCCGTACCTCAATGGCCTGAACCGAATCATTGCCAAAATTTCATACCTGGATTGGCAGCTATGACTTGGGTCAAGGATCAGAAGTTGCCAAGTCTGCCACCTGAGTTAAAATATGATGAAGTGGAGAACCATGAGCAAGGCAAGATATGGTTGTCATGAAAGAGGTGGATGATGTTGTGGGTGATGAGTAAGGGGTTGAGGGTCCGGGGTACAAGAATGTTAAGGAATTGGTGAGAGAGAGAGAGAAGGGTGTTTCCTGATATGATTTTTAATATATATATATATATATATATACATATATATATATATATATATATTTGATAGTGATAGTGAGTTTTGACAGAAGGTGCATTTATAGGTAGTAGATTTATTAGTTGATGAAGAAAAAAATGCAATGATAAGAATTTCACGAAATTGCTAGTAAAGATCAATCCTCGTAGAGGACGCTGTAGGTTCACAGCCTATGGTGTTTATAAATTTAATAAAATAAAATAAAATAACCACAAAATTGATGGGTTCTAGAGTCTAGGAAAAAGTGATAACTGTATTACTAGTTCAATTCACAAAAAAATCCATAAACACTGACAGACTTCCCTTTGGTACAACACACTCCAACTGTATCATCCATTCTGAACTCGAAAGCTTTTTAAGCCTGGCAAGTTTAATCCTAACTATCAATTATGCAGTTCATGTCACCAATAATCACCGCAAGAGCAAATTCCCTCCTTAAAATGATGGAAACGGTTCGAATCCCTCACAATAATCTCCCTCTCAGTTATCCTTGATATGAATTTAGTGGCATTGTGGCAATCACCACAAACCCGCAAGTTCTTGAAAATCCGAATGGTGCTTTTAGGAGGGGTGCTAATTATTCCGAAAGCAATTGCCAATCTCTCACTATGACTTGTGAGTATATGTTCCTTTTCATCATCTTCAACATCCTGCAACACAAAGCTTAAGTCTGGAATGTAACCAAGGCTCTTCATTTTTGTGTTCAGAATCTTCAATTCATTGTATATTTCCTCACATTTTGGATGGGTTTGGTTTCCAGTATAAAAGACATCGACCTTATTGTTCACTTCAATTGAGCTCCAGCCAGGGGTTTTCCTCAATCCCCTATTTCTTGCCAATGATCTCACTTTATCCAAATCCTCCCATTTACCAACATTGGCATAAATATTTGACAACAAGACATAGTAGCCAACATTCTCTGGTTCAACCTCAAACAAGCGATCTGAAGCAAATGTACTCAACTCATAATTTCCATGAATTCTACAAGCACCAAGAAGAGCACCCCAGACAGAAGCATCGGGCTGTATAGGCATATTTTTTATGACATTATATGCCATTTCTAAACGTCCAGCTCGACCAAGCAAATCTACCATGCAGCCATAGTGCTTCAAACTAGGCTTGATCCCATATTCTTCTTGCATTATTCGAAAGCACCATCGACCCTCATCAACCAAACCTGAATGGCTACAAGCTGACAATAAAGATACAAAGGTTACATGATCTGGCTTCACCCCCTCCACCAGCATTTCATTAAAAAGCTTCAAAGCTTTTTCACCATGCCCATGAATACCAAGACAAGAAATTACGGCATTCCAAGGAACTGAACTCATCCTTGGTATGTGGTAGAATAAGGACAAGGCATCATCTAATCTGCCACATTTTCCATACATGTCAACAAGGCAGGTACCTACAAAAACATCCAAGTAGAGACAATTCTTAATTACCCGTCCATGGATTCTCATCCCTTGTTGCAAGGCTCCTACATGGGAATATGCTGGTAGAATGCTTACCCATGTCCCTTGGTTAGGAATTATCTCTTTGTGCTCTGCCATCATACGGTACACTTCAATTGCCTCACCTGCAAGACCATTTTGAGCATAACCTGTGATTAAAGAATTCCACGAAATTGCATCTTTGACAGGAAGTCCTTCAAAAACTGTACGTGCAGAATCTATTGCACCCAATTTTGCATACATGTCCACAATTGCATTTCCAATGACAACATCTTCCATAAGCCAACCTCTCCTCACAATGAATCCATGAACAGACCTACTACTTTGATGATCACTTAATTGAGCAACAATAGAAGCCAAACTCACTGCCGTCAACAAATCAGACTGAATTCCTATTAGTTGCATTCTATTAAAGAGTCCAAGGGCAGTAATTGGATTATCATTCTGCTCATATGCGGCAATTATTGAATTCCATGAAACCACATCTCTTGCTTCCATCTGATCAAAAACTCTTTGTGCATGCCCCAAACTACCAAATTTGGCGTACATGTTAATCAAGGCATTGGACACAAACAAATCACATTCCAGTCCATGCTTTATGACATACAAATGAATGAGCATCCCACTTAAGCTATCATCTGATTGTGAGCAAACAGCAAGTAGACTTGAGACAGTTACAGGATCCATTTTTACCCCCTCCAGTCTCATCTCGTCTAAGACCTCCAATGCCTCCGCAGCATTTCCATTCTGACAAAACCCAGAAATCATTGCATTCCAAGAACCCATATCTCGAACTGGCATATTATTGAACAATTTACGCGCAGCACTTAAGAAGCCAAACCGGGAATACATATGGACCAAAGAAGCAGCCACAAAGACATCCCACTCAAAACCCAGTTTTAGAACCCAGCAATGCATCTTCTTCCCATCAACTAGATTTCCACAGGCTTTTAACACAGACGGAAAAGAGTATGAATCAGGTCTAACGCCAGAGGTCAACAAGAACAGATAGAAACAATTTATAGCATCACGGAAACGGCCACTGCGAACATAAGCAGATACCATTGAATTCCAGGTATAAACATCCTTTTTCGGAATCTGATCAAATGTGCGTTGAGCAAATGAGACATCACCAAGATAGGCGTAAAGATTGACAAGCCTGGCTGAAAGAAAGATGTTTTGACCTTTCCCTGAGACCAGAAGAAAGGCATGAAGGCACTTGGCAAGGTGCACCTTTGTGCAAGATGAGAATAAACTATTAAAATCAATGTCTTTGTTCCCATTGTTGAAGCCATCTGATGTGAATTGCCGAGAAGAAATAGCAGCTGAAAACAATGAGCAATGGGCTTGAAGTGATGGCAAAGATTTGGAGATATGCCTACCTATACAGGTCGGCAGCAATCTGACAACAGAATCATACAGTGTTAGCACAAATCAGATAGACTCTATGAGGTTACCAAATTCTCATCAAGAAAATAATGATTGTAAGGAATTTTTTTTTTCTTTCTAATTTAGTAAATAAAGTATTAAAATCAACCAAAAGGAGAGTGATAAAATAATCAATATGATTCACAAACTATTGAGTATAAACATGAAAACAATAAACTATAGTTCAAAAGAAATTGGAAATCCAAGAAAACAATTTGATTGCGAAAACACACACTACATGTAGTTGCATTTTATTGGAATTGGGAAATTACCCCAAATGAATTTTTCTTCACTTTCTTTTTTTGCGAAGTAAATTTGCTAGGCAAGTGATGGACAGTTGTTTTGCTACCTCGAACTACAAGGAAGCTATAAGTAATGCAACTATAAATATCATGGAGATTTCAATCCTCAGTTCCTCACTCAGGATGAATGTTGGCAACACGCTTAACACGTGCAAGTGGAATCTAATCACCAATTAGCATCACTGTATACGTGACGGAAGGAAACCTTAGCATTCAACAACAGATATTCAATGACATATATGATTCATGAGTCTAAAACAATTTTTCAAGAGACATATTTCTTATCTCAATACTTCAAGAGACACATCTTAGTTTCAAGTAGCCAAAACTCTACCCAGATTTCAATTGGAAAATAAGCCACAAAACCAAATAATTTATAATTTATAAACAAAAACAAAAACAAAAACAAAAACAAAAACAAAAACAAAAACACTCATTTAGTTTGGGAAAATAAGAGAAAAAAAAAATACAAAAATTTAAAATTTAACTGGTCTTGAGGGAAAATTACATTAGAACAAAGCTAATTAACTAGATGAGGCTCAGTTGATCAAAGCTTCTTTTTTCTTTTTAATATCTTGGGCCCCAAAACAATAAAATTTTCAATATTTGAAGAAATTTTTTTTTTTTAAGTAAATATTCATTAGAAATTTGCAAAAGAGCGCGACTTAGCTACTTCCGAAGTACAATAATGTGACACATCCTCCTCTCACACAATTACATTCATTGTGGGGAGGAACTACCATCTAACAATTACATAAACATTAAGCACTCAAAGAACAACAATCAAGCCTATCAAACATATTTGAGAACAAAAATAAAGCCATACACTGAAATAAAGATTTAAGGAATTAGATGGAACAACATTAAGAATCTAACTCAACTGAAACATTAAGCACTCAACATGTTCAACTGTACAATGCAACAGAGTGGGGGGGCAAAAGTAACTGTACCTGAACATACATGTAGCTCTATGTCAACTGTCACTGAGAAATGCTTTTGGCTGAGAAGGGTTTATGCGAGTAGGGTTTTTGAGTTCCTCCAAGTTTAAAACCCTCTTTTAATAAAGATGAGTGACACGTGGCAAAAAAACCAATCCAAAGGCTAAAAAAAAGTCCCTCGTCCTTCTCTCGATACGGTCTTTCTTTCTCCAACTTCGGCACTCTCCCACCCACCACGCCAGAAACCCATATCAAATCTCGAAACCATCGTCTGTAAAACACAGAAAACCAAGAAAAAAGTCACCGGTGACCCATCAACCACCCTCAACGGCCGACCTGTATCAGCAAACTCCGAGTGGTTTTCGTCACCGATTCTTGTGCCGCTGCTACACACTATTTCTTGTGTGTGTCCCTCGTTACCAAACTGCAATGGAAAAAAAAACTCAGACTTATCGCCGGCGAGTTCTGGCCTCCTCTGATGCTTAGGCGAGAAAGAGAGAGATCAGTGAAATTTGGAGAACAGAATTGGGCTTGGTCTGAGTGAGTTTGTGTTTGGGTCTTAAAGCCCAGCCCGCAATAGCCCCAACATTATTTCCTTTTCTTTCTTTTTCATTTTTTTTTTTTTTTATAAATTCACTACTCCAGTATTTCTTGTTTTCTACGGATTTTGGATCCGGTGAGTATTGCACCAGGCGAAATTACACCGCTCACTCTCACGTTAATTTTTACCAGTTTTATTTTTAAACTTTAATTTTTAACTTTATAAATTTCTTTTTAACTTTTTGTTATTCAATGCTCGAGGTTGAAATTTTTTTTGAACTTTCAATCTCAACCGTATACTACTATTGTATCAGGTGCAATATCCTAAGGTAGGGTATTGCACCTGATCTCGATCCGTTTTCGACACCTCTACACTTCTATTTTTCAAATCAAATCACTAACCCTTGATTTTTTTTCTTTTTAATTAAATTATACTACTCTTTATTTAGTCAATCTTTTCATGAATAAGCAACTGACAACCATAATTCTAAGTAACTAATCAGTATTGGAATTACCAAAAAAAAAATAAAAAATAAAACCCTTCGGAGTCAATGATCTCTCTCATAACGTCGCCAAGTCAAATTTCACAACTTCTCACACTCACTTTCTACTCACTACTCTATTCTATATTATGTGATTTTGCTAATTAGGTTAATTTGTTAAGGTGATGTGTGACTTATGGTACTTTTTTTTGCTTTTTTAATCAATATGGGCTGGGCTGTTAGGCTAATTTGTTTATTACTTTTTTATTATTATTATTAGTTTGATGCCTTTGGGCTCCATTTGGAGGCCCAAAATAAGTTACCAAAAAACTTTTGGATTTTCTTTCATAATATTGGATCTTTAATATCGTTTTGAGATTAAAATCCTATAAGATCTTAAGATTCATATTGAGATCCCACACATATCCCATTTCAATAAAAATCCTAATGATATCCAAGATGTTTTAGGGATGTAAGATTTTAGCATTTTAAGATCACTATATCCAAATCGGGATACTGATAACAATGGTTATAATTATTGAATTAAAAAAATTTGTTTAGAACTTTTTAATAGTTTTTTCCTTTTAAATCTCCTTTATTTTTTCCTTTCCAGATCATAACAAAAAGTACGTAAATCATTTATTGTTTTGAATTAGAATTGTAAATAATAATTAAAAAAAACCACATAAAAATGTAAAATTGTTTATCAATACATAGTTTTCTTGTTAAAAAAAGAAAAGAAAAGAAAAAGAAAACAACATAAACAGTATTTGAATACAGTACTCATTGTTAACTCCCTCTTGTTTACAACTCTTTTTAGAATTTCTATATTACTAATTGCAAATATATCAAGATATTTGAGGCTTAATTAATTTCTATTTTTTTTTAATTTTTTTTTTACTTTTAGTACCTAAATTAATATTTGTTAGTAGATATTAAAAATTAAAATAAATCTACAAATAAAATTATGGAGATTTTATATTATGACAACTTAGACTAACATTTTATATTATGACAACTTCTTTAAAATAAATTGAGAATAAAGTTGCTTACCAATCACCTTTCAAAAACTCCGTAAAGATCGGAACTTTGTATCCCCCCTTCTCTCTCTCTTATAATCATGAATTTGTTCATGAATATATTATTTTATTTAAATTTGACATGTTTAATAATCAAGTTAAAATCTTATGGTTTTTTTTTTTTTTTTGGTTTAATAATTCAATAGTTGGTAGAAATGAAATTTGAACCTTGATATCTTTATTGGAAACATTATAAAATGTCAATCAATTGAATTATAAGACTTTTAACAAATTCAAACTTCAAACTTATTTTTTTAATGGGATTAAAAAGTTCAAACTTTAGTTTGGACTTGACTTATTTACTAAATAAAAAATAAAAAACAAAAATTTGGGGGGGGGGGGTAAAACCCAATTTGTTTATAAACATTCAATTTAAATAAAAAAAATTAAGAATCAACATTCAGTTCATTAAAATTCCAGTCATATGAGAATATTTCGAGAATCTTTTCCGAAAATCCTTAAAATTTTAAAATTTATACCTATATACTGTATAAAGATACCCAAATGGATTTTTTTTTTTTTTTTTTTTTTTACCCAAGCAGATTACTAAGTAATATACTAATAAGTGTACCACATATAATCCAAGTAATTGACAGGACCAATGCGAATAAGGCCAAAAGTTGATGTAAATGACATATTATCTGACTTGCATAGTAAGAAGATAACTATAGAGTACAGGGCTACAGACAAATAGTACCTTATCTCTTATGATTTATCAGATTCAATGAATATAGCTTCTAACCAAAAAAAAAAAAGATTCAGATGAATATTACTAAAGTTTGTCCATGTTGGAAAGGGTTTTTACTACCAAAAAAATTAATTTTTTTAAATTATAAAAATATATCATAAATATTGTTAGTGCCTGAAGTTTATCTATTAAGCGTTTTAGGTCTCTCAAGTTTTAAATGAATTCTATTGGTCCTTAAAACTTAAAAAATGAGCACTATTGGTCCATCTGTTAACTTCCATTAGTTTCATTGTCTATGTGTCTAATAGAAGAATGATGTGACAAATATTAAAGATGACACATCAGTTTTTAAAAATATAAATTGCCAAATCAAATTTATTTATATTAATTCATCTTAGTTTAAAAACTGAACAAAAAAAAAATATCAAAGATTAAAAAAAAAAAAAAAACTATCTACAAAAATTCCCAATCTTATCATTCATTTCCTGATTTCCTCCTCATTGCGGGACCAATCTTGAACTGCACCTAGACAAGGGATTGGGCTTCGTTATCTCCTTTAGCTAGTTCCCAATTGTCAAGAATAATAATCACCAAAACGGCATTAAGGGTCCATTTAAATACAGTTGAAAACTGAAAATATTGTAGCAAAATAATTTTTAAATGTATAAATAGTACCATGAAACCTATTTTTAATGAAAAAATTATTGAAAAGTGAGGTTTGTGAGACTCGTGAATAGTGTACGAGATCCATAGGTGTGGCTGAAAAATTGTTGAAAAGTTGAACATTATGGCAAAAAAAAAGAAAAAAAAGAGAAATGCAAACGTTGGATGCACAATCCAAACGCTGCTATAATCTACGTATAGTAATTGCAATTACTAAAAAAATGAGACAACATTTCTCGCAATAATATTGCAATGAATTTTAAGTGGTTGGATACTATGGCTATCATTATTAATTTATTACTGGTAAGAAAAAAAAAAGTAATTCCAATAATATGTTTATAATAAAATTAATAACAATTTATTACTTAAAATTTATAAATTAAATATTATAAAAGCAAAAAAGTTAGTAGATATCTTAAAATATTAGGTGAAACTATAATGTTAGACCTTGAAGATTGAATACTAAGCGCTTTTGGTCCTTCAACTTTCAAATGAGTTCTATTTATCCCTAAAGTTTAAAAAATGAGCTTTGTTAGTCCCTCTATTAACTTTTGTTAGTTAATCCCTTTATTAATGACGTGACATTTTTTTAATGACATGACAAATACATTATTAGTTATTAAAAAACAAAACTGCCACATCATATTTATTTATATTAATTCATTTTAGTTTTAAAAACTAAACATCAAATATAATTAAAAAGAAAAAGATTAAAACCTAAACAACCAATTCTCAAAAATCCCCAGTCTCGTCACCCATTCCAGATTTCTTTCACACCGCCAACCTTAATCTTGAATCGCACTTAATATCATCGATGTGCCATTATACTTTTTTAAAGTGTTTAGATGATATAATTATCTAAAGGAAAAAAGATGACAAAGAGAAGAAACTAAGAAAATCAAGGATAGGCGCTGATTATAAAGTGTGCCATGCATCCATTTTGCTTTCTCATCAACAAGTTCTACTCATCTTCGTTTTGAGTAGACATAACATGCCAATAAAAACCAAAATGGAAGCTGCCCGAAAATCATTTTTGGGGGACCTAGGAGGGGGCCCGGGCCCCCCCGAGTCCAATTTTTTTTTTTTATTCTTATTATATATTTTATTTTTGTAGTTAGCCTCTTTCAAAACCTTAGGCCATTTCTCGCCAATCAGCCTAATTAGTTTAACCTAAATAGCAACAATTTAACTCAAAAACTTAATAAAAATAATAATATTATTCACAATAGTGATTGTATTTTAGCAAAAAAAAAAAAAAAAAAAACTATTTACCACAAAAGAACCAAAAAATCATGTGTTATTCGAGAAGTTAAAACTACATTTTTTGCAATTACAATAAACTGGTATAAATACCAGTTGACTGTAGCAAGTTGTTAAAAATAAAATAAATTATTTTATTAAGATTATATGTCTTCCTTCAATTAAAAAACTTAAATTATCTTTCTTCTTTTATTATTTTAATGAGTTTTTTATATTATTTTAAATGAAGCGATAAAAGAAATAGAACATTTGATATTAAGTGTATTGTAAAATGAGGTAGTAAAATAGTTAAAGTAACTTTTTAAGGTGTTAAAAACTAAAATTTTTAGCACTACCACTGTGAATGCTCTAACTTCAATAAATAAATAAATAATCCTAACTAGCCTAGTATTAAAAAAAAAAACATTATTTTGTTTTTGCTTTTGTTTTTGTTTTTGTTGATAGATGATTACATCTTAACGTATTTAGAAACAACGATTTTGTGTATTTATAATTTTTTAATATTATATAGATGCCTATTTGAAGTTTTCTTTTTCTTTATTTAAAATCTGGAGTCTGTCCCTAATTCTAAGATCGTGACTTAAGCAGCGTTTGGATTCTGCGTCCAACGTCTGCATTTCCTTTTTTTTCTTTTTACGGTAATGTTTGACTTTTCAACAACTTTTTAGCTACACTTGTGGGTCTTGAGCATTGTTCATAACCCATAAACCTCATTTTTAAACAACTTTTTTATTAAAAATAGGTCTTATAATATTATTTATATATTTAAAAATTATTTTATTACAATACTTTTAGTTTTTAATTTTTAATTTTTAACTGTATATAAACGGAATAATATGTTTAACATTTTCCAATTTCAAATCTCACAAATCTCTCCACCAACTACGTCGGCGTAGAAGCCACGTAGATAGTGGCTCCCACTAAACACTTTTTTTTATATGGTCCAGAATGTGATCAGATACTAGTTTATGGTGCTTTTTACTTTTCAGTGGTGTGTCAGATTGTCATGATTTTTCTTTTTCGATAATCAGATTGTTCCGATTGTGATCTCAGTCTCACTCTCCATCAAATATATGTCCATGCTTCTTGCGTTCAAATTGGAACAAATCTAGATTTATATTTATGGGCAAAAATGGGTTTTGCCTTTTTTTTTTTTTTTTTTTTTTTTTTTTATCATCATTTATTTATTTATTCTCTATCTAAACCAGCAAAATGCTCTTTATTTGAAACTATTTAAAAAAATGTCCTTATTTTGAAATTTGATCTCTAAAAAATCAAGTTTCAAATGTAAAACTCGATTTTTGGACAATCGAATTATAGCGAAATTGAACTTAGAAAAATTTTTTTTTTTTTTCTGGAACTCGAGTTCCACAAATTTTTTTTTTAAAATTTCAGACAGGGGCATTTTGTAGGATATTTTAAAAAAAAAGGGCAAAAGCCCATTTTTTCTCATATTTATGAGAAATGCTACGTGCACAATATTTTTATAACAAATCATAAGTGGTTAGTTTTTTTTTTTTTTGAGAAACACACACACACACACACACACACACACACACACACACACACACATATATATATATATATATATATATATATATACAGTAACAACCTGCCATTTAAAATTTGTTGTAAAAATATTGTGAACATATCATTTCTCCATATTTATTGTCTACCTAATTTCACATTTTGTTAGCTTTATGTGATCGTGGATATTTTGTCTATTACTAAGTCACATAAGTCATAAGTCATGCTGACTTGTGCAATTCACAAATTTTTTATCCACCACCCAATAATCATACAAGTTAATAAATTATAAAATTTTGAGGAAAATAATTATACATGTAATATAGTTGATTCAAATTGAAAATGCATGGATATAATTTTGAGTAATGTTAAAAATGCAATAATTTTATAACAATTAAAGTTAACATGTTTTTATAATTATGTATTTAGAGCAACCACTAACGTCACTTTTTTATATACTACTGTCAACTTACCACAATGCTAGATGTAAAAAAAAATTGACTCTAGACTTTTTGCACAATTTTTGCTTCAATTATGATGTAGTTGACTATGACAGAAAAAGTGAAGAATCCACGTGAAAGTAATAATTCACCAATTAGGTAATCACAATTGATAATATTATCAAGTTGTAGTAAAGTGTGTGGTTATATAATAATTCACTCAAATTAGTATGAGACAATATATTTTCATACTTTTTTTTTTTAACAATTATTGATATATTACGACTTGTTGTAACTGATATATTACCAAAATAGTGTCATAAATTGGGTTCTATCATGATCTAATGGGTTCACGAAAAAGTAATTGTAAAAGTAATATCATTTATATAATAATTTTATATGAAAAATAATATGATTTCCTCAGTCCTCACTCTTCTCTTATAAGGCTACAAATTAACCATATTGTTTATAAATAGTTCTGTAAGGACTGAATTTTGACCCTTAGCCTATTAGAAATGGATGATAACCCAACGAGCCCAAAACAATATATTTGTTAGAGAGTGGATCTTACAAGTAAGACTTAGCAAATCATGTATGGGCCACAATGGATTGGATTTGCGTCAAAAAGATAAGAAAACACAGTTTGAAGGGAATAACACTCCTCGGTCAAGTCCGAGGATGAAGTGTTCTTATATTTACTCAAGTTTATCTAAGTACAAGATGTTCTCTCTCTGTTTTGTTTGTTTTTCCAGTGATTACATATGCTATTTTTCATGAGGGTCTTTTTTTTATATAGTCCTATTCCATTTTAATCTCAGCCTTCCACCTGTTGATTGTATAAGTGATCTTCTGGATGCTTGTCCTATTAGAGTCCTCCTGGAACCTTTGTGTGTAGCTGTAAGGCTCAATATCACTGTTTAGGCATCATTTTCACATAAATGAGGCTAGTTGGCTAGGTGCTAAACATTTAATATGGTGGTAGCAGCCTTTTTCTTAAATATTTCCTGGTTCATTGTGGACTCTTTTATCTGAAGCTTATCCTTAGAAGTATGGTACCCTCTTGCACGGTATTCTCTTGGCGATCGGGCTCTAGTCCCACAACGTTTCCAGAGGAAGTTTGGATCCTCGGGAGACAACCTTTGTTCGTCATTACTTGTCCTTGTCCTCGTCCCATTGCCTCACACACTTATCTTACTGTTAGACCCTCCTCAGGCTACCCTACATCCTCGGGCATGCCCACGGCCCAATGCTCCTACTCGGCTCATTTATCTGCACAAGTTCAGGTCCAGTTCGAGAAAAAACTAATTTATGTTACTTTGTTTAGCAAACAAGTCAAGTTCAAGTCTAAGTTTAAGCGCGACTATTAAATGAGCCAATTACGTAATTTTATATATTTATATGTATACTTGTTTAAAAACATACATATATAGAGTTGATATTTGATCTTATAAGTTTTTAAATTAGTTTATATAATATTAGATATTATTTGTAGTTTATTGATAATATAAACAATCAATTTGTAGTAAAACTTCATAGATTTGTGGAGGTGTAAATATTTGTAGTTTTTTTTTATTTTAACTAAATATGGAGAAAAAGTTCATCAAATAGCTCGTGAACAAACTTGAATTTGTTTGATAAGAAAATGAATTAAGCTCGAACATATAATCTTATTTAGTAATGAACTCGAACTCGAATCATGTTCGAAATAAAATAAAGGCGAAAACACTATTTTGGTCCCTACATTTTGGAGTCACGGTCAATTTGGTTCCTACATTTTAGTAGCAGTTAATTTAGTCCATGTCAATTTTAAATTGCAGTCAATTTGGTCCCTATAGTTAACTTACTGACGGAAAATGCCTACGTGGCAAACGGTTTGTATTGTTGGTGTACATGCGGCTAATATAATAATATAAAATTAAATATTTAAATATTTAAAAAAATTAATTTTTTTTTAAATCCATGTCAGCAATACAACAATTTGAAACCATTTCCAGCAACACTTTCTTTTATTTTCTTCTTTGCCTCTCTCTCTCTCTCTCTCTCACACACAAAGACAAAAATCCAAATCTATTTTTCCAGTAACCGTGGCTGAGCATGGTGAAGCAAGAGGAGACATCGGCGGCTTCATGTGAGTATTTGATAGTAGGTGCCCAAGGGGAACCGTGGATGCTAACGACGCCATCGTGGGCTATGCAAAGAGGAGAAGTGGGTCTCATCCATTCTGATAACTCACTGGAACAAATCTACCTCCACTCACTTCGTGATGGGTGATTGGGATTTGATATTGGCAGACGGATCTAGGCCTTGTGGTTATGAATGTGCTGTTGGATTAGAAATAGAAAAACCAATTTCTAGTGGTTGAGTGGTTTTGATAGTTGTGTGAAGTTTCTAGGAAAATAGAAAAATATAGAAGAATATAAAAGAAAATTGAGTCTTAATAACTATTCTTTGGATCTGGATGAGGTGGTGTTCAAAGGAAGGGGTTGAGTGAACTTGGTGGACGTCGTCAATGACATTTTCTTTCTCTTCTCTCTTTTTCTACATGTTTGGGAGCTGAGAAAATGGGTTGCAAGAGAGAGCTGAGGAAATGAGAGGAGAGTTTATGTATATGAAGGGAAGGGAAAAGATTTGGGCAGAGTAAATGAGCGAAGGAAGTGTAGAATTATTGTTTAGTTTTAGATTGTTGTGTTGCTCCAAATTGTGGTACTAGTAGCTAAGAAATTTTTTTAAGAATCCAGAAGAGAATAAAAGAAATTGAGGATTTTTATAAAAACTAATATTTTTTTCTTTAATTCATCTTTTTGTATTTTTTTTTATGACAAAAACCACATTTTCATCCCTATATTTTCACGCATTTCCTACTTTGGTCCTTATCTTTTATTTTCACCACTTTTAATCCCTATCCTGAAAAACGCGTCTCGTTTTTGCCTTTGCCGTTCCATCAAAGACGGAAAATGCACAAGTGGCAAACAGCATAAGCTAAAAATATTAAAATAATGTTCTAAAGTATCCATGTGGCTTTCCTGCCCTTCAGTTAGCCCCATTCCCGCCTGTAGGAGGTCACATGGCCCTCATGTGACTTTATAGACTTTATAATTATAAACTAACCCCCAACTTTAGAAATCCCTAACCCCCAAATTCATCTCCTCACCACGAACTCATCTTAGAACTACTCTCATGAAATCAAGCTCAATGTCATCGAGTGGAATCTTGAGGAAAAGGGGCCCAACCCAATGCTTCTGCTCTGAGAAACCCGTTTTGGTTGTTTCGTGGACACTTGAGAACCCTGGAAGAAGGTTCTATGGATGTCCAAATTACTGGGTAAGTTAGTATGTATATAATACACTATCTCTCTTTTTTTCCAATCATACACGATCTCTTTTTGTACACTTTTTAAATTTCTAATGATATTCTGGGTGGGGAAAAAAACAGAGTGAGAAAGAGGAAATTTTTGTGGGCTTTGCTGACTGTAAAGATGTTATTTTTATGTAACATTTATTGGATTCTATTATTGGGTTCTTATTTTATAGCTATTTTCTTTAGTGGGTCTTTTTTAGTTTCAAAGATTTTAGTATTTTGCTCATACAAGTGTTGGATTGGCTGTGACCAAATTTTGCTAATATTATTTGTTGTTGTTTTTCATGATTTTGGTTGAATCTATAATGGGTTTTATCTGGCTCCTGGGTGTCAGGTTGGATGCAAGTGTAAATTTTTTCAATGGCATGATGATGAAATCTGTGAATGTGGAAAGGTGCTAATTTCGGAGCAGAGGCAACAGATTTTAACTCTTGAAGCTGATATTGCAGGCTACAGGAAGAGAGAGAAGAGACTGGTCATCTGCTTGGGGCTGTCTCTGGTGATAAGTGGGATGTTACTCTGCTTAATGCTTCTTTTGGTTGGCCAAATAGGTAGGGGGGAAAATGGATCATTAGGTGGGTAGGTATTAGTGTAAAAACGCCATAATTTTGGTGTATGTTAGTAGGTTTTGGCAGAATTTTTGTGTTGGCCTGAATTTGTGTTGGTATGTATTAGTGGGAAAAGGCCTGAAATTTGGTGTAATTCTCTCTGTAATCTGAGACTTTATCAATGGAACATCACTTAAATTCATGTGCACTCTTTGTGTGAACTATTTGTGTAATTCTCTCTGTAATCTGTGTATCAGCGAACTGTTTGTGCCTTGTATCAGCGAACTGTTTGTGCCTTGTGTGCACTCTTTAAGAACACTTAAATTCATGTGGAATATTGATAGAGACCTTCCAGCAAATTCAAAACCATTATTACTAGAACCTAATTGTATTGCTCATGGTGTTCATAAAATTCAATAGAAATTTAGTCATATAACCATGATAATCATACACACATTTCTCACACAGATATCCACCACATCATTATATTAAACCTTATCACTGATACACATATCCCTTCAATAGTTCAACCTCACTGCAACATTATTCATAACAAGGATTTCAACAAAATCTTAGACCTAAGATCAATGCAGGTCACAAATATAACATAACTTCATTCAGATAATTATTTAAAGCACACTTGTAGACATTCGATTTTGCACCCATAATTTAATCAAGGAGAATGACTCGAATGACTATCCATGTACGAAAAAAAAAATCATCATAATTGCATCACATGCATCATTCTGTTCTTGCACTACATACATCATTTTGTCTTTGCATTACGTGCATCATGTCATTCCTTACATATCATGAAAATAATTTTGAGAATCTAATGATCACAACGATGTTTTCAATTTTTAAATCAGACTATCGGATTGGAAGATATCGCACGATCAAGTTTGTGATTAATTGATAATTAGGGTTTAAGATAAGGATGCATGCATAGGAATAAAAGGGATGATTGGATAACAATAAAATTGTGGATAATCTGAACTTTCCAAGATTTATTTTAAGGGATTTATCCATAAGATAATTGTTCAAGATAATTGTTCTTAAAAAGTCTGAGTTATCCAGAAAAGAGATAAAAAATCATAGACGGAGGATGAAAATGCGTCTAGGTACAAGGATCGGCCAAAAAACCCTAGAAGAGGAGTCCAAACGGCACCCGAACACAAAAGAGTGTTCGGAGTCCAAGAGGCAATTCGGCACTTTTGGAGTGCCAAACGGCACTCTAAAAGTGTCGAATTGGCATCTTTGAGTTTTTGGCCCAACGGCCTTCAGATGACGATAAGGCACATCCTTTTCGACCTTTTCGCAAAAGGATACATTCGGATTCAAACCCTAATCATCCGTACCTATTTTTTAAAGTCTTCTGGCCTTTATAAATAGAGACTGAATCTCATAATTTAGCACCTTTTTTTTACGCTCTGAAAGGCATACATTTTAGGCTCTCAAATCACCCATATTTTCTGATCCATTCTCTAAGTGTTGCTGCCTAAATTAGGGTTTTTAGGTTTCAAAGAGAATTGAACAAATTTCTTTGAACCCTAAAACATCCTTTCAAGAACCAAATGTGCTCATGCAAGAGGTTGTTCTCTAACCCTTCTGTTCTTATGTTTCTCTAATCGTGATGATATATGTTCTCTTGTTTTTTAAACATTCATATTAAGACTTGTTAATGTAGATTGTGAAAATATGATCTTGTTTTTATTGTTTCTATAATTTGTTTCTTAGTTTTAAAAAATTTGCCTGCAATTAACTTTTTTTCAAAACAAAATAGATCTACATCTTTCTTGGATGTATATCTGAATTTTCTTCAAAACAAAACATATATACATCTTTCTTGGATGTAGATCTGAATTTTCTTCAAAACAAAATGGATCTACATCTTTTTTAGATGCAGATCTGAGTTTTTCTTAAAATAAAAAACGGATTTTGTGTCTTCTTTAGATACAGATCAGATTTTTTTTTTTAATGCATGTAGATCTTTGAAATAAAGAAAGAGATCATATATTGTTGTTTGTCTTGTTTAACTCATGAAGCATGAAATTATTTTGTGAATGAGATCCTCTTCACATAAAAAATCATTTTTCAAATATAAAAACAGGTCTAAATTCATTTAAAAAAACAATTAAAATATTTTGTTTTTGTTAAGCAAAAACATGTCTAAATTTTCTCTTTAAAAATCTTTTCCATAAACAAAAAAAGATTTGATTTTTTATGCCAAAATCAATTTCTTTCAATATAAAAACAGATCTGAATTTTTTGAATGAAAAAGAGGATGCATTCCACATGTTCAACATATCATAAATAACATGCATAAGATAGTACATTGGTCACAAGAGTCTAGAAGACCAAACTCTGTCTGGGCGGAATGGGTGCCTAACACCTTCCCATTCCGTAATCTGTTAGGATATATGCTCTTAAATCCTATTGTATGATGCTATGTATGATATTATGTATGACATTATGTGAGAAATGATGTATGACTTAATATTGTGTTTAATAAAGTTGTTTTATTCTTATCTAAAATAATGGTAACATGAATATTCGGACATTATCAAATAGTCCATGTGATGCATAGTATGTGATTTATGTGATTTAGTCACAGAAGATATAGATCACAAGTTCTTTGTAAACTCAGAATTTTGGTTCGTAGTCGGTGATGAAATTGAGCATTTCATCTGCGAAGACTATAACATATTAACTACGATGATTTGTCTTGATCATGGAAGTGATGACTTCTAGTTAATATGTTGATATGTTTTAAGAGTTAAGACATATTGAACTGGACCGTTGTGAGATTTATTATTCTCCTAATGACTGTCAATTGAATAATAAATCTCACGACTTGTATTCACATGAACTCTTAATCCTGAGAGAATAATGGACCTGATCATGAAATGTAGGTTGCTTTGATATATCAAGAGTGAGATCTAAAGTAACGGTCAAAACCTCAGTATGTTGGGCAGCCACACTTAGTGTTGATGGAACATATATTCTCAAGATGGAATTCATAGTCTCTTAACGGAGATATAAAATGTTCCCTTGAGATAAGTTTAATGGGTACAGTTATTCAGAGAGTTAGGCCTAACCACTTTAGTAAGACTAAAGTATATATTTATGAAATTGGATTTCATAAATATATGGTGAATAACTCAAAAGGATTAAACCGGGTACTCAAGGATTAAGATGTAGTAATTTACAAAGTGGCAGTCTATATTCATGACTTTGTATTACTACGAATATTTTATGAAGGAGTTGCATGTATAATAAAGTCTTGGGATATAATTTATTAATGAGGCCTAGAGTGCAATTATATTTATATAGTGGTATTAAATATAATTAATGGTAATTTTGGACTTGTCAAGAGTTGACAGAAAAGCCTAAGGCCCATTGGAGCTAGTGTCTTATTTGTTACCTTTTGGTCCCACTCCAAGCCACACACTAAAGCCCAATTGGGAAGGCCCAAAAGGCTAGCCCAATTAGATAATCAGTTATATGGAGAGAAACATACAGAATTTTATATAGAATAAAATGGTTTGTATGCTTAATATGTAAAAATATATATGAAATAAGGAAGAGAGACACTCTTTCATATTCTCTCTCTAGAAAACATAGAACTGATTGAGAGACCACACATCTTGGGCATCAAGTGGAATTAGAGTGAAGATCGAAAGTGTTCCCGAGTACTTCTTCATTCGGTTTTGAATTTCACCGCATCAAGGTACACTCTCTTGTTCTTATATTCTGAAACCTACATAGTGCATGTTATCAATTGCGAATGAAGTAGATCCGTTTATTTTCCGCTGCGTATGTTTTGTATGCGATACAAACATGTATATTTCCCAACATAACCTAGCCTCCGGATGTAGGTCTTTGGTTAAGTAGATCTGGCTTTATCTTTATTTTTGTTTTGGGTAGATTGTAACTAAGATAAAAAACCATTTATATTTGGTAGATTGTAACTAGGACCCAAAGCAATTTAAAGTTCAAACTTTCGAATTTGTATTTTTTTTTTATATTGAATCAATGAATGAAACATTTAGTCATGGAGACTTCTATTTAGTTTTTCTTATTTTTTGTATATAAAAAAATAAGTGACGACTTCATACTACTTACCCAAAAAGAGAGGTGCCCTAAAAAGGTACCCAAATCTCTTTTTTGAGGGACACATCTCTCACACCTGTCTCTCTCTTTTTTTTAGAATAAAGCACTAGTATTCTTAACTACATTAATTAGATCCTCCATACAATCCATAAATAAAACACAACTGGTCACAACTTGAAGCAACTGTTTAATGAGCAAAGCAAGATATGTAAAAATGTACCTTAAAACAGTACAATAAACATCTCAAGTTGAACCACATTCTAAACAACACAACAAAACTGATCAAATTGTTTGTCCTTGGACCACATTGTCTTTTTCCTATGACAGAATTTCAGAAACAAAAATTTACTCCCTCTATTTCTCTCTCTCTTCTGCTGTCTGATACATAATTTGATAGTTCCACACACCCCACACACTTATTTGTGATAGTATTGAATGATGTACCCAACTAATGTACCCAACTTTCAGCTACTCAAAACTGTTTTTAGGCTTGAGCCAGAGCTTTCTTTAACAGAGAGAGCAATTAGAACTCAAAATAATTATTCAGCTTGAATACACAACCAAAAGAGCAGAATCCTAGACCTGCATAATCACAGACGTGCAAAAACTAACTACTTAAAATGGTATTGCATCAACAAAACCTGCATAATCACAGACCTGCATTATAATAACTAGACAAAGAAGAAATGACCCACCTCAATTAAAGCAAACCAAACCCGAATAGCAAAATTTAGAATCTTAATCCCACAAGAATCTAGAAAACTTTTATATATGATTTTGTTGAAGCACAACCTTCCAGGCAAATTTCTAACATTTAGCTGCAAATTTCATTCAGCTGCAGGCTGAATGCCTAATATTCACAGACCTGCATAAGGGTAACTGCACAATAGCATTAAAAACAAAATAGCCCCCCAATGCCAGTCAAACAAATCTGGCTTCAACTGGTAAATACTAATGAACTAATTAACACCAATTAACACCAATACATAGACAATAATTAACACCAAGTATTCATCCACCTGTAAATACTAATGATCACTACATTAACACCAATGACAGTTTTTTGTGTACCAATAATTACAAAATATGGGTCAAACTCTACCCAGTACATTCATACAAAAAAAGGACTTAATCAGCCAATATATAAGTATACCAAAATGCCAATTGTCCTAGCAGTTACATAAACATATCAACTTTGGCTCTCAACATATAGCAAAAAAAAGGTCCTGCTTTAGCTTGCTATCTTCCAACAGATATCATTGCTGCCATATACCTTATTGCATTCCTAGATGCAATCAAGGTCTTAGTACTGACTTTACTTCTCTTCCTC
Source organism: Lithocarpus polystachyus (assembly GCA_033629205.1). NCBI lineage: Eukaryota > Viridiplantae > Streptophyta > Magnoliopsida > Fagales > Fagaceae > Lithocarpus > Lithocarpus polystachyus. Next base: position 44,179,191 of record CM066172.1, read on the forward strand.
TATCTTTTTGGTCTTGGATTGGGGTGGTTATCAATGGGGGGTGAAGGTGTAGTTGTGGTTACATCATCAGTAGAGCTTGGTTGTGCCCTATGTATAGTTGGCTGAGTATTAGAGCCCGGTTGTGCACTGCCTACAACTGGCTTGTTTGCATGACCATCCTTGGCTGCTTGCAAACACAAGCACAAGCACAAGCACAAGCACAATAACAATAACAATTAAAAAGCTGCCAATTGAAAAACAAAACAACTTACCTATCTAAGTCAAAGTAGTATACTTACCCTCCTAGTGATTTTGCTGACTTGGGATGCACTCCCAAGCAGGGACGAGTTCCCTTCTACTTCTTCCTTGCAACTCCTCCTGTTGTGGTCTAATTTCCCACATGCCTTGCATTATTTTGAGATGCCTGCACCTCTGTTTTTTATGTGACTTCTAGGTTCATCAAGCTTCTGTACCCTCTTCTTCTTAGGTCGGCCAAGAAGTCTCCTCTTGATAGGGGGCTGCACAAGTGGCAGTCCACTAGGTCTCCACATATTCTGGCCATTGATAGGCTCTATAATGGGGTTATAGCAATCAATGTAGGTAGTCCTTTTGTAGCAAGCATTTACATACTTTTCAGAATCTTCCCTGTTGAAAAAGATACAGGAAATGGCATGGCAACATGGTATGCCAGTTATGTCCCACTTCCTACAACTGCACCACTTCTCTTCCAAGTCCACAGTGAAACTCTCCAGCCCATTCTTCACTTCAAACTTGGTATGACCAACCCAACATACTAGCCACTTACTGCATGCCAGCTTCTCCTTGTACAATCTCTTTCTTTTCTTAGGACACAACTCAGATTCCACCTTCATAATTATTTGCTTGTTGCTTAAAATCTAGTCATTAGATATTGCCTATACACTCAAGCTGCAAGCACATAGAAAGAAAGGGAGAATTAATCATTCATGAATCACACAGGTCTATGGATCATAAGAGAAAATGTTGAAGCTGAGTAGATTACCTACCATGGAGATTATAGGTTTGCTCTTGAACTTAAGTATCTTGCTGTTGAAACTTTCACACATGTTGTTCAGGAGTGTGTCACTCTGGCCATCACTTTTGAAGATGCTCCTAGCCCAAATAGTTGTTAAGTGAGACTGCAGCCATTTGAATACATCTTCATCCACCACCTTTAGCTTATTCATTGCCTTCTTCCATGCTTACTGATAGGTAGCCTTGGCTGCTTTCCAAAAGAGGTCTCTAATAAGGACACCAGGATGATTCTTCCTTAAGTTATTGTATAAATTTCTGCAGCAGATCCTATGCTCGTACTGTGTCCAATTGTCAACAAAGGCATTCACCAACCCCTGCAAAGCAATAAATATTAACTCAGCAAGCAATAAATATTGATTCAGCAAGCAATAAATATTAAGAAACCAAACCTTCTGCTGATCAGATATGGACACCCATCTTTTTCCATCTCCTATGTCAACAAGCAATAAATAAAGAAACTAGGTCCAAGAGTCCTTGGTTTCAACCTCGACTACTGCATATGTGAAGGGGAAGTACTCATCATTGGGATCTCTACCAACAGCACATATCAACTGACCACCTAACTTGGTCTTCAGATGGCATGCATCTAGACCAATGATTGGTCTGCACCCTGCCAAGAAGCCCTTTTTGCAACCCTTTAGGCAGATGTAGATTCTTTCAAAATATGGTAGCCCAGTTTCCAAGTCATGCTCAGATGCCAAATAACCATCATTATAAGTATGCACCTTCATCAATACTGTGCTCTCAGGACTACACCTTCTCAACTTATCATAGTACTACCATAGCTGGTTGAACTGTGCAGTGTGGACCCCATCAATAGCCTCTTAAGCTTTCTTTCTAGCCCTACTTGCCTTGCCTGCACTTATGTCAATCACATACTTCTCATGCACAGCATCCTGAATGCCCTTGAGCCTTATGTCAATTTGTCTCCTAACCCTCTTCATTAACTTCTTCCTAATGTATGATGCTGTGCACCTTGGATTTCTATAACTTCTGCTACATGTGTGTTCCATGTTCAGTTTTTTCAATCTAAAACTCTTCTCCCTTAATACCTTTGCAAGGTAGGCAACAATCTTGCACCTTGGCTGGCATCAGGCTCTCACTCTCACCAAGTCATTTTTCAAAAATTTTATACCTCACCCACCATGGACTGCATAATCAGTCATAGCATCTTTAAATTGTTTAGGTGAAAAGAACACCATATCCTTCTCAAACCTAAGGTTCTCAGCTTTGGCTATTGGCCTAAAGATTGGGAATCTGCTCCTCCTAATAGAATTGTCAACCTCAGCAGTAGGGGTATCACCATCACTTAAATCATTACAATGCTCATTGCTTGATGAACTCTTATAAAGGCTAAGCAGCTCCTTACTCTCACAGTTAGAATTCATGACACCACCACCCATTTGTCCTGGTTCAACCTCATCATCTTCAGCTTGATTGTCCCAACTATTAGCATTATCTTCACCAATGTCCATTGGTTACATTTGTGGCTCTTCTTCTAAGTCACTCCCCTTAGCCTCACTACTCTCCTCAACTTGGTCACCAACAACTGGTGCTTTGCCAGCCCTTCTAGCCCAAACCTGCTCAACATCTACCTCATGTGGCTCACCATGGTCAACATTAGTAGTTTCAGCATTATCATGGCATCCATATTGTGAAAAATCAGGTTTATACTCTTCATCAACATTATCATGTGCCTCACCATGGTCAACATTATTTGTTTCAGCATTATCATGGCCTTCAAATTGTGAAAAATCAGGTCCGTACTCTCCATCATCATCCTCATTATCATAATCCTCTTCATACTCAACATACTCATAAAAGTGATCAATCTGAGGCTCACTGTCACTGTCACTGCTAACACAATAAACCACATCTTCATTTTGTTGATCACCACTAAAACCCCTAAGGCATTTACCCCTTTTGGTTCACTACCAAGTGGTCTAACAGCTAAGGGCTTTAAATCCTCCACTGGTAACTCAACTGGTTCATTCACTGGATGCTCCATAAAGGCATGAATGTCCCCATATCCCTCCACCAAGTTAGTCATGAACACAGCAGCATCATTATCAACCACCTCATGGAAATGTGCCTGCTCTGGGTTCACACCAGGCATTTTAAACTATAGCTTATCCATTGCAGTGTACCCAAAATCCTTACAAATACTCTCGATCTCTACTTTTGACCACATATCTGGGTCACAGTTATCCACTATATCAACTATCCCTCCCACATAAGATTGAGGGACCCACGTAAAATGCCCACCATGGCGGACATGTAGAGTAAAACACTCATCCATCCTGCATTCAAGTCACGGAAAGAAAACAGAATGAAAATAAATATCCACTTTCTGAAATTAATAATACTTTGTTAGGCTAATAAACTAATAAACAAATTAAAAACATACAATACAGACAAACAATGTGAACACCAACACAAAGATTCCATGGTTTATCATAGTCAATATAGTGACGCCTGATAAACAATAGTGACACATAATACAGAAAAACAATGCAAATACCAACAAAAATATTCCATTGTTTATCACAATCAATATTGTTGCTGCTGATAAAAAAAAGTAAAACAAACACAACTGCAAATACCAAAAGTTATAAACAAAAGTAACACACAACAGCCAAACAACCAAACAATGCAAATCCCAAAAATATTCCATTATCACAGGTAATATTATGTCCACTACAAAAGCTATAAAGGGAGAGAGAGAGAGAGAGAGAGAGAGAGAGAGAGAGAGAGAGAGAGAGAGAGAGAGAACCCAAAGCAAGAACAAAACACAACATCTCAAAATTTTCAAATTCTCAAAACCCAAAAGTTGAGATTGAGACCCAGACCGATTACCCAGCACTTAAAAATAGCATTCATTTGAGACATAATGAGAGAGAGAGAGAGAGAGAGAGAGAGAGAGAGAGAGAGAGAGAGAACCTTCACGCAATGTGCCTTTCACAAACATGGAGCTGCTACAATTACTCTGAAGCTATCTAGGTAAGAGGTTAGGGATTATGCTTGCTGATTTGGGGTTTTTTTGTGGTCTATGGTGATTTGAGCGATGGGGTAAGAGGTTAGGGTTAAGTTGTTAGTTGATTTGGGGTTTTTTGGTTTAGAAAGAATGTCATGTGAGGGGAATGGGGCTAACTGAAGGGCGGGAAAGCTACGTGGATACTTTATGACATTATTTTAATATTTTTAACTTATACCGTTTGCTACCTATGCATTTTCCGTCTCTGATGTAATGGCAGGGAAAAAAACAAGACGCGTTTTTCAAGATAGGGAGTAAAAGTGGTGAAAATAAAAGATAGGAACCAAAGAGGGAAACGCGTGAAAATGTAAGGACGAAAATGTGGTTTTCGCATTTATTATTTGAAATAAATTTTTAAAAAACTAAAATAAAATGCCTAGGTGGCTTTTTAAATATTTAAATATTTAATTTTATTTTATTATATGAGCCACGTGTATGTCAATAATACAAATTGTTTGCCACGTAGGCATTTTTCGTTAGTAAGTTAAAGGTAGAGACCAAATTGACTGCAACTTAAAAATAATAAGGACTAAATTAACTGATATTAAAATGTAAGGACTAAATTGACCGTGACTCCAAAATGTAGGGACTAAAATGGTATTTTTGCCTAAAATTAAATAAATGAGTCTCAACATTTAATACTTAGTTTAATTATGCTTACACCCTATTCCCTTCAAGTCTTGTAGTAGTCTTGGAGTACTCGTCTTGGAGTACTCATAGCTCAAATGCTCATCTCATAGCATTATTTATTAAATCCATTACCTTTAATGCCTCGTAATGGTAACTCAGATTAGGTGCACTTGCTGTAGTTACTCTCAATGGCTAATATTGAGAGTTAAAAAAAGCAACTTTCTATCACAACCATTTAATATTATTTAAAAAAGAAAGTAAAAAAGTGAAAAATAAAAATTATAGAAGTAAAAAAGTACTGTGAGAGACATGAGAGCAATTGCATCAAGTTCAGTACCCTACCGAGCTTGGCCTTGAGTTACGCTTCTAGACCTAATATGATTCAGATATGCATTTAAATTAGTCATACATCATATTGGATTCAATGAACTAATGTATTGGATCTAAATTTAATGGTTGGTTTTTATTTATTTTTTGGTTGCACAGAAAAGAGGATTCCATTGGATGCGGGCCCACCATTGTTTAACGGTCCGTTTACTATATTGATGGGAATCAATGTGCAACACGTGGTGGACGGATCCTCACTTTCATTGCTAGCATGATAGGACTGCTTAAGCTTATTGGTGAGCCTTCTGTGTATTTATGTGGGGATAACATTTTATATTTGTACGATTCTGAATATGGATCAGAGCCGTTGGCTTAGTTGAAGCACAACAGACTCACAAGTTCACAACTCCCAAGCCCAAACCATTATTATTATTATTATTATTATTATTATTATTATTATTATTATTATTATTTGTGGGGTATGGGTTCGAATTCTTGGCCCAAGAAAGTGTATGAACTCAAGCCCAAGAAGTCCGAACAATAAATTTGTAGAGAAGTGGGTTGGAAAGCTAGGCTGTAACGAGTTAAGTAATGGATCAGTAGGTTAGGGCAACAAAGAAAGGAAGATTATAGACGTTTACTGAAGAAAAATGTCCTCGGCAAAGTCCGAGGAGATTGATTCTATTTCTATTGCTTTTGAAGCTCTATTACAAGTCTTACTTTCAGTTTCTTCTCCCCTCTTTCTTTAGGGGTCTCTTCCATTATATATCCTTCTCCTGGTGATCTTGACCTTCCACTTGTTGATCATCCAAGCTATCACTTGAGTTCCCATCCCATCAGATGCCCCTATGGCTCCCCGTAGGTTGCGGTTGCCAATGTAGCATTGTTCAGGGCTCTTCTCCTCATAAATGTGGCCAGAAAAGTAACTGCAGTGCATTAAATATGGTGGTAATAGCTTTCCCTTAAGTACCTCCTAATTTCCCCTTGTTGTTGTGCTCAAGGTGTATGTACCTACCGCCGAAGCCTTTTAGAAGCTCGTCTTGACTCGTGAGATCCAGATTTGGCCCATGCCTAACTTGTCCGAGGAGGCATTGCTCCTCAGACAGGGCCAAGGCCTAACACCAGATTTGGGCCTTTGCCCCTACAATAGCCCCTCAAAAGCCCAATTTTTCCCTCTCATCTGAGTAGGGAAAAATTGGGGGGTTTTGATTTTTAAAGGATAGCGCTGCTCATTTCTCCGGTTCGCATGTGCGAAATCTCCACTTTGCACGCCCCTTTATTGCGGCTGACGCTTCGTAACCCGCGAGGGGCTATTAATCACTCCAGGCGAAACTATGTTCCCTACATCCAACGGTGGGGCGTCAATCTAATGGCTGATATTTGTCTTTGGGACTTGAGCGGGATAACTTCCACGCGATCTCCCTCTCTATATAAAGCCTTGAGTGAGATCGGTTGTCTTTCACTTTGTGCGTTCTCAAGTCTTTCAGTGATCTCAAGCACTCCAACTTTCCCAATCCCACACATACTTAAGCTTCTTTTACTCTTTCCCCCAAGAGATTACCAAAAAGATTTTCCTAAAGGCTTCAGATTTGACCTGTTAACTTGATTTAGTAAGTATCAATTTCTTCAAACTTTATTTTCTTTTCTTGGTCGTGCTCCTCGGATTTCTTCTCCTATAGGACACCATTCCTTTGCCATCCACGTTTACTTTCATGGGTAGATTTAAGTGCTTAGTGGATTCCTCGTCCGGGATGGAAGGTTTTAGGGCTAAATACCGCATTCCACAGGGAGTGGGCTTACAGTATTGTTCCTCGGACCAGGTTCTTACCAAAAGGGGGACGGGTGAGGTTGTCATTTCGATGATTGCCTTTATAGAAGGAGGGTTGACACTCCCCATGGGTAGGATAACCAAAAATTATCTGCTCAACCACAGGTTATGCTTCCATCAGTGTGCCCCCAACATGTTTAGGATTTTAGAGAGTATAGATGCCCTAAATGAACAGATGAACCTTGGGCTTACATGGCATGACGTTGCTCACATATATGAGTGTCATGCCCTCTCCGAGGGGTATTATCTCAAGTCTCGGTCCGAGGAGGTGAGGCTGATATCCTGCCTTCCCAAGTCCAACAAAGGCTTGAAGGACGACTATCTGGTCATCTCCGAAGATTGGCACGACGGTCTTCACTGCCCAGTTAGGGCGGGAAAGCTAGGTGGGGTACCTCAGGATTAAGCCCCTCGGCCGAGGCCTTAGCTTTCCAAGATAAAATATTATTATTTACTATTTATTTTTTTTAAGCATTTGACTCCTCAGACGGTATTTGCTATTGGTCTGACCTGGGTTCTCTTTTCGGATGTTTTTGCAGACAAGGGTCACGTTTCTCCGAAGCTCAGCCTCGTCAACGTCCCAGCACTCAATTACCTATTGAGGTCGGAGGTATTTGAAAGTGAAGATGGATAGTTGCATGCTGCCTATTTGATTTTGGACTACAGACCCATATCGTGGGATTTTCAGGACGTAGGCCAAGCCATAAGAGCGGGTAGTCCCAGGCTTGCCCGAATAGACGTTTCTAGGCCTAGGTTTTTGGCCAACAGGGTCCTTCCCCCGGTCGTTCTTCCACTTCCACCTGCTCCGAGTAAGGAGCCAGCATCGTCCCCTCAATCTCTAGACGCCGAGATCGACCAGTTTCATTTTGAAGAGGAGGTAGGACCAACAGAAAAGCCCGTTAAGCTTTCGGACTTCGAGACCAAGCTTGAAGAATCCTTTACTGTTCCCCACCCCGGGTTATTGCTTGCTCGGCCAGACACCAGCTCCAACGAAGAGGAAGGCATGGACTTGAAGCAGAGGCCAGGTTTGAGGGGGATAATGGCCAGTAGGAACAGAGGGGGATCGACCTCCAAAGAAACTGCCAAGACTCAGGTTACCCCTACTCTACCTCTTGCTCCCCCCCAGCTCCGTACTGACCCCGGGTTGAAGGTCAACCCGAACCTGAGGAAGAAAAGGCCAGTAGAGGACTTAGAAGAAGGTGAGGTGGCAGCCCAGAAGGGGGGCAAGCAGCAGAGGAAAGCCAAGGAACCCCAAGATAAGAGGGGCCAGTCGGTGGAGACCTGAGAGGAGGTTGACACGCACTGAGGGCAGCGCACCTAGGCCCTTCGGCTTGAGGTTGACGGTGCTATCATCCCCTGGGACACCACTATCTGGGAGTCTCAAAGGGAGAAGGCCGGCGTCCTTGCCGAGGCTCTAGAACAGCCTCTCCTTCTCTCGAGGGACATGGAGGGCCTCAGGCGTATCAAGCAGCCTGACCTTTTCATGTCTTTGAAGAGTGACCTGGCAATGGTAGGTTGACAAGCGTCCTTTCTCGCCTAATACTTAGACGTATGCCTATTTACACATGTGTGTATTTTGATAAATTTTTTGTTGTTTTTATGCAGATTACCCAATAGGTTTATGTGGCCGAGGAGTGTGTTAAGAGGGCCAATGACGAGGCTAGGGCTGAGGCCCACTCTCGGCTTAAGGCTGAGAAGCGATCAGGTGCCCTAAGGCGAGAGCAAGCTGCGCTGTTCGAGAAGCTTAAGGAAGCAAACAAAGCTCACCATAATGCCTTGGCGGGTTTAAAAACTGTGGAGAGGCAGGCCGAGGACCAGTGCCAGTAGCTGCATATAACGGAGATAAACCTGGCCACAGAAAAGCAGAACGTCTTGGACCTCAAGGCCAAGCTGCAAAAACTCAAGGACGTAGCTCGCGTGGCCAGGGAAGTCGCCGAGGCTGCCGTGTTGGCTGCTTATGATCACGGGGTGCGGGATACGGAGGCTCAGCTGGCAGAAGAGGTGGTTGTTGTGTGCAAGGATTACTATACCGAGTCTTGGGGGGTGGCCATGGACCTAGCAGGAGTCCCTGCAGACTCAGAGCTTAGGAGGGCCGAGAGTATTTTCTTCCTAGAAGATATCTGAGGGATTCCAGATTCGGCCCCTCCCACCGAGCAGCCCCTTACTACTCAAGCTCTCTCTCTCGACGCCGAAGCTTTGGAAGGTGCTGGAATAAGCGAGGAGGCTTAGCCACCTTTGCAGGATAAGTCTTCCGAGGATGCCCTCACAATCAAGGCTATAGTCTCCCAAGCCGAGGGTGCGGTGTTGAAATCTAAAGCTGATGATGTCCCTTCTTAGGCTGCCAACACCGAGACGTACTTCCCTCAAGCCAAGGCCTAGACTTAGGATTTTTGTTTTATATCTTTTGTAAGGGCAGTTTGCCACCAAAAAATAGTGTACTTATCTTTGTGTTTAATGGAAATGTTCTTCCTTTTTATTCACTGCATTCTTTCTTGTTGTGCCTTGAAGCTTATTGCTACTATTACTGATATTATACTACTAACAATCTAGATAACTTGACCAAGTACTAGCATATATTGGCACATATACTGACCAAGCACTAGCTTATTGCTATTATTACTAATATTATACTGTTTAATCACTTGCAAAATGTAACTTCGTGTTAACTTCCCCTAAGCATCTGGTCCGAGGACACATGCATGCCCTTAGTTCTGTTTGAACACTTATAAAAAGCAACTTAGTGTTAATTTCCCCAGCGCATCTGGTCCGAGGACACTGGCATGCCCTTAATTCTGTTTGAACATTTATAAAAAGTAACTTAGTGTTAATTTCCCTAACGCATCTGGTCCGAGGAAACAGGCATGCCCTTGGTTCTGTTTGAACACTTATAAAAAGTAATTTAGTGTTAATTTCCCCAACGCATCTGGTCCGAGGACACAGGCATGCCCTTGGTTCTATTTGAACACTTATAAAAAGTAACTTAGTGTTAATTTCCCCAACGCATCTGGTCCGAGGACACAGGCATCCCCTTGGTTCTGTTTGAACACTTAGTGTTTAGCACGAGTCATTCAAATAAAAGGCAAGTGAGGAACAAAGGAAACTTTCATTAATAGTAGTACCTTTTTAGGTTATTTACATTCCAAGGGTGCGGTATAATTTTTTCATCTAAGTCTTTCAGGTAGTATGCATCTATGCCTGCCGCCGAAGTGATGCGATACGGACCCTTCCAATTCGGTCCCAGTTTTCCCCAAGCGGGGTTTTTGGTGTTACCCACGACCTTCCTTAGCACTAGGTCTCCCGTTGCTAAGGGCCTCATCTTCACGTGGGCATCATAACCTTGTTTGAGTTTGTTTTGATAGTACGCCAGTTGGACCCTTGCACTTTCAGTTCGTTCTTCGACTGGATCTAGACTTTTCTTCAGTAATCCGTTGTTAGTACTCGGATTGAAAGAGGTGGTTCTTAACGTTGGGAAGCCGGTCTCTAATGGAATCACAGCCTCGGCTCCATAAGTCATTGAAAAGGGAGTTTCCCCTGTTGATCTTCGTGGTGTCGTCCGATATGTCCAGAGGACATGTGATAGTTCTTCCACCCACTTTCCCTTCGCGTCATCCAGCCTCCTCTTGTGTCCATTTACTATGGCCTTGTTTACGGTCTCGGCTTGCCCATTCCCTTAGGGGTAAGCAAGATTAGAGTATCGATTTTTGATCCCAAGGCTGCAGTAGTACCGTTTGAAGGCTTTGCTATCGAATTGAAGGCCGCTATCCGAGATGAGAGTATGAGGGACTCCAAACTTGGTGAGGATATTTCTCCAAACGAACTTCTTGACATCTATATCTCTGATGTTCGCCAGAGGTACGGCCTCTACCCACTTGGTGAAGTAGTCTGTGCCAATAAGCAGGTATCTCTTATTCCCAGCGGCTTTGGGGAAAGGGCCTACGATGTTTAAACCTCATTGAGCGAATGGCCATGGACTGGACAGGGGATCGAGGAATCTGCCCGGTTGATGTATGTTTGGTGCGAATCTTTGACATTAGTCGCATTTCCTAACATATTCTTATGCTTTCCTCTGCATATTGGGCCACCAATAGCCTTGGGTAATGGCTCTGTGCGACAAGGATCTCCTTCCAGTATGACTTCCGCAGATCCCCTCATGCATTTCTTCTAGAAGTAACTCTGTTGCTTCAGGGTGTATGCACAGCAGATATGGCCTAGAGAAAGAGCGTCTATATAGTTTTTGATCCTCGGATAACCAAAACTATGAGGCCTTCCTTCGAACCCTGTCGGCCTCTGCCTTGTCCTCGGGCAAGATATCGTCCTTCAAGAATAGTGTTAGGGGGTCCATCCAACTGGGCCCTACCCTGACTTGGTGGACGCGGGTCACCTCCTTCATCACCTTTGTTGGCGCGTGTAAGTCCTCCACGAGAATGATCCTAGGCAGGCTCTGCGCTGAGGAGGTAGCAACTGTGGCCAGAGAGTCGGCATGCATGTTTCCACTTCTAGGGATGTGCTGTAGGATAAAAGAATCGAAATGTGATTGTGAGAGTTTGGCTTGGCCTAGGTATTCTTGCATTCTTCCATCTCTTGCTTCTAATTCTCCGTTTACTTGGCCGACGACTAGTCTTGAGTCCGAGTACATGTTTACTTTCTTTCCGCTAAACTTCTCGACCATGGACATCCCTTTTAGTAGGGCCTCATACTCGGCTTCATTATTTGTGGCCGAGAAGTCCAAACTCAATGCTTTTTGGATTACGAGCCCTTCGGGAGAGACTAGGACGAGCCCCACTCCAGAGCCTCTCTGGTTCGCCGCCTCATCAATATATACTTTCCAGCATGCAGATCCTTGGAGAGAGATCATGCCGATTGACTTTTCGTCCATGTCTGATATCTCGGCTGCACCTAACGAGGGTTTGGCGAACTCAGCCACTAAATCCGCGAGGACTTGGCCCTTGACGAAGGTACGAGGCATATATTTGATGTTGAAAGCCCCTAGAATCGTCCCCCACTTAGCAATTCTCCCCGTATAGTCAGCATTTCGAAGTATGGACCTGAGCGGGAGTTCAGTCAGAACGTTAACCGTGTGTGCTTGAAAATAGTGGGGGAGCTTTCGTGTAGCGTGAACCACAGCTAAAATGGCTTTCTCTAGCGGTAAATAGCAAACCTCGACTTCGTGCAATGATTTGCTTATGTAATAAACCGGTCACTGTATGCCATCATTCATCCGTATTAGCACTAGGCTTACTGCATGCATTGCAACGGCGATGTAAGCGTAAAAGACCTCATCAGTCTCAAGGCTTGACATGATCGGTGGCTGAGATAGATATTCCTTGAGCCGTTGGAAGGCCAAAGCGCATTCTTCAGTCCACTCAAATCCCTTCCACTTGTTCATTAGGAGGAAGAATGGTCTGCACCTATCCGCCGACCGAGAAATGTAACGGTTCAGGGTGGCAATCGTCCTCGTGAGCTTTTGGACCTCTTTAGGATTTCGAGGTGGTTGTAGACTGTTGATAGCTCTGATCTGGTCAGGACTAACCTCAATCCCCTTGTAGGTTACCATGTAGCCTAGGAATTTCCCTGATCCTACTTCGAATGAACACTTGGAGGCATTGAGGCGCAACTTATGTTTCTTCAGAATTTCGAAGTCGTCTCTGAGGTCCCCTACTGCTCGGACACCTCCCTACTCTTCACCACCATGTCGACTATATACACTTCTTTGTTCTTTCCCAACCGTGATTCGAACATCCTGGTCATCATCCTTTGGTAAGTAGAGCCTGCGTTCTTCAACCCGAAAGGCATCACTTTGTAGTGGTAGTTTCCAATGGGTGTGACGAAAGTGGTCTTCTCTTGATCTTCTAGGGCTAACGGTATCTGGTGATACCCCTAGAAGGCGTCTAAGAAGCTCATCCAAGGATGGCCCGCGGTCGTGTCCACCAGTTGGTCTATCCGAGGCACAGGAAAAGGATCCTTTGGATAAGCTTTATTCAGGTCCGTGAAGTCTACACAGACTTGCCACTTTTTGCTCTTCTTCTTGACCACGATAGTGTTGACCAACCACTCAGGATAGAAAACTTCCTTGATAGCCCCCGCTTTCTAGAGCTTTGTCACCTCGTCCCTTATAGCATCGGGGTGTTCTTTGGACGGGCACCAAGGTGACTGCTTTTTGGGAGTAACAGATGGGTTAACATTCAGGTGGTGACAGATGAAGCTCGGATCAACCCTTGGGGCCTCGTAAGCGTCCCACGAAAATACGTCCATATTTTTCTTGAGAAACTCAGTTAATTCCTCCCTCTCTTGAAAAGGTAATTGAGAACCGATTTTGAAGAATCTTTCAGGGTTATCACCAATAACCACCTTCTCTAAGTCCTCACATCTTGCTTCCTTGGCAGGCGCCCCAACAGGTGGTCCCGGGTCCTGTGATTGCTATAAGCTTTTTTGGGCAAAGGTCGAGGGCTCTGCTTCGGGCCGATGCGAAGTGGCCTCCACCAAACATTGCCTTGCCATGGTCTGACACCCGATGACTTCCATGACCTGCCTTCCGGAGGGAAATTTTACCTTTTGGTACAGAGTGGAGGCGACAGCCCCCAACGTATGAAGCCAGGGGGTCTAGCGACGATGGCCGTGTAGGGCGAGTAAGTGTCCACCACAATAAAGTCTACTTCCACTACCTTTGGGCTCGTTTGCACGGGTAATCTAATCTGGCCTTTTAGGATGACCATCTTCCCATCAAAGCTCACCAAGGGGGAGTTGTTGGGTGTTAGATCCTCAAGCCTAAGGCCCAGTCCCTTATAAAGGTCGGGGTACATAATTTCGACACCACTAACGTCGTCCACCATCGCCATCTTCACATCATAACCTCCGATTCTAAGTGTCACCACCAAAGCGTCATCGTGAGGCTGTATGGTTCCAATCTTGTTTTCCTTCGAAAAATTCAACACTGGCAGACCGTCCATCTTAGCCCTCTTCTAATTCGAACCATTATCCTTGGCCGACAACCGGGCCACAGACATCACCCTGGATGGGCAGGAGTTAGTCCTTCCCAAGGCTGCAAAGATGACGTTTATCGTGCCTATGGGGGGTCTTATGGCTGCGTTGGCTCGAGGCTGGCCTTGCACACCACTGGAATAATGCAGGAGGTGTCCCAATCTCCCTTCTCAGACGAGCTGGTCCAGGTGACTCCACAAGTTTCTACAGTCCTTTGTGGTGTGCCCCGGTTCCTAATGATATCGGCAATACAAGTTCCTATTGCGCTTCATGGGGTCCCCTGCCATCTTGCGCGGCCACTTGAAGAATGGTTCATGCTTGATTTTTTCTAGGATTTGGTGCACTGGCTCTCAAAATACGGTATTAACTGCCTACGCATTAGTAGCTTCGAGCTGCCCGGCAAACTTTCCCCTCGGCCGACTATTATTGTACCGGTCCGACCTGAAATCCCTCCGCTCTTAGGGGATGGCCTTAGCCTTTCCCTTCCCCTACAGCTGGTCCTCCTCGACTCTCTTGTACTTATCAGTCCGGTCCATAAGCTGGCATACACTAGTAACTGGCTTGCTTGTGAGGGATTTCCTCAGTCCATGCTCGGTTGGGAGGCCAAGCTTGAAAGTACCGACAGCAACATCATCGAGATCCTTGTCTATTTCATTAAACATCTCCCATATCTATCTGAGTAGGCTTTCAGGGTTTCCCCTTCTCGCATGGACAGGGACAACAGTGAGCTTAGGGGCCGTGGGACTCTGTTACACGTGATGAAACGAGAGCCAAATGCCCTGGTTAGTTCCTTGAAAGAGTCTATGGACTCGGCCTTCAGACCATCGAACCACCTCATCGCCACGGGTCCCAGGCTAGATGGGAAAACTTTGCACATTAAAGCCTCATTCCTGGAATGGACAGCCATCCTCTGGTTGAAGTGGCTGACGTGCTCCACGGGGTCCATTCTACCATTATAAATGGTGAATGCGGGTTGGTGGAAGCGCTGTGGAAGCTTCACTGCCTCAATCTTACGCGTGAAAGGTGACTTGGAGATCTGGTGCAATGCTTTACTCATGGCGTCGTTTCCCAGGCCTCTATGGGATGAGCTCTCGTGCTTTCGCCTGTGATGGTACTCCTCTTCATGAGAGAAATCCTCGCTTAGGGGAGTTTTTGACCTTTGTCTATAGTCGTCATCCCCCTGGTTAGAGTCTCGCTTTCGCCGTGCGTCGCGTAACTTCCTCTTTAGCTCATCGATTTGCAACTGCAAGGCCCTATTGTCATTAGACCTTCGGGAGGCATGACTTTTCACTCAAGGACGGCTTCTGCTCGCGTGCATGATATGTACACTTGCCTCACGATCTCTCTCACGTTCAAGGTTCAAGAAACCGTCCTGTTGTGGATTTGACCTCACCATAATTGTCCGTTACACTCACTATTCTTCGAAGCCTTCCCACAGATGGTGCCAATTGTGGGGTCTGGGTTCAAATTCTTGGCCCAATAAAGTGTATGGACTTAAGCCCAAGAAGCCCGAACAATAAATTTGTAGAGAAGTGGGTTGGAAAGCTGTGCTGTAGCGAGTTAAGTAATGGATCAGTCGGTTAGGGCAACAAAGAAAGGAAGATTATAGATGTTTATTGAAGAAAAATGTCCTCGGCAGAGTCCGAGGAGATTAATTCTATTTCTATTGCTTTTGAAGCTCTATTACAAGTCTTACTTTCAGTTTCTTCTCCCCTCTTTTTTTAGGGGTCTCTTGCATTATATATCCCCCTCCTGGTGATCTTGACCTTCCACTTGTTGATCATCCAAGCTACCATTTGAGTTCTCGTCTCATCAGACGCCCCTATGGCTCCCCATAGGTTGCGGTTGCCAATGTAGCACTGTTCAGGGGTCTTCTCCTCATAAATGTAGCCAGAAAAGTAGCTGTAGCTCATTAAATGTGGTGGTAATAGCTTTCTCTTAAGTACCTCCTAGTTTCCGCTTGTTGTTGTGCTCGAGGTGTACGTACCTATCGCCGAAGCCTTTTAGAAGCTCGCCTTGGCTCGTGATATCCAGATCTGGCCCATGCCTAACCTGTCTGAGGAGGCATTGTTCCTCGGACAGGGCTAAGGCCCAACACCAGATTTGGGCCTTTGCCCTTACATTATTATTATTATTATTATTATTATTATTATTATTATTATTATTATTATTATTAAAATTCAATTTATTCTCTATTTTTCATTTTTAGTTAAGTATCAAATTAGTTCTTAAAATTTATTTATTTTTATCAATTTAATCACTCATTTATCAAATTGAGTCAATGTGATCACTTTGTTTAAATCTTTAACCAATAAAACTGTTTAAACAATATTTAAAAAAAAAATCAAATGATACTATCGAACCTTAATATCAATTTATTGGCGCATCTCATGAAATATATGATAACAAGTTTTTTAAAAATAAAAAGAATTTTTAAAAAGTATCATTTGCTAAGATATTTGGATGAAATAATCACAGTGACTTAATTTTGAATAAAATGAGGGATTAAACTGATAAAAAATAAAAATTTGGAATAAATTTGACAGTTGAGGACCTTGCAGTAAAAGTTAGTGAATTAAATTAAATTCTAGCCTTATTATTGTTGTTGTTGTTGTTGTTGTTGTTGTTGTTATCCTTTTCCTTTTTCAAGTCCTATATTGATTGCTCCTATCTCATTTTAGTAATTCAATATATATATATATATATATATATATATATCATCCTTAATCACTATTTTTTTAAATTTTTTTTATACAAGATAGAAATTTCACTTTAGCCTAATCTAAGTGTATATGTGTGTAAAGTTCATTCCTAGAAACTTGAACGTCGGTCCTTGCCTCCTACACCCCACAAACACTTATATTTGTGGAGTGACTATCGCACTAGGGGTGTGCGGTGGTATTTTTTAAATTTCTTAATATCTTATCTATTTATGTATATAAAAAAACGATAATACTTCTTTTTTAGAATCAAAATATGATAATACATTAATACAATAATACCTAATACAAAATAGATAAAATATTAAATAAATTCCTTTATTTGGCAATGTACAATTAGAGTACCTATTATATTTATTTGCTCCATCTATTCTATTGGGGATTTTACCAAATTAATGAGTAATTATGAAAGAACAAATGAACAGAAGAAGCGAATAGAAATTTGTGATTGACTTGAAGGCACAATTAAATGTCATCCTTAGAAAATATTTGTCTCCATACGCAAGTTGCTAAAGGGTTTTTACAAACTTGTCCTCATGATACAACCAAGTTTACTACAAATAGTAATTTTGGAGAATACCCAAAGGATTTCTTTGTGTTTCTTTGTAACTTACTATTTTGGGGAGATAGTCATATTTTCAAGTGAACAATAACTTCTATTTATACCCATAGGTACATATGGAGAGTAAAAATGTTTCGTAAAACCGTTCACAAGGCTTGAAACCTTTTCAATCTTTCTGAATAGTCATTAGAAAATTCTGCAGAAAATTCAGTTTTTCGAGTTTCGATCGGTCGAGAGTTCATTTCAATTGATCGAATGCTTTTTTCAATCGATCGAACATGAATCGAATAGCGATTGAACCAACCAGAAACTCCAAGATTATTTTCTTACTATTTCGATTGATCAAGCTAAAGTTTCGACCGATCGAAAATGCTGAATTTCAAATTTTCACTTAGAAAATTTCAGAACTTGAATTTTCATTTTAACAACTTTATGAAACAATATTTTCCAAACTCAAACATCATTATTACAACCTATCTATGTATAAACCTATATATACAACATATTCTACTTGCAGTGCTTATATTCATCAATCCTAGAAAATCAAAAGGGTGACTTGTTTAGCTTTACACAATGGTTGTAGTTGGGGGAGAGAATAAAAAGTGAAAGAAAAAAGAATGCGCTTTTCCTTTAGTGTGTTTAAATACGAAAAGAAAAGAAAAATTATATATATTTTCTTTGTTTGGTTTGTAAAGGAAAGAGAAATGGAAATGTAAGCGTAAAAAAAGAAAAAAAAAAGTATGTGGTACTGTAATGCAGAAATACTATGTCCATAACATTTTGTAACACTTTCACAACAAATTTTAAGTGGCAAATTGATATTGGCTGTTATTAGTGGGTAAAAAAATAATTTACATGATGAATTTAAATTATAACTAATAACAAACTTACCTATTAAGATTTGTTGTGAAAATATTCACTACAAAAAACACAGGCTATAGCTGCGTTTTTTAGCCACGTTTTTTAAGGAGGATCTATAGCTACGTTTCTTACAAACGCGTATTTTAGCTGCATTTTTTAAATGCGGCTATAACCCTTATTTTTTGTAGTGATTATAAACGTAGCACTTCTCAAAAATTCAATACTAAATGCTTGTGATTTGTGAGAAAAATTTAAGGATACATTGATAATTTTATATTATAAAAGTCAAAATCACCTCAACATCTCTCCCTTTCCCCTACCTTTCCACCCAATTTGGATTGATAACAAAAATGTGGCCCCACGAAAAGTGCATACTTCTTCCATATAAGGCTATTTTCTTTTCTCTTATGTCAACTTTAGGGAAATCTAATCATTTTCCCCCTTTTTTTTACTTTCCATCCAAACATTGTGTAACCATGGTAATTGGTTCACTTTATTGGTTGACAATTAACAAGCTTATCTTTAAAGATGGTGGATTTTTATTTTTATTTTTTGTATATTTTAATATTTATCTTATCAAGCCTAGAAGACTAGAACAAATTCCTTTGAAATTATAGTTTATTTATTTATTATATCTACGTACTTTATTCTCTCACCTCTATAAAAAGGGTTGCACTGTATGATGTATTTTATACACAACTTCTCATTCATAACATTCATAACATTTTATACACAACTTCTAAAAGATTTGCATACAAAAATGACATTGCCACATTTAAAAAAAAAAAATTGTAGATAGAGAGACCAATCATATTCTTTTGCTTCATGCTGTTTGAATCTTTAACAAGTTCATTGTTACACACACACACACACACACACACACACATATATATATATATATATATATTTTGTTTTAAGGAAATTATTGGTTGATACTTGAAAGGGCAAGAGACTATTGTCTTTTAAAGATAAGGGTTGAATGGAGTAACAAGGTTTTTAAACCCGGACTGAACCGTACTGTCCGATCGAGAAACCCTCGACTCGTTTAGATTTACGGTTTGTTTAGGGTGAAGAATCGTTCCATGCAAAAAAAGCATGGAACCGTGGTCCGACCGCTCGATTCTGTGAACCATGATTGGTTTAGCCGGTTCACACGGTTCCTGTGTTTCAAGCCTTAAACGGCACTGTTGGACTCTCTTCTCTGTTTTTTTTTCCTATACGGCGTCGTTTAGGCTTATAGGCATACGCATTCCACAAATAGAAACCCTGAAACCCTCAAATCTCAATCACTCTCTACCTCTCCCTCACTACTTACTCTCATCTCTCATCTCTGCCTCTCTCCTTCGTTGTCATCGGCCACCACTCTTTGCTCACTCAGTCACTCTCTCAATCACTCTCTGCCTCTCTCTCACTCTGCCTCGTTGCCATCAACCACCACGAGTTGCCCAAATCGCAGCCCACTCTCTCAATCACTCTATGCCTCTCTCTCACTTTGCCTCATCGCCGTCGCTCCAAGTCCCACTCTCTGTCATTCTTCATTTTCAACTCATTTCGACTCTACTCTTGCAAGGTACTTTATCCTTTTTAATTCTTTCTTTCTTTCTTTCTTTTATTTCAATTTATATTTTTTGGCCAATTTATTGTGTAAAATAATCTGTGATCAATTATGTTATGTGATAATTGCATGTGAGACAGTGAGAGTATATATATGTTTGTGTTTGTGAATATATATAGCTATATGTGGACTGTCAACTGTGTATTTGGATATTTGGGGTGATGGGTTTGTTGTAAAAAATTGGTGAATTTCAGAAATTGTATGAAGTTGTGAATTTGTGATTCTTTGACTTTATGACTCTGTGTATATTAATTTGTTAATTTGACTCTGTGTATGAAGTTGTGATTCTTTGACTCTATGACTCTGTGTATATTAGTTTGAAGTTGTGATTCTTATTTGTCTTGAGAGTTATGATATAAAAAATAGTTGAAAGATAATCTCTAAATGAATTAGATTATTTTAGTTAATTTTTTTTATTTTTTTATTAATTTAATGTTTTTATATATATTTAAAATAATTATTAAATTAATTATGACGTCATCACGGTTTGACCTCGATTCGATCTCAGTTTGACCTTAAAATCCTTGAACTTCTCTTTTTAACGATTCAATGAACGGTCCGGATCTGAACACCTTGTGGAGTAAGAGGTTGAATATCAAGGAAGTGCCAAAAAATTTGCATTGGATATGACCTACTGAATCTTAGACTGCAACCCTTCTCCAATTTCTGATTCTGAACACACCCATTATAAATTATTGAACATTGAATCATTATGTCGCCTGCAATCAGATATTTCCATTGTACCACAATATTGCCTATCGTCAAAGCATTGTTTTATCCGCCAAGTGCAATTACGGTAAGCAAAATCTAGTATATGTTCCAAACGAAATATGATTAGTGCGTTTGGCCAGCGTAAAGATTAAAGAAAACAATTTTTTTTTTTCTTATTATATATATACTTTTAAGCTTATTTTGGTCTATTGCAACCCAAAAATAAACTTTCAAAGTCACGATAGAAACAAAAATGTTCACAATTTGTTAGAGTGATACACAATTATTAGTGTAATATCACGTTCATATATGATTACTAGTATAAATATTATTTTTATTGTATACTAATTACAATTTATAACCTCAATAATTACAAAAAATGTTGTGTAATGGGATTTATTCAAAAACTTTTTTCCCTATTTATTTTTTTGATTTTTAAGAGCTGAACAAACCCAGATGGATGATGCAGGATGATCCCATATTAAATTTATATATATATATATATATATATATATCACTGTAATTAGCCCATTTAAATCTTGTCTTGCTTGACAAGGAATTGCCTGAGCATTAAATGGAGGGCAAAAATGGGCTTTTGCCTCTTTCGCCTAAAAGATGTAGTAAAATAGTACTATTTAAAAACTATTTAGCAAAATACTTCTATTTTAAAACTCAATTTTCTGAAAATCGAGTTTTATATCAAAACTCGATTTCTAGAAAATCGAGTTATAGGCAATCAAACTTTTTTCGAGAGAAGGCAATCAAACTTAAAAAACAATAATAATAAAATTATGGAATTCGAGTTCCATGTAAATTTTTCTAAATAACTTGATTTTATAAAAATCAAGTTTCAAAACAAGAATATTTTGTTAAATAATTTTAAAATATAGATATTTTATATTTTTTAGATGAAAAGAACAAATGTTCATTTTGTTCTTAAATGCATTGCGTTGGACCACTGAACGCAAAATGGTAAGTACAACCATTGTACTTAACCCACTTAAATCTTGTCTTGCACAACAAGGCATTGCCCAAGCATTAAATGGGGAGTAACACTATTTGAACTTACAACCTTGAATTCAGTCCACTTAAATCTGTCTTGCATGGCATTGGACCACTGAGCATTAAATGGGAGTACCACCATTTTTATCCAAAATCTCGAATTCGCAAGGTGATGGGCGTGACTCGTGAGGGCTTCATAGTTCATATCACTCCTTGTCCTTGGGTGGTCAGACTGCTGATATATACAAATGGGACTTCAAAATATGTAGATAGAAACCCACTACAGCGGATAAAAACCCAGTACCCACCAACACCCAGCCACTATTCCACACCAATAAAACCAAACGCAAAGATCACCATCAAATCCCCATGTCGGAAAGCTCCAATGAGCGGTCCAGATCTTCCCACTTAGCCCCACCCTATTGGCCAGCAATCACATCAACATTTTCAACACTTCAACCATTGGTCCACGTTGAGAGATCTCGGTGGCTCTCCTCTCAAATTCCCATATTCTATTCTCTATATATATATAATAATAGTATAAAACAAAAAAGAAAAAAAATGAGACAATCAAAATCGACCACCTTAAATAAATGACTCGTGGCCAAGACACTTGTCGATTCCACCATAGCCCAAGCTATTGAGACTGAGAAAGCAGCTTCGGACACGACACTCTCTCTCTCTCTCATACTACTCGCTCCCAAAATTTTGTAACCAACAAAAAAAAAAAGGTAAAAACTAAAACACCCTTCTCTTTGTTCTTTAGTTCTTAACTTATTTTTTACTCTATCTCTTTCTGTCTCTCTCTCTCTCTCTCACACTCTTTCTTAAGTTATCTTTGTTGTTGGTTTTTTTTTTTTTTTTTTTTTACTACTGTTTTTTTTTACTTCTGTTTTTGTTTTCATTTTTGCCTTTTATGATAATTTTTTTCGTTTTTTTCTTGAAGTCATTACAAAAAATTTTAATGGAAAATTTGTTAATGTTAAGGAGCTTGGTTGTTTTATTACTCTGTATGCTAAGTTTAGGAAAAAATAATTGGTTGTGAAAATCAGTTGCAGGAAAGGGAATTAGAAATGGGGTAGTTTTTTTTTGGATGTTAATGTGGTTTTGGAGGTTTATCATGTTGTTTAAGATTTGAAAGAAATGACTTTGGCTTTGGTTTTGATGAATTTAATGGATATTATGAATCTAATGATGGAATGAATAGAAATCTAGAACTTGTTTTTTAATTTTTTGGATTATATAAGTTGGTGAAATTTGGATCTGAATGAAGTTGGAAAATATAGAGGACTATAGTGATCAACTATTTATTCTGATCTCATCTGTATAGAAGACAATATGTCCGGTTCTAGTGACTACTGCTTTGTACTACATCAGATTTCTTTAAAATGGGAGCATATTCGATTTTTTTTTTTTTTTAACGGTTTCATTCGTGTCAAGCTTTAATTGAGCTTCTTCTCTAACATGGGAGAAGGATTCTTACTAGTTTGTCAGTTTTGGCTTTTGAGGCTATTGGTTGGACATTTACTACTTTAGATTCTTCAAAATGGGATTTTTATGTGATGTTTTTTGTCGTCATGGTTCCAATAATCCAGGATGAAATTCAGTATTTTGGTTTGCTTACTCATATGGGGTTTCCAACCTTAATTTTGGGTGAAATTCATTGGTAGAATTTATTATTATGTTTGCAGTTTGATGTTTATGTGTTTTAGTCCATGGATGGATCTGAGTGTGCATTTTCTGCTTCACTGACCCAATTATTTTTCTTGATTTGGTGAATTCTGGATCTGAATCTAAAGAAGCCAAGACAAAGCTAGCAAACAGAAAATTACTATTCTTGGTCTTCTCCAAGTGGATGCTACTACATATAAGACAGTTTGCTTAATCAAGTCAACCTGTTGCCATTACTTGAATTTTCCAAAAAATGGGGTCTCATATAAACTTCAAGTACTTTGGTGATGCACCACCTGGGGAGGGGAAGCTACAGGGAAATTACTCCTTGGCCAGGCAGTCTTCTGTATACTCCTTGACATTTGATGAGTTCCAGAACACCATGGGTGGTTTTGGAAAGGATTTTGGATCCTTGAACATGGATGAACTTTTGAAAAATATATGGACTGCTGAGGAGATTCAAGGCATGACTTGTACAGTTGGTGGGGGTGAAGGAGGTGTACCTGGTGGGAATTTGCAGAGGCAAGGATCTTTGACATTGCCCCGGACACTTAGTCAGAAAACTGTTGATGAAGTTTGGAAAGACTTGATTAAGGAAAGTAGTGATGGTGGTGGTGCTAAAGTTGGAAATGGCAATGCCAATGGGGGATCAAATGCAAATGTGCCACAGAGGCAACCAACTTTGGGAGAGGTAACTTTGGAGGAGTTTTTAGTGAGAGCAGGAGTGGTGAGAGAGGATACACAACCAACTGTAAGACCAAATAATAGTGTATTCTATGGTGAATTACCGCGACCAAATAACAACACTGGTTTAACTTTTGAGTTTCAACAACCAAATCGAAGCAATGGAGTCTTAGGTAATCGGATCATGGAGAATAATAATTCAGTTCCTAATCAGCCTCCTGGTTTAGCAACGAATGTAGGTGGACTTAGATCTTCTCAACAACATATTCAGCAGCTGCAGCAGCAACAGCCACTCTTCCCCAAACCAACAACTGTGCCTTTTGCCTCACCGGTCCATCTAGTAAACAATGCTCAGATTGCTAATCGGGGAAGTAGGGGTTCAGTGGTTGGAGTTGCAGAGCCTACCATGAATACTGCTTTAGTTCAGGGTGGAGGAATTGGCAGGGTCGGTTTAGCTCCTGGAGTTGTCACTAGCATTGCCGGATCTCCTGTAAGTCAGATATCATCAGAGGCAAAGAGTACTATAGATACATCATCATTATCACCAGTTCCATACGTATTTAGTCGAGGAAGGAAATGTGGTGGAGCTTTGGAGAAAGTAGTAGAGAGAAGGCAGAGGAGAATGATAAAGAATAGGGAGTCGGCTGCAAGATCACGGGCTCGTAAGCAGGTAAGCATATGATTTTTCTATCACACTATGTATAACAGTTAATTCACTCTCTATTTTGTTTGCTTTTTTACGCCAGCCAATTGTGTAATAAAAATGAATCCTTGTAGCAAGTATTTTGGTGTGGTTTAAAGTCCTATACTACTTTATATCCTTAAATTCAGATAGAATGCTAGTGCACAGTGCAGAGCTACAGCTAATATGAAGTTTATTTTAATTTATAACACTCAATCCGTAGTCATTTCAATCTGATAATTGAGAAAATATATGGCTTTAATTAATAGCAGCAGTAAAACTATAGTTTATGGAGAAAGTGAAACAATATAAGGGTTTAATTAATAGCAGCAGTTTGTACACCCTATGGCAAACTTTGTGTGCAGTTCCTTTGCACAATATGTGGATCCTATGGAGAAAGTAAAACAATAGGACCTTCAACAGCGTCAAACTTATATTAAATTTACTAAGTTCATGTTTCATGAGGTTTTTGTATAACTGGATGCTTGTAGTAGGCAATAGGACTTTCAACTGCTCTTCATTTCTTGATTTTGTTTATCTCCTTAATGTCAGATAGTAATAATTGGAGATCTTGTGTGTGCGTGTGTATTTGTACTGTTTTAATACTTATTAAAAAAATTGATGAAAAAAGAAACTGATGCAGCAGGACAACCTAGGCTTCACCACGTAGAACAGTCCTACGATAAACATTGCAGCCAATAATTCTAAAGCTACTATACAGATCTGGCTTTTAGGGTCTGTAGTAACATGTGGCTTTTGGGAGACAATCAAGTGAAGTATCCACTTAGACAGCCAGTGTGACATAGATATCATAAATAGGAATAAAAGTAAATCTCTTCCATATTAACTTGGCTAATGTCTAAAGGCTAAATCATATTACTTAAAAAAAAAAAAAAGTCCATATCATTGTGATTGTATTCATTTGAAGTGAAGATATTTTGTTGAATCGTGTATCAGCTACAGCTTTAGAAATTTATGAGATTTCAATTTTGTTATAGAAGTTGATAATAAACTTCACTTTTCTCTTTTGGGTTTCTGGCAGGCCTATACCTTGGAACTGGAAGCAGAAGTTGCAAAACTTAAAGAAATGAACCAAGAATTACAGAGAAAACAGGTATATTTTTAACGAAATTAAAAAAATCTTGGTCATTTATTTGGTAATTTTGGTTGTGAGAGACCCAATTTAACCTTATTTTGGTTTTTGCAGGAAGAAATTATGGAAATGGAGAAAAACCAGGTAGATGTCCCCTTTGAGTTGTCTCATTATCTTACATTTTGTATTTGATACAGAGTATTCCATCAAACAACAAACACATTTTCATATACCCATTACTTCAAAAATATTTGTCCACTCTTTAGTGTTTCAATGAACAAATCACTCCATTGTTACCATGATCTTTGTTACAAGTTAGCAGGCTACATCAACGGGGTATTTCTTAGAGTAGACATCTTTTTCTTCCATCTGCATCTGTGTCAGCTTAATGGTTAAGAGATTTTAGTTCTTGTCAATGTAGACTGAAAATAGCACATTAAAGGAGTGGATGTACTGAAACAAAACTTGTTATGAGATGAAATTTTTGGATAAAAAAAAAAACAGAAAAAAAAGAAGAAGAAGGCTAATTAATAAAATCAATTATTTTTTTGGCACCTATTTTAATTTCTTGGCAGTAAGCCTATACCTTGGGGAGAACGTTAGTATTTCTTGTCTAAAAAGTTGCTACTTAACAATTGATAGTAATCACATTCAAGACCTTTATGCATTACGTTATGTATACTTACTATATGAGAAAGCAATGAAGTACTGAATTTAAAGATGAGTCTTACAAATGAATTACCATTGAACAAGGGTGAGAATCATGTTATTGGACCAAATAAGGTGGCAGTCAGGAAATTGAATTCACAAGAAAATGCATATTTATTTCTCTCTCTCACGCGCGTACACATATTTAGAAACAAAACCAGTTTGCTAATTCACTAACTTAACAAGTGAAGCAAGATTTCATTTTGTTGCTTCAACAGCTTATTGTTGTAAATTATGAAAATGCACTGACACTTGTCAATTAATATTACTGGTAGAGTTGGAGGCTTAACCAACTCTTTTTATCTGTTTGTTTTTGCAGAAATTAGAGACAATGAATCGGCAGTGGGGAGGTAAAAGACAATGCTTGAGAAGGACTCTGACAGGCCCTTGGTAGAGATGATGTACTGGATTTCGGATATAAGGGTTGGTGGTTGAGTATGGAGATATAGGCATTAGTGTGATATAAGGATAGTAGTGTGTATCTGATTACAGTCTTATACTACAGAGGGTAGGTACCTGTATGTATAGAGCAGATAGTGTTTGAGTTGTAAATTATAAACTGAAATAAGAGTTTTATTATGTAGATTAAAACTTGTGTTAGTGTGATACCTGTTTGTAACTCCTTTGATCACTGTTAGGGCAGTTGAGATTCTTAGGCATTCCTTGTGCTTCAGTTTTGCTCAAAAACCAGAAACAAAGTTGAGATTGAGTAATATGACCTATTTCTAACCGGAACAGGTAACAAAATTATTATATCGAAGGCATATATGCCCTTTTGTGCAACTCCTCTGATCACATAGAGGGCAGTTGGACTGGGAGTTAGAATTGTAAACCAGTAAAATTGTGTATAGTTATATATATTCACTAGCTATATGCTCGTGCAATATATGGATTAATAAAAAAAATCAAGTTAAACAAAGAAAAAAAAATCACAAATAGATAAGTGAAATCGAACAAAAAAAGTTAATATAAATAAAATAAAAATTACTTTAAATTATATGTCAAAACTACAAAAGGTTATTAAGTTCAATGTCTGGACCTTAGGAAACGTCCACAAATTTTCAAATAATATACATATAATTTTGCATGTATAACGCACACAATTTTTTGATATGTGAAATATTTTAATCATAATCATTAAGAGTATAAGGTCTATACATTTAAATCTAACATTCAAAAAATGTACACAATTTTTCAAATAATATACACAATTCTCTAAATTCAAAGTACTTATTTAACTTTTTTTTTTTTTTAAAGAATGTACACAATTTCTTATATTCAATGCATGCAATTTTTTGATGTATGAACATTTTTCTTCACAAATTGTTGAGAGTGTAAGGTCTGTATATTCAATATTCAAACTTTCCAAGAATGTAAAAAACTTTGTATATTCAATGTACATAATTTTTCAAAAAATGTACACAATTTTGAATATTCAATATATAAAAATTTTAAAACAAATGTACACAATATTTTGATGTATGGACAGTTTTTGTCACAAATTGCTGAGTGAAAAATCTGTACATTTAATATCAAAACCTTCAAACAATGTGCGGTTAGATTCAAATTTTCAAAGAATGTATCAAATTTTGAATATCTGATATAAGAGCTTGGCATTTGGTGCAAAAACGATTGTGGAGGAACCATTTTGGACAGAAAGCACCCTGGATATATCTTTCGTGGGTAAACAAGTTGGAACAAAGTTTCTCTCCAAACTAGTTCGAAGAGAAATCCTTCAAACTTTTCATATATCTAACCATTGGATTGCATGTTTTTATTATATCATTCATATTTGCAAAATTTTAAGAAGATCATTTGCTATGTCATCAAAAAATTGTTAAAATTTCAAGTTTTTATGATCTAAAATTGTGTATAAAAATTAAGTTTATTGATCGAATAGTAAGTAATATATGATTTGAAAGAAATTTGATATGTGTGTTAAGAACATAAAAAACATGAAATTCAACGATTGGACTTATTATGTGTGTGTATACACACACACACACACACACACACACACTAATAAAAATTATGCTCAAATTGGAATTTTGATAATAAAAAGTTGTTGTTGTTGAAACCAAATTTCATTAACTAAACAGAAACAAAAACATTTGAACATAGAGGACAAAACCTCTCATAATCCAGACTCGAGTTATCATAGAAAAGGAGCATACACAAGTCCATAGGATGACTATCCAAAAGCACAAAATCCTGGCTTGAGGTTGTACCTCTTCTGGCCAAAGTATCTGCACATTTATTTGCTTCACATAAATAATGACTCATTTTCACTTGAGGGTTCCAATTCAAATGCTCTAAACGTTCTTTTGATACCATATATTGTCCAACAAGAGTGTCTTTCCTGATTCTTTTGGTTCAAGAAAGGATCGTGGAAGTTTTGAAATTAATGAAAAGATAATTTACTTTCATTAAGTGATTTATCAGATAATAAAAAACAGAGGATTTTGAAGACTATTTGAAATTCAGAAGAACTACGCAAGGGAGCCATTGAACAGTTGGAAAAAGCCCAGGCACCTTGCTTTTGGTACTCTCGAGAAATAAATCGTTCTCCAGCCGGGGAAGGGCTTGCTATACTCCCGATCTACTTTTCAAAATAAAAGTTCTCGAGCTGGATTAGAAGATTAGAATATGAATTCCTTGGTTACTTTCTTTCCAAAGCCTCACATGAGCAAGCCAAGCTACTCATGCCAAGCAGCTAACTTTGAGTTTCTATTGAGTGACGGAGTCCTTTTGATTGAATATGATAGCTGAACTGGCACAGGGTATTCAAAGCTTTAAACAAAGGTGCTATTAAGATATTGGGCCTTTATGGTATCTCGTACACATTCCGATGATTGGCCGAGTAAATAAGTCAACTTCAAAGTGAATTTATTGTGCAAAGAGTGCGTTATGACCCGTGGCCACTTGCTTGGTGGGGGTGGCTCCTCCGTTATGGGTAAATGGGGAAACTCGACTCTACGAACCCGAGGAAGGCATTAAGACTAGAGCTTTTTGTAGTTCTAGCAGGAATGCATGTGAATAAATCCCATCCCTAAGCGAGTGAAATGCTTACACCCCCTTTAGAGACAAGGGGCTTTCTACTTTAGGAACAGGTATAAAGAAATTCCTTTAGATAACTTTCTAATTTTTAAGAAATAATTATTTCTATAATCTAATCTCTTATTTAATTATATATTTTTTATATTAATAATTATATAGTAATAAAAAATAATTATTAAGAATAAATAATTAAAATAAATATATAAATAAGTAGAGAGAATGGCGGCAAGAATAAGAGTAAGAATTTTCACGTCCAATAGTGAGATTTTTTTCGAATTTAGTTGATGAGAGTCCTACAATCCATGGCAAGAGAGGCATGATGTAAATCATTGTTGTATTCTTCAATATCCCAACCAAGCACTCTTGCATCAACTGGTGGACACCCCTATGGCTCAAGTAAAACCTTTTTAACCCAAAGCCCTATGAGGTGTCAGATTAGGCTCCCTCCACTGACCCTCCCCGGATTGCCCAATGAAGAGACATTTGTGTTGGGTTTTATACTAGCCAAATTTGGGGTTATACCTAACCTAAAATTAACTAAATAATTTGAATGCATTTTTTTTTTTTAATCTGCATAATTGAATGTATTTATAGTGTGGTGAGGATTGTTCTATCATATACGCATCGATTTGTATGTGCTAATTCAAAAGAAAAACTAATAACAAATTGACATAAAAAAAACACCTGGGTTGGAAACTGCACCTTGGTAAGGTACAACGGATACTAAAGAGTTCGTCCCATTTTTGAGGATATGTAAGCATTAAATATAAAACATGGTTGTACAATAACCAAGTCTCCGTTGTAGTCTAGTTGGTTAGGATGCTCGGCTCTCACCCGAGTGACCCGGGTTCAAGTCCCGGCAACGGAAATATTTTTTTAACTCTTCCACTATGAAACCCCTTTGTAAAATAGCATAAAGCCTAAAATATAGCAAAATGAGATTTTATGCAAAAATTATTATTATTATCTGTATATATTAAGAGGATTCAGAAATTTAGTTATTACTCTTTTTTTTTCCCTGTCAAAAATACCCCTAAATTAATTAACCAATAACTTAAAAATGGGGTTAAAATAGTAAATTGGCAAAAAAAAGTTAGTTATTATTTTTTTTACAGTAAAAAATACCCCATACCTAAAACTTAAAAATGGGGTTATAATAGTAAATTGACAAAAATAATAAATTTCTACTTCTATGTTGAAATGCCTTCATACTTCTAATAAACTCCTACTCTTATGTTGATTTAAATTTCTACTTCTACTCATTAACTCCCTACAAAATAAGATCACTCTTTTGTTAGTTTTAAAACTCCTCCAATCTACAAAACTCACCCACATATTTTTTTTTTTTTTGTGATTGAAAAAAATAGATATTTTAAATTATAATAAATGCAAATTATTAATTTTTATCTAAAAAATAAAAAAGCATCTGAGCACGCACGTGAGAATGGACTTGACAAGAAAAAAACATTGACAGCCTTTTCAGCCCAGCTCACGCTAATATAGCATAAAGCCTAAAATATAGCAAAATGAGATTTTATGCAAAAATTATTATTATTATTATTATTATTATTATTATTATTATTATTATTACTATTATTACTGAGAGCGAAGAGAGTAGATAATGATTATTATATGTAAAGAAAAAGTGTGAGAGAAAGAGTGTGAGCTCATATAAAGTAGTATAAAGCCTAAAATATAAGTAATAAAGCCCAAAAATCAGTTATATCATATTATGAATTGGTCATACAAAATGAGATTTTGCTATCGTATATGTGCATATATACAAGTCAAAGGAGCTTATGCAAAACAATTTTGGGTAAATTACAAAGTGGTTTTATCCTTTATATCATATTTGAATTTGATCTTTAATCTTTAAGTCGGGTCAATTTGGTACCTACCGTTATCCTTTGGATGGAAAAGGTTGATGTGTCAAATAGAACAATATAAAATTATTTTTCATGCCACATCTGCTAACAACTGCACGCCATGTCAGATTAAAAAAAAAATCAAATTTAAAAATGAGACATGTGAGATCCCACCAACCAAACACTACATATTTTTTTTCTTTTTTTGCTTCACCTCCTTTTTCATAGCTTAATGAGGCCCATCAAAAGCCTACTATGGATACTGACTCTAATATAGCCATACTTAGAATAATCGCTGCTACAAATACTAATGTAGCTTTTATTAGATTTGTTTGTAGCCCAGGCAGATCAAACTCTTCTTTTTCCAATAGTTGCCATAAGGTATAATTGAGTGGTTTTCCACAATCAGATGGGCTTGGCAGATGCTGTACTACAAGCTTGTTCACACTTCACATACATATCTTAGTATTTTGAACAAGTTTTCCTAGATCCGCCGCTCCGGTACAGCAAACCACCAAATGGAGAACCCAATCCATAAGCAAGTTACAAGAACAAATCTTAGGTCCTGGAGATTTGTTTTGTGGTGTAAGCTTTCCATGGGCCAATTGAACAGATACTGTTGCGATTGCTTCTTGCCATCCTAAACAATTTTTTCTTGACCCACTTTTTTAAATCTCACCCAAAGCAATCGTTGACTCTAGAATCCATGATTAGCGATTTTGGGCAAGCAGGTCTCTCCCTCTCTCTCTTCTGGTGGCATTGGTGTCTGAGTGTCTCAGTTTTTTCTTTTTATTAAAATCTGGCATGGCCGTACAATTGGTAGCTAATATGGCATGAAAAATAATTTTTTATTATTTTGTTTGATACGTCAATTTTTTCCATCAAAAGGTTCAGGACTAAATTGAAATATAGTCTAAAGCTTTTAATCTCAATGCATTTTGTTTGACATTAGACTAAAAATTGGAGTTCGAGAACAAATTCACAAAATTTGCAGATATTTGACATATAAATTGTGACCAAAAAAGTATTTTACGTATTAGTTACATGCAACATCACTTTTACATTGTGACCAGTCTTCCAGTAAAGGATAAAGCAACCATGAAATCATAGATGTTCTGTAGAGACTCTTTTAACTCTGAAATAGAGTAATGCACTTATGAAGAATTTTCTACTCGTGTTGATTCGAGTAGGGGATAAACTCTTCATTTCTTATGGCAGACATAAAAAGTTGCCTTCAACCACCAAAGATTTGACATAGATCCCCTAACTCCTTGGATACTCAAATACAAGACCTTCTGCAACACTTCTTGCTCTTCCATAACCAAAAAGCTTGCCTACAATAGTCAAAGCAAAATCTACTACTGTAGCAAGTCCTCTGCTTGTAATCAGTTTACCGTCAATGACCACTTTGGCACCATCCACTACTTTCGTAAGTGTGTCTACGACAGATGGATGGGCGGTAGCTCTTTTATCCTGTATGGGCAGAGGAATGGCAAAGCTTTAACATATGAAGGTTCAAAGCAGGATGATAACAATTGGTTTTGAATTACCTTCAGTAAACCCTGTCTTTGCAGGACTGCGGGTGAAGAGCAGACTGCTCCATATATTCTTCCAGCTGAATCTTGTTCTTTGATCAGCTTCTTGAGAATCTTAGATTTGTGTATCCGCTCAGCCCCAGCAGTTCCTCCCTGAAATTTTACAATGGAAAAATCTTAATGGGTAAGTGTGGAAAAGAAACAATAATAAGCAGAATAAACACTAAAATTTAAATGAGGCGAGGGGGTGATGGCCTGATGGGTGGGAAAAGGTGCATCATGTCAAAAGAAAAAAGAGAGGGAAAAATATACAAAAAATCTTAGTGCATACTGCATCTTGGGAAATGGAGCATACAGCCAACCAAAAATAGAAGAATGAACCAAGTACCAATAGGTTAAATTCAACATGGAGAATTATGATGAAGCTTGTGCTGACTCAACCAATTAATACAAAGAACTTCTAAGACTTCATATTTCATTTGATCTTGGCCACACAAAGATATAATCTATCAGACCAATTCCGATTCTGAAGTGAAAATTCAAGATGTTTTAAAAAAAAAAAAGAAAAAGAAAAGAAAAGAATCCCTACATCTTAACACTACTATTAAGAAAGGAGCAAGAATGCTGCTTGTATTATCCAAAAGAGATGCTTGTTTATCTTACTGGAAGAATGATTATATCATATATTGACTCAGCAGCATCGCCAATTAACTTATCAGCAACAATTTTTGTGCCTTGAGATGCCAAAATTTGCACAGATTTTTCAAGTGAAGCAATGATGACATCTACTTTTGCTCGCCGTAGAATATCTGCAATAGTTACTACTTCAATTGCTTCAGAGCCATTTGCGACTGGAATGAGGACCTGCATAACCATGAGTGATGAGAAAATATCCTACACACACAATGAAAAAACATCCATAGGCGTTGGATGAACCTACATCACGGATGCAGGTATGCATCAGTACAAATCAAGTGTAGATAAAACTTGTATCTAAACATATGCTACATAGCATGTAAAACATGAAGGGCAAGCAAAAGAACGAACAACATGATAAAAAAAATCTTTCAAGTCATGGCAATCAGTCTCAACCCTTATGCGGCCATCTTATTCAGCTAACAGATACAACGAGGAGAGTAACTCCTTAGCAGCAAACTTAATACGATTAAAAAAAAAAACCTATTGAAGTTTTCTGGGGTAAGAACCATAGTGGAAAGATAATAATTCTGTGTTGAAAATTTCTTCCCTAATCACAGATCTGTTGCTAACCATTCCTTCAAAGAGGGACACAAGGACTGTAACTTACTAGCGCTGTTAATAATTGAGAGCTCAGACTACAAAGTACCCATTGACTGCAATTATCAAATGACTTACTGCTTTCCCATAAAAGGTTTTTGAATTATTTCTAGAACTACTTTATGCCAAGAAATGATCATTTGGAGGTAAACAATGGCAAGGAAATGATAAATAAGAACTATAAGCAGAATTTAAGTATCTCCTTTTGTTCATCCATAAAAGAAAGGGACATTATCTATCAGAGAATAGAAGAATCAATGTAGTAGTAGGAGGTGGAAGAGTAGTAGTAAATAAATAAAAAATTCATTAACCAAGTTGCACATCTGAACACAAAAGGCTTTCTCTATGAAGGAAAAAGAAGCAACTTACACGAGGGGTGTGGTCAACAGACCATTCAACTTTGTTGAACTCTTCCTTTGTTGGATTATCATCAGCAGAAGACACCAACTAATATAACAGAACCAGAGTGTTTGCTCAAGCAAATTAGGAAAAATATATAAGACAAACTCTGATGAGAGTGAAATGATAAATTTGTTATTCAACTACAAAGAAAAGAATGAAATGTTTATTTTTGGGATATCAGAAGTGCGGGGACTTAGCGCATTCACCACTTTGCCTTCTTTTTACCTGTGTCTTGTATATACTTACATCAAGATTTAGAATTTTGTGTGTGAGTGTGTGTGTGTTACTTTAAAAAAAATAAAAAATAAAATAAACTATAATGTGTTGAACATCTCTCTCTTTACTATCAACAATAATGAGCCCATCAACCTTCAACGGTTTTGATGGAAAGAGGTCTTTGCAATTGTTTGATTTCTGTAGAATATCACCTTTTCCTTACTAGTGTCATTAATGGGCATCTAAAATACTCCTTATTGTCCATTTTTCATTATGCTTTTGTTACTATGCATTTTCCATTTTGACAAACCATAAACAAATCTTAGTGCAAGTTTGGAGCAGAGGCAGAAGAGAGGGGAGAGTGGATACAACATGCTCCCTCTTCTCCCCCTATCCAAACTAGGGTTAGCACCGCAGACAACCTAGTTGAATTCTTTTATGCTTCTGATCCATATTTCATAATCCAAAAAATTTTAAAAATGCAAGTATCTTGAACCTCAATTAAGCCAAGCCTCTGAAAAAGGGACACCTTCAACCTGTACAGTACTTATCCTTTGGTATGCTAATTTACAGTATAAATTTATACTTTAATCAATTGAGATCTGGTAAGTTGCATAATGTATTCAAATCCTGCTAGACTCTCTCTCAAGCAAGAATTGCTCTTTTATTTTTTATACTACTGATTTCCATCTATATGAATCTACCTTCACCACTTCAGCAGATTGTATCAGAGAGAAAGACTGCATCAATGGCATGACGATCCACATGCTTTGTTACAGAAAATAGAAAAAACTCTAACTTGTATCATGAAATTCCTTCCACGAAAAATGTGGAAATAACCATTAAAGGATAAAGTCTAAGCTGCAAACCCAACTAGAGTAGAGGCCTTACCAACACTTGTCCAACCTCTTTGGCAATTGACTCTCCGAACAGCTGCTCCACCAAGGAAAGAGAAAACTCAAAAGTAGTTCCGGGACCACGGCTTGTTGTAAGCTCTCCTGAAACTTGAATACTAGATTTAACAGCCCAGAAGGTTGGAAGCTTGTCCATGAATGCAGGGTGACAAGTCGTCTTGCAGGACAAACTACACCACAATTAGCCAACCATGATACATTTATATGCATGTATTCATTAAATTTCAATCAAAATCAACCCAAGGTAGCCACCTGCTTTTTCTTCAGAAGCCCCCAAGGCTTCAGCGTGACTGCAGGGGCAGCACAGATAGCCCCATATAGCCTTTTTTCCTCAGCGTGTTTGCTCATTATTTTCTGCAGAACTTCACAGTCTCTTAACCGTGCCGAGCCGGGCATTCCTCCCTTAAAACAATGCAGATTACATTAATCACCAAACAAATTAATTGTCAAACCTATTTGCACAACTTGTTAGTCTACAACCGGATTCCCACATAAATTGATTGATTGGTCAGTAAGGATGCAATTGAAGAATTATGATGCCAAACCCCCCGCTCAACCAAACTACATGAGGAGTGTACAAAGGAAAACCCAAAGGAAAAGGAAAAAGAAAAAGAAAAGTACAGGATTAACAATTTAACATCTAAAATCAATATCATCAATGAAAGCTAACAAAATTGAAGAAGAAAAAGATGAACTAGCAGCCAACTCCCATGAGTGTAAAGACCGTACTGTGAGCTTATGGCCTTCAAAAGAGAGTGCTTTCCTTCTCTCCAAATAATTCACATTAAGCACAATGCAAAAGCCCTCAAAATTTCAGATTTGACTTTTTTTTCTTTCCCAAAACAATATTTCCAGCAAGCCAATAACTCAGTCACCATCTCACTGTCCTTGGCATTACCCAACTAATCCTGAATAAGCTCAAAATAAGTGACCATAAATCTGCAGCTACCATGCAATGAAGAAAAATATGATCCACAGACTCCCCATTAGATTTTCACATTCATCCCCGATGAATAAATAATATACCAGCTTCCTCAAATTATCCTTCATTAAAATTTTAGATATCTTACCCTTTGATACTGTCCAACAGTTCAATCAAAGATTGCCACACAAGGTGTGCAACTCTGATGCGCTATTTCACATTAAACCCCCCCCCCCCCCTCTTTTTTTTCTTTTTCTCAAAGCCTTATAATAAGTGTTTACAAAAAAAAAAATGATTCTTAAAAAGGGACCAGATCATCCTATCCTCTTCAGATATAGGGAGGGTTCAATAGGTTCCATCCTTAAGGACCCCTCCCTATATCTGAACACCATCCACCCCATGAATTCCCATGTTTATTTTCTATCATTCTCCTCCAAGGGAATCTGTCTCCACCGCATAAAGCCACGACCAATTACCAAGTAAAGTTTGATTAACAACTAATTATCTCCTAACCCAATCCTTCAAGTTGGATAGATAGAAGCGCAAACAGAATTTCTATTAACTAAATGGAATTTAAGCTCACATCTCATTGTTCATTTCATTTCAATAATGCCCTTGTCTAAAATTCTTGGCCTTAACACAGTGCCTTGTTTACCAAATGACTAAACTTTATCATGGCCACACGCAGCTACTATTCTTTGCTTCTAAACTATAATGAAAAGAACTTGTAATTTTTAAGGTTATGCAATAATTTAACTAGCATAAAATTTGTACCGGCAATGCGACCAGATCGAAAACTTGATCAGAACAAGTCGAGATGGAGGTATCAGCAATCAGTTTGGTACCGCTAGAAGCTTCAATCTGAAGCTGTGGCTCCACTGAGGCCACGGTCACATCCGCACCAGCTCGGCGTAGAACATCAACTATAATAACAGCTTCCATTTCCTCTGTGCCAAATCCAATAGGAACCAGAACCTGCCCACACAAAAGATACGCATATAAAAAACTATAATCTTTCTAAAACAGTATAGTTTCTCAGCTAAGCACTTAAGCTCCGTTTGGTTGCCGAGGAAATATAAGCTTATATAAAACCCATGCAGCCAATTTGAAGAAAAAAAAGTTCATTTCTTTCATCATTTTTCTCAGCAATTTAAACTTTTTTAACGAAATGGAGAAGTGGGTGTTGTAGAAAAACCTTCTTTGGAGGAAGAGAGGTGGTTGTTGTTGTTGTTGTTGTTGTTGTGATTGTGGGTGTTGGTATTGTTGGAGAGAGGGTTTTAGAGGGTTTTGAAGTGCGTTTTGGAGTGAAAGTGCGTTGGTGTTGAGAGGGCATGGATGCAAATGATAAGGAAGAAAAAGTAGTTGCAGAGGCAGCCATTGGAGAGAGCTTGTGAGATGAGAAGTTGAGAGGCGTTGGTGAGAGAAAAGACGAGAGAGACTCCATGGGAATGGATGCTTGTTTGCAAAGCATCAACTCCAACTCGCA
This sequence comes from Lithocarpus polystachyus, assembly GCA_033629205.1. Taxonomy (NCBI): domain Eukaryota; kingdom Viridiplantae; phylum Streptophyta; class Magnoliopsida; order Fagales; family Fagaceae; genus Lithocarpus; species Lithocarpus polystachyus. The sequence continues at coordinate 44,217,019 of CM066172.1, forward strand.
GAACCAGACTTTTGTGACCTGTGAGAGATCCTTATCCGGGGTTTAGTTCGTTTTTAACGGCGAAAATGGGGCTTTAGTTAATAGTTCAGAACTATTTAGTTAGTCGGTTGATTTTACAAACTATATAAGTTACTAACATCTCGAGTTTTAAAGACTCGATTTTGGGGCTAAAAATTGAGTCTTTGATGCTCGATTTTTATGACCCGATGAGTCTGATGTGGCATTTGGTTTGACGTGGCGAACCCTTGGAAATCGAGTATTAGAGACTCGATTTCCATAATACTCAAAACAAAAAAAATCAAAAAAAGTTTAAGCCCGTGGAGAAACAAAAACACAAAACAGAAAACATAAAACAGAAGAGGAAGCCGAAGCGGAAGACACGAACAATTTCTCACCAGAGAACAAAGAGATAGGAAAAAAAAAATGATGATCGGAGAGAGAAGAAGATCAGATCGGAGAGAGCTCACTTGGGCGCGCGCCGCGGTCTGAGCTCTCTCCGATCTGATCTTTTTCATGATCGTAGGAGAAGGGCTGGCGCGCCGCGGCCTGGGTTGGAGCGCTGCGGCGATCTGATCTTCTTCATGATCAGAGGAGAAGGGCTCGCGCGCCGCGGCGATCTGATCTTCTTCATGATCGGAGGAGAAGAAGATCAGATCGGAGAGAGCTCCGCGGCGCGCGAGGCCTGGGCTCGCGCGCCGCGGCCTGGGATCTCTCCGATCTAATCTTCTTCTCCTCGCGCGCCGCGGCCTGAGCTCTGTCCGATCTGGGCTCGTCTTCCTCTCCTAATTTCCCATGTGTTTGTCCGGTGAGTCTGAAAATGCATGTGTTTGTGGACTTAAACTTTTTTTTGTTTTCTATTCTGGAAATCGAGTCTTTAAGACTCGATTTTTAAGTGTTAGCCACGTTAGACCACCGGACCATAAAAATCGAGCATAAAAAACTCGATTTATAAGCCCAAAATCGAGTCTTTGAGACTCGAGATGTTAGTAACCAATATAGTTTGCAAAATCAAACTACTAACTAAATAGTTACGAAAATGGGGCTAAAGCCCCATTTTCGCCGTTTTTAACTCTTCGCTCTTTGAACATCTCACACCATTTCGTTTGCAAATAAAAAATTGAAAAAGTTATTTACAAAATTAGTCGTGTGTTAAGATTATCATTTTACTTAGATTTATTCAGATACCGCTTATTTTGTTGAAAACTAAAAATTTATTACTGAAAATACTGTAGTAAAATATTTTTTAATCCGTATAATATACTGTTCATGCATTTTTGGTGTTGTCTAGTCCCAAGCACTATTCATGGATCAGCAAAAAAAAAAAAAAAAAAAAAAAAAAAAAAAAAAAAAAAAAAAACAACTCAAATACAAAAACCACAACAGGCAAACGCACGCTTAATAAAATAAATATTACTACATAATTTGAAAATTTAACCGTTGAACTACATGTTCTTTACGTTCTTAATACACATGTCAAATTTTATGTTAATCAGATATTATTTATTATGTGATCTATAAGCTTATATTTTATGTATAATTTTAAACTACAAAAACTTGTTATAGGGAGGATAGGCTCAAGAATGTATTTTGGGTCTTGGGCCCTGTTCGAGGACACTTAGTTGTCCGAGGACAAAGGAGCATTGATATATAGGTACGAGCTAGTAAATGGAGGAAGGTAGTTGGCCATAAGGTTACCAAAAGTTGGTCCGAGGACATATGAATCCTCGGCTTAATAGAGCAGAGGTCAAAAGAGCTCGCATGACGTCAACGGCAACGCTTAAGGCAGTTCAAATGGAAAGGATGAGCATCAGGAAGGGATAAGGTAAAAAGAAAGTGAGAAATATTTGAGGAAAAGCTGCTACCACTGCATTAAATGCTTTGTAGATAACTCTCTGGCCGCATTAATGTGGAAGTGATGTCTGAACAGTGATTATCAGCTTTACAGCTACTCACAGAGACTTCAGGAAGGTGTTGATGGGACAATGATCAAAGCCAGCCATTTGGTCTACACGTGGAGGGTGGAAATGAAAGAGGAAAGATAGTATAAAAGGGAAAGAAGCCCTTAGGAAAAGGGATTGGAAAAAAAGAGAAAAACACTGTAGCAACAAGAACTACACTTGTAATCAAATTCAAAAGAAATATATACAAGAACCAACCTCCTCGGATTGTGCCGAGGAGGTTTTTCTTTAGATAAAACCTGTTCATCTTTATTTTCTTGTCATTTTGACCTACTATAATTGTTGTCCAATTCATTAGAGCCTAGTTTTCTAACTTGCTCTTCACAAATTCATCTATAGTTGTTATCCAATTCATTAGAGTTTAGTTTTCTAACCCACTCTCCACAAATTCATTGTATTGGGCTTTTTGGGCCTAAATCCATCCATCCATTGGACTTGGAAACCAAATTGCGTCCTCACAATTGGTGCCGTCTGTAGGACATTCTTGGTTTTTAGTGAGTTAAACGTTCAATCATGGTAGGTTCAGATTCGAACCAGACGGGGTCTATAGGGGTCCCAACGTCGAGATCATTTCCTCAATCTTGAACAAAGAAGGGACTAAGAGGGAAATGTGCATACCACTCATACTAGCAGGAGCCAGTCTTGAGGTGGGAGCCACGTCTTTCATGAGAAGAATGCCAGGACCATGCAACTGGAGATTAATCGTTTGAAAAGGAAGTTGCCCCGCGAATGAAGGAGGCGAACTCCTTCCAATTTTGACTTTTCCTCTAATGATGATAGAGATGGCAATTTCAGGCCTAGGTCGAGGACTCCCCCCAGTGAGTCTTTTTTGTGTGATGAGGACAGCCTTTGTGAGCGTAGAAAAAAGGGCTTGTCTTACAAAGGCCTGGGGAACAACCCTATGAGCAAAGCGTTAAACCAAATCTCCAAATAACCTTCACACGCAGAATTGAAAGAGGAAGGCTTCCTCAATGGTTTACTCAGCTAACATTCACCATGACAACGGTCGAACAGACCCTGTGGAAAATGTAAGCCATTTCAACCAGAGAATGACCATACATTCCTTGAATGAGGCCTTGATGTGCAAGGTATTCTCATCCAGTTTGGAGCCTGTGGCAATGAGGTGGTTTGATGGCCTGAGAGCAGGTTCTATTGATTCCTTTAAGGAACTCACCCGGGCATTTAGATCTCGCTTTACTATATGCAGTAGGGTTCCTCGACCCTTAGATTCCTAGTTGTCTATGACCATGCGAGAAGGGGAGACCCTGAAAACGTACTCAGATAGCTACTGGGAGATGTTTAATGAGATCGATGAGGACTTTAATGATGTGGCCATTAGGACTTTCAAGGACAGCCTACCCGTCGAGCATGATTTGAGAAAGTTGTTGACCAAGAAGCCTGTGAGGAATGTACGTCGACTCATGGGTTGTATTGACGAGTATAAACGGATCGAGGAAGACCAGCAGTAAAGGAAAGGGAAGGCTAAGCTTATCCCTTAGGATAGGAGGGACTTTAGGTCAGACCGATACAACAATAACTGACCACGAAGAGACTTTACTGGGTAGTTTGGGTCTATTGCTGCCTAGATAGTTAACACGGTGTTCCGAGAACCAGTACATCAAGTCTTAGAGAAGATTAAGAACGAGCCATACTTCAAATGACCAAATAAAATGGGAGAAGACCCCATGAAGCGCAACTAAAGTCTTCATTACCAGTACCACCTAGAGCGGGGACATATCACCGAGAATTGTAGAATTTTGTGGAATCATTTGGAACAGCTGGTCAGAGATGGAAAGTTAAAACAGTTTTTATATCGGCCTAACGGGCAAAGGGTCTAGGCAGGAGTCGGACCTCGAAGAAATGCTTCTTCGGGAGCCCTTTTGGGCACAATTAATGTCATCCTTGCTCTAGGGAGGACTAGTTCTCATCCCTCCAGGGTGATGTCTGTAGCTAGGCCACTTGCCGAGGAATCCAACCTTGGGTAGAAAAGGGTTAGGATAGAGATCTTACTAGTGTTGAGTTTCTCGGATGAGGACAAGGTTGACACCATACAACCACATGATGATACCCTGGTGGTCACCCTCAGAATAGGAGGGTATGATGTAAAAAGGGTGTTGGTGGATCAGGGTAGTGGGGTAGAGATTATGTACCTCGATTTGTACAAATGTCTAAACTTGAAATCTGAGGATTTGACAGAATATGATTCACCTTTGGTGGGCTTTGATGGGAAGGTTGTTATTCCAAGGGGTCAGATTAGATTACCCGTGTAAGCAGGTTCAGAGGTGGTGGAGGTAAACTTCATCATGGTAGATGCCTATTCTCCCTATACTGCCATTGTGGCAAGACCCTAGCTTCATGCCCTGGGGGTTGTGTCTTTCACCTTGCACTTGAAAGTGAAATATCCATCTAAGGATCAGATTGAGGAGCTAGTTGGGAGCCAGTTCGTGGCTAGGCAGTGCTTGGTGGCTACAATTATGCATCAGCCTGAAGCCGGGTCCTTGACCTCTGCTGATAGGGGCTTGTAGCAATCAAGGATTTCGGTGTTATCCCTGGATGCAGGGTCAGAAGGGGCAAAATGTGAGAAGTTAGAGGGAATTTCAGATCGGAGCTTAGCTGCCACCTTAAGAGAAGGAAGAACTGGTACTATTTCTCAAGAAGAATATTGATGAATTCTCATGGAGTGCTTACGAAGCTCTGGGGGTGGACCTAAATTTCATTTGCCATCATTTAAATGTCAACCAGCTGTTATCCCCAAAAAGCAACCATTCGGTGCTTATCTAAAGAACATTCTGATTCTGTCAAAGAGGTGGTGAGTAAGCTTAAACAAGCTGAGGCTATCAAGGAAGTGTTCTACCTTGAGTGGTTGGCCAATACGGTGGTGGTGAAGAAGAAAAATGGGAAGTGACCAGTATGTGTGGATTTCACAGACTTGAACAAGGCTTACCCTAAGGACCCTTTACCCATGCCTCGAATAGACCAGTTAGTGGATGCAACTGTAGGCCATCCTTGGATGAGTTTTTTAGATGCCTTTCAAATATACCATTAGATACCTTTAGCTTTGGATAATTAAGAGAAGACAATTTTTGTTATTCTTACTGTAAATTACCATTACAAAGTGATGCCTTTTGGGTTGAAGAATGCAGGGTCTACCTATTAGAGGATTATGACCAGGATATTTGAGCTACAGCTAGGAAAAAACATTAAGGTTTATATAGATGATATGGTGGTAAATAGTAAGTTAGAATCCGAGTATGTCAATAACCTCAAGAATATCTTTGAGATCTCGAGGAGACATAAGCTGTAACTTAATGCTTCTAAATGCTCTTTTGGTGTCGGTTCAGGGAAGTTTTTGGGGTACATGGTCACTCACTGTGGAATTGAAGCCAATCCTAACCCAATTAAAGCAATTAATAATTTGCAGCCACCTCGGAATCCTAAAGAGGTCCAGAAGCTGATAGGGATGACTGCTGCTCTAAACTGATTCATCTCTCGGTTAGTAGACAAGTGTAAGCCTTTCTTCCAATTGTTAAATAAGTGGAAGGGATTTGAATGGACCGAGGAGTGTGTCCTGGTTTTCCAGCAATTGAAGGAATACCTTTCTCGGCCACCCATCATGTCTAAGCCCGAGGTGGATGAGGTTTTGTTTGCTTTTATTACTGTGGCTTCCCATGCAGTGAGCTTGGTGCTGATATGGGTTGATAGTGGTGTGCATAGGCCAGTTTATTATGTGAGCAAGTCACTACATGAGGCCGAGGTTCGTTACTTACCGTTGGAAAAGGCCATTTTGGCAGTAGTGCATGCTACGCGTAAACTTCCCCACTACTTTCAATCCTACATAGTTGTTGTCTTAACCTAACTTCCACTTAAATCCCTACATCGGAGTGCTGATTACACAGGGAGAATTACCAAGTGGGGCACAATCTTAGGGGCTTTTAATATCAAGCACATGCCTCGCACTTCTATTAAAGGTCAAGTCCTCGCAGATCTGGTGGCCGAGTTTGCTAAATCCCCATTGGAAGGGAAAGTTGAAAAGTAGAACATGGATAGAAAATCAGTTGGCACAGTCTCCTTGCAAGAGCCTTTATCTTGGAGAGTATATGTTGATGATGCAGTAAATCAAAAAGTATCTGGAGTGGGGTTAGTTGTAATTTCTCCTGAGAACATCATTATTGAAAAATCCTTAAGGTTGGGTTTTTCGGCCACAAATAATGAAGCTGAGTATGAGGCTCTATTGATAGAGATGACTATGGTTCAGAAAATGGGAGGAAAAACAGTGAAGATGCTCTCAGATTCGAGATTGGTTGTGGGCCAGGTAAAGGGAGAGTTGGAAGCCAGAGATCTCAGAATGCAGGAGTATTTGAATCAGGTTAGACACTTGCAGTTAGGTTTTGAGTCTTTCACTTTATTGCAAATCTTTAGAAGCAGAAATACACATGTTGACTTTCTTGCCACGCTCGCAACCTCCTCGGCACAGAATTTTCCTCGGGTGATCTTTGTGGAAGACTTGTGTAAACCCACTGAAATAAGGAGAAAGGTGGTCCATATTCATCAGATTACGGTGGGACCTAGCTGGATGGACTCTACTGTACTATTCCTTAAGGAGAATATCTTGCCTGATTGGAAGTCCGAGGCTGCCAAAATACGGAGAAAGGCTCCTCGGTTTTGGCTGTCTGAGGACCAAAAGTTGTACAAGCGCTCTTTTTCTGGACCACTATGCATACACCCTGAGGCAGTAGAGCTACTCCTAGAAAAGTTACATGAAGGGATCTGTGAAAATCACACAGGAGGCAGATCCTTATCTCACAGGGCCCTCACTCAGGGATATTGGTGGCCAAATATGCAAAGGGAAGCACAAGAGTATGTGAAGAAGTGCGACCAATGCTAGAGATTTGCCCCAAACATTCATCAACTAAGGGGTGTCCTCAATCCTCTGTCTAGCCCTTGGCCTTTCTCTCAATGAGGCTTAGATATTGTAGGGCCTTTCCCTAAGGCAGCAGGGAATAAGAGATGACTGCTGGTCGACACGAATTACTTCACCAAGTGGGTTGAGGCTGAACCATTAGCAAATATCAAGGACATGGATGCCAAGAGATTTGTCTGGAAAAATATTGTCACTCGATTTGGAATCCCTCGTACACACATCTTGGACAATGGTCTTCAGTTTGATAGCAAAGCCTTTAGGAGGTATTGCTGTAACTTGGGCATTACGAATAGATATTCCACCCCGGCTAATCCACAGGGGAATGGACAGGTCGAGGCTGTCAATAAAGTCATAGTAAATGAACTCAAGAAGAGGTTGGATGATGCAAAGAGAAAATGGGTGGAAGAGCTACCACACATCCTTTGGACATATCAGACTACGCCTCGTAGATCCATAGAGGAGACATCCTTTTTAATAACTTATGGGGCCGAGGCTGTAATTCTTCTGGAAACCGGATTCCCAACATTAAGGACGAGCTCTTTCATTACGAACAACAATGATGGGCTGCTAGGGAAGAGTTTAGATCTAATTGAAGAGCGAAGAGAAAATGCCATGGTTCAATTGGTGTACTATTAACACAAGCTTAAGTAGGGGTACGACTCAAATGTAAGGTTATGGCCACTAGTGCCTGGAGACTTGGTTTGAAGAAAAATTTTAGGCACTGCAAAGAACCCAGCATGAGGAAAGTTAGGGCCCAATTGGGAAGGGCCATATCGTATCCCCTCAGTGGCTGGAATAGGTGCATATTACTTGGAAGATCTAGATGAAAACATTGTACCACACCCCTGGAATGTAAATAACTTGCGAATGTATTATTATTAATGAAATTCATTTCTGCCATATTTTTATTACATTATGCATTGCATCTATTATTTAGCTAAGTGTTAAATAGAACTTTAATTATGTCTGGTTCCTTGGACCACATACTTTGGGTAAATTAATATTTTATATCATTTTTCTAAGTATCAAACAAAACCTTGGTCATGCCTGACTCCTCGGACCATATACCTTGGGTAAATTTAAGTGTTAAACAGAACTTTAGTTATGTCTGGTTCTTTAGATCACATACTTTGGGTAAATTAAAAATTTATATCATTTTTCTAAGTATCAAACAAAACCTTGGTCATACATGGCTCCTCGAACCACATGCCTTGGGTAAATTGATATTTCCTATTATCTGACTAAGTGTTAAATAGAAGCTAAGTTATACCTGATTCCTTGGACCACATGCTTTGGGTAAATTAATACTTATATTATTTTTCTAAGTATCAAATAGAACCTTAGTCATGCCTGACTCCTTGGACCACATGCCTTGGGTAAATTGATATTTCCTATTATTTGATTAAGTATTAAACAGAACCTTTGTTATGTCTGGTTTTTTGGACCACATACTTTGGATAAATTAATACTTTATATCATTTTTCTAAGTATCAATTAGAACCTTGGTCATGTCTGGCTCCTCAGACCACATACCTTAGATAAATTGATATTTTAAATTATTTTTCTAAGTGTTAAACAGAACCTTAGTTATGCCTGATTCCTCAGACCATATACTTTGGGTAAATTAATACTTTATATAATTTTTCTAAGTATCAAATAGAATCTTGGTCATGCAGGGCTCCTCGGACCACATACTTTTGATAAATTGATATTTTAAATTATTTCTCTAAGTGTTAAATAGAACCCTGATCATGTCTGGTTCCTCAGACCACATACCTTGGGTAAATTAATACTTTCTATTATTTATTTTTGTGTCAAATAGAATCAACCATGCTAAATAGCAAAGATCTTCATTGTACTGACATGATCAAATGGACACTCTTGAGCATCACTTAAAGCATTTGGAAGTATATCCATGATTTGTTTGAGAACTGATTATCACTTCCAGTTCCTTAGACTTACTGATAAGTGGAGAGTTAAGTGGAGCCCAACATGGATGGATGCTCTACCATTGTGTATATTTTTGAAGTTAAGATTATACTTTGTTGAGATTGTAGACTTAGTAGGTTTGGCTTGTCTTGTTGTTGATCATGTGGAATGTAGTGACTATGCTATCACTTATACAAATAACTAAGTGGAGCTATGTCATGTGGTCACATTGATTAAGTATGCAATAAAGTAGGAACTATATTAGGATCCATATAAATATCACAAATGTTAAAGAAAAACTTATAATTATCATTAAGTTGAGCCTCAGAAAAAAGGCAAGTGGATTACAAAAGAGGAAATTGATTACAAACCTTGGAAATAAAAACAACAGTTCAAAAAAAAAAAAAAAAAAAAAAACAAAACTCATGTCTTCATCTTTATTACAAGCTTGTCTTTTGGAGTTTTGGCAGGCTAGACAATTGCTGCTGAGGATGCTGGACCCTTATCCTTGGGTTCTTCCTTGGTAGGAATGGGTAAAGTAGCCAAAACCAACTCATGGCTTTGAGAAACCACCCCTCCCTTGGAAGAATCCTTGGGTGCATCCGAGGGCTTTGTCACTTCAGGTGCGACCTCCTTGGGGACTTCTTTCTCCTTTTCAGTTGCTCCGGTCTGCTTTGCCCTTTTTGGAGGACTGTTGGGAGGAGGAAGGTCCTCGGTCGGAACCTTTTCAATAAGGCTTGTACCGTTGAGGGTTGCATCATCCTGGGAGGCTGAAGAGCCTGGCGCCCGGATTGCTAGTCAACATTTTCTACTCTCCTAAGTACCGAGGAGGCCTCAACCCCTGCTAGGTTAAGGCCTCATTCCACACCTGGAGACAGTATGCTCTACATACCCCCGAGACCTTAGCCCTGAGGGCCTCCTCGATCTCTGCTACCCCTACGTCATAACTATCTTGTTCAGCCTGGTCCTTCGCCTTTTCAACGTCCTCCAATTTTTTCTTCAGCCCTTTTATTTACTCCTTGGCTGCAGTGAGCTCATCCTCGGCTTGGCGGAGTTGCTTGCGCTGGGTCTCGGCTTGCCATTCTGCCCCTTCTAGAGCAGCCTCAGCACTTTTCTTCTCCCTCTCAGCCTCGGTGAGCTTGACGTTTAGCTCCTTAACCCCTTTTTTTGGCCACGTTAAAGGCCTCAACAGCAGCGATCCGTCTACCCTTCTCATCCTTCATTGGTCGGTGAGAGAGATTCACTAACTCCTTGGCTTTAAAAGTGGCTTAGACAGCCTGCAAAGGAAACTTAGCAGTTAGCAAAGGCAAAAGTAAAAAAAAAAAAAAAACCAGATAATAAGTAAATAAATAATGTACTTAGCTTGAAAAACTTACCATAGCGAGGTCTCTCTTCAGACTTAGAAACACCTCGTGTTTCTTTATGGTCCTCAGATCGGCCATGTCATCGGGTAGTAGCAAGGCTTGCTCTACAACATCAGCTACATACCTAGCCTTTCCCTATTGGAAGTCCCTGATTAAGAAGTTCGTAGGGTGAGGGGATCCATCTAGCACTAGAGGGGGATTCCAGTTTGGAACCCGGGCGCTAAGGTCACGTCCCCTATCCCCAAGTACCCCATCGTTGAAGGATCTTGTTTGGGCAGTCTTGGTTGCCTTGGCCCTTCTTTGGAGCTCAGCCTCTTTGGTAGTAACACCTTGGCCCTCCTCCATCACGTCCTTCCCTTTTTGCTCCCTCTTTCTCTTCTTATCCGCAGGTTTGGGCTGGGTATCATAGGGAGTGGGAAGAGAGGGGTGTTTGGCTTGACTAGCCGCCTCGGATGCCTTACCCCTTGCTTAGGATTCCATAAGCTCAAGAAGGGTAGCCCTGGGCTTGCGCTGCATCCCCATTGCTTCGGGAACGATGGTATCTTCTTGGATATTGCTTACTTGGGCCAAAGGAAGTTGGCTAGGATCGCTGACCTAAGGCTCTGGAGATTGGGGCTGGTTGAAGATGGCAAACTCGTCCTCAGAGTTAGTTACTTCAACTACTTCTTTTTCTTCTTCTTCTTGCTTTTCGTTTTCCTCTTTTATGGTTGGTTGCGAGGGGGTCGCTTCATCCTCGGCCTTGTACTGATGAAGTGGCTTAACCCTCAGTACGCCTTATGGTCCTGGACCTGGATTGAGGAAGCCCGTCACAGCGATGTTAATTAAGTGCAAACGTGGGTCCTTTGCTTTTATCATGCACTTTGGCGCCTGGAAACTTGAGGATAGGGGGTTGTATCCGAGGATTAAGTGTGCCACCCTTAGTTGACCATCACTATGAACGAACACCTTGACTTTGAGTATCTTGTCTAAGCTCGGCTGGTTGACAAGATTGAAGTTTGGAATGACGGCGTGCTTATCTGCAAAACCATTAGGAAAACAAAAAACGCGTCGTCAAAGAGAAGAAATAGCACAAATCAAAAGAAAACTTAAATACAAATACAAACAAAGAAAAATGGGTACAAAGTATGTCAAAGGAAAAAAAAAGGATGACTTTGAAATAATAAACCTAAACCTAAAAACCCACCTAATATCTCCTCTCTCGTCGGGCAGTGGATGCCATCATGCCACTCCCTAGAAACAATTAGGAAGTCTTTGTTCATGCCTTTGTTGAATTTAGGGAGGTATGAGATAAGTTTAACCTCGGGATACCTAGTTTTTAGGTAATAACCCTATCCTTTTAGATGATGAAGGTTATAGACCCAGTTGACATCGTAATGAGAAATGTTTAAGCCCATTTTCTCATTAAGGGCGTCTACGCTTCCTAGAATCCTAAACATGTTTGGGGCACATTGGGTGGGGGCTAATCTATGAACCCTAAGGTAATCCCTAGTGATTGTGCCCATGGGACTCTCATCCCTCTCTCTATAAAGGCAATCATCGAGATTACCACTTCTCCCTTTTGCCTCTGAGCATGCCAATCCCTTTCCTTACAGTACCTAATGAAGACTCTTGGTAGGATTCTATATAGAGCTTTAAAGCTCTCTATACTTTCTGCGGAGTTCACTTAATAAGCAAATCTACCCATATATGCTAGGGGGTTGGAAGTACAAAGATGGTAAAGTGAGGTTAAGAGGGTCGAGGAGAGGACAGACTCTGAACAAAAAGAAAGACGGAAAGGACCGGAGTGAAGAAAGAAGGAAAAAGTTGCTAGGAACTACTTATGAGAGTAAAGAAACGCTTCTCAAACTAGCTCTTGAGTTTTGAATGCATAAAGTGAGGTGGATAAAGCAAGAGAGAAGAGCGAGCGGGAAAACTCCCGCTAACAATCCCGTAAAATTCCCAACCGTTCGATCCCCATCGCATCGAAGAACGTTGGGAACACAGAGCTGTAGGAATTAAATGCAAGCGCGTCCTAGATGCCAAAACGTTAGGAGCTTGCTTTGAACAATTAAAAAGACGCCTGCACGGATAGAAATGACGTATGATAAGATTAAGGTATTAGCAATAATATCAAAATCCTCATTTTTTCTTCTAAGGAGCAAAAGAGGAGGATTTCGAGGGGCTATTGTAGGGAGGATAGGCCTAGGAATATATTTTAGGCCTTGGGCCCTGTCCGAAGACACTTAGTTGTCCAAGGACAAAGGAGCATTGATATATAGGTACGGGCTAGTAAATGGAGGGGCTATTGTAGGGAGGATAGGCCTAGGAATGTATTTTGGGCCTTGGGCCCTGTTCGAGGACACTTAGTTGTCCGAGGACAAAGGAGCATTGACATATAGGTACGAGCTAGTAAATGGAGGAAGGTAGTTGGTCATAAGGTTACGAAAAGTTGGTCCGAGGACAGATGAATCCTTGGCTTAATAGAGCAGAGGTCAGAAGAGCTGGCGTGAACTTAATGATGATGCTTAGGGCAGTTCAAATGGAGAGGATGAGCATTAAGAAGGGATAAGGTAAAAAGAAAGTGAGAAATATCTGAGAAAAGTTGCTACTACCGCATTAAATGCTCTGTAGCTAACTCTCTAGTCGCATTAATGTAGAAGTAATGCCTGAACAGTGATAATTAACCTTATAGCTACCCACAGAGACTTCAAGAAGGTGTTGATAAGATAAGGATCAAAGCCAGCCATTTGGTCTACACGTAGAGGGTGAAAATGAAAAAGGAAGGATAATATTAAAGGGAAAGAAGCCCTTGGGAAAAGGGATCGGAAAAAAAGAGAAAAACACTATAGCAACAAGAACTACACTTGTAATCAAATTCAAAAGAAATATATACAAAAACCAACCTCCTCGGATTGTGCTGAGAACATTTTTCTTTAGATAAAACATGTTCATCTTTATTTTCTTATCATTTTGACCCACTATAGTTGTTGTCCAATTCATTAGAACCTAGTTTTCTAACCTACTCTCTACAAATTCATTGTATTGGGCTTTTTGGGCCTAAATCCATCCATCCCTTGGGCTTAGAAACCAAATTGCGACCTTACACTTGCAATTTAAACAATTTATTGATGACATAACTATTGATCTTTAATTTTATAAAAATTTTGCAAGTATGGAGAATATGAGAAGAAGATGTAATCCAATGGTGAATATGTCAAAATTCACATCCAATAAAAAAATATTGAGTAAAATTGTAGCTTTAGACTACAACCAATTTTGTAACTAAATTTTGTCTTAAAAAAAAACAAAAAAATAACAGTTGTTTTTAATTTTTGAATATATATATGTATATAGATATATATTGGTGAAGTTCAAGTATCAATGTTATACAACTCAAATAATTTTCTTTACTATCTTGAATTAAAAAAAAAAAAAGACTCAATAACTTTCTATTAATCAATTTACTTATAATACCTTATATTAGATGATAATAAATTAATAACTATTTTGTTTATAAAATATTTACAATTATGTTAAATTATACTTTCTAAATTTAACATGTTTTTAGTTAAGTTATTTAAAAAAATTTTAATTTCGATTTTTTAACATTACCTTGTTTTTAGTTTAATCATTATGTCTAATTGCACATGCAACATGCATGCTCAAAAGCTTCTTCTTCTTCTTCTTCTTCTTCTTCTTCTTCTTTTTTGAATTTCAAAACTATAATTTTATGTGTGTGGATGTGTTATTTTTATTTCTTACCACTAATTTCTTTTAAAAAATTTGCATGAACACATACATTAATTATGAATTCTATCCCTCATTAGAAACAACTTATTTTAGATACCATTTTCATGTGATCAAATCATATAAAATAATATTGCATTATAGCTTAACCAACACCATCCAAGGTTCAAATCGCTCCACCCTCAACTATTAAATTATCAAAAAGAAATACCAATCTATTTTATATATAAATGCTCAAATGAAATATTGGAGGAAATTAAAGATCTGCTTAATTAAATGTTCTATGGAAGTACTGAAGGTTGTTTATTGCAAACATATAGATACACAAACCTTCTTTTGAAGTATTCAATTTTGATATTTTTTGTTGGCTATTCATCACCCTTCACCTTCTTAAAAATGATTTTAACCTAGTACTCCACTTTTGATTCTTTATAGTTTGCCTGAATCCTAGTTTATCTTGAATTCTAGTAGTGGATTCAATAAACTAAAACTCCATTAAAACTATCCAATTCCACTTTGGAAATCTGGAAAGTCAAACTCATATATCCTCCAATTTTATCAAAATTTATATAACCTTATCTTTGTAGGAAAACCTCTTAATAGAAAACATTTTTGTGACTTCAAAAACCTTTTTGCAATTTTACTTATTAAATTTGTATGTAAAAACACCCGCTATAGAAAAGTTGATAGAAAGAAATAGGAGCTGGATTCTATGCAAAACACTTAAAATTTCATGCGTAATAGGAAGTGATAGCCTCTAAAGCTTTAACTCTATTTATGCAGATCCTCCCTACAAAATTTTCACTCATTGAAAATGTTACTTTAGTGAAAATTTATGCAGATCCTCTCTACAAAATTTTCACTCATTGAAAATGTTACTTTAGTGAAAAATTAGTCCTAATAAACGCAAGTGCATTGAAAAGGTTCAGAAGTTTCACATGCATACTTATTATAGTGTAAAAATACCAAAACCCTATTTTATGTGAAATAGATTGTAAGAAAATAATTACAAGTGAAAAATGTTTACTGATTCTGTATAATGATTCTTAAATATCTTCAATACTACAATTAGTTAAAAATAAATGAAAGTCAATATTTATAATGCGAAAGAAAGATATACATATTTTGAAAAAAAATAATTGTAGGAAGAAGAGGCCCAGGACATCATATTGGGCCTTGGGCCTTGTCCGAGGGTGCCTGTTGGTCCGAGGACAGAAAAACTGTAATAAAGACGTAAGGTCCAGAGCTACACGAGTAAGTTACAACTTAGAAGGTTGGGGAAGGTAGGCTGATGAGGAATATCTCCTCGAATAAGTGAAGCAGAGGTTAGATAGTATGTCTTGTTCCCTAGATTGACCTTTCAGGAAATTCTGTTGATAAAGATATACTTCATGGAAGCACAGGACAGAGAAAAAGATATAAAATATCTAAGGGAAAGCTGCCACCACCGCATTGAATGCTTTGTAGCTAACTCTCTGGCCGCATTAATGAGGAAGTGATACCTGAACAATAGTTTTTTAGCCTTACAGCTACTACCCAAAGACTTCAGGAAAGTGCGGATGGGACAAGGATCAAGACCAACAATCTGATTTGCACGTGGAGGATAGAGATGAAGGGGGAAGATAGTATAAAATAGAGGAGATATCCAGAGAGAAAGGGATTGAGAAATTAAGAGGAAAACACTGTAGCAACAAGAACAACACTTATAACCCAATTCTAAAGGAAAATACACTAGAAGTAAGCTCCTCAGACTGTGCCGAGGGTGATTTTTCTTTATAAAAAGCTAAGTTATCTTTGTTTCTTTGTGATCTTGATCCACTTCAATTGTTGTTCAATTCATTAAGGTCTAGTTTTTCAACCCACTCTCTACAAATTCATTGTATTGGACTCTTTGGGTCTTAGTCCATTCCTACTTTGGGCTTGGTCACTAATAACCATATTGTATATTTTTTAAAAGATGAAACATGTAACAACAAAATACAAGAACACGGAATACAAAAAAGATACACAAATACAAAAAAAGATACACAAACACGGAATATTAAAAAAAAAGAAAAAAGAAAAACAAAAGTAATTACAAAAGAGAAATTCATGTAAAAGATATCTTGAGGCTTGAAGATGAAGGGCTTGTAGAAAAAAGAAGAAGAGAGATGATAGAGAAAGGGTAAACCACATAGAGGGTTTTTGTGTGGTGTTATATATATATTAGGTCGGTTTGATTTAAACCTCTTCACATTGCTGAGTAGATTTTGCTAAGTAGTGGATTAAAACTCTCATTTTGACGTAATAAATAAATTGATAAAAAATGATGTGTAAAATTGTTGGACTACCAAAGCTTGTATGGTAAAATATTAGAAATTCAATTAATATATATAGATTATGTCTAATTTCTTCCGTCGTGTGAGTTTCAGTTAGTTCAATTAGTAAAATCACTTATTGAATAAGAGATCTGGAGTTCAATCTCCTGATAATAAAGAGCAAGCTGAGGTTGAAACTCTCTCTTTTAAAAAAAAAAAAAAAAATCTTACAAAATACAAGAACTTAATGACAAAAGAAAATTTTCTATTACACAAACACCTAGGTGATGGAAGTAAAAATACAAAAAAAAGATACACAAACATGGAATATTAAAAAAAATGAAAAACAAAAGTAATTACGAAAGAGAAATTCATGTAAAAGATACCTTGAGGCTTGAGGATGAAGGGCTTGTAAAAAAAAAAAAAAAGAATAGAAATGACAAAGAAAGGGTAAACTGTATAGAGGGTTTTTGTGTTGTATATTTTATCGTGTAAATATATATTATTTTAATGTGCTCTATAGGAAAATATAAGTTGGAATGTTGGTTGTGTTGTAAAATGGTATGGTATAATAGATAAAATAGTTTTTGAGATGATAAAATGAAATTTTTTGAAGATACAGGATGTGAATGCTCTTAGGGCATACACATTGGTGGAGCTATTTTTTTAGCTATTTGGCACCACAAAACATCCAAAACATCCAACATCAGTGATTCTATTTTTTTCCAATTCATTTAAATATTATTTATTTATTAATTTTTTATTATTTCTTTCACACCTCACTTTATTTGTCTTTCCGTCTCTCATTTGAAGATTCTGAAGAATAACAAGCAAACCCAAAACCCCAGCCATCTTCACTGCCACCCACAACCTATAGCCACCTCCATTGTCCACAGGCCACCATTACCACCATCTAAATCCACCAAATTTACAACAAAATCATCTTAAAAACCAACCAAAATCACACATAAAAACAACCAAAATTCAACAAACCCATAAATCCTCCAACAAAAAAACCCAATGACAACCAACAAAAAAACCCACACCACCATCATAACCAACAACAACCGCCTACAGTAATGCCATGCCAAGCCAAACTAGGTTTCAACCCAACCAATCTCAACCACCAACACAAACCCACGAACACAACCCAATCAACAACCCGCCACCACCACCACAAACCCATCTTAACAACCACCACTCACAACTCTGATTTAAAAAAAAAAAAACCACCACCACCACCACCACCAGGCTTGGGTTGCCGGCAGCTTGGGGCTTATGTCAGCAACGGCTTGGGGCTTGGGATGGTGGCGACTTGGCAGGCGGGGGCTGATGAGTGGCGAGGAGTTGGAGGAAGAAAGAAATAAAAAATGAATGGGGAGAAGAGAAGGGTTGGGTTCGGTGAAAAAGAAAGGTGAAGTAGAAAGAAAAAATAGAGAAAAAATGGCTAGGGGAAGGAAAAAAAAAAAAAATGAAAGGGAAAAGTACTCGGTTTGGGTTCGGTGAAGAAGAAAGAGAAAAGAGAGAAAGAGAGAGAAAAGATTAATTTAATAAAAGAAGAGAGAAACCAATTAAAATATAATATTTTTTTTGCCTTGTGTTACAGTGCACAACCATCTTTGGCTATGTACTGTAGCTGAGAAGCCAAATCTTTTGGCTATAGCTCCACCATTATAGCCCCATTTAGTAATTGTTGGTGATAAAAAATAGCAAAATAACTTTTTAGCATCATCAATACTAATACTCTTAGTTCAATTAGTAAATTCTTTGAATAAGAAATTTGAAATTGAATTTCCTCGTGATAAAGAGCAAGGTGAGATTGAAACTCTCTTGAAAAAAAAAAAAAAATCGTCATTAATTTTCACTTATTTCCTTTAAAGTATTTTTCAGTTTTCAAAATGAAATTATTTTTGTTGACTTAATGGTGCACAATTATGAAGATAAACGAAAAAACTAAATTGAAAATTAATAGAAGTTAAATAACAAAAAGGAAAAAAAAAAAAAAAAAACTCTATATGGCTAAAATAAAAACAAGTTAATTTTTTATTATAGGAAAGCATGTTGAAATTAGAGGATACCATTTGCCATATAGTCTTAAAATTATATACTAAAAGTGAATTTGTAGCTCCAAGAAGTAAAATAACATCTAAATTACACAAAATTAGAAGTCTGTATTAAGAAAATGATGATGAAAGGCTCTCTAATGTCAAAGATTTTTTTCCCCAAAGAGTATAATAGCTCAATTGTACTTATTATTCAAAGATACATTAGGTACTAGTTGAGCTATAAAAATTTTAGCAATTGAATGTATTCTCACTTATTGTTGTGAGCTTAAAAAAAAAAAATTGTTAAATTGTGTTATTATTATTATTTTTTGTTGAATCTGTGTTACAATTGTATTAGAACTTAGAAACTCAGAAGTTGTTCGTAAAAAAAGAGACTTATTAGAAGTTGGAACCCAGTTCTTTATTATAAACCCAAAACACATGGGACAAATTGATATACATAATTGAAGAAATCTCTTGAGAGATCGTATAAAGGACTTTATTTGCTATTTTTTTTTTTATTATAGTATTTTAATACGGGCAAAGCTGCCTGATTCTGATTCTGAAGCAGAACGGATAGGATAGGATAGACACTACACATCAGCTCTTAATCATATACAAATTCAGCAGTGCAGTAAAACTCAGACACGCACAAAGAGAGAGAAATGCTTAGAGTATTGGCGAGAAGAGCAGGTTGTTGGGGTTCACGGAAACCATGGATGATAGCTCAGCCGAGAAGGGACTTCTGCCTTGGACTCGGAGTCCTTCCCGACTCCATTGACCGGACCTCCGACTCCTTCACTCGCAACTCCAAGGCCATGGATGAACTCATCTCCGACCTCCAATCCCACATAGCCAAGGTCCTCTCTTTCTCTCTCTCCGTGTAAATATATACAAATGTTTTAATGGGTTTGTGAAAAAGTTCAGGTTCTAAGTGGAGGAGGAGCAGAGGCGGTGAAGAGGAATAGGAGTAGGAATAAGCTTCTACCCAGGGAAAGAATTGATCGCCTTCTTGATCCTGGTTCTTCATTCCTTGAACTTTCTCAGGTTTTGTCTTTCATTGCCACTTTATTCACTATCATATTTCTCTTTCTCTGATTATTGCCTTTTAGTCTTAATGTACTTGTTATTATAAAAAATTACTCAAAATATTTTGGAACTTCAGGTTGTTTAATGAACTGGGATTTTGACTAGAGGTACAAAATTTTCAAATTTCTGGGGTGGCAAGTTGTTATTGGTAGATAAATAAGTGATATCAATGATGAATCGAATCAAAACCAATACAAGCTTGCCAATACAACTATTGTGAAAAATGTTGTGCCTGTACATTACTCCTCGAGTATACATCAATTTCCATGAAACTCATCAAACATAAAGATTTGTCAGGTTTCATTCAAACCATACCGACTCAATTCGAGCTCTTTGAGAATAGTCATGATGGATTTAAGGTTGAGTGTAGGTTTGTACAACCTAAAGAGGTGATTGAGAAAAGGACCCAAGCATTTTGAGCCTAAAAGGGGTTGTTGAGAGGGAAACGAGCTAACTATATAGGTATGAGTGCATTTGAAGTCAAAAGTCTTTTAACTCTTCTCCCACTTTCACCACTCGTTAAAAAGTATTCGATTCAATAGAAACATACACACATCATGTTTATGAGAGGAGTCATGTGGTTAGCAAACAATCTCAAGCAAGTGATGATCAATTAAAAAAAAAATCAAGCTTATTTGCATTTATATTGGATTTCCAGTAATGGATTATGTCATGGTTTTAGTTAGGCTTGAATGGTTTCCCCTGTGAAGCCATTAGGCAACTGCAAGCCTGTTATGCTGGAATGCTCAAAGTGTTGACATGGGTTGGACCAAATGCATATGTTAATGATTTTTCATTTGATTATGAAAGTGGCTCCCCCTTTAATATTAAGAAACTGGTTACTTATAATTTTTTAAAGGTTCAACTGTTATCGCATATGATACTTTCAATGAGCTTTCCCATGATCCTTTTATAAACCCTGTGACTCATACAACTCAACCAAACCTTTTTTTAACGTGTAAAGAGCATATTAATGCTATTTTGGATTAGCATATTGTTTCTACCAGGGATAGGAAAAGTTGAGTGCTACCTAATTTGTTGAAAGGGACAACCAGAGTCATATTGCACATGGATCACCAGAGAAGAGCTGCTACAGTTAGACCCTAATATAGATATGAACATTACTGCTAATTTAAGTTAGAATTTCATTATTATAATTTTATCATGATTGTGGATTATGTGATTTTTCTTATGGATTTTTCTTGGAAGCCAATTTAAAAAAAGGCTCCAGTAAAATATAATGGACATATGAATAAACAAAATTTGATGTTGGAATTTTCCAATAACTTAGTGCTAATTCCTAGGGTATATCCTTTTTTTTTTTCCCCTATTCAATTGTCTCCCAAATTTTCCATTGAATTTTTTCATGCGTCACACAGCCTTATTTAGCTGAGTTATTCTCTCTCTCTCTTCTCAACCAAACCAAACCCTGAGATGATAAGTTGATTTATTTTTTGAGTGTCTTTGTTCCAAATTAAGTGGATTGCGACATGCAATATAGTCCAGATATAGTTACTGTCTCTTTATGGGGATGGTAGTTAGGAATGAAATTTGTACGCATTTCTGATACATTGTTCACTAGTACAACTTAAGAGCGTTAATCATATTACTTAATGTATTAGAATTCATGCATTTTGTTCAGATTCAGAATCAGAATCAGAATTCACATGTCAACTGGAAAGCAAATGTTCTGTTTGTCAATTCATTGGACTTGATGTATTTTATAGTAGAATATGCAATGTCTTTGACATCTAATTGTGTGTTTTATCATAAAGCTTGCAGGCCATGAATTATATGAAGAAGCCTTGCCATCTGCTGGGATTATTACTGGGATAGGTCCGGTGCATGGACGACTTTGTATGTTTGTGGCTAATGACCCGACTGTCAAGGGAGGCACTTACTATCCCATCACCGTTAAGAAACATCTTAGGGCACAAGAGATTGCCACTCAATGTAAATTACCATGCATATATCTCGTTGATAGTGGAGGTGCTTTCCTTCCTAAGCAGGCTGATGTCTTCCCTGACAGGGATAATTTTGGTAGAATTTTCTATAATCAAGCTGTGATGTCTGCTGAAGGCATCCCCCAAATTGCACTGGTATTGGGTTCCTGCACAGCTGGGGGTGCCTATATACCAGCGATGGCTGATGAAAGTGTCATGGTCAAAGGAAATGGTACTATTTTCCTGGCAGGACCCCCACTCGTGAAGGTTAGTTACAGGCCTTCTGGTGTTCCAAAATGCTTCATGGGTTAATTCCCAGATCTGTTCAATGATTTTTTTGGTATCTTTCTATGTCATATGAAATATTATATGCTTCATGTATGTCTGTGCTTGCTTGTGGAACGGTGTGCTTATATGTATGTTTGAATTTTGGTTTGTCTATAGTTGTGTCTAAAATCTATAAATTATTCAAAATTTTTCAATAGGCTGCTACAGGAGAAGAAGTCTCTGCAGAAGATTTGGGGGGTGCTGCTGTGCATTGCAAGGCATCAGGAGTTTCAGATTATTTTGCTCAAGGTATTTACTTTTGCCATTCTGCCTTTGCATCTTAAAGGCACCTCTTTTGAAAGCTACTATGATCTTCCCTGTGCTTTCTGCTTCAGTAAGATTCTTTATGCTGGCCATTCCATGTCAGTTTGCAGAAGTTTGCCTGATGAGTTTCAACTTTCAACATCCAGAACTCAATGAGATTGTGAAACAGTTGTATACTTCCACTGTTCTTGGGTTGTGCCCATTTTCACTTTCTCAATGAGACTATTTACTTATTAAAAAGTTTGTGATACTAAAATTTGTTTTTCTTGAGCTATTAGAATAACTGTGTGTGTGTGTGTGGGGGGGGGGGGGGGGGGGTGTGCATGCACTTGCTTTTAAGAAGTAAGACATAATGTACTTTTTTTTTTTGTGCCTTTTAGTGATGATATATGTAATTTTATTTGTTCTTGTAGATGAACTGCATGGACTTGCTCTTGGGAGGAACATCATTAAAAACTTGCACATGGCTGGGAAAGAGGGATTTCTAAGTAGATCGGAAACTGTAAACCATGAATTTAAAGAACCATTATATGATGAAAAGGAACTTTGTTCCATTGCACCAACTGACCTTAAGCAGTCCTTTGATATACGGTCAGTTATTGCTCGCATTGTTGATGGAAGCGAATTTGATGAATTCAAGAAATTGTATGGCACTGTGAGGGCATTTGAATCACTTAAACTTGTTAGAATTTTATGTGTTAGCATTTGATATTTATTAATGTTGTAATCCCAATTGTGTCAATGCAGACTCTTGTAACAGGATTTGCTAGAATTTTTGGACAGCCAGTTGGAATAATTGGAAACAATGGGATATTATTTAATGAATCTGCTCTAAAAGGGGCCCATTTTATTGAACTGTGCACTCAACGAAACATTCCTTTGGTCTTCCTTCAGAACATCACTGGATTTATGGTGTGCCATCTCACTGTTCATAAAGCTTTCTAACGTCTCTTTGTAATTACACTTGCAAATAAAACAGATTGAAAAGGAGGGAACGTATGTAATCTGTGATATGCTTGGCAATTTAAAGGGTAAAGTGAACTTATTTTTGACGGATTTGAGTACCAATAGAAATTCAGTTTTAAAGTAAAAATGTAGGACTAGGAAATTAAAATGGACTGAGTCACACAGATCAGAAAAAGGATTTGAAAGCCTTACCCTAGACCTCTAATCTAAGTAATGGCAGTCTCTTCTGTTGATTAAGAGAGAGGAAACTGTACACAGTTTTAGCTCAATGAAAGCTTCCCTTTTGTTCAAAATTTATTGCATGAATATTTGTAGACTCTCAGAATATTGGTTCTTGATAAGTTAGGTTTTTTCCTTGTATCAATATTTTTTAGATGATTAGTTGAGTGGCCTTACATATTTCCTAATTCAGAGTTTCAATTGTGAAGATTAGTTATGGTTGGAATTCCTTTTGGTTTAAACTGCTGTGGCCATTAGAATCTGCCCCCCCTCTCTAGCATTGCTTGTTAGATGAATGACAGTCAATTGTTTTATGTCATCCATTGCTCTTCCTTAAAACTATCCATTTGTTTGTCTGTCTGTGGCCAAAATAGTTTTACTTAAGGAGCTGGATTTGGTAAGCTCTATATTTTTTTTCAATCTACTTTGAGGTATAATATTCATAGAAATGGGAGGTCCATTAAAGTTAGTAAAAGCATGGAACCTTAATGTTTAATATTCATTTAATAGGTTGGCTCAAGATCTGAGGCAAATGGAATAGCAAAATCTGGAGCAAAAATGGTTATGGCAGTTTCATGTGCAAAGGTTGGTGTCTCTCATACTTAATATTAATTTCATTTTGATTATTGAGTAAATTTTAAGATATACCAAGCCTATTACTGTATGAATGTGCCTTCAGGGTTGTTGTTCAGCTCCTTATTTGTATAACATCATGTTGACTTTATAACTTGAAAATAATCTAGTAGCATGGTTCTTTAATGTATATCTAGAAAAAGAACAGCTTATCAAAAAAAAAAAAAAAAAAAAAAAAACCTAGAAAAAGAACAAAAGAAACATATGAAACAAAAAGATTTACCTTTGCACCTTTTCCAATCAATTGATATAGGTTCCCAAAGTTACTATAATTGTTGGTGGAAGCTTTGGTGCTGGAAATTATGCAATGTGTGGCCGTGCTTATAGTCCGAACTTCATGTTCCTTTGGCCAAATGCCAAAATATCCGTGATGGGTGGTGCCCAGGTAGCTCTTCACTCAACACATTCAAGCTTATGACTGAGATGTCAACGAGATAAAGCGTAAAGATCTGTCATTACATATCATTTTGTCTTTGAATATCAGGCTGCTGGTGTGCTAGCTCAAATAGAAAAAGGCAACAAGAAAAAGCAAGGGATTCAGGTAGAAGCTTCTTTTTGTCTCTAAGAAAAGATGACTTATCATATTTCTCCCTACACCAAATTCAGGGTCTTCTTATTTGTCCTAACATACGCTTTGCATGATGTAATGCAGTGGAACAAGGAAGAAGAGGAAAGATTCAAGGCAAAGGTTGTGGAGGCATATGAGAAAGAAGGAAGTTCTTATTACTCTACAGCAAGGCTCTGGGATGATGGCATTATTGATCCAGCTGACACAAGAAAAATCATAGGTCTCTGCATCTCTGCTTCCATGAATCGTCCTGCAGAAGATACCAAATATGGTGTATTTAGAATGTGATGGAATATCATTTTGTATCAAGGAAAGCACTGGCGTCCTAGTGTCTGATGCACATCCTGATGCATTATTTTGATATCTTGTATGCTTTTCTGTAAAGTAAACAGGGGGCAATAAATTGAAAAAGGAGAGGGGGAAAAAAGAAGAAAAGAATAAATAGAAGAAAATTATGGGAAGCATACTTTCCTCTCATTGAAACGGTTAGTTTTGCAGCCAGTCAGCTCCTTTTATTTGATTGATGCTAAAGGTATACAAAATTTACTCCGTAAATCTTATAAATTGATGTGTCATTAACCATAAAAAAGTAATTTAATATTTACTTAGAAAAATGCTAAACCTACTACAAAATTTGTTACATAACGTATATAAATTGACTTGACTGGTTGATACTTGATATCAACAACATAATAAATGATTATTTTTTATTTTGGTGATTGGTGACACATAAGTTTGTAAAGATTATGTAGTAAAACTTGTAGCATTCATAGTATCACTTATTTATTTGTAGAGAATGTTAAAGATATTATAAATTTTATTGCATAACCTTTACAAATTGACGTAATAATGAATGTAATTGGGGGATCTCAAAACATAATAAATGAATATTTGAATTACTTTTTAGCGATTGATGACAAATTAGTATGGAGGCTATATGTTGTCAAATTTAGAGTATTCGTTATTGTATGTTGTTAAAGTAGTACTAATCACATTTGGTCTTGCGCAAATGGGTTTCCTTTAATTGAGAGGGAAAATAAATATTGACATAATCATTGTTACAAAAACTAAAACCAGCAATCTGGCTTTTGCTGGAAAAGGGTATCAGAATAGTTTTTATGACTTATGACCCTTGGTTCAGCATAAGATGGAGTGTTCTTATGCTCTAAAGGAGGATCCATCTAGCTTCATGAGAATTGGATCATAGAGAATCAAACCATGTGGCCCTTGTGGACAATTTTATAAGATTGTGACATCAAGCTTTCATCCACATTGGTTTGGTACTGCAGATTTGGAAAGAGGATCTCTTCTTTTCGCTATGCATTTCCTCAGCATCAGTTGTGACTATGAGGCTCACAGGGGCTGGTGATTGCTTGGTTGGTGGGAAGCTTGCTTCTTTTTTTTTTTTCCTAGTTTAATTTTCTTTTCTTCATCTTCTTCTTTACTATGTATTCTATAAATTTTTGTTGCTTCCTGATTCTTAATAATTTCTTGATGTATGACTAATGTTGTTCTTTTAATCTGCATAACTACTTTAGTTGTTGCCCTTCCAATGAGTAAGGAGAGTTAAAAGGAGTTTCACTGTAAAAATAGTCCAGGTTATAACTAGGATAGTTAGCAAAACACAAAAACATAAATAAAGAAAAAAATGACGTGTTGATTTACGAAGATGGAGATCTTTTAAATCAGAATTTCATGGAGTAAAAGAGATATTTTTTTTAATTCGTTGTTGGACATTTAATGTGAAGTTTTCTAATTATCTGTGGGAAATTGGTGAGAAGTAAAGTCCTACACTACATGCTGCCAAAGTAGGTAAATTGTGAAGTTCCGAAACCGGTTTGTAATTGCTTTGGTCTAGTTTACTTTAATTCATTAAACAGTTCAGTTCAGCCAGTAAGGAGTGTTCTTGAACATACTATGTTCTCCAATCTTCAATATCTTGTTTCTGGTCCTTTTTTCCCTCCTTATTTGCTCTCTGTTTTGTTTTGCCAATATTGAAGCGTAATGTTGCATATGTTTTAATTGAAACTAGTCGCAAACCTGCGCGTTGCGTATGATAATTATTTTTGTGGTGATTTTATTAATTTTTTTATACAATTTAAACTAATTTAATAAAAAGTAATGTATATTTATTATAAGAATAATCATAAATATAATATAGGAATAATCATAAATCATAAATCTAATAATTTTTGTCGTACTAACATGAAAAAAAATATAATTTTTCTTAGAAATTCAAAAGGCGAGTTAACAAAAATATTTATTTTTTAATAAAAGTTATTTATAACATTTTGTGAATTATTAAAAGGAATGTAAAATTTGGAAATTATTCTTTTAGTTTTAAACAAACTTTCTCAAACTTGTTTTTTTTGCCTATAATCCAAAACACTGAAAAAAGTAACTAAAAAAATTAATAAAACTTAACTATGATTAATTGAGCCAATTAGAAAAACAATTTGTTGTTTATAATCTACTAAGGTTATTTTCTTTGTAGAAATTGTAATTTCGTCCACCCAAAACATATTATCAAATAAACAATTATTAGCAAAATTTAAGAATTAAATTTCTATATATGCATTGTTATAATAATAATAATAATAATAATAATAATAATAATAATAATAATAATAATAATAAAATTGCGAAAGATAAAATTTTCTCTCATCCAATAATTTTTGTTTAGCCAAACTTTGCTTTTCTCTAAATAAATGACATTATAGAGTACTTTTAATACAATTATTAAGAGTACTTTGTCCACAACAAAGGATTAAAAAATAAACAAAAATGATTAAAGTCTCATAATTTAACATCTTAATTGAGCACTATTAAAATCATGCTATCAAATTACAATAACTACCAAATTAAATTATCCAAATTATGCTATGTAGTAAAATAATATTATTTTTTATATTTAATCATTTATAATGCAATATAGGATAACATTTAACAACCAAAAAGAGAGAGAAAAAAAAAACAATTTAAAAAAAATAAAATTGAATCGCATTAACCTAAAGTAGATTAAAGAATATAAAAAATTATCAACCTAAAGCGAAGATGCACGAAAAATAAAAAATAATAATCCACCCAAAAATTATGCGTGTGTGTGTGTGTGTGTGTGTGTGTGTGTGTGTGTGTGTGTGTGTGTGTGTGAGAGAGAGAGAGAGAACCCTTTTTTTTTTTTTTTTTGGTAAGGGAAAACTATGCATAGAATGAAAGAGATAGTGATAAATTTATAGTAAGAGAGTATAAATAAGAAGAGACAAAAGTAGAGGAAGATAAAGGGAAAGATGAAGAATAATATTAATGTAGAAGGTAATGGGAAGATGAGAAGGTGAGGGAAGGTGAAAGGTTGGAGAAGTATTGGGACGATGAAAAGGTAAGGGAGAGAAAAAGGTTGGAAAAGTGAAAATATGAAATAATAAAATATTGAAAATAATTATAAGAAAATAGAAAGAAAGAAGATAATGACGTGGACACTAACGTGGCTCAACGTGAGCGCAACAACATTAAACGCAATATTATATTTTTATATTTAATCCTTTATAATGCAATATAGAATAACATTTAACAATCAAAGAGAGAGAAAAAAAAATAATTAAAAAAAAAAACTGAATCGCATTAACTTAAAGTAGATTAAAGAATACAAAAAATTATCAACCTAAAGTGAAGATGCAAGAAAAATAAAAAATAAAAATCCATCCAAAAATTTTGTGTATGTGAGAGAGAGAGAGAGAGAGAGAAAGAGAAGGAGAGAAAGAGAGAACCTTTTTTTTTGTAAGGGAAAACTATGAATAGAATGAAAGAGACAATGACAAATTTATAGTAAGATGATGTGAATAAGAAGAAACAAAAATAGAAGAAGATGAAGAGAAAGATGAAGAATGGTATTAATGTAGAGGATAGTGGGGAGATGAGAAGGTGAGGAAAGGAGAAAGGTTAAAGAAGTAATGGAAAGATGAAAAGGTAAGGAATGAAGAAAGATTAGAGAGGTGTAAATATGAAATTAAAAAATATTAAAAATAATTATAAGAAAATGGAAAGAAAAAAGATAATGACGTGGACGCTGACGTGGCTTAACGTGAGCGCAGCAGCATTAAACGCTACGCTTCAGCTTTTAGTAATATATAGATTAGTGAATATATCTGTGTTCTTTGATGACATTGGGAATCTTTTAATAGGGTATTCATTACTAATAATATTCCTTCTGATTTAAGCTAAAATTACAAATGTATGATTTTTGCGGGACTACACGTGTAATAGGCTTAGATGTCATTTAACCAATACCCCTATAGAGCAATTGTGAAGTGACAAAAACTCTGAAAGAACGGAACCAAATTAGTATGATTCTCTTAAATAATATTAAATTTTCACGCGTAGTGTAGTGGACGTACGTGAAAGTGTTAAAATTCAACCAAAAGTTTGATACAACGTGGATTTGGGTGTGAGTTGGAGTGTCTCCCTAGCATTACTCAAAACAATTAGCAAATTGAATTTATCTCTATTCTCACTTATAGTTGTGAGCTACTGAGCTTACAACAACATCAACATGTGTGTGTATGTATATATATATATATATATATATATATATATATATATATATATATATATATAAAGTTAAATGGTGTTAGAATCCAGTTCAGTATTATAAACCAAAGGCAAAACACATGGGACAAGTTGATATACAATTGAAGAAATCTTTCAGAGATCGTTCAGAGGATCATGACATATTTTATTTGCCTTTGTTTTTATTTTTTAAGAGTATTCAGAAGCTGAACGAATAGGATGACAGATCAAATCCTTCCTGTACAATATACAAATCCAGCAGTAGCAGTGACCCGTACACACACACACACACACGGGGGGAGAGAGAGAGAGAGAGAGAGAAATGCATAGAGCATTGGAGAGAAGAGCAGGTTGTTGGGGTTCACGGAATCCATGGATGATAGCTCACCCAAGAAGGGACTTCTGCCTTGGACTCGGAGTCCTTCCCGACTCCATTGACCTCCAACCCAAAAATTTGGATGAACTCATCTCCGACCTCCAATCCCACATTGCCAAGGTCCTCTCTCCCTTTCCCCCCAGTAGAATAAGGCTCTAAATTTTAACGGTAACTAAGCCCCCAAACATTAGCCAATAAAAAAAAAAAAAAAAAAAAAAACTAAACAAGGATAAAAAAAAAAAAAACTATAATATTTACCATTTCCTTTGCACTTTGTCCATATAAACTGTGTAAAAGATCTGTTTTTATTAGCTATTATATTAAGGGTGTGCGGTAGCATCATCGTTTATAGTTGAGTTTATAGTAGTTAAGAAAAAAAAGTGTATTTGTACAACTAGTCGCTAACTCGTGCGATGTACGGGATAGTTAAATAAAAATTAAAAGTACTTATTTTACTTAAAGGTATATGACTTAAAATTTTAAAAATGTATGATTTGAAAATGAATGAAAATAACTAATTTGGTCAATATAATGATTTAGAAAAATTCTTTTTCTTTTATGTCATTGGTTTCACATAACACATTTCGATGTAGGCTATTATATAGTAATAACTTCACATAATACTCAACTGCAATTAAATTTACTATCCACTACCAATCTAATCTATGTTATCTTGATAGTAGATCTACAAATTGCATTCTCATATTCTTAGAGCTTGCCACATTATTATTATTATTATTATTATTATTATTATTATTATTTATATATAATGTAAAACCTAAAATTTTAACTTTTTGAAAGATTTACGTTAGAATTAGGATTAAAAAATATTTTTTTTAATTAAACCTCACATTAGAATTTTTTTTTTTAAAGAACTCACTTTAGGTTTCAAAAAAAAAAAAAAGGATTCACATAAAAAAAAAACTTTAGGATTAAGGAAAAAAGAGAGAGAGACTCCAATTAGGACTTTCTCACTATTTAGTTTAAAAAATTAAAATGATGAGAAAAAAAGAGAGAGACTCCTATTAGGACTCTCTCACTATTTAGTTTTAAAAATTAAAAAAAATTATAAATTAAAATGATGATGTGAAAATTTGTGAGAATTTCAGAGACTTCGGTTTTATATATATATATATAGATAGATAAGATATTTGGACTTTTTTCCCTTCCAAAAAAAGGTATTTTTACTTTTTTTTTTTTGGGGTGATAAACAATTAGGTATTTGTAATGTGTTAACAAAAAAAAAAAAAAGTATTTATACTAGGTACTTAGGAAATAAAAAGTATTTGTATTATGCATAAAGCTCTAACTTTAATTATGTTATCTAAGTTTTGGAAAATTAAATTAGTAATTTTTTTTAATATTTATCGTTTTCTATTAAATTTCACACATGACCTCAATATTTGATCCTATATACAAAACTAATATTGAATTTGTTAATGCTAAATTCATCCTAATTAATTTTTTCTTCATATTTGTATGTTGAGACTGCTAAATACTTATATTGTTAAGTGAAGTTTCAAGATCAAATTTCATTGCTCTTTACTTGGAAATTTATTTTATTCTAGTCATTATAGATAGTATTTGTTTTGAGAATACATGTAGTCAATTTGAGAATCTATAGTCAACCGTATATAAATTTGTAACTAAGAATTTATTGTTGTTGTTTTTGTAGATTGCTTTTCTTCTATTTGTAAATATTTTTATTATAAATGTCTACTAGATATTTTTTCTTATAAATGTCTACTAGACTACAATAAAATGTGCATATGGAAATAAAAAACTTATAAAAAAAAAAAATTGAGTCTCAACTAGGATTATTGAATAAATTTGTTATTAGCAATAAACAAAATATAATAAAAAATTTAAATATAAAGTAAAAGAAAGGACTCATTTTTGTTCTCGCCTTAACCCAAAATGTATAGGACTAACCCTACAGACTACTAAAAAAATGTGCATATCCAACTTAAAAAGAGAAGAGAAAAAAAAAATTGACTCCCAAGAAGATCATTAGATAAATTTTTTTTATTAGCAATAAACAAAATATAATAGAAAATTTAGTTATATAAATCTCACAGAAAGGAATTAAAGAAAGTCCTCATTTTTGTGTCCCGCTCCAAAATGTGTATGTGTATATATATATATATATATATATATATATAAATGTTTTAATGGGTTTGTGAAAAGTTTAGGTTCTAAGAGCACTCGTAGGCTCATAGCAGCTGTGCCAAATGTGCCAAATGCCAAATATTTGGCACATTTGACACACCAAACACAAAAAATAGTGATTTAGAGCATCCGTAGCAGCTGTTGCAAAAAAAATGCTATTTTGCTACACCAAAATCCTACTTTATTATTTTACCACATCATTTTACAATGTCTCATTTATCAGATGTTCTATCATTCAATTCTATACATTAAAATAATATTTACTACACATTAAAATAATATATTAAATTCCTCTACCATCATCATCATCATCATCAACAACAACACCTACAACGGCAACTACAACAACATCCAGAAAAATGGTTGCGGCCACAATCACCAGAAAAAAAAAAAAAAAAAACTGAACGTAAACGTGAAACTTAACCCAGCCACTTAAATCACTATTATGCAACAGCTACAGTAAATCCCATGCTACAGTAATAAAAAAGTGGACTGTCTGTAGGCTACGGTTGAACAGAAAAAAAAAGTAATAAAAAAATTATGCAACATGCTACAGTACCGTCACATATTTGTGACGGTACTGTAGCATGTTGCATAATTTTTAGCATTTGCAACATTTGATAAATTACTATTTTTTGTGTTTGGTGTGTCAAATGTGCCAAATATTTGGCATTTGGCACATTTGGCACAGCAGCTACGGGTGCTCTTATCAGATGTTGCAAATGCTAAAAATTATGCAACATGCTACAGTACCGTCACAAATATGTGACGGTACTGTAGCATGTTGCATAATTTTTTTATTACTTTTTTTTCCGTTCAACCGTAGCCTACAGACAGTCCACTTTTTTTATTACTGTAGCTGTTGCATAATAGTGATTTAAGTGGCTGGGTTGAGTTTCACGTTTACGTTCAGTTTTTTTTTTTTTTTTTTTTTTTTTTTTTTTTTTTTCTGGTGATTGTGGCCGCAACCATTTTTCTGGATGTTGTTGTAGTTGCCGTTGTAGGTGTTGTTGTTGATGATGATGATGATGATGGTAGAGGAATTTAATATATTATTTTAATGTGTAGTAAATATTATTTTAATGTATAAAATTGAATGATAGAACATCTGATAAATGAGACATTGTAAAATGATATAGTAAAATAATAAAGTAGGATTTTGGTGTGGCAAAATAGCATTTTTTTTGTAACAGCTACTACGGATGCTCTAAGGGGAGGTGAAGCAGAGGCGGTGAAGAGAAATACAAGTAGGAATAAGCTTCTACCCAGAGAAAGAATTGATCGCCTTCTTGACCCTGGTTCTTCATTCCTTGAACTTTCTCAGGTTTTGTCTTTCATTTCCAATTTTCCACTTTATTCACAATCAGGTTTCTCTTTCTCTGCAAATATCTTTATACTGATTATTGCCTCTTTAGTCTTAATGGATATTATCAAAAATTACTCAAAATATTTTGGAACTTTAGGTTGTTTATGAACTGGGATTTAGTGTAGAGGCATAAAATTTTCAAACTGTAGAGGTGGCAAGTTGTTATTAGTAGATTAAAAAAAAAAAAAAAGTGATGTCAATGGTGATTGGTGAGTCGAGATGAAAACCAGTAAAATCTTGTCAACTCAACTATTGTGAAAATTGTTGTGCCCGAATCGTTACTCTTTGAGTATACATAAATCTCCACGAAACTGATTAAACATAACGATTTGTGGGATTGCATTTAAACTATACTGTCTCAAGTTGAGCTCCCTGAGAATAGTCTTGATAGATGTAAGGTTGAGTGTAGGTTTGTACAATTTAAAGAGGTGATTGGGAAAAACTTAAAAAGAAAAAGAAAAAAAAGAGGTGATTCGGAAAAGGACCCAAGCATTTTGAGCCTAAACGGAGTTGAGAGGGAAATGAGATAACTATATAGGTATGAGTCCATTTGAAGTCAAACATAGGAAAGTCTTTTAGATCTTTTCCCACTTTCACCACATGTTAAAAAGTATCCGACCAATAAAAACATGTACACATCATGTTCATGATTGGGGAATCATGAGGTTAGCAAGCAATCTCAAGCAAGTGATGATCAACTAAAAAAAAAAAAAAATGCTAATTCACATTATATGGGATTTCCGGTAATGGATTATGTCATGGTTTTAGGCTTCAACGGTTTCCCCTATGAAGCCATTAGGCAACTACAAGCCTGTTATGCTAGAATGCTCAAAGTGTTGACATGGGTTGGACCAAATGCATATGTTAATCATTTTTCATTTGATTGTGAAAGTATCTCCCCCTTTAATATTAAGGATCTGGTTACTTATAATTCTATAAAGATTCAATAGTTATCCCATATGATATTTTCAATGAGCTTTCCCACGATCCTTTTACAAACCCTGTGACTCATTCAACTCAACCAAACCTTTTGCTAACGTGTAAAGAGCATATTAATGTTATTTTGGATTAGTAGCTTATTTCTATCAGGGATAGGAAAAGTTGAGTGCTACCTAATTCGTTGAAAGGGAAAACTAGAGTCATATTGCACATGGATCACCAGAGATGAGCTGCTACAGTTAGACCCTAATATGTTAGAAACTTAGAATACTATCCAGGGCTATACTCAACAGGGTTTAGTCTGTCCCACCGTGGGAGAGTTGATGTAGATATGAAAATTACTGCTAATTTAAATTTGAATTTCATTAATGTAATTTTGTCATGATTGAGGTTTATGTGGGATTGTGTTTATGGTTTTTCTTATGGATGTTTCTTGGAAGCCTATTTAGAAAAAGGCTCCAGTAAAATGTAAGGGACATATGAATGAATGAAATTTAATGTGGAATTTTCCAATAACAAAGTGCTAATTCCTAGGGTCTATCCTTTTTTCCCCTATTCAATTGTCTCCCACAAAATTTCTATCGAATTTTGTCATGCATCACACACAGCCTTATTTAGCTGAGGTATTCTCTCGTTCTCTTTCAACCAAACCAAACCCTTTGTGGGGATGGTAGTGGATTACGATGTGTGATATTGACCAGAAATAGTTGCTACCTTTGTGGGGATGGTAGTTATGAATGAAATTTGTACAAATATCTGACGCATTGATCATTAGTACAACTTAAGAACATTAATCATGTTATGTAATGTATTAGAATTAGAAATTATTCATTTTGCTCAGATTCAGAATCAGAACCATAATTCACATGTTAACTGGAAAGCAAATGTTCCATTTGTCAATTCGTTGGACTTGATGCATTTTATAGTAAAATATGCAATGTCTTTCACTTCTAATTGTGATTTATCATAAAGCTTGCCGGCCATGAATTATATGAAGAAGCCTAGCCATCTGCTGGGATTATTACTGGTATAGGTCCGGTGCATGGGCGACTTTGTATGCTTGTGGCTAATGACCCGACTGTCAAGGGAGGCACTTACTCCCATCACCGATAAGAAACATCTTAGGGCACAAGAGATTGCCTCTCACTGTAAATTTCCATGCATATATCTCGTTGATAGTGGAGGTGCTTACCTTCGCAAGCAGGCCGATGTCTTCCCCGACAAGGATAATTTTGGTAGAATTTTCTACAATCAAGCTGTGATGTCTGCTGAAGGCATCCCCCAAATTGCACTGGTATTGGGTTTCTGCACAGCTGGGAGTGCCAATATGGCTATATACCTGCGATGGCTGATGAAAGTTTCATGGTCAAAGGAAATGTTACTATTTTCCTGGCAGGACCACCACTCGTTAATGTTAGTTACTGGCCTTCTGGTGTTCCAAAATGCTTCATGGGGTAATTCCCATAACTGTTCCATGATTTTTTTGGTATCTTTCTGTGTTTTATGAAATATTATAGTGAGTTCATGTGTGTATGTCTGTGCTTGCTTGTCGATTGGTGTGCTTATATGTGAATGAATGAATATTACTTTGTCTATAGTTGTGTCTAAAATCTATATCTTATTTGAAAATTTTCAATAGGCTGCTACAGGAGAAGAAGTCTCTAAAGAAGATTTGGGGGGTGCTACTGTGCATTGCAAGACATCAGGAGTTTCAGATTATATTGCTCATTTACATTTACCATTCTGCCTTTGCATCTTAAAGGCACCTCTTTTGGAAAGTTACTATGATCTTCCCAGTGCTTTCTGCTTCAGTAAGAATCTTTATGCTGGCCATGCCATGTCAGTTTGCAGAGTTGTCTTGATGAGTTTCAACATCCAGAACTCAATGAGATTGTGTTTACGCTTGTATATTTCCCGTGGCCTTGGGTAGTGCCCTTTTTCACTTTCTCAATGAGACTATCTACTTATCAAAAAATATATGATCCTAAAATCTGTTTTTCTCAAGTTATTAGAATAACTCTGTGTGTATGTGGGTGTGCACACACTTGTGTTTAAGAAATAAGACATAAGGTACTCTTTTTTCCTTCTAGTGATCATATATGTAATTTTATGTGTTCTTGTAGATGAACTGCATGGACTTGCTCTTGGGAGGAACATCATTAAAAACTTGCACATGCCTGGGAAAGAGGGAGTGTTAAGTAGATTGGAAACTGTAAACCATGAATTTAAAGAACCATTATATGATGTAAAGGAACTTCGTTCCATTGCCCCAACTGACCTTAAGCAGTCCTTTGATATACGGTCAGTCATTGCTCGCATTGTTGATGGAAGCGAATTTGATGAATTCAAGAAATTGTATGGCACTGCGAGGGCATTTGAATCACTTAAGCTTGTTAGGCTTTTATGTGATAACATTTGAGATTTATTACATTTGTAATTCCAATTGTGTCAATGCAGACTCTTGTAACAGGTTTTGCTAGAATTTTCGGACAGCCAGTTGGAATAATTGGAAACAATGGGATATTATTTAATGAATCTGCTCTAAAAGGAGTCCATTTCATTGAACTGTGCACTCAACGAAACATTCCTTTGGTCTTCCTTCATAACATCACTGGATTTATGGTACGCCCCTCACTGTTAATAAAGCTTTCTAACATCTGTGTCATCACATTTGCAAAGAAAACAGATTGAAATGGGGGGAACGTATGTAATCTGTGATGTGCTTGGCAATAAAGGGTAAAGTGAACTTATGCTTGATGGATTCAAGTTTAAACAAATTTTTCTCTTTGTTCACTATTGTGAACCTTGTGTATTTTTTCATGCTATTCCTTTTTCAATAAAATTTTTTCTTACCTATCAAAAAAAAGATAGTACCAATAGAAATTCAATTTTAAAGTAAAACTGTAGGACTAGGAATTAAAAATGGACTGAGTCACACAGATCAGAACAAGGTTTTGAAGCCATACCCTAGACCTCAAATCTAAGTAATGGCAGGCTCTTCTGTTGATTAAGATAGTTGAAGTTATACATGGTTTTAGCTCAATGAAAGCTTCCCTTTTGTTCAAAATTTATTGCATGGATATTTGTAGACTCTGAAGTCTCACAATATTGGTTCTTGATAAATTAGGTTTGTTTCTTATATCAATCTTTTATAGATGATAAGTTGAGTGAGCTTACATATTTTCTAATTCAGAGTTTCAGTTGTGAAGATTAGTTATGGTTGGAATTTCTTTTGGTTTAAACTGCCATGGTCATTAAATTTATTCCGTTAAAGTTAGCAAAAGCATGGAACCTTAATGTTTAACATTTATTTAATAGGTTGGCTCAAGACCTGAGGCAAATGGAATTGCAAAATCTGGAGCGAAAATGGTTATGGCAGTTTCTTGTGCAAAGGTTGGTGTCTCTCATGCTTAATTTTACTTTGGTTATTGAGTAACTTTTGGGATATACCAAGCCCCTGTATCACTGTATGAATGTGTCTTCAGGGTTGGTATTCAGTTCCTTATTTGTATAACGTCATATTAACTTTATAGCTTAAAAATAATCTACTAGTATGGTTCTTTTATGTAAAACTAGAAAAAGAACATCTTATCAAAAAATTAAAAAAAAATTAGAAGAAGAACAAAAGAAACATATGAAACAAAGGGATTAACCTCTGCACCTTTCTCAATCAATGAATTAGGTTCCCAAAGTTACTATAATTGTTGGTGGAAGCTTCGGTGCTGGAAATTATGCAATGTGTGGTCGTGCTTATAGTCCCAACTTCATGTTCCTTTGTCCAAATGCCTGAATTTCTGTGATGGGTGGTGCCCAGGTAGCTTTTCACTCAACACATTCATGCATATGGCTGAGATGTCAATGAGGTAAAGCATAAAGATCTGCCTCTTTTTGATTTGTCAATTACATATCATTTTGGCTTTGAATATCAGGCTGCTGGTGTGCAAATAGAAAAAGGCAACAAGAAAAAGCAAGGGATTCAGGTAGAAGCTTCTTTTTGTTTCTAAGGAAAAGATGACTTATCATATTTCTCCATATACCTAGTCAGGGTCTTCTTATTTGTATTCACATGCACTTTGCAGTGGAACAATACGGAAGAAGAGGAAATTAAAGATTCAAGGCAAAGGTTGTGGAGGCATATGAGAAAGAAGGAAGTTCTTATTACTCCACAGCAAGGCTCTGGGATGATGGCATTATTGATCCAGCTGACACAAGAAAAATCATTGGTCTCTGCATCTTTGCTTCCTTGAATTGTCCCGCAGAAGATACCAGATATGGTGTATTTAGAATGTGACAAGCACTGGCGTCCAAGTGTCTGATTCATATTAATCCAGATGCATTATTTTGATATCTTGTATGCTTTTGTGTTTAAGTAATCAGGAAGAATAAACTGATTATCCAAAAAAAAAAAAAAAAAAAAAAAAAAAAAAATCAGGGGCAGTAAACTGAAAAGAGGGGGGAAAAACAGAAAAGAATAAATTGAAAAAAAATTATGGGAAGCATACTTTCCTCTCATAGAAATGGTTAGTTTTGCAGCCAGTCAGCTCCTTTTATTTGAGTGATGCAAAATATATTACAAAATTTACTTCATAAGTTTTAAAAACTGATCTGTGTTTTTACCAAAAAAAAAAAAAAAAAAAAAAAAAAAAAAAAAAAAAACTGATCTGTCATCAACCATAAAAAAGAAATTTAATATTTATTTAGAAAAATGCTAAAGTTACTATAAAATTTATTACATGCAATTTGACTTGGCAGTGAAATTGTTGAAAGTACTACAAATTTTATTGCATAACCTTTACAAATTGATGTAACAAAAAATGTAATTGAAGAATTTTAAAACACAATAAATAAATGTTTGAATTACTCTTTAGTGATCGGTGACAAATTAGTTTGGATACTCTATATTGTAAATTTATAATATTCTTAGCATCACTTTTTATTCATTTCTAAATAGTACTAATCACATTTATTATATTTATTATTTATCAGTTTGTAATTTTTTTCATCCAGTCAATTATGGACAAGAAGTTAATGGACAAACGAGCTTCTGTGGTTAGAAGGGCGCAAGAACTTGTGGTGAGAATCATTGCGTTGCCTTCAGCACCACGAGGAAAAATATTTTACTTCTCAAAGTCCTTGCGTGGGCTAGTAGCTAGCCTACTATACACCATGTTCATATCTAACAAAGTTCTCATACCAACACTGAAAAATATAGCCTAGCCTTAACCTCTCTATTTACGCTGTTCAGGGTTTTAAGTTATGGGTAGCAAAAATCGTCAGCTTCACATATTCTTCTTCCCTTTCATGGGCCATGGCCATCTGATACCGACCATGGACATGGCCAAGCTATTCACAGCGCGTGGTTTGAAGGCAACGATTGTCACTACTCCTCGCAACGTGCCTTTATTCTCCAAAACTAGCGGCATCAACTTTGATATCCAAATCATCAAGTTCCCTGCTGTAGAGGCTGGTTTGCCCGAAGGATGTGAGAATATTGCCTCACTCAATTCCCCAGAAATGGCTCACAATTTTCTCAAAGCCACTAAGATGCTTCAACAACCACTCGAGCAACTACTACAAGATTTCCAACCTAGTTGCCTTGTTGCCGACATGTTCTTTCCTTGGGCAACTGATGTTGCAGCTAAATTTGGTATTCCAAGGCTTGTTTTCCATGGGATTAGTTTTTTTTCTCTGTCTGTAGAACATAGTTTGAGACTATATGAACCTCACAAGAAAGTTTTTTCTGATTCTGAACCTTTTGTCCTTCCGAATTTTCCGGGGGATATAGAGTTGACAAGGATGCAACTTCCTGACTTCATTAAGCATGAAGTTGAAACAGACTTTTCCAAGTTGTTGCAAGAAGTTACGGAATCAGAGTTAAGGAGCTATGGGGTAGTTGTTAACAGCTTCTATGAGCTCGAGCCAGCTTATGCAGAGCATTACAAGAATGTTATGGGAAGAAAGGCATGGCATATAGGTCCAGTCTCACTATGCAACAAGGGTGCTGAAGATAAAACCCAAAGGGGAAATGAAGCCTCCATTGATGAACATGAGTGTTTAAAGTGGCTTGCCACAAAGAAACCCAATTCAGTTGTTTATATTTGTTTTGGGAGTATAGCACAATTTAGTGACTCTCAGCTCATGGAGATTGCAATGGGTCTTGAGGCTTCTGGACAGCAATTCATTTGGGTTGTGAGGAAAGCCAAAAATGAGAAAGAAGAGGAAGATTGGTTACCTAGAGGATTTGAGAAAAGAATGGAAGGTAAGGGACTAATTATTAGAGGTTGGGCACCCCAAGTGTTGATCCTTGAGCATGAAGCAGTTGGAGGATTTGTGACTCATTGTGGGTGGAACTCGACCTTGGAAGGAGTGACTGCAGGGGTACCCATGGTCACGTGGCCTATGGGTGCTGAGCAGTTTTACAATGAAAAGTTAGTGACTCAAATATTGAAAATTGGGGTTGATGTTTGTGCTCGACAATGGTCAAGAGTATTGATGGGAGATGGTATCAAGTGGGAAGCAATAGAGAAGGCAGTGAGACAAATTATTGTTGGTGAAGAAGCAGAGGAAATGAGAGGCAGAGCCAAGGCACTCGGGAAGATGGCAAGGAGGGCTATTGAAGAAGGGGGATCATCCTATTCTGATTTGATTGCTTTAATTGAAGAATTAAGGTCGTATTGCCCTTGACATTTGACACAAGAAATTGTGACTTCAAATCATGATTTCAGTGTAAAGAGGGCGTGTAATAACAAGTGTGTACTAATATTTTCTTTTACAAATTATCTTCCACGCTTGTTATATTTGTGTGATGGGAACTCTTTGTCAAGTTTTGTTTATTATATTGATGTTGGTTGTGTCATGATAGCCAAAGTCCAATCAAATCAATGTAATAAAAACTTTCTAATTGAAAACTAATGACCATGCTTAAATTGGATTGTATTTGGGCACAATTACCTTCTTCATGAGTCCAAATCTTCTGAAGTATTCTCTATGCTCCACTTTTTACTCCACAAATAAATTCATGTCACATATTTCCTTTCTATCTATCTATCTATCTATCTATCTATCTATATATATATATATATATAATTTTTTAACATAAAAATAGGTAGGGAGGCGATTTGAGTTGGTGTTTTTCATCTAGCATGATCATAGTGACACCTTACTTGCTAAGCTGGGCTTGCAAGAGCAAGGGATCTGAATGAGTCATAATTATGCACTTCGCTTCATTGAGAACGATAATGAACATGAGATGAGAACGTGAAGTTATTTTTCCAGTGTTTTCTATTGTAGCAAATAACTCCATATATGCTCTATAAAACTTTATCTTGGTTTACACATGTAGTGCCTGCAAAAAGCACTACTGAGAAAGTGAAAGTGTTGTTTGTGGGTATAGGTGGATGTATGTAATTAATTGCAACCTATCCCCACTGTAGGGCATCTATTTCTCTCTCCTATTCTTTTTTTCTCTCTCTCATCACGGTAGGACAATTTCTTAACTTTTCCTATTGACTAACAAGCAAGATACACGTTAGATGCATAAATTGCTTATTTCTACTAAAGAGTCTTTTGGCTAAATAATGCTATTGTTAAACTTTATTTGCGTTATAGGCACTGTTCCAACTTATTTGGGATTTTGAGGAGAGAGACTGAATTTCGGCAACACAGTTGCCGAAATTCAATCAAAAAGCTGGAGAGAGAAATTTTGCTGCCATGGATGTGCTCGGGTGAGAGAGGGGTGCCCAAAAAAAACTTTTTGCCCCCCTATTTCAGTAATGCCATTACCAAAATAGGAGGGAAAAGATTAAAAAATTCTGCCCTCCTATTTCGGTAATGGCATTACCGAAATAGGGGGGCCTTTTTTTTTTTTTTTTTTTTCCTTCCTATTTCGGTATTGCCATTACCGAAATAGGAGAAATTTTTACCCTCCTATTTCGGTAATGGCATTACCGAAATAGGGGCAAATTTTTTTTTTCCTCCTATTTCGGTATTGCCATTGCCGAAATAGGAGGGCAATTTTTTTTTTTTTTTTTTTTTTTGTTTTTTCTTCCTATTTCGGTATTGCCATTATCGAAATAGGAGGGTAAAAATTAAAAAATTCTGCCCTCCTATTTCGGTAATGGCATTATCGAAATAGGGGCAAAATTTTTTTTTTCCTCCTATTTCGGTATTGCCATTGCCGAAATAGGAGGGCAAATTTTTTTTTTGTTTTTTCTCCTATTTCGGTATGTAACAGTCATCCTAAGCCACTACAGCAGAGCCACCTACTATGTATTGCAAAAGTCAAGCCATTTCACAGTATCCTCATCTCATTGATATGCTCTTTGCCTGATGTCACTAAAGCTTTCAATTCTTTTATCTCTTAAGTTACTACAGTTTCAAAACTAATTTTATCATGTTTGTACTTTGTACACAATTGTGAACGAATTTTTGTCATGATATATTTCAATGACCCATCTACGAGGGCAATATATTAGGGGGGACACTTTTTTTTTTTTTTTTTTATCCTATTTTTGTAATGGCGAAATAGAAAAAAACAATAAAATTTTTTTTTGTAATTGGTTTGTGGTAATATCATTGCCCAAATAGAGGGAAAAAAAAATTTGTAATTAGTTTGTGGCAATGCCATTGCCGAAATAGAGGGCATCATTGCCAAAATAAAAGTGTGGCAATTGTGGTAATGCCATTGCTGAAAATTAGAGGAGAAGTACACATTTCAGTCAACCAATTAACTCGGTGTCAGAATTTTTGTTTTTTTTTGTTTTTCTCTTTAGAGGAGAAAGACACACTTCTTCTGATTCTTTTATAGCTTCCTATATCTTTTTTTTTTTTTTTTTTTTTTTTTTTTTTTTTTTTGTCTCTATATTAGCTTCCTATGTTAGAAGAATCTCAGTAGCACGTAACTTGGCACAGGTGCTTGTAATTTTCCTCATTTTTGTACTTGAATGGAGAAAATCTCTGTTACTCCTTATCAATAATTCGTGAGCCTTATCAGCAATTCTAAAAAAAAAAAAATGTCAGAAGCTTTACAAACCAATCAAGAGATTCTTTTTCTTGTTTTTTTTTTTTGTCTCTTTTATATCTCTTACCTCTGAGATTACAAACAATCAAGAATTTCTTTACTTCATTCATCATTTCCAAGAAATAAGGTCACGCGTGCACAGAGGGAAAACAAAATTTGTAATTAGTTTGTGGCAATACCATTGCCAAAATAAAGGGGGAAAAAAGTTTGCAATTCATTTGTGGCAATGTCATTGCCGAAATAGAGGGAAAAAAATAAATTTTACAATTAGTTTGTGGCAATGCCATTGCCGAAATAGAGGGAAAAAAAATTTGTGGCATTTGTGGCAACGGCATTACCGAAATAGAGGGAAAAAAACAAAATTTGCAATTGGTTTGTGGCAATGCCATTGTTGAAATAGAGGGGAAAAAATAAATTTTACAATTAGTTTGTGGTAATGCCATTGCCGAAATAGAGGGAAAAAAAATTGCAATTGATTTGTGGTAATACCATTGCCGAACTAAAGGGAAAAAATAAATTTTGCAAATAGTTTGTGGCAATGCCATTGCCGAATTAGAGGGAAAAAAAATTTGTGGCATTTGTGGCAATGACATTGCCGAAATAGAGGGGAAAAGTACACAGTCAGAGATTCTTTTTTCCTTTTTCTCTTTCATAGCTACCATTCTTTTATAGCTTCTATTCTTTTATAGCTTCCTCCGTCAACTCGTTGTTAGAGATTCTTTTTCTCTTTCATAGCTTCCACGTATTGATATCACGCGTGAAATCTGCATCAGAGATTTGGAGAGAGAGAGTTGCTGACTAAAATTCAATTCTGGATTCTTATTCTATAAAGTACAAATTTCTGTGAGTCAGAAGATTTTTGACCAAAGCAATTTGGTTTATGTGTATGTGATGTTCTTTCATTTTGTATACTCTTTTTCTCCTACAAATTTCATCAACCTTCTTCTCTCCACTCTTATTTCTCTCATGCGTGCCATACATTCTACAAACAACTAAAAGGAACAACACTTGCAGATATTAGTGCAGTCTTTATCTCTTACAAGGTGAATTACATCTCTTAAGTAGTTACTTTTCTTTTTATAATATTCATGTTGATATGTTTTAGGGGCATTAAAATCTTGTTTTAGTAAACCAATCCTCTTTAATAGAATTCTCTTAACTCTAGGTATTTAAACATTAAATATTTTTAATGGATTACCTTCTTATATTGTATTGTAATGGTTGTGTAGTGTTAATATATTAATACTATTGTTATGTTTTAGTGTAGATGGCAGAAAAGTTGTACATTTTTCTCATCCATTCCGGCGGAATAATTAAACATGATGAAAAAGGGGTTTATTACGAAGGGCCACCTCCTTCAATGCTTCCATTAAGTCGGGGTGTTACATTTGAAGATCTATGTGATGGAGTAGCATCCACGCTTCACATAAACAGAGAAAATTCAAAACTGACTATTTGGTATAAATTTCCTTTTCAATGCCATCCACATCCTGTGACTTACCAGCAAGTTTTGGTAGAAGATGATAATGGTGTCAATGCAATATTAGATATGTTAGACAGCCAATATGGATTTGTAGGTGCAGAGTTATACGTGGATGTAGAGCCCATAAGAAGCCACCGAGATGTTTTTCCCCTTCGATATGCTAACGAAGGACTGAGTGCATCGTTTAGTTATTCACATGGCGGGCACTTCCATGATACACATGCCACTCATACCGGTTATTATTCTGAAGATGCGGCTCATTCCCCAATCAACATTGGTGGTGCTGACTATCATGCTCCATATACCTATGTTGCAACTGAGGACCAATATGTTCTGTATCGACCAATGAACACCAGTGATGCTAACTATGATAATCCAATTGAGCATGTCACACAAGAGACTACTTGTTTTGAGTTTGAAGCTCAGTATAACCAAACCGCCACTCAGAGAGCTGCTAATAATCCCAATGATACACACCGCATAGCTGCTACTACTGAAAATGCGGTTCATACATTATCAGAAAGGATGCAGGCCATGGATAATGATGACCAAGTTGATGACGACGAGGT
Organism: Lithocarpus polystachyus; assembly: GCA_033629205.1. NCBI lineage: Eukaryota > Viridiplantae > Streptophyta > Magnoliopsida > Fagales > Fagaceae > Lithocarpus > Lithocarpus polystachyus. The sequence goes on from CM066172.1 coordinate 44,261,752, forward strand.
CCTTGATGATGCTGGAGATGAACAAGAGCCTATCAATGAACTTAATCATGAAAGCAGTTCAGGTATGGCATTCCATCAACCTTCATCACTAAGCTTTTCACAGAACACGTGGGATAATATGACTGATCCAACTCCACCATTTGAAAAGCCCTTTCAGAGTATTTGGGACCCTACCCAAGAGTTTTATGTGGGCTTGCTTTTTGCTGATAAGGATGAACTACAAGCTGCTGTTAAACATTACCACATCAAGAGGAACCAAACATTTTGTGTAAAAGAGTCAGATCCAGCATGTTGGTCTGTAAGGTGCAAACATTGTTCTTGGCATCTTCGAGCATGCTCCGGGCTACACATGGGTTGTTTGAGGTTAGGAAATACAATGGTCCACACACATGTACAGAGTCCACGCTCACACAAGATCACGAGCAATTAGACACCCATGTTATTGAGAAAGAGTTGAGGGATGTTGTCAAAAATGATCCAACCATAAAGATTTCTTCACTTCAACAGACTCTTTAAAATAAGTTCCAATACCGGCCTTCTTATTTTAAGGTGTGGGAGGCAAAAGAGAAGGCAATTGGTAGAGCGTTTGGTGATTGGGACAAATCTTACCAATTATTGCCAAAATGGTTGAAAGCTTTGACTGATTCAAACCCGGGCAGCAGGGTTATTTGGAGAACAATGCCTGCTAATATGCCAGGCTGTGCGATATTCGACAGAGTGTTCTGGGCGTTTGGTCCATCAATTGAAGGTTTTCAACATTGTAGGCCAGTGATTAGTATAGATGGAACTTTCCTATATGGTAAGTACAAAGGTACGTTACTAATTGCGTCGTTGTGGGATGGTGAGAACAAACTTTTTCCACTTGCCTTTGCCATTGTGGAGAAGGAAACTGATGATAGCTGGTATTGGTTTTTGCGTTGTATTCAAATTAATGTCACTAATCGGGAAGGGTTATGTGTCATATCTGATCGTCACCTTGGTATAATGGCAGTGATGCAGACTATATGTTAATCGACACGTTGGTATCATCGTTTTTGCCTTCGCCATGTGGCTAGCAATTTCAATCAACAAATTGGGAATAAAAGGTTGAAGACTATGGTAATGTGGGCAGGCATGGAGAATCAATTACAAAAGTATCAAATAACCAGGGATAGAATTACTCAATTAAGTGCAGATGGTGAGAAGTATTTAGAGGACATACCGGTGGATAAGTGGACGTTAGCACACGATGGTGGACATCGCTATGGGGCAATGACCACAAACTTGTCTGAAAGCTTTAACGGAATTCTAAAGAGTGCTAGAAATCTGCCCATAACTGCGTTAGTTGAACTTACATACTACCGTTGTGTAGCCTACTTTGTTGATCGGTATACTAAGGCACGCGCAGAGGTTACTGTCGGTGAACGCATTACAGCCTATGCAAAGAATAAATTCAATAAATGGGAAAAAAAGGCACCAAGGCATTTAGTTACTGTGTTCAATCACGAAGATGGTCTGTTTGAAGTCAGAACACCAATAAACCCTAACTCTGCATATAGGGGTAATCATTGTCATGAGGTAAATTTGAGGCAGAGCACTTGTAGTTGTCAAAAATGGCAGGTTTATAAGATTCCGTGCTCACATGTCATTGCCGTGTGTAAATATCAAGGCATCTCTACAATGCGATATATCGACCGCTGCTATCATTTGGAAGAACAAGTTGCTTGTTATGCACCTAGATTTCGCATGGTTCCAGATAGTGTACATTGGAATGAGCTTGATTTCCCGATCTTGTATTCTAATATCAAGCTACGCCGTGAAAAAGGTCGACCAAGAACAACTCGGCTTCGAAATGAAATGGATGAAGGGGCAGAGAATCAACCAAGGCCATTGTGCAGTCTTTGTAGGCAAGAAGGCCATAATAAAAGAACATGCCCCACTCGAACTATGGCTGGCTCCAGTAGTGGCCAAACTGAATGACCCAACAGTATTTAATCTACTTTAGTGAATTGGTTGGACTGTTTTTTTTTTCTTTTTATTTTTAGGAGTTGGACCATATTGTTAGTTTTTATTATTTGAAATTCACAAGTTGGTACTAATTCCATATGGTATGATGTTTTTTATCACTGCAAGTTGGATTGGGGTGTACGTTTATTTATTTTGCGTCGTCTGTGCGTGTGTGTGTTTTCGATCACTGCAAGTTGGTACTAATTCTATATAATGTGTATTATAGTTTTGGGTTTCGATAACACCTTAAAATGTATACTTTTTATGGAGTGCTTGGATTATTTACCATGTTTGAAAGCTTCAAATAAGGAAAGAAATCAAAGGGCCGCAATTTGAACGAGGAAAAAATCAGATTTGAGCACTAATCAGTATTTTAGATGTGTCTCTCTTCTCAAAACTCCGATTGACTCAAGGCCAGATGGGCTGGAACCATGACTTAAATATATACAACTTTTTTGTTTTGAGTTTTTCGAAATTCACAATTTTTGAAGGCCAAAATTAACGCACAAGTTGCTGCTGTAAGTTTGGACGAAAATTAGATGATGAAAGTTTTATTTTTCTTTGACACCTCAATAGCCATCATGCAAAGGAAAAAAGATCAACTATAAAAATAGAAGTTTGACACTTTTTTTTTCCGTCTTCTCTATGCCTACGGTTGTGGCTATAAAAATACCAAAATATGTGTGTACACATTTCTTACAGTTAGTAGTATAATGTGATATGTATACTATGTAGACATAATATTTTTTGCTACAATGATGCATAAACAACGATAATACTTTAATATATTCCTAATAAACAATCATTTTATATTGATTAGTGATTGCCACGATGGGGTACATGAAGTTTTTGTTGTGTTCCACAACATGGAGGATGCCTATTTACTCGTTGAGGGTACCTCCGTGCTTGTACAGGATTTTTCCCCATGCACCTTGGTTGCGTTCTAATATCAAAATCTGTTTGATAATTACCACCTTCGTCAGTTTAGATTGGAATAAGCTAACTGGATGACTATAAGTAGGAGGCTTATAAGGACCCAGCACAGAAGGTAGATTGGTAGAGTGAAGATAGAGGAGATTAGAGAACCAAGTATCATGTGAAGGCTGTGAAATGTTAGTAGCAGATTTTGAGGCAGTAAGAGACAAGGGAAATTTAGATTCAGTGAATAAAACATGCCTTGAAGTATACAAGTGATTAGTGGTGAAGTCTAGGCACAAATAACCTTTGGAAACAGTAGAATAACCCAGGAAAAGACATTCTTTAGTCCTGTTTTCTAGCTTGTGATGTGTGTAAGGTCTAAGCAAGGGATAGCAAGCACAACCAAAGACTTTGAGATGTGTCAAATTTGGATGGTGACCATACAATTTGTACCAAGGTGAGACAAGACCAAGAGTAGCTGTGGGAAGAAGATTAATAAGACTCACAGCAGTTTGAACAGCAAAGGACCAGTACTGAGAGGGTAAAGAAGCTTGGGAAAGGAGTGTTATGGTGGTTTCTATCAAATGTCTATGTTTCCTTTCTACTAGGCCATTCTGTTGAGGAGTGTATGGACATGAAATTTGATGAGCAATCCCATGAGATGCAAGATAAGAAGTGAATTATTTTGAAGTATATTTACCCCCACCATCAGATCTTAGAGTCTTAATGGTGGTTGAGAATTGATTTTCAACCATAGCTTTAAAAATGAGAAACTTAGAATAAACCTCAGATTTGTTCTTTAGCAAAAATAACCAAGTAAAACGAGTGAAATAATCAAAAAAGAGTACATAATATTTGAAGCCATTAACAGAATTTTGAGGTACAGGACCCCATAGATTTGTGTGAACAAGCTCAAAAGGTGAAGTTGCAACAAATTTAGAAACAGGAAAAGGAAGCTTATGCATCTTGCCATGAAGACAATGTGTACAAGTATTTACAAGAGGCATACACTTATTAACAGACAAGGATTTATTAGGAAAAAGTAAACTAAGAACATGGTTATTAGGATGCCTAAGTCTGCTGTGCCACAAAAGCCAGTAAACTGAGTTGCAAAGTTTAGAAGAAAGAAGCAACTGAGATGCTTTGTGAGGGTAAATTGGATACACCCCACCTTCACTCTTGCCCTGGTAGAGCCCTTTCCCCGTGGACAATGCCTGGATAGATAAGATGTTTTCATCAAAATAACACCAACAATTGTTATTTTGACATAGTTTGTGGACAGATGCAAGATTAGAAGCAGTGGAAGGAACTCTTAGGACATTGTGAAGATCAATGACAGAATTTTGTGAAGGAATAAGTGAATTACCTATATGTGAGATTGGTAGGTTTTGCCCATTCCCCATTGTGAGATGCTCCTGTCCATTGTAAGGTTTTGGAAAAGAGAGATGATTAAGGCTGGAGGTCACATGATCTGTAGCTGCACTATCTGCAAGCCAAGGTTTATCTTGTGCAATCATTGAATTGGATGAAGTAGCCATTGCTGCCAATTTTGTTGGTGGATGTTTACCTTGATAGGGATAATCCATCCTATGATAGCAGTCTATAGCTATGTGACAAACTTTACTGCAAATCTGACAGATAGGTCTCTCTGACCTTGAACTTGATGCTTGATTTGGTGAAAATTGATGTGGGGAAAACTGATTTGGAGTAGGACCTCTGCCTCTACCTTTATTAGAATTCCCTTTGCCTCTACCTCTATTGGAAGATTGATTGTAGGAATTATAGCCATTGTTATTACCTGGCCTAGGTGCAATGTTAACTGCCATAGCAAAGGTGGAATCTTTGATTTCTAAGCCTTCATTCAGTGATTCTTCCTCAGCATTTAGCATAGTCGCTAATTCATCAAAACTCAACTTTGTGCTTCTGGTTCTAATTGCTGACCTGAAGGCACTAAATTCTCTGGGAAGACCTTTAATTGCAACATGTAGGAGTTCATCATCATCAAGTAGAACACCAACAGCCATTAATTTGTCCCTAGTGACCTTGATTTTCTGCAAATAGACATCTACAGAATCAGATCCCTTTCTGACATTGTGCAATTCTCCCTTAAGATTCATAACATGAGACCTTGAGATGGAAGAAAATCTGTTTTTCCAATACTCTCCATACTTCTAAAGCTGAAGAACAACCAATAGTTAGAGCAAGCACTGAAGGTGTTAAAGTTAAGTTGATGAAGGTGAGCAATGCTATCTCTTTAGACTTCTAGGTGAGATAATCTGAATTAAGAATCGTTGTAATAGAACCTGAGAGATCCTTAAGAAATTTCTCTGGAACAAGTTGATCTTCATTAAGAAGTTCAATTATTGAGTAAGTCTCTAACACCATTGAAATCTGGTGCTTCCAAACTATATAGTTGGAATTAACAAGTTTGACTGTCATCATGTTTGACATATTTGATAACAACAACAATGGTTGATTGACCAAATTCATTTGAGAAGTTGACATTGATGGAAACATCGTAGAGGATGAAGTTGTTGAAGCTGAAGCTGCCATTGTTGCGCTTGTGCTAGCTAAGACTGTGCTAGCAGGGATCGTTGGCTGCTTTGATACCATGAAGAAAAGCTAAGCAAAGCTTGAATCTTGAAAATGAAGCAGTAATTCAGATTTACAAGAATGAAATGAAGAACATAACAAGAGAGAGAGAAAGAAAGAGAGAAGAAAAGAGAATTCTAGAAGAAAATACTTTGCTTAATCAATACAATGTACAAGATGAATATATATATATATATATATACAATGAGATTGGATCTAACAACTGTATAATTACAGTTCCTTAAATCACGGAACTAATCCCTCAAATCAGGGAATCTGTTAAGCATAACTACTTCTAAGGCTTCAGGAGTGATAGCGTGGCATAGGATCATTAAACCAAACGGTGTCGTCTGAAGGTCTCTGTTTTAAGCTTTAGTCGTTGGTGTAGAATTGGGAAGTAGCTTTAGCTTGACTGTAGGCTGTGATTTAGACTGTGATTGAGCCTTAGTCTCAACAGTCGTCCTCTTTAAGTGTATTTGACTTGATATGGAAATGGTGTCGTTCAAGTTAATTAGAACGATGTCGTTTGGGTTCATCCTCACGTGTTTAAGTGTAAAGCTTCAAGTGATGTCGTTTTGATCAGAGGCTCTTTCTTCTTCTATTCTAGACTTGCTCTGTCTCTATCAAGCTCCATGATTCCAAATATTTTTCCAGATATTTGTTGTAGATATTTGTTTAATGTACAATTGTAGTTTACTGTTAGGAAGTTGTTAGAGTTTGTTAGATGGAAACTTCTAGAGCAGTTACCATCTATGTAAAGTACAAATAGGAGATACAGGTTACGTGATTATGCAAGCTTGATGAAATAGAATTCACTTTTCATTTTTTTTCCTCTCTGTGTTTCTCTCTCTCTCTTTCTCTCACACTCTCTCTCACTCTCTCTATCTGTTAATTGTTCATCCGCCATTGTTAACCTTCTCTCAAGCTTCAAATTCTTTCACTGCATCAGAGCCTTGATCCATGGCTTTAACACCACAAACAGATACTACTCAATCCACACACACAACTTCTACTCCTATCCATACAGTTTCTAATCCTTCAACCACCATACAGTCACCATTGTTATTACTCTCTAACATGTCCAATCTCATGACAATCAAGCTTGACTACACTAACTACATTCCATGGAAGCATCAACAGCTCACCATACTAGAGGCTTATTCCTTAGTTGAACATATTGATGGCACAGCACCAATGCCATCACCTTTTGTGCTTGATGCATCAGGAAATACAACTTCAGTTGTTAATCCAGATTTTCAATCTTGGAAGATTAGGGTTAAGGCACTCCTTTCCTTGATAAATTCAACTCTCACTCCATAAGTGTTTTTACTTGTTGTTGGTATTACTAGCTCAAGAGAAGTTTGGAACACTCTTGAACAGAGGTTCAATTCTACATCAAGAGCCAATATCTTGAACCTTAAGCTTGAACTTCAAGGTATCAAGAAAGGAAATGAATCTGTGAATTCTTTCCTGCAGAAGATAAAAATTGCATGTGACAAGCTCCTAGCTGTGGGAGTGGCTGTAGATAATGAAGAACTGATTTGCATTGTACTTAGAGGACTTCCTAGAGAATTTGCACATTTCTGCAATTCGAACTAGGAGTGATCCTGTTTCCTATAAGCAACTTGCCATTATGCTACAGAGTGAAGAACAAGCGATGACTGATCATCTTGATTCAGTCTCTCACTCACTTGCTATGTTTGCCTTTAATAGCAAAGCTAGCAGCATCACACAGAATCAGGCACAGAATCATGGATCTGGTAGGGGAAGAGGGAGAAACAACTCTAATAGAGGAAGAGGAGGTGGCAGATATGATATTTTTGATGGTGGATAGCAACACTTTGGTGGTGGACAGCAACATTTCTCTCCACAAGCATCTCCACATTTCACTCCTCAGAACTTTTCTCCTCAAAGTTCCTCTCAGGGCTTTAAGCATGAGCACCCAAGCTGTCAAATTTGTGGAAAATTTGGACATGGCGCACTGGATTGTTATCATAGGATGGATTTTGCTTATCAAGTGCATGGCAAGTGCATGAGCATCCTCCTACAAAGCTTGCTACCATGGCAAGTGCATCTAATGCAGTAATTACTAGTAATTAAGATCCTTGGCTTGCTGATTCTGGTACATCACTGCACATCTCAACAATCTCTCCAATCAATCTCAGTATTAGGGACCTGAGCAAGTCTCTGTGGGAAATGGTCAGTCTTTGCCTATTAACCATATAGGTAACACTACCCTACACACTAAATATCATAATTTCATCATTAAAAATTTCCTTCATGTGCCAAGAATTGCAATGAATTTACTTTCAGTTCATAAATTTTGCCTACATAATAACTGTTCTTGCTATTTTAATGCAAATCAAATTAAAATCCAAGATATTCCTACGGGGAGACTCCTTTACAAGGGCTTGAGTGAGAATGGGGTTTACCCTATCTACTCCAAGAACTTCATCAGATCACTTCCACATGTCAGTTCTGAGTCTCCTTCAACACATCATCATGTTTCAACTGAGTCTCTTTTTCCAGCTACTTTTCTTGTCAATAAGGTCAATAAATGGTTGTTGTGGCCCCATAGAACGGGCCATCCAAGTAATAAAGTCCTTGATGTAGCCTTATCTTCCTTGAATATCTCTTGTTCATCACACAGTGATAATGGACTCATTCATTGTAAACATTGTTTGAGTGGTAAAATGCATCAGTTTTCTTTTCCTGTTTCTACTTTTCATGCTTCAAAACCTCTTGAATTGGTGCATTCTGATGTTTGGGGTCCAGCACCTGTTACATCCACTAATGACTTTCAATATTATCTCCTATTTGTTGATGAGTATTCTAAATTCAGTTGGCTTTACTTGCTTAAACATAAGTTTGATGTCCTTGATATCTTCAAGTTTTTTAAAGCAACTGTTGAGACTCAACTTGATTCCAAAATTAAGGTCTTAAGAACTGATAATGGTGGGGAATATACCTCTAATGCTTTCAAACTGTTTTGTTCGACAGAAGGTCTTATTCACCAGTTTTCTTATCCACACACACCCCAACAAAATGGGGTGGCTGAGAGGAAGCATAGGCATATCATTGAGTGTGCTCTTACCATGCTTTCTCATGCTCAATTACCACCCTCTTACTGGTCATATGCTGTCTTTACAGCTGTTCATGTCATAAATAGGCTTCCTACTCCTATACTTATGAATTTAACCCCTTGGGAACTGTTGTTTAAATCCAAACCTGATATCACACACCTAAGATCTTTTGGTTGTGTCTTTTTTCCCTTACTAAAGCCTTATAATTCCCATAAGTTGCAACCACACACCACACCTTGTGTCTTCCTTGGTTACCTAGCACATACCAAGGGTTAAATATGTCAAGAACCTAAAACTTCTCGGATTTACATCTCAAGACATGTACATTTCAATGAACTTGAGTTCTTTACACCCCAGTCATTAACCACTGGTCCACCCACTACACCTTCTGCTCAGTCATCAACACAATGTCCTATTATTTTCCCTTTTCATCCTTTTGACTCCCAAACACATGATTCTACCTCCACTCCATCATAGTTTGCTTCTACTCAGTCTCATCCCATTCCTATACCTGCCTCCTCACCTCAATCCTCTTTTCCTACTAATTAGCCACTGTCAAGTCATGTCCCTCTCTCATATACCTCACCTTCTCACCCTATACCTGCTACCTTTCCCATAGCTGATCCACAGGTTCCCACTACTGTCAATACTCTTCCTATGATCACTAGGTCCAAGGATGGCATTTACAAGCCTAAAGCTCCTCATGCTAAGGCTGCTGCTACACCATTTGCTCCACAGGCTGCTACTACACCATCTGCTCCTAGTCCCACACATTCTGCTGTTGCTACGTGTGCTAAGCCTAGTCCAGTGCAGTGTTCAAAGCCCACAACGTCAGGTTCCTCTCCTAAACCTGATTACACCACCACAGAACCACCAACTTATAAGATTGTAGCTTAATATCCGTAATGGTGTTCAGCGATGGATGATGAATTTGCTGCTCTCCAAAGGCAGGGTACTTGGGTTTTGGTACCACCCTCTCCTTCACAAAACTTGGTTGGTTGTAGGTGAGTTTATAGGCTTAAGCACAACAGTGATGGGACCATAAGCTGATATAAGGCCAGGTTAGTAGCCAAAGGGTTTCACCAACAATTTGGGGTTGATTTTGAGGAGACTTTCAGTCCAGTCATCAAACCTCCTACAGTGAGGATTATTCTCTTTCTTGTTGTACAATTCAATTGGCCTCTAAGACAGCTTGATGCGAGTAATGCATTTCTTCATGGTTTTCTAAGGGAGGAAGTTTATATGGTTCAGCCACCTAGCTATGTTGACTCAGCTCATCCTAATCATGTTTGTAAGCTTCTTAAGTCTCTCTATGGTCTCAAACAATCTCCTAGAGCTTGGTTTGAGAGGTTCTCTACACAATTGCTCCATATGGGATTTCAAGCTTCTCTTTCAGATTCTTCCTTGTTCATTCTCAAACATGGTAACCTGGTGGCATACCTTCTTGTCTATGTTGATGACATAGTCATGACTGGCAACAATCCTCAGTTTTTAACCTCTCTAATTGCTCAACTCAGTGAAGTTTTTGAGCTTAAGGATCTAGGTCCTCTAAATTACTTTCTGGGTCTTTAAATCACCAGAACTTCTAAAGGGTTACTTGTGACTCAGACTAAGTATGCTCAGGATTTGCTTCTCAGGGTCAATATGCACACTTCTAAACCTGCTTGTACACCATGTGCTCCTAATACTAGATTATCTCCTACTGATGGTTCCTTGCTTTCCAACCCTCATGATTTAGAAGCTTGGTTGGTTCTTTACACTATTTAACCTTCATTAGGCCAGATCTCAGTTTTGCAGTTCAACAAGTTTGTCAGTTTATGTCTAAACCTACTGATATACATTTAATTGCTGCTAAGAGAATACTGAGATATGTGAATGGTACCTTGCATCATGGTGTCTTTCTTCAACCTGGCCCTCTCTCCCTTTTTGCCTTTTCTAATTTAGATTAGGCAGGAGATCTATATGATAGACACTCCATCACTGGTTACATAGTATATCTTGCTTATAATCCTATTACTTGGAGTGCGAAGAAGCAAAACACTATCTCTAGATCCTCCACTGAGTCTGAGTATAGAGCTTTGGCCACCACTACTGCTGAGCTCTATTGGCTTCACCAGGTTTTAAAAGACCTTGGGGTTTTCCTTCCTGTGCCTCCTAAGCTCTGGTGTGACAATGTCTCTGCACTTGCTACTGCTTCAAATCCTGTGTTTCATGCGCGCACCAAACATATAGAGGTAGACTACCATTTTGTTCGTGAAAAGGTGTTGCGTAGGGTTCTTCAAGTTAAGTACATTGCCACGGGTGATCAGCTTGCTAATGTGTTTACCAAGAGCCTCTCTACTTCACGCTTTGCCTTTCTTCGCTCCAAAATCATGGTGTCTATTGAGCCCAAGGTTTTGAGGGGGATGTTAAACAGAGCACTGAGAGCTGCACTGAAACTTAGAAGCGTAGTTTGAAAATAGAAGAGGAAGATACACAATGGCTAGTTTAGTCTATTTATGCTTTACCATCTGTGTAAAGTATAAATAGGAGATACAGGTTACGTGATTATGCAAGCTTGATGAAATAGAATTCACTTTTCATTTTTTTTCATCTCTGTGTTTCTCTCTCTCTCTCTCTCTCTCTCTCTCTCACTCTCTCTTTGTTAATTGTTCATCCGCCATCATTAACCTTCTCTCAAGCTTCAAATTCTTTCAGTTTTCAACGGGACTAGCTTTTTCTCTAACTATATGCCATGCTATGAGACTATGTGAACCTCACAAGAAAGTTTCATTTGATTCTGAAGTTTTTGTCATTCCCAATTTTCCAGGGGAGATAAAGTTGACAAGGAAAAAATTGCCAAACTTCACTCAACAAGAAGTTGAAACGGACATTACCAAGTTATTGAAAGAAGTTACGGAAGTAAAGTTAAGTAGGGTTGTTGTTAACAACTTCTATGAGCTTGAGTCGGATTATGCAGATTTCTATAGGAAGGTTTTGGGAAGAAAAGCATGGCATATAGGTCCAGTCTCACTTCGTAACAAGGGTGCTGAAGATAAAGCCTCGAGGGGAAAGGAGTCCTCTATTGATGAACATGATTGTTTGAAGTGGCTTGGTGCAAAGAAACCCAATCCCGTCGTTTACATTTGTTTTGGGAGTATAACAAACTTTAGTGATTCAGAAAATTGCTTGAGTGATTCTTTGCTCATGGAGATTGCAATGGGTCTTGAGGCTTCTGAACAACATTTCATTTGGGTTGTGAAGAATGGCGAAAATGAAAATGAAGAAGAAGATTGGTTACCTAAAAGATTTGAGAAAAGAATGGAAGGTAATGGACTAATTCTAAGGCGTTGGGCACCCTAAGTGTTGATTCTTGACCATGAAGCAGTTGGAGGATTTGTGACTCATTGTGGGTGGAACTCGATCTTGGAAGGAGTGAGTGCAGGGGTGCCCATGGTTACATGGCCTATGAGGGCTGATCAGTTTTACAATGTGAAGTTAGTGACTCAGGTACTGAAAATCGGGGTTGATGTTGCTTCTCAACAATGGAAAAGAGTGGAGGGAGATACAATCAAAAGGGAAGCAATAGATAAGGCAGTGAGGCAAATTATGGTGGGTGAAGAAGCAGAGGAAATGAGAAGTAGAGGCAAGAGATGTGGAGAGATGGCAAAGAGGGCTGTTGAAGATGGGGGATCTTCTTACTCTGACTTGAATGCGTTAATTGAAAAATTAAGGTCTCATTGCCTTTGACCTTTGATAGAAGAAATTGCCAATATGGTTATTTTGTCATTAACGCTCTGTTTGTTTGGATATAAAATATTTTTAGGAAAATATTTTCTCAGTTTTTGGTGTTTGTTTTGCTGTAAAATATTTAGTCAAAAGTAAAATATTTTCAGTCAACCAAATCAAGCTAGGAAAATTTGTGTAAAATATTTTACACTTAAAATTTTGGTAAAATATTTTACATTTGCTCTGCTCGCTTTTACCCGATGCTTTATCTAATACTTTCACTACCTTTGACCTTAATCCTTCTCCCTTCTGGCCTTCTCAGATATCCTTGCTCTCTCTTCTTTTTGCTCTAGCATTCCATTGGGACTCCTACTGATGAGCGCTGAGGCATTCGACTTCGATATCTCCAGCATAGAGGTTCCGGTAGTAAGTGCGGTGTAGATCGTTGATCTGGGTTGTTGTATCTCTCTGTTCCCTTTACACTCTTCCTCATTCTCCTAATTTCTTTCTAGCCACATCTTTCCGATCTGGATTGGTGGGTCAACGATGGTGGGTTTGGTAGGTGGGTTTAGTTTTGGGATTTGGTGGCTGGGTATGGTGTTGCTGGGTTTTGTTTTAGGTTTGGTGGCAGGGTATGGTGATGGGTGATGGATGGTTCGTCGGTTCAATGGTGGTGCGCAGGGGGTGGGTTTCGATGTTGATGGTGGCTAATTGGCATGGGTTTTCATTAATAATTGATCTTGGATTTTTATTCTTCTTGTTGTTGCAGTGCTATGGGTGGTAGCTGATTAAGGTGGGTTTTCATTAATCATTGATTTTGGATTTTTTTTTGTCTCGTTGTTGTTGTGCTGTAGGTGGTGGCTATTGCGGTGCTGTGAGTGGTAGCTGATTAGGGTGGGTTTTCATTAATCATTGATCTTGGATTTTTTTCGTCTTGTTGTTTCAGGCTCTCAACGTTGGATTTTGTTGGCAACAGCAGTGATGGCTTTTTTCTTTTCCCCTTCTTCTTGATCTGGATTTAGTACAGTTGGTGGTGGATTGTGCTCGCATCTAGTAGTGGTTGGTGGTGGTTGATTTTTGCTTTCATGTTCAATTGTTTAGTTTAATCCAAACACCTAAAAATGTTTTATTGTAAAATTTTTTACTTGTAAAAATTTTTACATTTGACAATATTTTACTTCGAAACAAACGAAGCGTAAAAGAAAAATGGGGATTTACCCTTGTTGGTTAGTGTGTGAGTTTTACCCACTTAATTATTCTTCAATAATTGTTGGTTATGGTCCTAAGAAATTGGGATCACTAGTCCAATTAGAAGTTATAATACTGTAAGTTGGAGATATGTGTACACTTACCTACTCCTTTATTTATTATTTATTATTTTTATGTTTTAACTTTTAGATTATTTGCATGATATATTAGCCATATTTAGCTAAATTTAACTTTGAAAAGTCACTTTTTCCATTTGCAAACTAGTCCATTTTTTACTTTTACCATCACTAGACTCTTTTTTTTTTTTTTTTCACTACATTAAAAAAAAAAATTTATCTACTCAGTTTCTACTAATTACATAAAAAGAGCCAATAATTCAATTTATAGTAACATTGGTTCAATTTGGTGTGGCAAAACTCACCGTTTTGCTTGAGCCCCCCCCCCCCCCCCCCTCTTTTTTCCAAAGTACGTCGGTTTTGTTTATGCTTTTTTTTGTTTTTTCTTTTAAATATTTATAAGTTTCAGTTTTGTTATATTGATGCAACAAATTCTTACAATATTTTCATAAATTTTGAGGTGTCAGTTTTTTATAGGTCAAAATAAAATAATAAAATAGGAGCCTAAGACCAACCACAACTGAAAATAAATGTATTGTGAAAATGTTATAACATCTTATTGTTGTGACAATATTTTTACAATTGCCAAGATCTTTGTTCTTTATAGATCAAAATAAAATAAAATAAAAAGAAATGCTAAGTCCACAACATTTTTATAATAATTTCACGACAAATGTTATTTTGCAAGTTTTTTTTTGATAGATAAAAAAGTGATACTAGTTGTGGGCCCAATTAAAACTAATAATAACTTGTCATCTAGAATTTTCTTTGAAAATTTTAATCAAGCATTTCACTAAAATAAAATATTAAAATATCATATTGGAACCTGAAAATAAAAGTATTATGAAAATGTTGTGATATCTTTAGTTTAGTTAATTTGGATGAGCCAAAATTCACTGTTTCACGTAAAATTTAAGATTTTCTTGTATTGTTTAATGGAAAATTTTAAAGTGGTGGTCATAGTTTAAAACCAGTAACAGTTTGTCACCTAAGATTTGTTGTGAAAATGTTGTGGATATCAAAAATAAAATAATAAAATATCAAACCAGGACCTACTACAGCTGGAAATAAAATGTATTGTGAAAATGTTGTGATATTTTGTGTTGTCCTAGACTTCTTTTTTGGTTTAGTCAAATTTGGTGAGCAAAAATCCACTGTTTTAGGCACAATTTCCCTCAGTTGGCTTTTTGTTTGTTTGTTTGTTTGTTTTGTTTATTTTTTTGTTTATATAAAATGCACAGTTTAAAGTGGTTAGCTCAGTTTAAAACCGATAGCAATTTACCACTTAGAATTTGTTATGAAAATGTTGTAGACATAACAATGCTCTAAAAATATAAAATATTAGACCAGGAGCCACCATAGCTAAAAATATAGGTATTGTAAAAATATCATGACATTTTGTTTTATTCTTAGATTTCTTTTTTGGTTTAGTCAATTTATTGAGCCAAAATTTATTGTTTTATGCATAGTTTTTTTGGGTTGACTTTTTTTTTAACACATTTTTTAAAGTTAAAAATAAAAATAAAAATTAAAAAATACATTGTTTTACACAAAAAAAAAAAAAAAAGAGCGAATAAGCACTTTCTCCCTTTATGTTTGGGGTAGTTTTATTCCCCCCAAACTAGAGTTGAATAATTTCTTCCTTTATATTTTGTAAATGAGCATATACCCCTATTGTTACTCTTTTAGTTAAACTCTAATGAAATCTTATGATTTCTAAAATATTCCATTGTGCAATATCTAAAATACTCACCCTAAATTTTAATGTCCAAAAAATTCTTAATGTATCTTAAATTTTATGTGGTAGACTGGTAGTCATGCTATTGGAAAGTTAGAGGGATGACTGGTGTTCTATTTGTTGCCTAGAGAACATTAGTTTATTAGGTTTAAATCTTCTAAACTTATAATTTTATCTAATAAAAACTTTGATGACGGATGTCTTTTTTTATCTTGTTATTTTTTAATTTATTTTTTTTTCTTAAAAGGGTGTTCATTATAAATAAGTAAGCTAAATATCGTAGTTAGGCTCATAAAAAAAGATGATAAGAAGGAAGTATGAATAATAAAATCTTCATTGTAGATGGTGGCATGTATTTAATTTGGTGAAGAGCTTCAAATTGTATCATATATTATTATTCAGTGAGAAAATTTAAATATTGTGACAATATCTTATCATAACTTAGTTGTTTATTGTTGGAAGATAATGACATTCGTTATTATTTTTGATAGTGTTTGTTAGTGAGTAGATATTACCTTTAGTAAATAGGTTCTAAGAAATTATCATAGTAAATAAATATTCAAATAGCTATTTTAAATTTATGTACATGACTTTATACCTTAAAAAAGAAAAAAAAAAAATTCTATCTTTATTTTCTTAATAAAGAGGCGGCACTTGTACGTGCAACCCAAACCAGCTATTCAAAAAAATGGAAAAGTTAGATTTCATTTGAATGATAGATAAGCCATCCATCAGTCAAGACGGCCACTCGATGGCCAAGATTCGACACCCAATGGTCAACTCACCCTATTCATGCCTAACTTGACACCCAACGGCCACGTGACTCCACCCACGATCAACTTTGGCTACTGCATTTCACTGACAATCATCCCAATGCTTCTATCAAAGAAGAGAGATGAGATGAAGCGAGAGAGCTATAAAGAGAGAGAGAGAGAGAGAGTGAGAGTGAGTTGTTGAAAAAAAGAGTAGTCTATTGAGCTACAATGTTATGTATTTTTAGGAAAGAATGATAACTAAATTGCATTATTTCTACTGGGTTACTAGTTTAATTGGAGTTTTTTTTTTGTTTTGTTTTTTGTTTTTTTGTTTTTTTGTTTTTTTTTGTTTCTGAGTTTGTTTGACATAATTTTGTTGGACCTATCCAAGTGTCCAATGCTAATATTACAAATTTTATGACATAAGACTTATAAACTGATGTTTTACTAATAATAAAAAGTAATTTAAACATTAATGTATTGGATGTTAAACTTTACCAATCAAATTTGTATTATGATATCGGTTTGTAAATATTTTGTAGTAAAATTTGAAGAACCTTTACCATTTTCCTTTTAGTGAATGGTGACACGATAGTTTTTAAGGTTTAAGTTGTAAAATTTATACCAAGTCTCACTCTTTTCCATTCATTAAACTAGGTTACAAATTTGTGAGATGCTAGCTAGAATACTACAAATATTTTAAGAGTCTCACAAATTGATATGTCGTCAATCACACAAAGGTAATTTTAATATTTATTTATTAATTGTTGAGGTAGCATTAATCTTATTTGTTACCGTTTTATTTTCTTAAGTTTTTGTAATATTCTCCTACAATTATCCCTTCTTATTAGGAAAGTGCTAAAAATATTACAAATTTTTCTACAATAGTGTATAAACTAATGTGGCAAAAATATGGTTGGTGCCGCTTAAAAAACATAATAAATGAAGGTTTGATTTAAAAAAAAAAATTAATAAGTAACACATCAGTTAATAAGGTTTATGTAGTGAAATTTGTAGTATATCTAATATCATTCCTTTTATTAAATGTGTGCTGGTAATGACTATCACTTTATGATGTATGTGTGTGTGTGTGTGTATATATATATATATATATATATATATATATATATTTAAAGCTAAAGTAGTTGAGAGAAAATTCAATTAGATTCACAATTAGATTTCCAATTTTGTGCCACATGCCCTATCTAAGCTATTGTATTTTTGTGCCAAATGAGTTATTGTGTCAATTTAATTTCTTAATTTTGATGGAGTGTTTATCACACAATGTGAAAATCAAAGAGTCAAATTTTTGTTTTTAATGAATGCAACGGATGGGGTATCAAATCAAATGTTGTTTAAATATGCCAAGCCTATCCACCCGGGTCTCATATTTTAAAATGTCCTGGCAATCTATATATTCTAGCAGTTTCTTGATCAAGAAGACAACCTTTTCATTTTGAAATTCAAGAAATTGGGCAATCTCGGAATCATCTTCTGAATCCTTAGCAATTGGTTAGCACTCATTAGCACTCTCTTTAGTTTTTGTTATTTTTTGTTTATGTAGTTTGAAAGCAAGATTCCATTCTTTCAAAGAGGAAAACAAATTTATTGCCATAACGCACAAAGCTCTTTGTATTTCAAACATGCATGTGATTTAAGATTTTTATTAGCTAGTAATATTTAAAAACTGTAGTGAAAAAAATAAAGAGTACAACGCAGGTAAAAGTAAAAAATGGACTACGCTACAAATGAAAAAAATGACATCTTAAGTTAAATTTAGCCAAAATTTGTGTAATCCCATGCAACGCAACTTATAATATTATAAATTCTAATAGGTAAGTGGACACACATTTCTAATTTATTATGAACACATCCTACAATTACTGGAGAAATATTAAACTAGTATAACTCACACACTAAGAAACAATGATAAATTCATTTTTTATTTTTTATGCTGAAAGAACCATATTGAAAATTTCTTGTGTCAAATAAAGTCAAGGACAATGTAACCTTAATTCTTCAATCAAAGCATTCAAATCAGAGTAGGATGATCCCCCTTCTTCAACAGCCCTCTTTGCCATCACCCCAAGTACCTTGGCTCTGCTTCGCATTCCATCTGTTTCTTCACCCACCATAATTCGCTTCACTGCCTTCTCAATTGCATCCCTCTTGATACTATCTTCCACCACTCTCAACCATCGTCGAACACCAACTTCAACCCCAACTTTCAGAACCTGAGTTACTAACTTCTCATTGTAAAACTGCTCAGCACTCAAAGGCCACGTGACCATGGGCACCCCTGCAGTCACTCCTTCCAGGATCGAATTCCACCCACAATGAGTCACAAATCCTCCAACTGCTTCATGGTCAAGAAGCAACACTTGGGGTGCCCAACCTCTTAGAATTAGTCCCTTGCCTTCCATTCTTTTCTCAAATCCTTTAGGCAACCAATCTTCCTCTTCTTTTTCATTTTTGCCTTTCTTCACAACCCAAATGAATTGTTGTTCAGAAGCTTCAAGACCCATTGCAATCTCCATGAGCTGAGAATCACTAAAGTTTGTTATACTCCCAAAACATATGTAAACAACGGAATTGGGTTTCTTTGTACCAAGCCACCTCAAACATTCATGTTCATCAATGGAGGGTTCCTTGCCCCTCCGAGCTTTATCTTCAGCATTCTTGTTGCATAGTGAAACTGGACCTATATGCCATGTCTTTCTTCCTATAACCTTCTTGTAATGCTCTGCATAAGCCGGCTCGAGCTCATAAAAGCTGTTAACGACCGCCCCATAGCTCTTCAAATCCGATTCCACAACTTCTTTAAACAACTTGGAAAGGTCCGTTTCAACTTCATGCTTAATGAAGTCAGGAAGTTGCATCCTTGTCAACTTTATCTCCCCTGGAAAGTTAGGAATGACAAAAGGTTCAGAATCAGATGAAACTTTCTTGTGAGGTTCATATTGTCTCAAACTATGGTTAACAGACAGAGAAAAAGAACAGGTCCCATGGAAAACAAGCCTTGGAATACCAAATTTAGCAGCAGTATCAGTTGCCCAAGGAAAGAACATGTCGGCAACAAGGCAACTAGGTTGGAAATCTTGTAGTAGTTGCTCGAGTGGTTGTTGGAGCATCTTAGTGGCTTTGAAAAAATTGTCAAACATTTCTATGGAATTCACTATTGAGTCAATATTCTCACATCCTTCTGGCAGACCAGCCTCTACAGCCGGAAACTTAATGATTTGGATATCAATGTTGATGCCACGAGTTTTGGAGAATGAAGGCACGTTCTGAGGAGTAGTAACTAAGGTTGCCTTCACACCTCGTGCTGCAAATAGCTTTGCCATGTCCATGGTCGGTATCAGGTGGCCATGGGCCATGAAAGGGAAGAAGAATACGTGAAGCTGACGATGACTTTCGCTAGCCATAACACTCCGGAAGCCAGCAATGATAATCAGGACCCAGCGGAAATAAAGATATTATGCTAGATTTTACAGTGTTCTTAGAAGAAATTTGTTAGACATGAACATGAAAATGTGTTTGAAGTAGTCCACTTGATTTTTTTTGTATGGTGCTGAATGAAACGCATTAATTATGAATGATTATCATTCCTCAGTGCCCACACATTATTCTTGGACACTCACATCCACAAACTTATTTGTCCATTGTTGGCCATAATTTACTGGACACAACTAGAGTAATGCTTGTCACGCTAACACGTATGGATCTACCATGTCAATTCATGTTGGTGTGTTGTATTTGTATCGTATAGAGATATGGGTATTTGACTAAATGATTCAACTCTAATACGACCGATTTAATAATTGGGTCATGATTTTTCAACCCTAACACAATCTGTTAATGACGTGAGTGGATACGACACAACCAACTTGACGTGCTTAATAAGTGAGTAATAAGTGAGTCGTGTTGGGTTGACACGAATGTGATACAATCCATTTTAACCATTTAATATTAAACAAGTAGGGTTTTCATAAATACAACTCATTTAACTAGCTTCGTCAAAAAATCAACCCATTTCAACATTTTTGACCTTATTAATATTATTTTAAATTTAATAATAAAAAAATAATAATACAAATTCATAACATCAAAATGCCTATAAAGCATAAAATTTGAAAGTTAATAATATCAAATACTTCAAACATATAATCCGAAAGTTCATAGTGAACGGTTTAGAGATTTAAGGTTTAAATTATATCCCTTTATAAGTTTTTGTAATTGCTTATTTTTCATTTTAAGTTTAAAATATAAGTTAGATATAAAAGATATTTGACAAACCTAAAATAAAATGAATATTTATTTTTTTTATACAGGTTAGGTGGGTTATATTAAACGAGTCATTTTGTGTTGACATAAATAAATTAGTGTGTCAAGCGCATCAATTGTGGGTCAAGCGGATAAACTTGCTTGGGACACGTTTCTTATTGTGTCACTTTCGAATTGACCTGATTAAGCACCGAACCTACTAAAATCCAACCCTAACCATTAAAAACCTGTGTCATGTTTGCAAGTAGTGTCAAACATTGACACCTCACTACAAAAAAACCGGGTTTTAGCCGCGTTTCAAAAATGCAGCTGTAGACCCTAGCCGTGTTTTCTATAGTCATGTTTTCAAATGCAGCTTTTACTATAGCTGCGTTTACAAAAACGCGGCTACATATCCCCCTATGGCTGCATTTTTTTGCCCCTGTAGCTGCGTTTTTTCACCACTTATAGGCTGGGACTTATAGGCCTCTACGTGAAACCCCAATATGGCAATAACCCAATGGGGTTGTTGAATTCCTTGAATGAAATAATTCTTTGGGAAATGTCTATTTTACACTAAACGGTTGTGTGCAACAAACCAACAACCAATGCATCATCTTGTACGAATTGTGTTAATAATAACTGGCAGTGAATCAACATTACATGGACCGATTAAGAAGGTAATTTTACCCAAAATTTTTTCAAATCTAAGCATGGTCAATTGTTTCAATTACAAAGATCTTATTACACTGATTTGATTTGAGTTAGCCGGCCTGACACAACTATCATCTAAAAATAAGTAATAACCCGTACTTACGCATAGAAACTTTTAACATTAATGATGATAAAATGATTATTTTAACTTTTGCGTGGAAAATTATAAATGGGTGATTTGGTACCAAAATTAAATTGGGCGCCAGTTGACATAAAATTGGATTACAATTAAAAGCTAATATGGATTATATTTAGATTTTGGTTCAACTTCAACTTCAAAATATCGATTTTATTTAGAACTCAAAAGTAGGTTTATAAATATAGATTCTATTTAAAACTCAAAAATAGGTCTATAAAATATGGATTCTATTTAGAATTTTGGAGAAGGACCATTGTTAATTCATCTAATTTGCAGTACAATAGTTTCTACATAAAGTGAAGACGTCATCATGTGGTTACGTATTATTACCAATGGCATAATAATTGAGGAAAAAAAATGATATTTGAAATCTTAATTTCCTAGAAATGTCAAGGACTGAAGGGCAAATCAGTTTCGACAATCTTAAAAATAAATACTCCAGTTATTTACCCCCCCCCCCCCCCCCCGCCCCCCCCCCAAAAAAAAAAAAAAAAAAATCACCCAATCACTAGCAACCACCAATCAAACCTACAAATCTAATACTCAAACTGCTGTGACCCAGCCACCACTGAAGCCCAAACATGTATAACAGGTAACAACTCCATAACACTAAAAGAAACACCTCAGTCCACTGCTTTACTAAAACATCTCACTCCCACCCCTCAATGCCTCCACCAATAAACCAAGTTGTCTGCTTCCTCATTATCCACTCTACATGACTTTGACTTAAAAGTGAGAAGATGAGGAAGGATGAGAAACAGCGAGAGAAGACAAAGGTTGGAAAAAAAAGAAAAAGAAAAAAAAGAGAGAGAGAGAGAGAAATGGAGAAAGAGGGAACGAATGAAGAAAAAGAAGAAAAGAAAAAGAAAGGTGAAATGGTGCTAGGCAGGGTTGGCCCTAGACATTTTGGGGTCTTAGGCGAGAACTAAAAATGGGGCATTTTTTATACTTATTTATTAATTAAATTAATGTTTATTTAATATTTGAAGGAATATAGTTCAACCTGTCATTATTATTTTCATTTTCTTCTAATTGAACATCATTATGATGAATTAGTTCATTTGTGACATTTTCATCATTATTTTCATTTTCTCCTAAATTATTTTGAAATTCATTACCAAGATTTGTTGTATTGCAAAATTGAACATCATGGTTATCTTGCAATTGTATCATTTCATTATCTTCTAACTTTTTTTTGGTGAATTTCTTGCTCATTTGTGATATTTTCATCTAAATTTTGTGTTATATCAAACAATATATTTATAAAGACTAAAATAAAAAATAATTTTCAAGTAGAGCAAATAAGAAATAGAATCTAATTTATATAAAAAGTATTGTTGTAGTTTCACTGAACAATAACAAGTTTTTAGTAATCTCAACCTACATAAATAAAAACTTATTCAATATATTACCACTAACTAATATATATATATATATATATATATATATCAAAACAGAAGATTAAAATTAAAAAAAAAAATTTAAAAGCATAACAAAAATTTAAGCACAACCATAACACAAGGCTTATTAATAAGACCCACCCACAAAAAAACAAAAAACAAATCGTATCTAATATCTATAACCCCCCCCCCCCCCCCAAAAAAACACAGGCTTTATAAAAAAAAAAAAAAAAAAAAAAAAACCTTGAAGGCCCAAACAAACGTGAAACGTCCAGGCAGAGGCAGGCCCAATCTTATTATCTTAACAAATAAAACGAAGAGAAAGGCTGAATTGAAAGCCGAGTGCCCAAATATCATACCTGATACGCACTGCACCGTATCAGAAAACTGAAGTCTTGGAGCAGTTGAGGGAGGCAGAGACTCCGGAGAGCAGAGAATCAGAGAAGGAATGAGAGAGGTGGAGAAAGCTTGCTTAAGCAGTTGAGAGAGGCGAAGAGCAGAGAGAAAGAAGCAGAGGGAACGGTAACACTAAAAATTTTAGGGATTTGAGTAGTTTTTTTTTTGTTTTGATTTGTGATTGTTTTGTGGTTAATCTCTTAGACTAGATTTGTAGTTTATCTTTTTAATTTTTGGTTTGTCTAGAGGATAGTAATTTTATTTT